>JBAMBE010000585.1:0-1200000 GCA_037043585.1 Drosophila mimica
TTGATATAAATAATAAGACATGTCCCTATGGCTGTGAGTGCTATTTGGAACGTGAAACAAATCGATTTATAATGAATTGTGGTAACATTGTTCCACTGAAAGAATTTCCAATGATTCCGATCCCAATAACAGGATTCACAACATTTCAATTGAACAACACAAACTTTACTAAATTACCAAACTGGAACTCATACGGACACTCTAATATACGTGAACTGTCTGTGAACAATAATAAATTAACTAATTTAAAGTTGTATCAATTACCACCCAATATAACTTATTTGGACATAAGGAACAACAGTATACAAACTCTTGATAAGGAAGTGCTGGAATTTCTCTCCTCGAGATCAAATACATTACGACTTCGACTTTCGGGGAATCCATGGATTTGCAATTGCGAAACCGAAGCTTTCATTTTGTATGTTATCAACTCACCTCATCAGATAGAGGATCGTGAAAGTATCAAATGCTCTCCGGAAAACGTAAAACTTATTGAATTTGCTTTAAAAAATGATATTTGTCTATCATCTAAGACTTACGCTATAATCATTCTTGGATCTCTTGTTGGAATCAGTGTTCTAATACTGGCATATATTTATTTCAAGAAGTCTATTGTATTATGGCTTTATCAACGAAATCTTTGTCTTAGTTGCATTTCCTGTCCAGAACTCGAAAATGCGAAAGTCCTGCGAATTGATGCATTTCTTGCTTACTCACACTTGGACTCGACACTCGTTGAAGAGTACGTGGAGAAATTGGAAAATGATCCCCGTGCATTTCGATTATGCTTCTATCAACGAGATTGGTTAATTGGTGAATCCATTTCAGCTTGCATACTAAAATCGATTGACGAATCCAAAAGAGTAATTATACTCATGACCAAAAACTTCGTGCAGTCATCCTGGGGGCGCTTCGAGTTCCGTCTGGCTATTAGGGCTACCTCCATCGACCCAAGAAAACGCCTGATTGTAATCGTTTATCCAGATATCAAAGACTTCAGTGACTTGGATTCTGAACTGAAGACCTACTTGAAACTAAATACATATCTCAAACGAGATAGTCCTCAGTTTTGGCAAAAACTGATTTATGCGATGCCCCATAACCATGTGCAGGACGGGCGGCCTGCCATTTCTGATGGGTGACTTAGTCAAACAGAGCAAACTCAAACATAAGTAAGAATGAACTTCAAAAATTATAAGATTAGAAATGATATTAACTCTATTTATTTCATGTAAATTCTAGAAGCAGCACTCTAGGAACTGATCAACTAAAATCATGTGATACCAAAGGATTTTCTTTAGATTATACCTATATATTTTATAGATTTTGAAACTTCAAACAGAGACCAAAAAAGAAAAAGTTGCCGACTAAAACATTGTTATTTATATTTTAAATGTCATAATTGTAATTGCCAAAAAAGAAGAGACTACTTTATAAAATTTGTTTATTTGAATAAATCCAAAAATTGTCTATATGCGTATGAACCCTTACTACTAATCTAATGAAAATGTATTATCATTAAGTATCATTTAAATACTGTTTTAAAACCGTCAAAAAGCGACAATGTCAATTTAAAATGTTCAAATAATTAGTCTCTATCAAAATAACAGCATTATCTTTAGGTAAGCATTTTCATTGAATTCTTGAAATTGCTGTTAAATGAAAAATAGTCCGAAATGTTATGTATTTGTATTGTATGTTTTTTGTACATCACTTTTTTAAATATCATCAACACATTTCGCTGATTTTGCTATTTTCTGATTTTCAATCGTTTCTTTTCGTTTGCTCAACTGTTTTGCATAAAATCAGTTGAAGTGTGTAATTGCGTTAATCTGCTTTTAAGTAGTTAAATAAATAAAGTTAATTTCAAAGATACTTTGAATAGCTTTCTTCTTATTTGTTGGCCGCCCAGCAAACTTTGTCAACGCTTTGAAGTGTGGGTTGTTGGCCTTATCTGTATGCTGAACCAAATAGCAAATAGCAAATAACACTTGGCTCTGTATAAGTAGCTTCTTGAGGCGCTCACACACACACGCACACATAATAAACCGATTATTAAAATGCGCAGAGATACACAAATGAAAAGATACAAAACAGTAGTCCTCTAGTTTTGTTGGCCTGGTCGTGTGAACTGTTGCATATGCCCCAAGCCTGGACCTCTTCTGACATGTCGGGTTCATTGGCGCACACATGAACGTGAATATGTGTATGCCTGTGTGTATATATATATGTGTGTGTGTGAGTGTGTGCGTGTGTGGGTTGCTGTCATGACTTTTATTTGTTTGTAATTAAATGTATCTATAGCGTGTGCTTGTTGTATCTTCTGTGCATGACACAGCGCAAAAGGGGTGACATTTTAATCCGCAGCTAATCGCATGTGTGAGTGAGCGTCTGTGCAAAGTGACTGCAGCCACTTGACGGCACCGGACGGGAGCAGTGGATAAGTGTGCGATGCAGCAGCGAGTCTCTCAAAGCTTTCAAAAGATCACAAATTTCAATTAAAGAAAATGCCAAACTCATCAAATTTTTACGCTGCGGGTTAAGCGGCATCAAACAAACTTGCGACAATTCTACTCGACAGTCTCTTAAAAACTGCGGTCTGCAAAAAACTTCCAAGCCAGCAAACACCCCTCTCCACCACCAAACAGAGGGGATAGCAAACCCAACCTTGGGCAATGTTAACCCTTTGCACGAGACTCTTTCGAGTTGCTTCTTCGTCATAACTCATCCCTCGGGCAAACAAAGAAACGTGTGAAAAAGGCAAAAATTTAAGGGCAAAAATTAAAAATTTGATTTTCTTTTGCTTCGTTTTTTTTTTTTTGTATGACATCCCCCACTTGCCTCTTCATGAACTTATTTCTTTTCTAACTTGAAGCGACGGCATTTTGTTTTCATCGCTGCCAAAGTTGGGGCAGCGAAAATATATATTAAGTTACAACTGGCAAAGTTATGGATGCAAAATGCAAAAGTCGTGTTGCCTGCGCGCAATTTTAACTAACTGGAGGCACTTTTGGATCTTACCTCGCAGCGATTTGATTAGTGTAAAATTTAATGAACAGAGGTCAAAGGTAGACTAAGTGGAGTGAAGTGCAGAAAACTTCATTAATTAAAGTGTTTGTGTAAATATATTCTTGATAAATATATAAAGTATTATTTTGTACTAACGTCAATTAGTTTAAATAGTTATCCCTACTCCATAGCTTATTTCTATTTTTTCAAAAGTGAATGGAAGCAAATATTATATAAAATATGCTTGATAATTAATTAGAATACGACGTTTTCGAGTCAGTCATTTCTCTTGAATGAAAGAATAGCATGTAATTTTCGCACGGGTTTTAAAAACTAACTTAAGTTATTTAGTTGCTTTCTTTGTTTGAGCTGTCAATCTCTGATAGAAAAAAAAACAGCGATTTATATTTAAGAAATCAATCAATCTACAGATTTAAATAATTTGAATTAAATGTTTATAAATTAATGAAGTGATAATTGAACTTCTACGCAAAACAATGTTATCTCAAAGAATTGCAATCTTTGGCTTACAGAATTGTAGATCCTACCTTTATATTTGTACGTATGTATAACACCTGCACAAACTCTCAAGCGTGGAGTAACCAACTTGAAGGGGAGAAAAAATTACAATCTACAAATCTAATTAGCAACTCATTACGCATCCTCAGAGCGTGGAGCAATAAAAACAAGAGATAAAAGAAACGGCAAAACATATTGACCGATTTGCTGAAGCTAATCAATTAATTAGGGTAGAGAACATAAGGCAGCACCCAGAAGTGAGGACGCATCGAAGCAAAAACAATTATGTCAAAACCGGGGCACCACCAGAAGCGGGCAAAGGCAAAAATGTCAGAATGCCAGACAGAAAAATGCGGTAGAAAAATTAATGATAAGTGGCAGAAGTGAGGAGTGAGTGAGCGAGAGGGGTGATGGAGAGCGAAGTGAATGCTTAACAGATGCTAAATTCCCAGAGCTGAGCGCAAGGCGACTTCACGACCGAGACACGCAAAAATCCCAATGAATGATCATCAGCCCAAAGACCAAATCCCAAAGACCAAAGCCCAAAGACCAAAGCCCAAAGTAATGGGTGGGTGTCCAGTGCTCATAAGCAGATAAGCACAAGCCATGCCCAGCAAATCAGCTGGGGTCGTATTAAGTGTGTTAGTTATACGGATATATATATATTTATATTCGGATATTTTATATACGAGGATAATAAACATAACGCTAGAATGTTTGGCTGGCAAATGAAAAGTAAATAAGACAAGACTACTAAATGTTTCAAATGGGGAAACAAAAAAAAAAAAACAAAAAAAAAATACACCGTGAAATTGGAAAAAAATAACACTTGAAGTGATTCGATGCGGTTGGCAAAGCGTTGAGGGGTGTCCTTTACGCATGGTGGGGTTGGAAGTTGAGATGAGCATCGCATTTGGCTTAACAACTGTAAAGTGCATAATTGTGCATAATGGCCATTGTTAATGTCGGCTCAAAGAGTGCGTAGAAAGGAAGAAAGGGAATCATTCACTCGAGTAACATAAATTTAAAGTTACAGAAAATGTTACTATGATTACTCCTTAATAAATTGCTTGATTTTGAGATGAAAGATAACAATTTATAGGCTAGTACACATGGAGACTGTAACAGCTGTCTGTTTTCAGAATATACAATCTATTTAAAGCTACAAATAATCATTACAGCTCGAAGGGAATATAATCAGAGAGATTTAGTTAAATACCTAGAAAGTAACCCAATTTATTCGAGCTGCGATGACAAAAACCAGATGTGGATTTTCTGATTATTCAAGTCACTTTCTTTTTATACAGTTGTATTGTAAATTGAAGTTAAATAAAATTGATTTTGTCAAACATAGAAAAAAAGTAAAGGTAAATAGTAGCTTATTTTTAAAGTAATTATTGATAAGTTAGATTATAAAAATAAATTATGTTGAATAATCTCAATAATTTAATCTGTCAATTTTGTTGGCTAGTTGATATTTTTTATCATTCATCGTATTTGATTATGCATCATAACCATTTAACTATAGCCCATTTTGAATATTTACAATAACTCAAGTTGCCCTTGCCTCTTCCCGTGGTACGCTCGGCGTCAGCTGTATGGTTCAGGAGGCCAAAGGCTTTTACGCTCTGACTCTGTCGTCAGGGCCAAGAGAGAGAGAGAGAGAGTGATTTTAAATCCGCTTTTAATGTTGACACTGACACTTTTGTCATTCACAAACACACACACGCATACACACACATACGCACACTCACACAGATTTGGTGTAAGTGCATGACACATGCAAGCCAGGCGCATTTACATGTTGCCGTTCGCACACTGCCTACCAAATGTGTATGCACATAAAGTAGTAGGCTATAATGTCAATTAAGAGCAGCATTGCAGCTCGTATATAAACATGCGTACATATTTGCATATACCTCTATATATTTGTGTGTGTGTGTGTGAGTGGGAGTGGGGGGAGCGGGAGTGTGTGTAGGAGAGGGTATCTTGTGTGTTGCATGGCTTTCAGTGCCCCGCAGTCATGTGGAAATGCAATGCGTATACGTAATATGACGGGCACAATGCATGCGAAGCGGGCGGCTTAAAAGCTGCAAATAAATATACATACGCACATATATGTATATATATATATATATATATATATAAATACATAAACACATATATATGTAAGTGTATATACACAAAATCAATACGTTTAAGTGTGGTCATGAAATTAGTCGCTAGCCAGCGCCAAAAAGTCGAGTATATAGATAGACAACAACAACAACAACAACAACAACAACAACGACAACAACAACAACAACAACAACAACAACAACAACAACGATAACGATAACGACAACTTCATTTGCCTGGCTCCATTTATACTTGCAACCACAAACCGTAGACGATGACAACGGGCTAAGTTACAGACACTGTCTGTTGACAAAAGGGCTTAACTGGCCAAAAGTATGTCGAAGACGTGGAAGAAATGCAAGAACAATAGGAAAACGAACCAACTACGTTGGATTGTGAACCATTTTCACTTGGAGCTCCTTTTTCATTAAATTTGCACTTGGCTGATTTTGTAGCAGTTTTTACGACAATTTGTTGTTGCTTATCTTGTGTATTCTGCATTTGTTACTTGGCCTAGTTGGTAGGTTTCCGTTGAGCATTTTGTTTGCTATTAGCTTGGCAAACTTTTCGATTTGTGGCAAGTGCTAAAGTTACAATTCAATGGCTAAAATAAAGTTAAATCAAAACGATCATACGCACTACAATCAATTGTGTTGCCATGTTGCAGAAGTCATTGAGGATGAATTCATGACTGTGCACTTAATAATTTTGATTGCTTATCAAGATTTAAAAAATAGATTTTATAAATATTCCCAATAAAATATATATTTAGAGTCTTAAAATTAAAGTAGCGGTGTTCAGTGAAATGATGGAGAGCTTAAAAGGAATAATGCGAATCCTTGTTTGTAATTTAAATGCCCACAATCATCATTTCATTTTTAAATAATCTGTATACTTTTAATTTAAGTTACTCTTAAGCTGATATTAATATTGCTCAAATTCACACTTATTTAAAGCATTCACTAGCTTATTTGTTATGAAATTATGTTGTTGCATCCATATTTTCCAATTGCCATCATTAGAGCTCACTTTTCAGCTCATCACACAGCCGGTAAAGATAAATAACAGTAAATGCACACGCACACGCCCATAAAGACGACCAAAAAGGACATTTTGCTGCTCGCTTTTTTATGCGAATGGGATTTGGGAAAGCGACACAAATCACTCAAAATGAAAAATCCGCTTAAAATGCCGCGTAAATATTTGTAAAGAAAAAAGAATCCAAGGAGAAGCTGGAGATGGAAATGGCACCGGAGTGGGAATGGAAGATGGAAATGGCAACTGGCAACTGGCAACTGACAAATGGGTGGGGGCATCATCACTATGCGTGATGATGATGATGATGATGATGCTGACACTTTGTTGGTATACAAATGCAAATACCATTAAATGTGACAAGTGGCAACATAATTTGTTAAGGGAAGCTCTTTTCTTTTTTTTTTTTTTTCTGCGCCCTACCCAAGATATTAGCATACACAAAGCGGCCAACACTTGTACGTCAGGGGAGGGAGGGTGAATTGTGCGCTATTTGTCATATTTTTCCACGCTAGCATATTTGATCAGGCTGAAGGTCTGCCATTTTGCTGTGCAACACTACTTTCTGGCACTTGCCAACACTTGAAAAGCTTTTCTAATTAACTTTATGGGCAATATGGAGACCAAACTGAAACTAAACAAAATGAAAACCAACTGAAAATGGCTAACCACATCTTGTATTCTTCTCCTCCAGAAATGAAAGAGACAACATACAACTACTCACATGTTGGCCCAAAAAATGTAATACAAACGTGCCTTGAACGATTTTTGTGGCTTTTTTGCTTTTTGGTCTAAACAACAAAAACACTTTGTCTGGCCATATCCTGGTCCTGGCACGAAGGAATACCGATGTTCAAGTGCGAGCTTTGTCAGTTGTTTGGTATTAGTATTTGTGCATGTGTGTGTGTGTGTGTGTGTGTGTGTGTGTGTTTATTGTTTATTTACGGCAACCAGCCAAGAGAAACCCCAAAAAGGCAGCTAACATGAGGCTTTCCAGCGGCAAACTAAGAAAATGCACAAAAGAAAAAGGACAAACACATGTCCTGGCACGCCATTTTCATTTTCTAACCACAAAGAGTTTGATGGATTCGGCATGTAACTTGTGACATTTATGCTTCCAGTGGAACTGGGGAGCAGTTTCTTAAAGAAAATTCAATAAATAAATAACCTTGTTATTAATATTTCATATTTCTTCTTAAAGCGACTGTTTCTTATACAATTTTTAAGATATATTATATATTAATATTATTATATATAATTTATATTTATATATTATTTAAAATGTTGTACGAGAAATATTTTTAATAATGAAGCACTGGTTGTGATAAAAATGTATGCTGTAATCCTGATCAGTTATGTAGTTTCAGCTTTTAATGCACTAAAAAAAAAATTAATAATATTTTTTAGGGTATCTAATCTTTGGCTTTTGGAATTTATTGTTCGGGTTGTTGTTGTTGTTGCTGTGTTTTGCTTTTGCCAGTTGTGCTATTGTTGTCACCTTCTGAGCGTTATTATTGTAAGGCAAGTTCATGAGGGCGTTAACTATATTGCGTGTGGCAACTTCAGCTCCCGTCTCCCCTTTCCGCTCCGTAAGCTAACTTTGCTTCTGGTTCATTTCAGCCAAATCTTTTGCCCTTCGATATCGCTCTGACGTCGTCTAACGTCTAACGTCAGAGTTTGGTATCATCATTTGATTGTCAATACATTTTAGTCGCATTTTCTGCGATGGGATAATGCATGTAATCCGCTATTAAGTGCACATTGTCAATCGACCCCCCCAAAGGCGAATTGTATGTGAGAAAATCTGCAACAATTCTCACGCTGTTTTCCCCCCTGGCCGCTGTTACTATTGTTGTTGCCGTCGTCCTGTGCAGTGAACCCATCAATGGTTGATGCTAAATGGTAAATTGTACCCATAGAGCCATATAGGACCATTGAGAGCCATAGAGCCATAGAGCCACGAATGGAGCTGTTGTTTGGCTGTGTATTGCTTTCATTGCCGCTGTTGTTATGTGTTTTTATGCTACATTTAATGTTGGCTTAAGAGCTTTAAAGCTAGCATTGTTGCATTGAATTGTTGTCAGTGCGTTCCGTTCACTTCAAGTGGGTTAGCTTGGGTCTGGGGTTCGGATTGGCTTGGGAGCGGTCTGTAAAGCTTGGTCCATCGCATTGGTCAAATAAAGTTTTAACATACATGTTCGTAATATGCAAATCATTTAGTGACTCAATTGAAATGGGTGCTAATCTTTTTGTTGCTAGGCAAGACAGAGGGATTGACAAATAAATTAATGGCAAATGGCTTATTGTTATCAACAGACATTGTACAAATGTCAGTTGTACTGAATGCAGCAATATTTAATGAAATTAAAGGAATAGTTCGCATACAGGCGAACAGAGAGACAGACGGACGACGGTCATATTATTTCAACCAATGATGCTAGTCAAGATTATATAAAATATATGGGATCACAGATATTAAAAAAAAAAAAAAAAATTAATACAGTATGGAATAAAAAAAATGCAAATGTATCGATATAAAAGGAGCTTTACAGACTTCTGATGTTTCAAACAATTTACCACTAAAAAGCCTCATTGAACTTTGAAATTCGCGTAATAACTTTTTGATCCACAATTAATAATAAAATGCAAATTAAACGAATGTTGGTTTAATTTACTTTTATAAATATAAAATTAACTTAGAAACACCCCAGCTAGTCCCAGTTACTGTAGCAAAATTAAATCATTCCTTTGTAATTTATGCAGTACACAAAAACAGACGTTCAAAAATCAAGCTCAACATTTTCAATTGTGTGGCTTTTATTTAAGCGGTGGGGGAAGCGAGGAGGCGTTCGCATAATTTATAATCAGCTTAATGACAACTACAACAAAAAAAAACCGAGTGGCAGAGCTCTTAACAGACTCACTTTGAGAAGTTTCATCGAAAAATGAGCGTCGCCCAAAAGCCTGCGGCATTTTGGTTTTTGAGTTTAATGTAATTTATGCCCGGGCTTTCACTGGAAAGCAGCCCCTGCTAATTTGCTGCATAATTAAATGAATTTGGCAAGTAAAACAAAGATTTGCGGCCAACCCGACTCCACTTACCGTCCTTATTCATGGCCGATTGAAAGCATTTGGCCAGGCGACAGGCACGGCATTGATTCCGATGGGTTTTGTCCACCGGACAGCGACCCTTGAGATCACCGGTAGCCTTGCAGGTGTAAATACGATTGCGATGAATACTACGCTTGAAGAAACCAGAGCAACCTAAGCAATCCAAATAGAGCAGGTCAATCATTTTAATCAGCCACTGTTGGTGGTCAATGAGACTTACCATCGCAGCTGTAGATCCCATAATGTTTACCCGAGCTGCGATCACCACATACCTTGCAGGGTATGTCCAGCAGACGATCGCCGGCTGTGAGTAAACAAAATGAAAGTTGCAATTTGTTTTAAATCGTCTTAAAATAATTTATTATATAGATATTATAAGGAACACACTTTTTACTTTTAATCAATTTGTTTCACAGTTATATTTAGTGTAGTTGTTAAGAAGTCAAAAAACACATTTGCAAAAGATAGTTTTCAATTTGAAGTTTTTGATATGATTTTCAACTACCCAAGCTCAAATGGTTAAATTGTCATAGCACATATTATTCATAAATTTATTTAATATATCAATTATTTAAATCAAAAGTTTTCCAAATTAAATTATAAATTAGCTATTGAGGCGTGCTGAGGATAAACATAATCTGTTATTGCGAAAGCAGATCGAAAATGATTTAAAGCAGTATTCAGTTTGATTAAAGCACTTAAATAAACTTTATAATGTCGAGACTAAAGTGAAATCGTATTTAAGTAGATATGCGCAACATATCCGCATATTTAACTTATATTAAGTGTTAATCTCGGCCTCAAAGCTCCCCTTAGGCAAACACAGCGTGGCACGCAGAAAAGGTGCTGCATACTTTGCAGCATTGCTGTCGTTTATTTGCATGTGTGTGTGTGTGAGTGTGTGTGTGTGTGTGTGTGTGTGTGTGTGAGTGTGTGTGTGTGTGAGTGTGTGTCGCGGATTAGCAAGTGAGAGTTGCACAAAGCTAGCACACAATGCGAGTTACATGAAGAGACAGTCCTTTTGGCCGGCACGTTTTACAAATTAAGTTTAACACTCGGCACTTGTCAAAATAAAACGAGCCGTTTTCGATTGTTGCCCCTTGTTGTGTACCCTTTGTCCTGTGACATTTGACATATTGTCAACTGTTGGTTGCGCTTTCGGTTTGCGACGCGTGTTGCCAATTTTCACACCCTGCGCATCGGCAATTGTCCGCAGCATGTTAACACCTCTCGAGTGGTTGTGCGTGCCCATTTCCCAGTCAGTCCCAGGGCACCGCTGACGGTCCTTGGTCGTGGCACCTTAGGGTTGCATAGATGACCCCCTTTGAAATCTACAAAAACCATTACATTTTTATTCTCATTGGCCAATGTTTTCTTTTTTAAAAATTTTCAGTGTTGATTTTAAATATTTGTGTTTATTTATGCTATGGCATTTTTTGTTAGTTTAGCAAGTTGGGTCAACTTCCGATCCGCGTGAGTGTGTATCTTTTTTGAGTGGGTTATATCTGCATTTAAACTATATACAATATGCTTTTTGACTGGTATGGAAATCTCGGCATTGTTTTCATAGGCTAAAAAGGTTGGCTTAGTGCAGTTAGTTGGGTTTGAGCAGACGTGGGATTTCGAGTGTTTGGGCGTGGGAAATGCGAATTAGGCATATCAAAGTAATGGGATGAGTTTCAAGTAATTATTGCTGGATAGATTAGTAATTCTAACAGTTTCTATATATATTTTTTATATAAGTAATTTTATGTATATTTTTAATATTAGATGCAATTTTTGAGTTCCATTGAGAAATATAATCATTTTGTATATATGTATCTTAAAGCTTAGTCTCATTTTATCAATTTTTTCAATATATTGATCTAAATAATAATAAATAAAAATTAAAATAAAAAAATATTTTATTTAATATGTGAGTTTAGCTTTGACTGTTTGTAGATCTTGCGAACTTATATATATTTATAATTTAACACCTTTCCCTTTTGAATTTGCTTACAAAAAGCGATTATAAAAGCAGAATTCCTTTGCACTTCTTTAAATTATGTAAATTTGAAGTCATTCTTCATATATTAAAAATTAAGTAAATGATTTCTCTGAACAAAATTGGATTATGTAATTTTTTAGATATTGCGATAGTGGCTATATAAGGCATATTTGAAGTATCAAAATGTCCGACGGGTCAAATTGCTTATCAAAAACTCCGACGGCTTTGCAATGCACATTTCCCATATTACAATTTTTTTTGCAGTTCGTTTTGCGGCAAGGTTTACCTGTTCCCATTTTCCGTTGATGGAAATATTTAAACCCTAAAGTATCCAGCGTGCTTAAGTGTATAATGACTCTGTGTCCCACACGAAATTGGTTACGAATACGTGAATTAGGTTTGTCAACAAATTTGTGGAAGCACAATGCGTATTTGGTAAAATCACAAAACAACTTTTGACAACCGCACGCCAAAAGTGTTGGTTACATTTGCCGACGCAAAGGACGACGACGACGACGACGCTGCTGTGGAGCGGATGCGGATCGTTTTGGCTGACGGACCAACTGTGAATGGCGCAGCCAGCAACCGAAACAGTTGCAGAAATAGTAGCAGAAGCTGAAACTGAAGCAGAAGCTGAAGCTGAAGCCGAGGCAGAAGCTGTAGCTGAACCGGTGCCGCAGCCAAAACTGAGCAGAGCAGACCGCCAATTACGAAAGTGAAGCTGCCAACGGATAGGTCCTTTTTTGCAGTCAATTTGACAGGACGCAGAGCAAAGCCAAAGCCACCCACCCCATTGGGATGGGGCACAAAGCCACAATGCAGAAGTACAGAAAAAAAAAACCCGAGACCGAATGAGGAAAATGAAAATGGCAAAGCGCAGGGCAGCACAGCACAGCACAGCGCAATGCGACTCGACGCGACGCGACGCGACGCGAACGGTGGCAGCGAAAAACCAAAACGTCGACGAAAAAGTCGAAAATTTACGAAAAGCTACAAAATGTTACATTTCATCCCTTGCGAGTGGGCGCTGGAACGGGACAGGATAGGAAAGGATGAGACGGGACGGGACGGGACAGGCGGGCAGCCAACCGGAAAACGCCCTTTTTTCTGTCCCTGCCGCCTGATGCGATTACAGCAAATGAGGAGACTTCCTGCCGTCCACCATTTTACTTTTTTTTCTTTTGCCCTATGCGACACACACACACACACACGCACGCACACATATGCATGTATGTGCTGGCCATGCACACTGCTACATATCCTGTGGCTTTCGACAATTCACCACAAAATGTCAAGAATGATGAAAAGCTAGCGACGGAACGAAGCCAATGCGTCGTCGTCGTCGCTCTGCATGTGTATTGGTAATGGCATCTGTTGTCCTGCTCTCTGCATGTCCTGCTCTCTTTCACTCTCGCTGTGTGAGTCTGCATCTGTATCTGTATCTGTGCCTCAGCAAATATCTTTGCCAGCAGAGGAGTCGTGTCTGCCGCTGCTCTTTGGGCTGTTGCCTCGCTGGCTTCTTCTTTTTCTGGTGCTTTTCTTTTTGGCTCGTCCTGCGCTTGTAGGCTGTCGGATTATTAGCTCTAAAGTCAGGATCTCAGCAGCAATGGCTCTACAATTTGAGGCATATAGAAACGGCAAGGCAAATCTTAACTGTGGGAGAAAGAATTTTGTGGCTTTCGAGTTTAATAAGTCGAATAAAGAAAATGTGTTTGATAATTAAATATAAATTATTGAAGTTGCAGATAAATGTATAAAATAAATGTCTTTATGATCGTAGTGATATGAAACACTTGTTTATATAAAGGTATTTATTTCAAATTACATCGACTTTTTAATTACATTCATTACAATTTTATTATTAATTTTAATTACACCACATAGATTTCGTTTCTTAAATATATTCTTTAATAAAACAACGTATGTAGTAATAATAATAAGAATACATAAATATATTTATGAAATACTTCAATATGAAATCTTTCCAGCTTAAATCTTTCCAAAAATCCCTTTTTATTATTTCTATATGGCATTAATTTTGTTTTTACAAATATTAAATTTTACTTTTCATAAGTTTAACATATTTGGAATGTTTCTCAGATTTCATCAAGAATTTTCGACGTGCAAATTGTTGTCTTTATATTTTTATCTTCTATGTAAACGTTACATCCTCATGAGAGGCCTGGTAGCGTATTTTGTTGGGAATGGGCAGGGATATGCCACATGCATGATATACTACTGTATATATATGCGTGTAGTGTATTCCCGATGTGTGTGAGAGTGTGCAAGCTTGTGTGTGAGTCGAGAAATTCGCAATGGCGTATCCTGGGCTGGCACTGGCTGGTTGTTGTTGGTATGTTGATAGGGGTTGATTTACTGACTCTCATCTAAATTGAAATGACTTTTGTGACATTGTGTATTGGTTGCACACACACATTATGTATTGGTGTGTGTGTGTGTGTGTGTGTGTGTGTGTGTGTGCGTGTATAGATGGCTTAGCGGACAACGTCTTATATATGAGATTACGCTTTGGGGGTGGAGCCTTGTTGTAAACGGCATTTGCAAGTTACGAGTGGACCCTCAGCGCGACTATTACACAATCAATTTAGATGCCTTGTGGTTATATAGATGCATACACTTCACACATACATACACACACACACACACACACACACACACACATAGTCGAAGAGGGCTCAGCCCAGAGCCGTCGTTTTGATACAATCCTGCGGTAATATTAACCAGTCAGAATGCAAAGTCATTTGCAGCAGCATTAACTACTAACTCATACTCAACATTTAGGCTTTCCTCCCCCAGCCAACTATCTCAGCCCAACTCGTAACCATCAACATGCACGCATACACCCTCACACACACACTCACACACACACGCATACATACATATGCCAAATTTGCGGCATCAAGAAGTCGCATTTTTTCCCGAAAACTCCCTGTCTCTGCGTGCCCCACTGCAGCTGCGACCCTTCACGAATTTCATTTGACCACGCCCCGTGCAAAAGGAAACTCACCACTTTATTAGTTTCAACGCAGGCGCACTCTGCACCAATTTCGAAAGTTGTTCGACAGTATTTCGAAATTAGCAGGCTCTGAATTTCTGTCATCGCTTCTCGACTAACTCGAGAGCTGTGAAGAGTTGTGTTGTTCATTCCTTTCGAACACTTTACACAAATTAGAAGTATTTCCAGCGCACAACATTTTTGTTCTGTTTTGTTGCTCTTCACTTTGAAAAATAACGCACCGATTTGCCAGTTTGTATAATTCAAATTCATTGTTGAAAACATTTGATTCGAGTAAGTGTACAAAAAAAAACTAAACCTATAAATGCAATTAAAACTTGGTATTTATCATTTATTTATGGTACGTCAGCACTGAACAACAATGGATGGACGCTCGCCTTATAGTAATTCTCAACACAATTTTGGACATGGATTTAATCTCAGTTGTCCGAATGGAAATTGTGTTCGCATGGATGCTGGGAGCAGACAGTCATGTTGTCCTGGTGGCAATTGTTGTCCTGGTGGCAATTGTTGTCCCGGCAATTTTCGCATGCGCGATGGAACCGAAAGGCAGCCATCTTGGACTTCAAGCAATGGACGTCGGCTATAAAGAGCTCTACGCTAGCATTTCTGGCAAATCGGTGCGTGATTTCAGTAGAATTACAAATCGTTATCACACTGCTGCTATATATAGGTAGGATTTATCTCTCCCCACACGTTATTTTCTTTTCGTGAGCACTGATATTTTAAATAATTAAGCAACAAACATAACATTTACACATATGTACATATATTCTAGTATTAAATTAAATTTTTTGTGGAGAATGAACTGTGCAAAGGAGCATAAAAAATAAAAAAAATAAAATAAAAAATAAACAAATTGTTGGGTATTCCGTTATTTACCGGTCTTGATGGAGCTGAGATCCAGATGTTGTCGTTAAACATAAACTTCCAGATTCCGGAAGTTCCAGTTCCTTATTGCTGTAAATCAAATTATAACTACATATTTCTGGGCACAAATCGTTTCGAATTTATATAAAGGTTATTCTTAAGCTTCAATAAATATCAAATCATCTCGAGGTATATATATTTTCCCACATTCCATACTTACCAATTACCATCATATCCAAATTAAATTACAATCTTTGTTAACATTATCGGTTTTATTAAATCGTATTTTGCTCCTTCGCATATGTTCTTATTACACGAACTAACAATAAATATATATTTATATATATATTATTTTTATAATTCATAATATTTATTTGAGTTGATGTTTTTTCGTGTATTTGTTTCGCTATGGTGTTCATTTGTATTCCACCTTATTGGCTAGGGGGTTTCCTTCGTATAACTATTCTCCATGTTGTTCATTTGAAATGTAAGAATTTCGGGCTTAAAGTCTTTACTTTGGATAGTTCTTGAAATGTTTTAGTTCAAAGTGCTGTGTTTTTCTTACTGGCGTGCTTCAAGTCTTTTGAAAATGTATTGGATTGATTTGGGGATTCCATGCAAGAGCTCTGGCTTTTGGGCGTTTATTTTGTTATAATTGAAATATTTGTTGTTAGTACAACAGTAAGTTTTGTATATAGCTGTCACATGTATATAATATTTGTAAATTATTATCAATGCAACATGTAGATGCTCTACAAAATACCGAATATCTTTTTCATTACTACTACGACCATTTTATTTATCTAAATAATATTCCATCTAAATATCTTTTATTGTTTGCTTCGTTATTTGTCTTTTATATATTATATTTACAACGTTTTTAGTTCAAAGTCAGCTGCCATAATTGCAATAATAATATGTTTTAAACTGAACAACGATGTGGTTTTTTTTTTATTGGAAATAGATGAGAGACGAATATTTGCATTATTAAAATATCGACTAGTGAACAAAAATTAAAAGCGCCTATGACAGCATGCATTTATTTTTTATACTATTTTTAGTTGTCTTCCGTTTTATACGTATATTTTTAACGCTTCAGTTTTTAATTAGCAATTTTTCATATTGCTTTAACAATTATGGAATCATTAATTACATCAACATTTATCATTGCTTTTCAGTTTATTGTTGTTTTTCATTTGGAAGTAAAGTATCTTTTATGTATATATATATATGTATATATTCGGTTTTTTGTATATGTGTATAAATATATTGTGTGAGGTTCGTGTGTTGTGTGCTAATAAGATGTTCTGTCTGCCCATTAAAAATGTCTGCCACCAAATTTGTTCGTTTGTATGTAAGTATTTGCTAGAAAATGTCTAAAGTTCAGTTTTGTAATTGATATAACTGGCGGTGCTTGTTTGCGCTATTTATTAAGCTTATTATTGATTTGGGTGTTGCCTGTGCTTCACTTCTACATACATACATACATACAAACATACATACCCTATATAATGTAAAATGTATTTGTAATAACAATATTTTTGTGCGCTGGTCGCATCGCTTAAGTAGCCTAAATACATGCGCAAATTTAATGATGCTACACACTCAAATTGATATTTATTTAATTACACAATTTAATTACTTCACTACAAATTGTCAATGATTGTGGCATATATGCATATATTAAATATTTATTTATTCGGTGTATAATAAATAGTTAAAATTAAGTATAAAATTATATTGCAACTTTTTTTTACTAAATAAAATATTAAAAATCATATAATAACAGCCTTTTGATGTTCCTTGCGCAACTCATTTTTGTTTTTGGTTAAAAATAGTATAAATAAATATGTAATTAGACAATAATTAAATAGGTAGTTTCGTATGAATGCCCCTAACGTCTTTTAACAGTTACGGTTGAGTTTATAGAAAGTAAACGCAGTTATTATTATTTGTTATCTAATCATAGGTACACATCGAATCCGACTGTAGTTCATTTAGTTGCCTTTAATTGTCCAGAGAATTCGTGCGCAGCTGACTGTAGCATGCTTGACACACCCGCACTGGCTTCAGAATCCGTAGACGGGATATTTCCGATTCGAAACGACTGCACTTGTTGCAAAACACTTGTCCGCAGTTGCGGCAATGATGCTTGCGCTCATAAAGCGTAAATCTGAATTAGTTAGGGATATAAATTATGTTATTTTATAACACTTTTAAATCATACTCAAAACTCACTTCACGTGACACTTGACACACTGATCAGCGACTTCGTCCTTGAGCCAATGATCGGCTACACCTCGACCTGGCTGCTCCGTAACACTCCAAGAGAAAATGCGACCGCGTGCATCACCTGTATAAATTATAATCAATGAGTATTCGTTGTGGATAGTAGTAGTCAGAATGATTGCACTTGTACTCACCCACATATAGTATTTTATGATCTTTGGACACCGTCAGCGCTGTTATGCTAGCCGGTTCGGCATTATCCTTGCGATCATAGGCCGTATGCATGGTTAGTTTTGATCTGAACATTAATTGACGTTGCCACTTGAAGCCTGGGGAAAGGGACATAAAGGTTAATACATGCAAAGCGTTTGGATACAATTGGAATATATATTTGCTGTTATGGGAATGTAAATATCAACAAAATGCACCTTTCTTAAGCGCCTGTTCGCCACGATATCTATCATTGTCTAGCAAAACAAAGCCATCAGTTAAGCTCGTATCCGATTTACTAGGTCGTATGCTGTGTTCTTCTGTAGACGTTAGAAATCCGACGATATTAAAATGAAATAAGTACATTCTAATATCATTGCACTCACCCTCGTTCGTCTTGTGCTCTGAACTGGTGCTTGGCCCATCCACCGTTGCCGATTTCATTTCATGCAGTGATTTAGCCCCTGTTATGGAGCTTTTCCTACGCTCGGTCGAGGACTCGACTTTAACAGTAGCTTCGGTGGATTTGTTCGACTCGTTGCTGTGTTGAGAGGCCTCTGAAATGCTACTCTCCGAGGCTGATTTTACTATGTCTGCAAGGTGTTTGTAATTGTTAATTTTAGTGAACGTTGTGAAACAATGACCATGTTAACTAACCGTGTTCTGATTCTGGCTGTGAGAGACTCTTCATTTGTTTAAATATATTCATCTTGTCCGCCTTATCTTTCGACTCATCAACTGAGACTGAGTCGGGCTTATCCTGCGAGTTCACTTCCACGCCTCGCTTTAGCTTGCGATCGATGGGCACTTGAGTGTGCTCCAGTGACCACATCTGCAGCGAAACAAAGACTTTAATAAGCACTAGTTGACATAAGCATGTAAACCTAACTCAGCCTGCCACACACTCTAGTTGTGTCAAGCGTTAGGTTTTCTCTCACACTCACCCTCACAACGCCATCCGTGGAACCCGTCATGACCACATTTTGTTGATCCCATTCGCGTATTTGAGAGAATGCCACGCACAGTATCTGCTGCATGCGATCTGCGCTGCCCACACACGTATTGACCATGGCCAGCGCATCGCCGTTGATGGACCACACATGCAACCAAGTCGCCGAGCAGGTGGCTATTTCGCCCGTTAGCTCATTGATGGCCACGGCAGCCACAACGCCCGCATGTCCACGCAGTTGACGCACGAATGTGAAACGTGTCATGTCCCAGACAATTGCAGTGCCATCACGAGATCCAGAGACAATGACATTGTAGGCAGCACTGGCGGCCAGACAGGTGACCGCATCCGTGTGACCATGCAGTGAATGCCTCACGCTGAGACTCTTGCGATTTGTATCGAATTTCCAGATGGTCACCACGGAACTGGTGCCGGCTGTCACAATCATTTTAGCATTGGGACAGGCGCAGGTCAGTATCTCGCCGGAGTTCTGCGCAGCTGCCTCGGACACAAAGGAAGCGCGATCCGTGTCGTAGAGGCCAACGCGCAGCGAGTGATCGGCAAAGCCCCAGGCAATGTACTTGGTATACGATGGCGGCATCATTACCTTGTTCTGCTCAACGGCAAACACTGTTTTGTCGGGCTGCAGTATTTGACCCACTGGCCCCTTGAGCTCCTTGATGGGTTGCAGACTGGGCTTCAGATTGTCGAGATTATGGAAAAACAGACGATCGTTTTGCAGCACGGTGCTGTTACCCTGTATCAGTGCCGTCGGATCTATCAGTGCCGAGTTACGTGCGTTGCCCATTTTCTTGGCTGGATGCGCCTTCCTGAACAGCTGTTTTGGTATTTGGCCAAAGTTGTTGATAAAGCCAATAGTGGCATTCTTTTTCAGTGGATCATCAATGCTAAACAATTAAACATAAATCAATTTTACTTGGAAATGAGTTGCTGCTTTACTCTTACTTGTAAATATCCACGTTGCCCTCGTAGAAGAGATGATGGAACACATTGACAGCATCCGAAGCGGCTGGTCCCTGCTGCTTACAGCCAAATATTAAATCAATCCACTGCAATGGGAAACATAGGGTTTTTATTTCTGTCTATGTTTTATGGAAATGTTACCAAATTATCTCAGCAAGAGTTAACTTACCAAGTGCAAATGCTGACTGACATGATCACACTCCAAAGCACTGCGATGCAGTCGTATAAACTCCCTGGGATCCTGTTTGGCCCACGGCGGCATAATTACATGATTCAGGGTCTCACCGTTTTGCTTGGTGCCCAAATCAAAGTTATTGAAGTTGCTAAGGAACTCCGGCAAGTAGAAGAACTCGGGAATCAGCTCCTTGACATCGGCCATGTTCAGCTTGGAGGCCGACAGCCATGCCTCCTTGATGCTGTGGAACATTCGATCCGCCAGATCAAAGTGACCACCCTGAAGTTTCAGGAATGGCTGTGCGAAAGGCTCCAAACGCACCAGGTACGAGCACACAATCATAGCGGAACTGTAATGTGTACCATAGTGATACGGCGGAGTTTCGCCATGTGGATCGTCCCACTCTTTGAAACGTTTCTGAAACTGTTCCAGACGCTCCTCCGACTGTGCGCCCATAGGCCGTGAAAAGTCACGGAATGTTTTGGGATTCGTAAAGTCCAGCTCCTCGGAATCGTAATCAGCGAGTATCCAGGGAAATACCGGATACTGCATGAGATCGTTGTAGCTGCGGCCGGCGAGCGTATTCAAATGCATAAGGTACTGGAAATTGGAGATCTCGCCACGAACCCAGCGTTGCGTCACCGATGTCTCACCAATCAGGCCGCTGAACAGACCTGATGTTTGCTCCACACTCGCCGTCCGCTTCTGTCCAGCCACAGACTGCTGGGCATTGTCATTCAATGCGGTGGCCAGTGCCAAGAAGCGTTGATTCACCTTGTTGCGCACCTTGCGCGGAAAACTAAGCAAATAGTTGCGTCCATCCTCGGAGAAGACCTCCAGAGCAATCGGTTGCAGCAAATAGCGTCGCTTGTGCACCTCGCGTATCTCCTCGTAGGCAAACTTCGAGCACTGCCTCAATTTGTGGCTAACTGCGCGCGACGTTGACGACTGCTGGCCGCCCGAATTGGGTATGATTGGCTCGTAGGCGCCAGGTGGTAGTGTGTCAATGTCACGAATCTCTCGGTTCTTGAGCAATGTGAAACCATCCACGATATAGCAATGCTCCTTGCCAAAGAGCAGCAGACCCTCAAAGGTGTCCAGGCCCTGAACACGCGCACAGCGGAACATAAAACTAATCTTCTCCTGTTCTTCAAGTAAACGTAGAAACGTCTCATTGTCGCTGGTCATCGAGGTGTCCTCCTCCTCTTCATCATCCTCGGGTGCATTGCCATCGAGTGATTCCTGGGGGTAAGGCGCACCATGCGCAAGCAATTTGGGTGATATCGGCGGCGGTGGCGTTGATGTTGAACTGCTCGGCTCCAGACGATGTGGCTGCGTGGCTTCCAGTGACGATTGCTGCTGCATCGAATGCTGTTCCGCCTCGGCGAGAATTCGCGGCTGCTGTTGGCCATGCAGAAAGTAGACTTTGCTATCCAAACTGGATGCCACCTTGTATTTGAGCTGACGATTGTCGGCCAGCTCCAACTCTGGCCGATACGGATAGTGCAGATAGAAGAGATCATTGCGCATCGTCTTTTTGCGCATGCGATGCGGTCCCTCCGTGGTGTCCATTACCCACTTGTCCAGCGTGCAACAGCCCCCCGGTCCCCAGAGGCCGCGTTCGCGTGTTAGCTCCGTTTCGGATTGCACCCAATCCTGGTAGACGTAGCGCTGTGTGTGCTGCAGCATTTGCTGGTATTGCTTCGTGCGCAACTCCAGCAGATCCTTGATCAGCTGCACATGTATTGCGGTCGCCTCGTAGGCCGACTCCCGGCTCATATTCGACTTGGTTCGCACCAGTTCGTCCTTCTTCACCTTGCTGCGACTGGCCAGACGAGTCAGACCACCGGTCACCTTTTGTATCTTGGATTGTATTTGATTGTGAAGTTCCCAGGGAACCCGATAGGAAGCCTTGCGTTCGGCATCGACGTAATTAAACCACAGCTTGGAGGCCAGATCCATCACCTGCTCACGTGTCGTCTGCAAATCGGGTGCCTTGGAATTGGCCGGTGGTGGGGTAAGCGATATCTTGAAGACCTCCTCAATGGCCGGCTTCTTGCACACGTAGAGCTCCTCCCAGACGCGAAAGGCGGCGCCCACAATTAAATTGCGTCCCTGGGGGTAAAAGTATTAAATAAAGATATTCAAATTGATCAACACTTGGATTATAGTTTTTATCTCCGTAAATCATTCGAAAATATAATATCGAAAATCTGCAAACCATATTTAATTTTTCGGTCAAAGCTTACCTGCAACTGATTGAGATCTTCATCCTTGGGTTCGCTTGTCTCCGTCTGTGGGTTGACATGCCAGGTTGTGTTGCGACTTGTCGCCGGCTCTAGGATGATTTTCATGTCAGCCGTGAGCTGCATTAGACAATAGGTAAGGCAGCCAATGAACTCTAGCTCGTGATTGCCAGCGCCAAAGATGAGTAGACGATGCTGAATGATCTTGTGCAGCGCCTCCAAAACGCTCATCTGCTCGGCAATGGATTCGTCGGTGGGACGTGACAGTAGAAATAGAATGCTGCGATTCAGCGAGTGATGCAGTTGCTCCAACGACAAAGACGAAGATCGCCGCTTTGCTTGTCCAATCAGCTTAATGACAAAATCAAATATGTCGTGCGGATTCCGGGTGAGGCATCCCTGCCACAGTTTGTCCACAATGCGCGCCGTCAAATAGAAGACGTTGGGTGCAATGTGCTGCGTGTGACTCTGCAGTAGCGGTACCAGTGGCAGTGCCGCCTGCTCACCCACCAGCACATCGGCGGCGAGCAGATGATCCATTAGAGCAATAATTATCTGCGTCTGGTATTGCACTTGCTGTGGCAGCTCCGCTGTCTCCGGTGCGGCATCCAGCACCATATCAATGACTGGCGTTGCCTTGCCGTGCATATTTAGGCCCAGTGAATCTACGACAATCACGCGCAGAAAGTCAATGATGCACTTGCGCACCGGATGCACAGTAATCTTAGGTTGATTTGCTACTGCGGCGTGTAGCGCTTCCGGCGGTGGCAGGACAAAGCTGCTGCCAGTGTTTTCGGTGGGCGTGGAGGCGCCACTATTTGGCTCCGAGTCGCCGGAACGTGCAACCTGTGGAAAGAGCACCGCAACCAGTGAGGTAATCACATCAGCAGCCATCATGACGGGCGTAAAATCGCTGAGATTCTGGTAAAGACTGAACAACAGTTGGATGATCGTCTCCGGATGACTATGCAGCCATGTAGCGCAATTCCCGCCATGCACAATGGCACGCACCATGGCCAGAAGCACACAGACGCCCTCGGGGCACACATTCAGCTTGGGCAGCTGTGTATTGGCCGAGACTGGCGCACCCCAGAGGAACGACCAGACGCGATCCAAGTCGAATTTCGTATGCTCGGTGGCCAGCACCTTGACTGGCTGGCCCATGATCAGTGCGGTCACCAGGAAATACAATTCGGGAACGTCCAAATGATGTTGCAACAACCATTCAAGCATCTGGAAACCTGTGAACCAGCAGAACAAATGATTATTGATTGATTTAACAAATAAATTTAAAAATTTATAAAAATGATCACATCTTAATTGAAGTTTTAATATAAGCTAAAAAGGAAGTATCTATAGTAATAATCTTGCTTAAGATACTCTTAATCTTAGTCATTATATTTTAATGGAAGGTTTAATATTGTGTCTTTTAAATTTTAAAATTTGAATATATTTGGACATATTATATTAGTTTTAGTCTTTTCCTTTTTCAATACATAATTTTATTTGATATTTCATAATTTAAGTCTTTTATTAATATTCGGCATTAAAAAAATAAATAATTATAAATGCTTTTCTGTAATATTTAAAAATTTCTGAATTGGCCTCTACTCACCTGGAATGTTTAATGCGGCCGTGCGCACTTCTCCCGCAATTTGTGTTGGCAAATGCTGAATCTTATTTTGAGGCGTGGCCACGATGACGGTGCCAGTACCGTTGCTGGGACGCGTATTGAGTTGCTGGGCGCCCAGGCCGAGCATCTTGCGCTGGGAGACCATTTCGGTGAAGCGTAAGTAGCCACCATTGTGAGTCGCCTCACGAAAGCGCTCGATGAAACTCTCAGTGGCACAGACCACGACGAGAATGCGCACAGCTATGATGACCGTAGTGAAGTGAACGTGGGGCTGCATGAAGAGCAGCAGCCAGTCCATGCCCAGTGTCTTGGATATGTCATCGCAGATGACATAATTAACGGTGTTGCGTGGCGTAAAGAGTAAACCGTGCAGCAGCGATAAGCAACGATTGCGCAAGTAAATATTCTGAGCAATGCCATCCTGGTCCTCTGCTGGCGCCTTCATGCTGGGCAACAGAACGGATCGTTCTCCCTTGCAGGAATGCTTGCACGGCAACTTGGCGGCCACATACTGGCCGAAGAGCAGAAGATCTGTGTGCCTGGGCTGGCCACCGAGCAGCGTCTCGAGCAGATTGAAGAGTATCTCTCGCGTAGAATGATCATGGATGTATGTTATAATGTGCAACAGTTTGACCAGCAGCTGCAGATCGCGCATAATCTTGACGTTCTGCTTCTTTTCATTCGATTCCACCACCAATTCCAGCAGATGCTCCAGCAGCGAACGGAGCAGACCATTGGGCGCATTGTGCCAGATCTCCAGGTCACAGAGCAGATCCTGAAAGGCTGTCACATTTGGAATGGCTGACATGTCGTGGCCACTGTTCACCGTGCCCACCAGTCCAAACGTCAGGTGCAGAATGTGCGAGTTCAGCAGATGTTTCTTCTTCTTGAAGAACATGCCCAGGGTCTGATAGCAACGCTTGCGATCCATTTCCGCTTGTGCCGCACGATTGCTGCGCACCACACAGGTCAGCGCCTTGACGCCCGCATATAGCGACTCCACATCCTGCGCCATGGCAATAATCCCAAGCAGCACATTGCAGCCACCGACGGTGTCAATCATTGCCGAAACCGGATGCGGACTAAAAACCCGCACGCCCAAATAGCCAACAACAACGCCGCCCAGCGAGCGGCCAGCACCAGCCAAGTGACCAGCCGAATTGTGAAGGATTCTATAAAAATAAAAATGCATTATAATGTGGGAAATAGGAACATCTCATATATAGAAGGACTTTAGGTGTATCCCTTATCTAATATCGAAAATATAAAAAGATCATCTGGATCTGGATAGAAAATGAGCAGCTACTCACTTGATGGGTGTGGCATTCTCATGTGAATTCATGTTGAGCTGCTTGGCAATGCTCTTGTTGTCCGCCCGACTGTACACCTTGCGTATCTTGACCAGCGTCAGCTTGGACACTGCCTTCGCATTCAGGCCGAGCAGCACACGATCCTCGGGCACCAGCGGCGCCAGTGGTTCCGCCTGTTTGCCCAGCTGAGGCGCCTGCAGCGAGCCCATGTAATGCGGCCCCAGCTGATAGATGGTCTGCACCGTCTGCTGGGTGAGCACATCCTCGAGCAGATGGCAGACACCTTGTTTCCAGCACAAGCGCGAATAACGACGCCAGATCGGTGGCGTGCCAATATAGCCAAAGATTTGGGTCGCTGAGGTGAGATTGGCGCTACTGGCGCCCGGATGCTGGGCAATATAGTGGAGTTTTTGCGTATGCATGGGCACTCCGTCCAAGTAGAGCGACAGACTAGAATTCTTGAGAACTGCTCGATTGAGCACGACCACAAGATTGTGCCATTGACCCTCGTGCAGCAGATCTGGACACCAGATTCGGGCAATGCCATCATCAGAGCCCTCCGGCTCCCAATCGCCAATGCCTACAAATGTGAATAACATAAAAATATTATTGTTCAAATATAATTAAATAATAGACTTAAAACTTACTTTTCCTGGGCGTGACTAGCGTTTCCTGTGTGGAGACCACAATAGCCTTATCCCTTGCTGAGAGCAGTATGGACAAGCAGGCCAAGTTCTCCTCACGTGGATTGTGAATTGTGCGCACGAGCGTAAGGAGACGCACACAATGCGGATCTGTCTTGGGATCGGAGAACTTCTCCACACAAAACCACGTCGAATAGCTAAGTCCAGTTTGCGGTGGAAAGATGCGATCACCGGCACCGATGCCGCCAATCGTATTCGCATCGATGGTGCCTCCAGCTGTTGCAGTGGCTTGCGGCGCCAACGATGGCAGATAGAGACAGCCAAATCCCTCGGCGGACATATCCAATTCGACAAATGGCGGCAGCGTGCTGGAGCCATGAGCACGAAAATCGCGAGGCGTTGTCATTGAAACCAGTGTCTTGATGCGCGTCAATGGCACCGGACCGCCCTGTCGATACGGCTGCTGCAGATCAATGTCAGCGCAGGAGAGCGGCTCGCCGAGACGCAGAAACTGACGCAGTTCCGTCGGCTGCAGCGCCTGCGCCGCCAGACGCTCCAGTATATATTGCATGGGCACGTGCAGCGGATGCAGTTCCTCGGCCAGCGCACGTCGCGTCAAACTGAGCAGCTGCTCGGCCAGTCCGTGATCGCACATTATCTGCTGATTGCGTTCGCTGCGCACCAGCGACTTGATGATCTCGCTTAGGTACACCTGTAGCTGTATCGCCTGCAGCGGCGACGTCTCGTGCTGCACGCCTGGCAGCAATTTTAGCATGCATAAGACAACGCCCGGATGCACAATGCGTGGCTCTGGTGTGGGTTGTGTCAGATTCAGTTGGCTTGGATGCGCTGGTGCCGCCAGCTCCTTGCTGGGCGAGCGTGTGTGTGGCGCGGTCTCACTGAAGAGCGTTATAACACCGTTCAAATTCGGTGACTCAAAGTTGTCCAAGGCAATGCTATACAGCAGCCGAAATACCACACATACATAGGAAAGTGAGCTGGGTATGTCCTCGGAAAAGCTGTAAGGATTAAGCTCATATATAGTACTGTATTATCGAATTATGACACGAGTTACCCATTGATTGGGGGTTACTCACCTGAAACTTAATATATCGCCGCTGAAAACGTCATGGTAGTATTTGAGTAATGCTTGCTGCGGCTCATAGGTTCCGGTGAAATCTTGCAGCGCTGTGTCGCCACCAAAGCAGCCCAAGAGACGCAACGTGTCGCACAGCGAACTGTTGCAGATCTCCTGATGAAAGAACTTGGCATTCGCCGGTTCAAAGCGCATGGCGGTGGCCAGCGTCTGGCAGACGATCTGCAGCAACAGTATGAGATCCTGTTGGGCAATGCTCGTCTGCGGCTGAGCCATGCTGCCATCCAGCGACACAAACACGCTGGTCAGATAGACGAAGCCACCCACTTTGCGGAATACGGTGCGTGTGCGATGCGAGTCCTTCAGGCAGCCCAACAGCATGTTGAGTATCTGGATTTTAAACTCCACCTGATTCGGACTGATGCTGTGCATCAGCGACAGTATGTAGAGCATGTCGTCGTCTCCACCAGCGGAGAGTATCAGCTCACGTACAATGCCCAGAGCCTGTGGGCGGCAATGCTTGAATTTGACCAGCTCATGGGTGCACTTGGCGCCGCCGTATTCGCGAAAGATTTGCGCATTATTGCTGGCGCCACTGCCAAGCAGCATTATGAGCGCCTCCATTACATGCTTGCCCAACGTATCGAGTAAATCCTCCTGTTCCTCAGTAGTCCGTTGCACTACAACGAATTCGTCGCCATTGGTTATTTGCCGCACATAATCCGCATAGTGATTCAGGCAGGTAACAAGTATCTCCAGTATGCCCACCTCGCGATAGACGTCCTTGAACACACTATTGTGGCGCAAGATGTTGAGCAGCGTCTTGAGGCACAGAATGCTGCATGAGGTACTCTGATTGTGCTTGAGCAGTAGCGACAAACTGATGAGCTCCTTACAGGGCACAAAGTTCAACTGGAATACTATAAACTCGAGCAGATCATAGAACTTCTCCTGTATCTGTGGACTCTTCTGATGAATGCGCTCGGCAAAGCTACTCAACGTATTCTCCGATTCGAGTATAAAATAATTGGCATTCTCTGAGTGATACACACGCGAAATGGCATCCAGTATGGTGCAGCACAGGGCGGGCGTCGTCGATCTGAGAAAGACCGTCTGCAGCACCTGAAATGCGTACACATTGCGCACACAGGTCTCGCGTGAACTGGCCTGGGGCAGCTGGAAATTCTGTAGTTTGAAGACCGTATTAAATTGTGCGGAAGGGGGACGCAGCTCGTAGAAACCGCACATGCATAGCGATGAGATCATCAGTACCAGATTGCGTATAGCCGCCTGGATTTCTAGCGTTTGACTGCGTGGATTATCGAATCTGCAAGAAGTACAAGTAGCTAATTTAACAAGATCATTGGGATAATTGGTTTTAACGCTTACTTGAGCAAAAAGTCACTGAGAAATACGTAGCCCTGAGAGGCGCGAAAGTCGTCCATTAGTACCTGTGATACTTGACTAGAATCCTTGAGAAAGCAAAAGACGGTGACAAACATTTCGACTATTTCCAGCGGATTGCCAAATGTCAAACGTTGCATGTTGTCCACGCACAGCGCCATGCAGCCCTTGGCTAGAATCATAAAGAATTAGTTTAGCCTTTGCTGGTCAGCTTCGATTTGATATACTCACAATGTATATAGGTGACAACGGCATCGGTTAAGCCGTGCCTTGAGATTGTGGTTAGTATCTCTGCCGCATTCTTGCGCCACACAATATTTTGGGCGGGACATGGTGAAGTGATGGCAGAAAAGAGTAGCGTTAGATCATCCATACGTGCAAGCTCCTCGGCCGGATACGGATACGAGCACAGTTTCACCAGCAACTGCACAAACACCTTTTGAAGCAGTGTGCGACGCTCCTGGGCATTGAAATCGCTGGCACTCGCACCATCCTCGGGCGGCTCATCATCCTCCACTTCGGGCAGATCGAAGAACAAATACAAACACTTGACCAGAGTTGAGGGCACTGCGGCAGCTGTCATGACCTGAAAAAGGATTTCGAACATCATTATATGAATGATAATTTAAATAAATTAAACTTATTCAATGATTTCATAACAGCCACAAAGATAATATAGTTAAGGGGACTTGAAGGTTCCATTATGTAAATTTAATCTTTAATGCATATTATTTGCCAATATGCATAATATAGACGTACTCCAGCGAATAAAGTGATTACGCATAAGAAGTGTATGCAGCTCTGAACATTGGCATTCAAGCAAGGCCAGCATTGTGCGATATGTATAGAGGATTAAGAAAACCTCACATACATGTATAAATAAATTTGTAACTGATTAACATACATGCTATGCATATGCATCACAAAATACAATGCCATATAACAATAATGTTTGACTATAATTGAGAAATATTTTTCCTAGTAATTTGTTAAAGAGGTTTGATTATATTGTGATTCTATACTCCATAAGCTAACCTGAATGAGAGAGACATCGCCGTTGGCCAGGAGATTCAGTGTAGCGAGCAGCAACCAACCGCTACTAGTGTCCTCCGTTGTCTCCACCTCGAGAAACTTGACAATGGCTATGGATGCAGCCTCGGTGCTCTGATTCGATGCACGTTTGCGTATCTCGCTAACCATCAGACGGGAGACCTGCTGGCAAAACGCGACCACATCCCAAAACTTTTCGCTCATATCATTCGCAGGGCAGCTGCTGAACACCTGTTTGCAATTGATTTGGTTAGAGTTAAAACTTTGCATTGCTTAAGAGAACGTGGACTTACCTTGCAGAACAATGGCAACATTTCATATAGTTTCCCATCACGTTCGTTTTCGCTGAGCGGCTCCTTGGGATGCGTGTACTCGTTGAAGAGCTTCTTCAGTGTGGCCAGGCTCATTTGGATGCGTGCATCGAGCAATGCTTCCTCGCCGCTGCGTCCATTAGGGGCACTGGCGTTGGGACTGGCATTGCCGCTGCCACTGGTGTTACCCGATGCGCTGCCGCTACCAGCGCTGGCAGCGCCACGCAGCTTGCGCATAACATTCATATTTCTGCTTACTTCTCCTGCTGCTGTTGTTATTCTAATTGATATTGCTGCTGCTCTCAAACTGGAAATGCGCAAAAGCAAATTGAATTAGTTAATAGTTACTGAAATTCACATCATCCACGCTCGCTTAATATTCTACACTCAATTGCTTTGTCTATAAAATGCCATAATTAACGGCTTCGTTGGCTGCTGAATCACCACCAATTGTCTCGCACAATTGTTGTTTCAAATACCCATTATACCATATGGGTATATCCCTTGCCTAGAATAGATTAATTATATCGCAATTTTGTTGTGCAAATTTACACTGAAAAATATCGTGGTAGCAAATTCTAAGTCTGAGTTTGTCTTACAACTGAACACATTGTTTAGATATTAATTTAAGAAAATAAATTTGAATTCATTGTTATCAACAAGTATTCAAAAATTGTATCAAAAAATCATTTAATTGATCAAATATATACATATATATATTTTTTGTAAATAACAGTAGGTATTATAAGTTTTTAATTTTGAAGTGCCACTTAGTAAAGGGTATTTTTCAGTTGGGTACTCTCGACTAGAACACTTGTTATCGTTGCTGTTACTGCTATTTAAAGTAAACACAGACAGACACCACACACACACACACATTCATTCGAACACCGTAAGCTTTTTAAAGCGCAATGTTTTGTACACAATTCCATGAATGTGAACGAACGTACGAACATTGACTGTGTGTGTGTGTGCTGGTGCTTGTGTGCTTTTGGAAGAGTGCACAGTTTTTTGAGCGTGGGCGACGCTTTCGTTTCGAGTTCAACGGGGTTAAATGAGCTAAATGCTTTTGCTTTGCCAACTTATCAGTAAATCACACATAAATATTTACACAGATTGTGTAAAAATGTGTGTATAATAAAAAGGCCAAAACAGCTGTTTTCAGTTTGCAGTTTAAAGCACACTTTTATCGCACAGTTCTTATTTGCTCTTAGTTGGCAATTGGCAATTGTATTTGATATTTGCATTATGTATAACTCTTTTTTTTTAACTGCTGCCAACGCATTTGGTTGTCTAAATGGGGACAGCTAACGGCAGCTCTTTTTGTGTTTATCCCATTTCACACACTTTCGTTTTGCGCTCTTTGTTTTGCTCGTGTCAATCGCGATGCTACGACAGTATTTATTGATTTTTCTGCTCTCTCTCTCTGTCGCTCTCGCCTTCTGTGTCCAGCGGAGCACTAGCAATGAGGCGAAAATTTTCACACGCTACTTTCTCAAAGTTTGCACAAATTTTTGCACTTACTTTTATTGCACATAATTAGTGTGGTTTTTTTTTTGCGTTTTTCATTAGTTTCATTAATTAAATCGTTTGTTTTTACATTGAAAAAAAAAAAAATCGTTTTGTCTCACACAAATGAATAGATGTTTAATAGTGGTGAACGATATTTATGTGACTTGTTCGAGATGACAGAAAGTATCGGTAAGAGCGTGCGAAGAGTCACGGTGTCCGCAATCAAATTAAATATTTATCTGGGACTTGAAATGTGTTAATGTATAGGCAAAGTGTACTTCAGTTAAATAGCTTAAAAATGAGTGTCCAAGACACTCAGTGTTCTATATAGTTTTTAATGATACATGAAAATAAAATCACTATAGTGCTCATCGCTGTTGTCAGCAGTCCGTGCTGATGCATTTGCGCGCGTTGCCAACCGACTGAAAATGGGTACGCTTATTGCCAACTGTCTTGAAGTTATTTAAACCGGAAAATCAAAAAATCATGCTTGAAATTTTAGGCTGTCATTAATTTAATTGTTAACAACACAAATAATAAAGTCAAATAAATACATGACAAACGTTGAATAGTTTGAAATGGCAAATACCAGCTCGCAATCGCAATCTCGCGTTTCGGATTCAAGTCGTACCTCCGAGGATGACGATGATTCTTGTGCCAATTGTATAATGCCCCCGCGTCCGGGCACCGCACCCAAGAACTTCGGGGAGCTGCATATTCCACGCGATATATTGACGCCGGTCGACTATCCCATACAGGAGGCACAGCGTTGGTTGACCCTGATGGGTAAAAATGGGAAGGTCCATCGCTTCCCACTGCCCACTATCTTGCCGAAGGTGATTCAGACACGTTTCGTGGCCAAGGGTGAGCTGCCCAAGGATGTGGCCGTCGATCGTCGCCGTCGACAGTATGCCAAAATCGATTTGATGGAGGAGCTGAGGAAAGCCGGTCTCAACGACGACATTCTCCAGCCAACGGTTGAGCAATACAATCTCATGTCCGAGTTTGCCTTTCCCCACAAATTTCCGCTGAGCTACTTCGATGACAGCAACTATGACATCAGCTCGCCGGAGGCATGGTTCGAGCTGGGCGTCGTTGGTGATGTTCATTATCCGTTGCCGGCTCGAGCTTATTTACCATACAATCGAAGTTTGTGCAGCTGCCGTTGGGTTATGGCTGCCGTTACGTCCTACAACGAGAAATTGGATTTGTGGACGCTGATCTCTCTGGACGACGAGTGCAACTATGAGGTGCCCAAGCTGCAGTTCATGTTCCTTGCCGAGGATCCCCACAAGTACATCCAGCGACTGCAGTCGGCGGTTCACGAGCGTCACAAGGGTGAGCAGTTGATGTTGATGGAGCTGATTGTGGACTGTGTGCTCCACGATGACATTGAGTCGACAACGCTGCAGAGTTCCAAGCCCATTGAGGCGATACTGCTGAAGGCTAACGTCTCCGATCAGTGCAAGCGTCGCCTGCGCTCCGAGGTGAACATTGTCTTTGAGAGATTAATGGCGTTATATGAGTTGGAACAGTTCATCATTCACATGCCCAAGGAGTTTCCGCAATTCCAAAATATCTCTCTTAAGGAGTTTATGCCAACTGCAGCACGTGTCGATTTTGCGGATCAGGAGCGCCGTGAGTTGCAGGCTCTGGGCATTAATATCCAGGAGAAAAGCTACGGTTGGCTGCGCGCCAGTCTCTTCTATTGCGGGGGAGGCATTGAGTCGATGATGGGCGTGGCCGGTGAATGCCAGCATATCGAGACACTCAGCATATTTGTGGTGACTTTCCATAAGCCAACGGCTCTCGCAGACTTCTCGCAATCGCAAGAGTCGCATAGTAATAGCGTCGCTACCTTCCTCAAGGTCTACTGGCCACAAAAGCTGACCAGTGTAATTACGCTGGTGTTGCGTGCCCTGGGCAAGGGTTGGCTGGACATCTCCTTGAACAATTGGACGGTCTATGCGATGTGCAAAATATCCCAATTCCTTCTGCAGGTCAAGTTTCGCATGCAGGAATCGATGGAGATGCTCCTGCTAACCTCCCTGATGAACTTTTCGCATCTGGTGTGCGATCCGTGTTTACAGTTACTTGAGCTCAAGCCCAACTATAAATGGACTAATAATTTTATAGAAACGGAGTTCCCGTTTCACAAACCAGTTTTTGCCATGACCATTGGTATAAATGAGGATCGCCAAGTGTTCTACTCAACCAATCCTGATGAGTTTCAGCCATTGCTAATGGATATCTATAAGCGGAGCTTGGAGAAGACATCGGGTGTGCCGCTCATCGATGCGGATGTGATGACTAATTTGAAATTTGCCCATAATCTGTATATACTAACTGTGGAGCTGATTGAGGACAAGTTTCTGGAGCAGAATGAATTGATACAGCACTGCTATGCCCAGGCAGTGATCCCTATTAATGCATATGCGCGACTCTATGAGAGATTCATTGACTTTTATTTGCTGAATGTCGTCGACTTTATGAAGGACTATAAGGAGGCGCACAAGCCCTCGGGTCTGGTTAAAAGGGACATTTTGGAGTACAGGCGGCAGAAGGAGGAGGTGCGTGAAATCTTGCCTGCTTATGTAACAATTGGACCTTTCTGCATCAATGTAGATACGCTGAAGCAGTTCATGATCAAGAAATATATTGATCTTGAGCGAAGGATCTTTGACTACTACGTGGATCGGATGTATGAGACGAATGAGCTGTTGTTGGACCGATGCCAGGAGGCGTTCCGCAAGATCAATGTGCGTCCCGTGAGCATTGAGCATCTGTACGAGATCCGTGATTATGGATTGATTGTGCCGGACATTGTCGAGCAGCTCCGTGCTGATATACAGGTCATGTGGCTGGAATACGATATGTTGGATAGTTTTTTCTACAATCTGAGCGATCATCAGTTTGCCATGAAATGGAACGCATTTGCCTGGCCACATCAGATCCTCATGCGGTTGGCCACGCTCAAGGAGGAACAGAAACTGGATATTGAGGAGTTTCTGCGTCAGCACTACAGCGAATGCCAGGGCTTTGAGGAGCGTCTGGAGTCGCTGAATGATGAGGTTCAGGCATATTCACTTATCTTCAATCCGAATCGTGCACAGGAAACATCGGTGGATATTAAAAAGACGTGGGCGCTAATCAAGGAGCTGGAGAAGCTCGAACAGACTTTGCAGTATCGACAGGAACTCTTCGAATTGGAGCCACTGTCCATGCAATTCCTCACCAGCATCATCGACAGCTTTGAGCCCTACAAGCAGTTGTGGTATGCTTGTGCGAATTTTCATAAGCTGGAGGATGCCACTTTGGGCAATCCGATTGCATTGCTCGATTTGGACGAGGTGTGGAATCATTTGATGCAATTGCGCAATGAGCTCGTCGAGTCCCTGGAGAATTTCAGTGAGAAGCCAGAGATTATGGAAGTGGCTAATGTGTTTATAGGGAAAATCGATAATTTTGTGCCCGTTTACAACAGCGTCAAGGATTTGCGCAACGAGAACTGGATGTATATGCATTGGACGGAGCTCGGCCATGTCCTTGGCCAGGAGGTCAAATACACGGTATCCATGAACTATCAATATCTGTTGCGTAAGGGCATCTTGAATCATCTGCCCGCGGTGCACGAAATCTCTGTCAGAGCCAGCGATGAGGCCGACGAAACCTTGCGTGCCATTGAGGAGGAGGAGCGACGCAAACAGGACGAATTGGAGGCCATAATATTGCACAAACAGATGCGCATATGTCGCAGGGATATTATCTAGAAGATTGAACCACTCTCCCTTCTTCCACGTACCTGTGATGTGCCGAAACTCGATCTTATCTTAGTATATTTGAAATAAAATGTCGATAAATCCAAACGATTTTTAATTCTTCCAACATCTTATAAATATTTTATCGAGTCCTCTTTATATAGTTCGGTCGGACTTTAAAATTTATATGGATCTTTAATGCTTGGATTTGAACATACGTCGGATCAGTATAATATATAGCTGCCCAAGGAACGATCATTACAAAGATTAGTTCGTGTGTGAAAAGTATTTCGTTTAACAAGATTGATTTTGTTTAAATTATTATTATAAAATTATGCAGAAATAGTTTCAGAAGGATTTTTATTTATGGAAATTCACACAGAAAAGAATATTTCAACAAAGATGCAAACTTTTACCAGCCATCAGAGAGACAAGAAGCATTATGAAGATCAGTCCACTATTTGCGGCAGTGGCAATATGTGAACCATTTAGTCGCTTATCCTGTGACTTGAAGAACCTGACGGATATGGCCAGGGGTAGCTCCACTTGCTGCTCACCTGCATCGAATTCAAGATCATGTCGCTGCCCCACCACCAGCCGCACATGCTGCAGCACACTCTGATGGGGCACTTGGCCCGCCTCTAGCAACGTTTGATCTGCCACATAAAACTCATAGCTAACGCTGAGCAGCATGTTGCGGCAGCTGAGGGATTGCAGCTGCTCATCGTATATGCCCAGAATGGGTGGCAACTGCTGGCCGCCATCCGCAAAGCTCAGCTGCAGTGGCAGCCACTTGTCCAGCTGTGGTCGGCCCAGCTGCGAAATGTATACTTGGCTAATATCCTCGAGACGTGTGCAGTTGTGTGGCAAAAGCTTGGCCCAAATGTGAGATTGCAAATGCTGGCAGTAATCCGTGTGATTGCCATGTTCCGGCTGCACTGGCGATAGTTCACTCAACTGGCATTGCTTGGCCAAATCCACACCAAAGCCGACAGCATGTCGAGCACCTGAATTGTCTGGGGAGCACGGAGTCAGCCAGTGCTTCTGCTGATCCTCGCTAGCATTGCCCTGAAAATAACTGAGCAACGTTTTACTGTTGTTTTGTGTTTGGAGTGTCGACAGAAGAATTGGTGCTCCACGCACATAACCAATTGGTCCGGAGCTGGGTTTGGCCTTTGTCCCATTTATCAACTCGAATGACAGCTGATAGTTAAGCCAAATCTCTTCATTTTCGTCCAGCTGAGTGGCTTCCCTCAGCAGCAATTTGGCGGCCAGAATATGTGTATAGTTGTGCACCAACTGCAGCTCAATGCTGTCCACCAATATATCCACTGACGTCTCATTCGCCTCCAGGCACAGCTCCTTTGGGCTCAGCAACAGCTGTTGGCAAACTTGTATGTTTATACCCTGTAAATCTTGATCCTCCAGTTCACGTGGCTTGGACAGCAATTGGTGGCTGCTTGTGAGATTGAGCAGCGTCCAAAGATGGAGCTGCAGCTGCAAGGCATCGCTCATGAGGCAGCTACTTTGCATTGGTTGCAAGTGCAACAATGTTTGCTTCAATTGGCAACTGTCGCTCTCGTATCCAATTGGCAGCTCCAAGTGGGAAACAGTTTTGCTATCCGGCTGCCAAAGTTGCAACGCTTCTCCATATTTGTAGTGCGTCGTGAATTGAGTGGCAAGCGGCAACTGGGATTCATAGGCAACCAGTAGCTCAGGCCATTTTTTGTACTGCTCGGCATCGAAATTGTTACTTGGAGTCTACCGAATGATAGAAATTTTATAAAATAAGTTTGGAGATAAGTAAAAATCTAGAAAAAATTTCCCTTAAAAATAATCTAAAATCTATCTATAAATTTAAGTGGGAATATTTTTAGTAACACTTGTTTTTCATGCGACAAATGAAAAAATTATAATTCCAATAGTTGTTCCTATATTGTTGCATTGATGTTAAGGGCGGTTAGCTTCAAGACTTACTTTCCTGACTTATATATATGTATGTAGATTTAATATTTAATATTATTGTTTACCTTAATTTTGGGTGGTTTGGCGTTGTCGCGAAAGACGCACAGCCAGCCATCGTTGAGCTGGCATGTGGGAAGCCCATGATTATACTGAAAGTCCTCTAGTCGCCTTCGCAGTTGCTCCTCCGTCGCTGATTGTGTGCACCTAAAGACCTGCAATGCTTCCGGGGGACAATCGCGATCACAGCAGCAATTTAATTCGCAAAAATCGCTGTGCAAATCACAGGCGCAATAATTAAAAGTCTTAATTTTTAAGGGTGGCAGCGTTTTTGGCGACTCGGTGGCATTTAAGGGCTGTGTTTCAGCAGTTGCAACAGTTGCCGTTGTTGTTGTTGGCGCTGCAGTTGTTGTTGTTGTTGGTGTTGTGCGTGGAGGTTTTTGTGTCTTGCGCGGCGGAAAAGTCTGGGTTGTGGTGCTGGCAGTTTCCGGCAAAGGGCTGTCTGTGCTGTTTGGGTCCGGAACCACTGTCGTTGCAGGAATCTCAGTAGTTGTTGTTATTGTTGCTGCTGTTGTTGTTGTTGTCGTTGTTGTTGTTGTTGTGCTTATGTTGTAGTTGTGGGAGATGCCAATCTTGATGCATTGGTGCATTGGCACTGAGAGCAGACTCAGGTAGAGACACAAAAAAGCTCTCTTCAGCATGATTACTACTTGAATTCTACGCCGTATTCCTCAAATTTGCGGAAGATCAAATTAAGCTCGACAATTATTTTGCCAGAAGTGCGCGTTTGTAGCTTGTAGCTGTAAGATGGGATCATTGAGAAATACACAAAATAGTTATTATTATATAAAACATAGTTTTAGATAAAAACAATTTAAAATTAAGAATTCAGAGAAATCTATGAAAAATTATACTTGTGAGGGGGAAAAATAAAAGTTATTAAATTATTAAAAATGTTATTATTGTTATATTGTCATGCTCTACCTACCGATCTACACCAGAGTAGAGTGTGTCTGTTTTGTGGAGCGCAACGCCGCCACCACCGAAGCGTTCCCTGATGCTCTGCCACCAGGTGTTTGGTGCAATCTTCCAGGTGTTTATTACGACACGGTGGTGTCCGGGTGAGGCGGGCACGTGGGCAACACCGTATCCGACTGGCCAGCACTGCTGCAGAAAATTGACGGCGTACACCTCGACCAGGAGACGAGGCCAACCCTGAATTCCAGCGGTGCACAAGTGCACGTCCAGAGGCTGTGCAAAATCGGCGCTGTTGTGCAGACGATGGCTGGAAATGGGTGTCTGCCCCTGCAACTCGCCCTGAACCAAACGCCAAATGTTGCCTAGAATCGATTGTGATTAAATTGGGAATATAAATGAATTGCACAAGGTTCTGATTAATTTTCTTTTTACCACTCTGCAAACTCCACTTGCAAAACAAATGTGGCTCCTCGAAATCGACAGCTTTCAGTATTTGGCCAATTATGTGCACTTCCGCCATCAATTGTTTTATATATTGTTATATAAATATTATATATATATATACATATATATATATATAAGCAAGCAAGTTTTCACTTCACTCTTTGCAATATAAATAATTATTGTGAATTTTATTGTGAAATTCTGTCAACTTTTGAGACATTTGCGTAACTCGAATTTATGTTTTGGCAGGCAGTCGACGTTGTCAGAGCAACCGATTGTTGCCATAGCAGCCATGCATTGCCCATATTATGCAGCTGCCAGTGTATAAAGTCAATTCTATACCATATATTCATATTTTTAATTAAAAATACTGTGCTTTCTTTTGGATTTAGGTTGGTTTTGATAATGCGCGGCATTTTTTATATACTTTGACTGAAACGGTTATCGATAAATAACGAAGTTCGCACGATAGTTTTCTTGTGGTGCTGCCAACTTGTTTACAACGCATGCGCAATTCACGGTGGTGTGGTAGTTTTTAATTTGAAATAAAAAGAAACGGTCATGCTCTGGTGAAATTCTTTTATTTTAAATATTAAATAAATATATAATAAATTTGGCTGTGAACAAAGAATTGCAATCTTTCTTATTTTTATATAAATAAATAATTATTTATTTGGGTTCATTTTAATATTAAATACTTTGTGTATTCCATGGCGTTTCTACATTAGACCCCTGTAAATATCCAAATTAAATATAATATATTTAGAATGTGATTTCATGCATAAATTTTAATGTTCTTGACCTAATTAAGCAGATTTATTAACTAAAAATTTTGTTTTTGTTACGAAAACAGCGTGAGAACTGGACTGGTGTCAGAATTATTTATGACCGTACCAGGGATCTTCCTTAATTTGCGGCACATTATATCTGATCTTAACGGGTGCCAATATATGCATAATCATATGCTTGCATTCGCTGGAACCTATTGGATTTTTGGGAAACACCAGCGACTGATTAATGCGCTTCAGCAATACGTGTACATTGGATCCATCGTAGGGCAGGCGACCAAAGACCATCGCATAGCAGACGACGCCACAAGCCCAAATATCTGACATAAATGGATCGTAAGCAACGCCTAAGGAGGCATAAATGTATAATATATATATTTTTATATTGTATAATTGTGTTACCTTTTAATATCTCTGGACTTGCGTAGGCATAACTGCCACAAAAGGTCTTTGACAGCACCACTTGATTCTCGGTGGTGCGCGTGTCCTTGCGCGCAAACCCAAAATCGATTAGCTTCAGATTCCAGTTCTCATCCAGCAATAAGTTTTCACACTTGATATCCCGATGCACTACACCCTTGCTGTGTATATACTCAATTGCACTGATCAACTGCCTGAACAAAGTGCGCGACTGCGACTCATCCAGATATTTCTTATCCCGCACATAATCCAGCAACGTGCCGTTCTCGGCCAGCTGCATTATCAAATACACTCTGTGGATAGTTTTAGGCATTGAGTTAATTCGACTTATTCACCAAATTCAAATTCAAAAATAAATATTTATATTAATATCTTATAGGTTTAAATATGTTGATAATAAATGAAATATGCTCTACGGATAGCTTTGAGCGAAATGTGGATTGCTTTAAGAGAGAAGGTCTTATGTAATTAATATATAGATTAACTGCATCGGAGATACGGAAAATAATATAAATCAAAGATACTCTGTGGATAATTTTGGGTTATGAGTCAATTGGGCTAATTGGACAATAACAACCGATTCAATTTCATATCTACACTCTTTCCAGTACATGTATCTTTAATCAAAATATAATTTAATCTTCTCACCTATGACTGGTCTCGATGCTTTGATAGAATGTTATGAGATTGTCATGATGCAGACCCTTGACAGCCTCAATTTCTCGTGGCAGAAACTTTTGCGTGTATTCGGATGGAGCTTTGATCTTGGAAATTATTTTGACTGCTACGCGCTTGCCGTATTCCTCGGAGAAACCGATCTTGACTTTGGCATAATTACCGGTGCCAATCACCTTGCCCAATATGATGCCATGTTCCTCGAGTATGGTCTTCTGTGGCTTGGTTTTTTCATCTTTGGTCGCAGGAGCGGAAGGTTTGGACTGGTTGGTCTTCTCGCTGTTGAATGTGTAAACTTTTTGCTCGACCCGTCGACCCGAGTTCTGATCAGTGACTAAATCTTGCGATGAATTTGCAGTAACTGCGAACAATACACAGTTGTAGTTACTCTACTCTATATACATATGTATGTAAATATTGATTACTCACCTGGATCACCCTTTCGCTTTGGAGCGGTCGCCATTTAAAATGGTCCACCAATCTGATTTGGGTCAACCTGCACCAGGATGTTAACGAACTCGTCGAGCGCTGTTGTCGAACAAAATCCAAAGAATCATTGACAGTGTTTCCTTAGCATTTTTTTTTACAAAACTACAAAATTTCAAAGACACAATATAAATATATATATTTTTTTGACTATCAGTTGTGACATATTTTTGCCAGCATTTCTGTTCTGTATTTGTATTTTGGGCAATGGGATCTATTTTTTTAGTATCGCCTCCTTTTATAAAATAATTACCACAGCAAAAAATAAAATAAAATAAATAAATAAAAAAAATGCCTACAGTCTATTTATAAAAGCGATTTAGTTAAAAAAATATCTGATTTAAAATTGACCTCTAAAATAGTAATCTAATTATTACATCAGCAAGCAAATTGTTTATTTTATTTTATTTTATTTTATCGTTAATCCTTTCATAAAAGCTCAGATTACTCTTAATTTAATTAGTTTTCTCGTTTTCTTAGCTTCAATGAATGCAAAGGGAACTTATTCAACTGTTTAATTGATAACAATTAAATTGTAAAATCAATAAAAACAGAATTTCAATGCTTAGAGGATACTCGGAGTTTAGAGAGCAAAATAAATGATTTTTTAATCGCAATTATTTGCTTAGGGGGGGGGGGGGGGGAGGGGCGTTGTGGTTGCCGTATTTATGCAGTTGCCATTTGTGGAATAACTCAAGCAAAAATCAAATAAGCCCCACAACCAACAACCTGCCAAAAGGTGTTTCGACACAACCGCGTGTGTGTGTGTGTGTGTGTGTGTGTGTGTGTGTGATGTGTGTGTGTGTGTGTGTGTGTGTGTGTGTGTAAGCTGGCCGTTCATTTTACTGGGCGACTCATATTTTGTCCGCGTACAGCGCCCCCAGGCATTGGTTACCTACATTTTTACTTAACTTTTGGCGCTGTTTGAGTTTTGCTTTATGAAATTTTCACATTTTTTTGCATTACGTTGCTTTTATTGTGCGGCCCCTTGTTGCCCCGCCAACCAGCAGCCCCCAACTACCAGCCACGCCCATCGGCTTGTGTTAAAGTAGCTTAAGGTCATTTGAGCGGTTTGTGAATTTCAATTGAAATGCTCACAAATGCAAACACACATTTTTTAAGGAGTTTTTTTTTTTTTTTTTAGTGTTTTCTGCTTTCTTGTTTTTTCTTTACTTCTTTTTTTTTGCATTGCTTCTCGCTTGCCTCGTCCCGTTGCGTGCAAGTGAAATTTTATGTTTCATTTAAAATTGAAATGTAGCTGGCAGCAAAACAAAGTCGTTTGCAATTGGCCATGGAATTTAAGGCAGGTTTCTTCTGGTCCCTACAACTGCCACACCCGGCCCCACCACCCATCGCTTCCAAGTGCTTCTGCTGTCCTCGGTTCTGTATTAAATAAAATATTTATAATTTCATAATGAAAAAGAGCAGCGTGCCAAAGATAATGCGAACACTGACTATACTCTTTCTTTCTGTTCTTTTTTTAAATCAATGGTCAACCAAGGTATTTTGACTTTCCCATAAGAGTTGTCAGATATATATATATTTTTTTTTTGCTTGAAATTCACTTAAGTTTGATGGAGAACACGATTAAATATTTTTTATATTAACTTTTATTTTTTATTCGAAATATTATTTTAGTTGGGCGAGGATAATGAAATAGTAATTTACTATTTTAAATAAATATATTTATTTTATTATAGAAATTGAATTAAATTTTAATATTATATATATATATTTTTTTTTATTTTGTAATCGAAACTTTACTTACTACGATTTAATATTTATAATTCCATTGCATTTAATTTGAATCTTTATCTCTTTTATGAACTGAAATCTCTCGCAAATCGAGTAAATGGATCACATAAGAATCAATATTGGCAAGATATAGTGTATTCCGAGTACAACATCCTGTCTGAATTGTGGATTCTTGTTTTGTGGCCAAGCTGCCCGGACGTTGCTACCTGTCGCCCTTTTTGCAGCATGCATGTTAATGCTCCGCCATTACGTTGATTTCACAATATCCTTGCACATCCTGTCCAGGGCACTCGGGTCTGGCTTCGGAACGCCCCGCAACTGAGCAGCGCAATGTCAAAATTGTTTGTGGCAGTTGCCGCCGCAGCTGCGCTGCCAGCGGAAATGCAGCTACCGTTGGGCAGAGAGGTGGGCTACAAGCCATAACGGGCAAGAAGGGGTACGGACAGTTTCCGAACACATACACAGACGGGCGGCGTCTCCTTTTGTGGCATACGCAAAACTGGCAAAACAGCAAAAATGACAACTGAAATATGCGATGCTGGGCGAAATTTGTGAGTCAGAATCAGTCTGGGATGTGTGTTGGGACTTTGGTCCTGGCAGCTGCCGGTTTCTTCTGTTGCTGCTGCTGCTGCTGCTGCTTCTGTTTGCCGTTTCTTTAGCACTGTGGCCAGTTTGTTCAAGCCTGACTTATCATTGGCCCAGTTCACGAGCAGTGGCGCCATCTACCGACACACGTTTGCTCTCAGTGACGTGCTTGCGCATAATGAGGCCAGCACCTTTGTTGTGGTCCATATATCCTTGTGTACAACTGAAACACGCCATTCATTTGTGGCAATCCCTGGTAGCCACATGCAGCGCCCATTGCAGGCTGGATGCCTTTGCCCTGATCTGCTCTGCTGCGCTGTGCCGTGCTCCAGGATGAGCTTACGTCGTTTTTCACTTATCCGCTTAAGCCGATGTCTCCGTCCTCCGTCCTGTGCCTTCGTAGCCGTAGTTCTGTCATTAACATCACTCGACATTTTATTTTATGTTGTTGTTGCTGCTTCTGCTGCTCTCTTTTTGCATAAGAGTAAGTGTATAAATAAAAAGGCAACTACAACTCCTCCCGCCGGTCAGAAATAATCGCAATGCAAATCTTTGCGCAACGGAAATGAGAATGAAAGAGCTGCAGAGCACGGAATAATCATAAGGCTACAACACACTCTTGGATAGCGGATACCCCAGCTGGAAATAAGTGAACATCCAAAGGATATTCTGCAAATTGCTAAGGTCATGAAATCGTAATGCAGAAACAACAGGTGAACTGAAGTTTGAATCTCTTTTTTTGTGAACTACTTTACAGGCCGAAGCTTAAAAGCGATGTGTACTTGGGATTCTTATAATAATTGTTTAAGATCTATTATCTGGAGACTACGGTATATGGAACTATGGTTAGGTTTTCCAAAAATTGATTTTTTTTATTGAAAACCTTACATTTAAAACAGTCAGTCAAAACTAAGGTTTTTTTTTTGTAAAACACGTCTGCTCACTTAACAACGATTGATTATTCTTCTTTAGCTGATCACAAAATTGATATCGATATTAATCGATGTTATGTATATCAATGTTAAGTACAGACATTAAGTTACAGTCTTATATCAATTGCTGATCAAAAAGTGCAAACAAAATGTCTTCTGAGATAATTGTTTCCATTTTTATAAACCAAATTTGTGGCCTAAACATAGTTTAATATCTTTGCAACGTATTAAGCTGTTTGTCTCAATAGTTGGCTATAATAAAAATATAAAAATAAAAATTGAGGCAAATTGTGGCTACTTTTGAATGCACAGCTTCGAGGCAGATGGGCAAAAAGCAAAGCCAACGAAATACAACATGGATGAACAGTGTAATCCCAGTGCTGAAAGGGGCAGGCAGCTCGTAGACGACGTAACTTCTTTTGGCATAATAAAATAATATTTTGGCACTGCTCCAGACCAAGGTCCAAGTGAAACAAGACCAAACAAAACAAAGCAGGCCAAGCAGCCTGGAGAACAACAGGAGATGAAGTGGCTTTGGACTTGGCTCGTGGGTTATGGCCATGACAGCGACAGCAAAAGTAGCAGAAGTCAATGCAGTCAAGTGGTCCACTCTCCAGTCTCCAGTCGCCAGTCGCCAGTCCCAATTTCAGCTCCAGCTCCAGCTCCAGCTCAGCACTGCTCAGGACCTGGATAAAATGTCCGCTTGTGCAGATGGCAAGGCCTGTTTTGAGGGGCTGGGCAGCCTGTCAAGTTCAAGAATTAAAAAAATTTAAAGCAAACTCAGCCAGGGAAATCAAAACAATAATAATATTATAGATGTGTGTGTGTGTATGTGTGTGTGTGTGTGTGTGCTGGCTTGTGTGTGTGTGTGTTTTTTTGTGCCTGTTGGCTGGCTTTTACTCTGCTGGCAGCTTTCCCGACTTCCTGTCTAGCTGCCATGATTTTATTTGCATGCAAGCGCGTGTCAATGTAAACTATGAGCCCCAGACGCGTTTGGCATGACCACGACTCCACCCCCACCCCCACCCAGTTGCACCACCAGTCTGCACGCTGCCTCAACCCTCTGTGGCAATCGTTGCTGCCTGCGCTCAGTGAAGCGTTGCCTGTTACATTTTTGGCAGGACGCCGAAAAGTATGCAACGTCTGCTGCGGCATTGTGCATGTCTGTGCATGTCTGTGCATGCCTTTGCGTAGTGGTTCAGTTGCCCCACCACCAACCCTCCAACCCCTACCAATGTGCATATTATTTAAGCTTTTTCTTTGCTTTTACTTCAATTTGCTACATTTTTAGGCATTTGAAATTTTGTTGTTTGCTTATGTTTCAACGCCAATTTTTACGTTTAAATGCTCAATTTTTATGCGCTGGGAAAATGCATTTAAATTCATGAGCCATCAAAGGAAAATAAAACTGGATAAATTCGCGGTAACTCGCGGCTTCTGCAACATGCATTTAAGTATGTGCATATGTGTATGTGTCAACAGCTGCTGTTGCAGCAAATAAAAAACGATAAATGAGCTGGCAATTTTTTACAGACCGAATGGGACAGTACTCTTAATAAATAAAAAATATTTTAACTATATCTTAAAACCTTTGATATATTACTAAATGTTTCTTTGACATTTTGCACAAGTGCAACTATAAGAACCACTAATTTATATTGTAATTTATTTTCACTTTAATTAATTAAGACACAGAAAATCCCAGTCTACAAAAAGTATACATATATATATTATAATTATACTATTGTGGGAAACTTATTTTGCATCTGATAGCAAATATTCGCCGCTTAACTGGAAAAAGTAAAAATTTCTACATCGAAAAAACATGTTTATAGAACACAAATGAAAGCAATCGCTTTAAGAACAGGAACAGCAACTAAAGAACATATTTTCTGGAAGTTTCTGAAATTGGGGACAGTGGAAAACAACATAAATTAAAATTCAGTTAAAAATGTGCAAATATTTTATACACGCATCTCGCTTGTTGCTTTAGTTGCTGAGCTCCACTCGTTTATTCTCTTTTTCTTCTCATACAACACATAAATATATACATATGTATATATTTATATATGTATATATATTTGGATATGCAAAAGGAATGAGACATGCTGAATACAGTCTTTTTTAACCGTTTTTTTTGTTTTTGCTGAATTTCTTTTGCAGATTTTATTTTTCATTTCGTAATAAATTTATGAATTATTTGCGCGCTCGCCGTTGAATTTATGAATTGTAAATGTTGCTGTTTTTGGTCTGTGTAAATTATTGTTGCATACTTTCTGGCATCGACTTATCTGCAGGGCTGCATTTTTGTCGTGGCCCCAAGGTAATTTACATGCATTTCTGCTATAAATTAACCGTTCAGTACTCCTCAATACATACAAAATGGGTATGTTTGATTTATGCAAATGTTCACAAATTACAACAACAATAATAATAGCCCACATATGTATATGCATAAATGTGTATGTGTGTGTGTGTGTGTGTGTGTGTGTGTGTGTGTGTGTTTCTATGGTTAATTAAAAATTCATAGAATTTTACATAAAGTAGCCAACTAATATTCATAGTTTTGAGCCTCCACTCAGCCAGAAACTCAAACGGCCCACTTCATAAGCGCACCAACCGCAGGTTTGAGGCATCAGTTATATTGCCTTCTAACGCTTAAGAGATAACCGAACCGCAAACTAAGTTCCCTATGCCACATGCCCCCGGTTCCTTTGCTAACGAACCAATATTCGCTCAACATATGTGCCAGCATTATGAGCTCATTAATTATTCATAAATATTGCCCTACGCAATTAGTTAATTCCAGGATTGATTGATTTACTTTTGTCTGCATATATTTAAGCTCTTCAGCCTGTCTTTATCTCTCTTTCACACTCTCTCTCTGTATCTCTATCTCTCTCTGATTCTCTTGTTCCTTTCGGTCGCCTTTGTGGCATCTCTCGATGATTTGTGTCCTGGTGTTGTTGTTGTTGTTGTTGTTGTTGTTGTTGTTGTTGCTGTTGCTGTTCTTGTTGCATTGTATTCGTGGTTGTCGTTTCAGGGCAAATAGTTCGCACAGCTAACGACAAAATGCCATAAATGCTTTTGCTGTCTTGTGTTTGCACATTGTGGTGCAATGGGAAGGCCACCTGCACCATCAATGTGGGTGGTTGGTGGTTTTGTGTGTGTGTGTATGGTTCAATGGTTTTGCCGATTTCTGGCTAACAGTTTTGAGGCACTTTGAAGTAGTCAACTTCCATGCCATAACTTGAGATAGAAAGCTATAAAGATAAATGTGCATATTGTATATAAAACAATATGACAAATACTTTGTTTATCAGAGAAATATAATTAATTTTATTATCTCTCAATGTGTGTTCTTTTATATTATTATTTTAATAATTTTTATCACTCTTATCTCTCATCTCAGAAACCATTTTTCCTTTGATTTCATTGCAATAAATAATTTTACGCATATACAACTCTTCAACTCTACTCCATTTATGAACTATTTTGATGATATATTTACATAAATATATGAATTAAATATAAACGTGTTTCTGTCAGCCATCAAATTCTATTCCCACATTTATGTTTTCAATAGTCTCATTCAGCTAATAATCAAATGTGATTCAAATTATTACAACATGGCAATCCGATTGCAGTGAAGGGAGACAAGCTGCGCTTAAATCGATAATAATCGGAATAATAACAACAACAACAACAAAAACAACAACAACAACAACAAATGCAATGACAAATCCACACAGACACATCTGTGTATATGTAGCTAGTTGTGTTTGTGTGCGTGTTGAGCCCCAGCTGAAAATTGCAGTCAACATAAATCGTCAGAGGGACGCAACTGCGACGCTTGGCAGTCGGCTTATGCAAAATGGGTTGAGGTGAGGGGGGAAGCCAGAGAGAGAGAGGGGGTTGGAATTGAAATGAGCTTTATCGAGGTGGTCGCCAAATGCCGCAGTTGTATGCCGTCTCCAGCCCAAAGCCGATGCCAAAGCACTATAAGGCAGCGCGCTAAATGCAAATTAATTAGACAAGCCGATTCAACCTCAAAACAACAACAACAACAACAACAATAATTAAGAGGAGCAACAACAACAACAACAACTAACCCATCTCCATTGAAAATTTGGAGATTTGTAAGCCAAGCAGTGGGCATTAGTTTGCAAAGCTTTTTAAACAATAATTATTTTGTTGGCCATAGTTATGAGCAAATTGAGCGTTTATAATGCGGATCCAACTCTGGAGTGGGTGCACAACTCCAACTGGCCCCACAGTGCGTAAGCCTCAATTAAGCTGCCACAATTAGTAAGAGGCTTATTATGTGTATGTTGTAAGTGTTTACAAATTGTTTGAGTACCAATGGAAATTGCAGTTGCCAGTTCAATTATTATTAAATGGATCATACTAATTTTAAAATAATTACTTTAAACAGTGTTTGTTTTTTTCTATACCCAAATATAGAATCCAACTTACAACAATTATTATAATTTGATTTTGGTTGGAACATCCCCAATGCAAAGCCTGTTCAGCCTGCCTACGGTGAACTTGTGTAAGTTGATACCTTTGTCGAACTTCAACTGGAGTTTTACAGCCTCCATTGCGAATTGCAATCCGACTTCAAGTTTGCTCCTGCTGGTGGAGTTCAGGATACGACAGGAGCTTACATAACGGCGCACCTTGTATCATCTTGTTCCTTCTCTGTGCTCGCTCGGATGTGTTCCGCTCCTCTTTTTGTTTTTTTTTTTATTATTTTTTTTTTTTATGTTGTACTGTTAGCATATTTTATGCAATGACAATGGCTTTGGCCTCGCCACTGTTGGTAGTTTATAAATCATTTGAGATAAGCTGCTGTACAACGTGCAACACCTGATGCCTTTTTGAAAGGATGCCGACCCAGGCCAGCAGCGTGCCACGCCATCGGAGTATGCTACGTTAAAAATTGCAAACAACGACTAAATGGGCACAAAAAACAAAAGTAGCAGCCACCGACCAAAGGCAGCCGCCACCAGCGACAAGCACATAACAAAATTGAAAATAAAAAAGTTGAAAAAAAAAACAGGAAAATGTTGAACGGCAATGGGAACGACAAGAAATATCCCTTTCCTATCAAGCAGACGAATAAATACCCTAGCAGACATCTAAATCAAAGCTATTTTATAAAATAAAATAGGGTATTAATAATTATGGACTGCATTAGTAAGTTTAATAATAATTCACTATAACAGGATTTAGATACAAATTATAAATATTTAAACAGGTCATAAATCTACATATAAGATATGTTAGGTTAAATATTTTAATGGATATGGAAAAAGGAAATACGAATTTATGAAAATATTGAAAAGCCAACCAACTAAATTTACAAATATTCAATACAAAAAATTAAAATTAATAAACTTTTCACATTGATACGGTGTCATTCGTCTACATTGTTACAGCTAAAATTGAGTACTAAATTATGAGACGCCCTTAGTGGCAGGGTATAGAGATAGCAACAACAACAACAAAATCGTGCAACAAAATTGTTTGCGGTGCGGCGCTGAGCAAAATATGAAAATGTAAATAACATAAAATGAAAACCTGCAATGGCAGCACTTTTGCAACACTTTCCGAGTTGGAGGCGAGGGAGTGTTGCACGAGTGTGGCAAGTCACATCGCTGGGCCTGGGCTGAGGGGGGCTTAAGGGCTGTGGCTAGGAGGGTAGGCGGTAGGCCAGCCAAGTGTATTGCTTCGTGACTGACGCTGAGTGCAAGCTGTTTAGCTTTCATGTGACAAAGTAAATTTCAATATATTGAAATTGTTATTTAAGTAGAGTGCACGTGGAGCCAGAGGTGGTAGATATGGAGACATAAGCACACACACACATATATATATACATATATAAATGCTCTGCTCCTAGTTCTGTTATGGTATGTGTTATGTGTTATGCATTATGCCACGGCAGCTGCTGTCTCTGCTGCCTCCTCCTGCTCGACCCTGCCACACGTTATTGTAAATAGTGTCATAAATAAATTGCCGTGATTTGTGTGTCAGTCAGGAGAGAGAGGCTTCGATAAAAAATATCATCTGCCGTACAAATTGCATTTTAAAATGAAGCCCAAGCGATTTTCTAACAAAACTGTATAGTGTGCTTGTAAAAAACAAAAAACAATAAAAACAAAAACAAAAACAACAAACAAAAAACAAAATAAAAACAACCAACATGGCTGCCACAGCTGAGAGCTGGACGTGCAGCTGGTGAGCATCGCAAACGATTTAATTACAAATAAAGTAATTTTTAATTGAATAACCGCCAAAGTTGATGGAAAAACGTTTCGTCGCCGCCACCGCCACCCCCTCGAAACCAAGCCAAACCAAGCCCAACCAGTTCAGTCCACAACGTGGCTTAAAATCTGATCGATTTTCAGCATCGGCTTGATGCAAACAGCGTGAAAAATGCGCATCAGCTTCACCAAAGAGGCAAAGTGGATGCTGCTCCTGTATTTTGCCGTATATTGGATCCATCGCCTCACTGCCCACAACATCATTCGCACCACTGTGCGTGCCAACATTTGTTATAAGTGTCTCTCTCTGCGTGTGTGTGTGTGTGTGTGTGTGTGCGTGTGTGTGTGTGTGCTTGTGTGGACATTAATTTTGCCACTTTTCCGCCCTTTGCATACGCAGTGCAGTGGTTTACTTTGGTCTTCGGAATGCCCTACGTAAACAATACGGTTGTCCTAATTAAATGTCATCATGGCAGCCATATTGGAAATGGGGATACTAATAGATGAGTAAGTTTTTAATGTTTGATCAATGTTTGCAATATAATAATATCATTCATCTTAAATTTGATAATTTTTAAAGATTTTTTAAATTATTTGCAGAGTTACTTCTTTTTCTGGTTTATATGAATTTTATCAAAGAAATTATTAATATTCTAGAACATTATGTTTCTAATGTTAACGAAATATTATGAAATAGTAGCAAATATGTAAAAATGTAGCGGATTTAGCTGTCGTTGGGACCGCAACCAACAGCTTCATCCTATTTTTTCCACAATGTGCAATGGTTTTTTTTTGCGCTGCGCTTATTTGCAATTGCATCATCGATTTAATTGCAAATTAATTGCTTCATCATTGGCTCGTGGATGGCCGTCAGCCAGGGCCTGGATATGGCCTCGATATGGCCGGACAACAACAAGCAAAACCTGTCCCCTTCCAGAGCAAAGTCATCATTGGATTCGAGCAGCTGCCGTTTATTTTTACATTTCGCGCCGGACGCTGCATTACTTTGTAATTATTGTGGCAAATGGTTTGTTTGCATATTGATTACAGCTGCAAAAAGCCAAGCATGAGCCGGCCTAGCACCCCTCCACCTCCAACATGTTCTCAATCAGCTCCATCCACAACCCCACTGACACTCAGTAGACTAGAGTAGAACTGAGCCACAGGATAACCCTTGCGGTGGCTCTCAGTTCAGTTCAGTTCAGTCAATCGACGATAGCTTCCAGCTGGCATAAAAGATACAATTGCTATGTAGGTCATTTGTATCTTTCTATACTTGGCCTGCACAAAGTTAATCTGGAAACGAATGGATGGAAATTTATTACTAACATAATTATAGATACTTGAATAAAGGAAAACCCCAAAGAATGTAGACAGGCGCTTGACGCTTTAGAACGAAAATAAATAAATTGAATAAGAGTATTGAAGTCTATCCAATCTTTATTTTTAAAATTAGTTAGGAAAATGGAAAATGTGTATTTGTATAGGAAATTGTAAATTTAAAATTTGAAAAATTACAATTAATCAGTCAATTGAAATGAACAGAGATCTAAGACAGAATAATTTCTTAACTCAAATAGAAACCGCAGGGAAGTAAATATTTTATTGCACTTTTTCAAACTATCCATACCATATGAGTTTATTTTCTTTTTTTGATGATGGAATTTAGTAAAGGAAAATGATACTCCGTAACGACTACGTCCGTCTGAGCCTTGTCTGCTCAATCACATTTGGAAAATGTGCGAGTAATGGAATTTGCAGCGCCAATTGCATTGCAAAAGTAGCCACAACTGCTGTAAGTGCAACAAAGAGCATGTCCTACGCCTGCAGGACATAGACATAGACATGGACATGGATATGGGAAGATGGGAAGATGGGTAAATGGAAAGATGGGTCGACAGGCACATCATAAAAGGCAACACAAAAAATTTGTGGTTGATGCATTTTTATCAAGCGATGCGCAAAGTGGAAGTGAATGAAATTCTCATTTGGTCTCCCACTAGCTGCTCTCTTCCCCTTTCACAGTGTGTGTGTGTGTGTGTGTGTGTGTGTGGGAGTGCAAGAAAATATAATAATAAACTAGGGAAAATGACAAAAGACATGTTAAGAGCACACACAAAAAAAATAAGTAAAAAATAAAAAAAAAGAGTGGCGAAGGCTGGCAAACGCTGCTGACAGGCAAAAAAAAGTAGACAGGCAGCACTTTTGATAGGCCGGGTTGGGAACTGCAGTGCGGGGAATGGTGGGATGCTAAGAGAAATGTTGCAAAGATTTAGTCGACGATAGAGACAAGAAAAGAGGCGTGTAAAGTGCTGCCAAGCTAAAAAATATTTGCACAACAATGGAAGCCACAGAAAAGAAGGCAAAAATATAAAATAAAATCCCAACACAAAAAGAAAATACATGCTCTAAAAATATATATGTATGTAAATATGTATGTATGTAAATGCCAAGGAAGGAAAAAAAAGTATCAGACGATGTACTCACTGTAAAAGGCAGCTGCCAGTTGCGTTAGCGCCCGGCTGGCCATATAAACTGGTAGTCGTAGTTGTTGGGTAGTAAAATGTAAGTAGCTATAAAATATGAATATAATAGAGCACATCACATCATAATGCGACCGCTGGGGCAGGGTCTGGGTGTTGTGGCACCGGGTAGCCAAGTACCGGGTGCCGGTCGGGTAGTTGATTAAATCTGTGAAGTGATCGAAGTGACATGCATGAACACGACAAGGACACTTGAGGCGCTGCTTGCATAATGCCAGTTCGGTTAGTGCTACTTTGACGACGACCACGATGACGATGACGATGACGACGACGATGACGATGACGATGACGATGACAATGAAGTTGAGGCTGAAGTTGTTTTCGGAGTTGTTTTATGCATGGTGCGCGTGTGGAAAACTTCCGCCAGTTGAACGAGTGGCAGGCAAATGATGTGTGGGCGGGTGGCTTTATGAGGCTGTTGTGCTGATAAAGTGCATATTTGAGTAGTCAGCTCGCAATATAAGTTGGATTGACATCCATTTGCTTAAGCTAGTTCAAAAAACAACTACTTAAGTCCAGTTCATAAGAACTGTGCGAAATATTGTAATTTTTGAAATGCTTAAGATCACGAGATTATTGATTTAATTTAATTTAATATACCTCCAAGCAGCGTGTTTTCAAAACTTTAACTAATTGTTTGACACTCGTTAGCAACTCAAAAGAAATTTGTAAATTGTTAAATTAGTTTTAGTAGCCTGGAAAATATTTTAAACAGTTAAATATATTTTGAAAAGCTAGAATTCGAGAAACTGAACAATTTGAAATTCACAGCTTTCTAGACTAATTCTAGTACAACCCATTTTATCTGTAAATATAAAATATACTCCCATAAAATCAACTTTTTTAAAAATGAACAGATTTGCAAAAGCAATAAATTGATTTAGATTATGAACTTAAACGTATGTTGACATTATATATCAAAATATTCTTTTGTATCAATTTCGGATTTTTTTTCCTGCTCATTTGTGATAATTTAGTTTTTTTTTTAGATAATTTAGTTTGTCTTTCTTCCTCTTTAGGTCTTCAAGCTTGCAGGCCAGCTAAATTCACCTGCTCGACTGTTTGTCTTGCTGTTTTTCAGTTGAGCGCACAATCAATAATCAAACAAGCAAACAAACAAACAACAACAACAACAGGAGGTGCAGCAGGAGCAGCAGATGCCAACGCCTATATCAACACCTTTACGGGGCAGCAATGGAGGCAGCCAGAAGACCAGGGGCCGAGACTGGACGCTGTTATTGGGTTGAGTCTGGCGGGCAAAGTGTTATGCATTATATAGAAATATATATGTGTGTGCTATGGTGTGGTATGGGCAAACATTAACGCCATGGAGCATGGCCATCAGGAAGTTGGCACAATCGGCCCAACCATCAGCCAAGCAGCCAAGCAGCCAAGCCAGCAAGCACCCGGCGGCGTCAATGTCGTCCACATGCATTCAAAGTCAGCTCAACTCCAAGTCAAAGTCAGTCAGCGCGTCAATAAGTTGGAAACAAAGGCATCCTATATGGTATATGGGCACTATATGCATCAGAAGTCGGGGCAGCCGAACGGGAGGTGTACAAAGGCCAACGCAGCGAGCCGGGCGAGCTTCCACCACAGGCCTGGGCAACAAGATTGCGGTCGAGTGGGTGGGTGGGTGGGTGGAGAGATTGAAGGGAGCTGAGTGCCAATGATGCGTTGCGGTTTATTACCAATGCCATTGTATACTTTATGGCGTTGCCAAAGTAAATGGGCGTGGCGTTGCCAATGGGGTTGCCAGTTCGAAGTATGACATTAAGTGTGCAAATGTGCAGCAGAAGGGCCGAAGAGAGGGGGGTGCGGCAGGGGAGTGTGGAATGGGTGTTGACTTTTAACTTAAATAAATTTGCTTTGCTTGCACCCTGAAATACATATTATGATGCAGCTATCAGAGTAGTGGGAACGGCTGGGAGCTGGTAATTTGTGGGCTTGGCTGCTGCTTGTCAGCTAAAAAGCAGAACTTACCAGTTCAATTTAGTATCTATTAATATTTAATTAAATTACTTCATAGTTAATGACACATATATCTAAAGAAGCAACATAAAATTGTGATTTCGACTGCTGCCCCTCAGTTCAAAAGCAAAAAATCTGGCAGTTTGTCAACATTTTATTTAAACTGAATTGCTTCAAATATTTTAATTATAGCTTAGTATAGTTTATACTCCTAGAGGGGTGATTAACAAAGACTTTCAAAAAACATATATTTTTAAAAAATTGTCCGTTTTAAACACCTCTAAATTAATGTTGTATTTAAAGTTAAAAATGATATTCCTTTAAAATTTAAAAAAGTGCTTGTGCACAGCTATAAAATTAACTTATTTTCAAAAACCTAGGGATTTTTAATCATTGTTGGATTTCAAGATATAACAATTTGAATGGAACATGCGTCTCTCAACTTTTTTAATTGTGGATGTTGTCTACTCCTCTTAACATTTTTGAGTTGAAACTTGATATATGAAAAGTCACATTTGATATTTCCTAGACCGAAAGTCGACAACTTCAGCTCACCTTTTAGTCTCCTTGCAGACCACTTGTTTATATATACTGATAGATGTATACATTTCCGAAGACTTGAGGGACTACCCACACTGGAGAATGTGGTGTCCATTTTTGCTGACTCTGCTCCGCTTTCTTTGCATTGCAACTTGTGGATACCTTCGTTGCTTGCATTTTGATGTGCGTGTTAATTTTATTTGCAGTTTTATTTTCATTTACGTTAACATCAATGACCTTTTTGGCGCGGGTTGGCCATTGGCTGTTGGCAGTGTGGTTGTTTGGCTATTTGGCATTTTAGTTGAGTGCATTTTAAGTGCCACCAGGCCCAGTCCCTTCATCCTGCTGCCAGATTGAGGCGTTCTTGTTATTCTTGTTGTTCAAGTTTATTGGTCCGACCACTGCGAGAAAACCAATAATTTCTGTTATTATTTGCATTTTGCAAGTTGGCCAGCGGCGATTCTTTTTCTAGTTAAGGAGAGTCTAGACGAACTAGGCCAAGCAAAGTGTTAAATTTATAAACATTTCAATGCACAAAGGAAAAATAGAAACCGTTGATGGATGTACAAAGTATGTGATCACTATATTGCTTTCTTTAAATGTTGTAATTAAATTAGTGAAAAGTCGTTAGTTGTTAAAATGGGATACTCTTTTATTTTATTTTAATAATTGGGCTAAGTCCAAAAGCTTTTGAAACATTTCATATGCTTGTTTTTACCTAGTCGATAGATTTCCGAATTTTAAATGCAAAATTGTACTTTTGCAACAAATCCCGTTCACACAAAAGTGAAATCGTCAAATCACAAAGGTGTAGATTCCTCCAACAATAGTGGATTATCTGCTTTCAACTCCTTCTTCCGCTGCTTTTTTTGTGTCTCTGCATCGTCCACTCTCTGTTTCTCACATGGTTTGACGGTCTCATCTTCTCTGTTTTTGTAATTACGAACGAGTCTTAATAAAAATCATTTTCGTGACGGCCTGTCTGGGAAACTTAATGCCATGACAAATGTGTCCTCAAAGGCAGTAGATATTTTTTGGTTGCTCCTCTGGTATTCGCATGGATGCAGCCGGATTCGTCAATGCAGGTTTTGGGTTGCTCAAAGGAAATGAACAGAAATGTAACAACAAAAGTAAATTTTGCAAACAAATTGAAAAAATGTTCGGAAGATGATAACAGCAAAGGCAGGCGACAAAACAAGTCGCCTTCCTTGACAGGAAGTGAGTGCCCCAAAAAGTATGCAACGCTTCTTCGCATTCGGCTTTCTTCGCCTCAAATGAAAGCAAGTTAATTTGATTTGAGAATTTTGAGAGCACAGTTGGCAAAGCAGGAAGTGTGGAAGGGGCTAATAAACGTGTCGCCATTGTCGCTTAGTTCACAAAACATGTGGTAAGTAGAGGTGGCAGAGGGGCAGGTAGGCTGCGCATCTAAGTCAAGTGAAAACCAAGGAAATTGAATATAAGTTGATAAATCCAAGAAATATGGAATGTTGTAAATGCGCACTTGCACAGTGTCACAAATTTACAAATACAAATTAATAGTATATACATTATATAGTATATACAAATAATATTTAGTATATAATATACCGAAAAACATTTTCAAGCAATCTCTCTCAGAGGTCTGTAGATAAATTTCTATGAAGTAAACTCTCATGAGTAGTAAATTATATCTAATTACTAATTGATTAAAATAACTTTGCATTTCTTATTGGCTATTGTAGTTATCAAAAATGGGTTGCAAGTATCTAAAGTATGTCCCTCTAATAATGTATGTATTTCCTTGTGTTTTTTTTTCTCTTCCATTTAGTGTAGGTAATTAGTTAATTTATTTGGTTTTGAGTCTTTGAATTTGGACACTGTATCCCTCAGAAGAGCTTTCAAGCAGACAACGAACGCATTCTCGTGAGTCAGACAACAAAACAGAACGCAACTTTTGGCAGAACACTTCGACTTCCACTTCAATACGCCAAATGCGACGACGACGACGAGGACGAGGACGAAGATGGTGACGAGGACAAGGAGGACAACAGAGTCGACAGCCCTGTGGCAGCTGTCAAGCGAGACAAGCTGGCGAAGTAGCTGCTTCAATATAAATAGCTAACGGTATACCTGAGCCAGCCAGTCACTCAGTCAGCGAACCGAACCCAACCCAACCCAACCTCTTTCCAATATTCATGGCAACGCACTGAGGACGCCACCGAACAGAAAAGTACATCAAATGTACATTAGTACGGTAGTTAACTTATTCATGTACACAACTCCGACGCCCAATTCGGTGACACGCCCCCTTTTCTCCCACACTCCTTCGCCATCCAAATTTCCCCATCTCCACATCGGCATGTTCGTGTTGTTGTATCACTTTTTGCCACCGACAAAAAAAAAAGAAAAAAAAATGAAAGAAAGGAAAATTGTCAAATGAAATATAATAAGGGTACATTTTGGATGGGTAGCACCTGCCTTATAAGCTGACTCCTTTTAGCTCCTACGCACTTGAGGCTCCACGCTGGCGCAGCAACGGAGTCCTCCGTCAAGGATGCCCTTGGCTGGCAACTTCAATGCTGTCACTTCGCCTGGGCAGACAGACAAAAATTTGTTTTGAGCTCAGCTCCTGGCGCATAGTTCGGAGTTTTGAGTTGTGTGTCGGTTAGTCGCTGGTTGGCAAGGGCACCAAAGAACTTCACCAAGTATGAAACAAAGTCAAATTCTTAAACGTGCCATCAAAAAAAAAAGAAAAAGCAAAAAAAAAAACAGACGAAAAAATGGTATCTGAGAACGCTCCAACTTCCGACAACTGAGTCAAAAGCGACAGCAGCTGCAGGTGAAAGTTTTGTCTAATTAAAAAATGCTTCTTTGGCAAGAAAATTTGCGGCTTCATTGGGTTGCTTCCCCCTCCGAGATGTGATCTCTCTGCTTATGTAAGCGGATCATAAGCAGCTTAAGGAATTAAGCAACTCGAACGGCAGTTTATTCATTTTTCAATGTGTTATTTTGATAGCTGGGAACTTTTTTTGTTTATGGAGCAGCAAAGTTTTTGGGTGAGTCATTCTTTGTATTATTTTAACATTTTTATTACAATTACAATTGAAAGCATAAATTCACATTTTATTCTGACAGATTTTTAAGTCGCAATAATTAAATTTTTTTTTTTCTATATCTTATGTCTGACATCTTCTCAGAATTGTTTCATCCGCATTAATTTTGTTACCTACTTGACAATCACCTTATGAAGTGCCGCTTCACCTAAGCTAGAATTAATTTTATTACAAATCGTATGTAGCATATGCTTGCACACACAAGCACACACCCACATACACCCGCTCACACACACACACACGCACACACACACACACTGTCAGAAGTCACGAAGTAACATTTACGCGTCTGCGGTTATTTTGCTTAATTTATGTTGTAATTATTTTGTTTTGCATTCGACGCTATGCTCCGTCTCCCTCCCTCCCCCATCCCCTTCCCACAGCAAGGCGTGCGTTATAAATATTTGCTTATAAATGTCTTACACTTTGTTCAAGTGCGCGTAGTGTGTGTGTGTGTGTGACTGCGTGTGTGTGTGTGTGTGTTGCTCGGTGTGAAATGTGTGTAAATACCCGAAGCACCCATCCGCAAAAGTTTCTGCTTCTTCTTCCGCAAATGGGCGGGTTGGAAAGTGGGTGGTGGTGAGGGGGTGTGTCTCTTGTCGCCATGTTTGTTGCAAAATAAATACAATTCGAAGTGTACTTTATGGCATCGCTTATGTCGTACTAATTAAATGTCACTCATACGCGCTGTAGGCCGCCTCTACAGGAGTCGACTCCAAACAATAAATGTACGAGTATTTTGCATGCGACTGCCACTGTTGTAGTTGTTGCCGGCTTCAACCTAGACATGGTTGTGCCACCCGTTTGAGTCCTTACAACTTTGCAATTGACATTTGTGTGTGCAGGCGGTGTGAGTTGGAGGGGGTGTGTGTGGGGACACACAGGTCAACCGTCTATTGATGACAAGTGCTGCTGAAATGGCATTGAAATGGCGTGCAAATGGCTAATTAATTGCCGAGCCTATTACCCCTTGGGTGTTTAAGTCGTTAGTCCAAGTAAGTTATTGGCAATGGAACTGAAAACTGAGACTTCGAAATTAAACAAAAATCACGGATTAAGGAGTGATACCTAATTTTCTTTACTTACCCATAATACTAAAAACTAGTTTTTCATTATTTACAAACTTGAATGCTTGCAGATAAATATAAATATTAATTTTGTATATTTAAGTTGTTTCATCTCATCACATTACTTATTTCAAATTGATACTAATTAAGGAAAATTCATAAATTTTATAATGGCAAACTAGCAAAGAGTTTTATTTAAATTATAAGTCAATATTTTTGCAACGAAGAGTCAAAAATTGCTCAAAAACATTTAAAGGCGACTGATTTCGCTCACATACAAAAATCAACCAAATAATGCCAAAAAAATAAATACCATAACAGTGCTGCCCATGCTGTGATTGTGCACGTTTAAGAGCGCTTAAATCAGGCCTTAAGAGAATGTGCACTTCTCAGTTTGGGGTCTCAGCTGTTGCTGGGCAGTTGATAAACAAACATGCGCCGAAAAGTATGCAGCAGAAAAGGCAGGGATGCAGGGAGGCAGAGAGGCTGGGCAAAAGCATTTATTGTGCCAGGTAAAACGTATGGCAAATGTAAACTTGACGAAAGGTGACGATACAAAACGCTCTCACTCTCAGTCGCGCTCTCTCTCTCTTGCGCTTCCTCTCTTGTTGCTGTTGCTCTCCCACACACACGCCAGCTGCTCTTTGGCATTGCTGGTCTGCTCTGGCGCGTTGAGTAAACACAAAATGGGCAAATTGGCAGACACAGAGCTGCACGGCAAACAAACTTTATTATGGGTCATTGTAAAGTGCAGTGCAGCACACACACACACGCACACACACACACACACACACACACACCCGCACACACAGTGAGCGAATTGAATTCAAGTGCCTATTAGTATGCAATAGATTTTTATCAAGCCGTCGCACTTTACGGCTCAAATCGTTTGCCTGCAAATTGAGTAAGCTTTGCCAATTGATACATGTGCAATTATTTAATAGTTTAGCTACCCATCCTTTCTCTCTCTCTCTCGGTTTTTCTCTCTTTTTCACTCATTCAATTACTGACTTGGCCACAGCAGCTTAGCGACCCTTTGATTATAGTTGCCTATGTGTGCAATTTTGTATTTTGTTTGCTGTATTTTTGCCGCATTATGTGCTATTAATTTTTAAGCCTCCATAATTTTGCCATTTGGCAAAGTCAATGAAGAGAACACAGATACAATTTGTGGATTTGTAATTTTAATTAGTTTTTGCATTGAGACTGTGATTTCAGTTTTTGGGGGGATCAAAGTATTGCCTGCCAGTTTGTATCCAACGCCAAATTTGCATAAATTTGCGGATGACTGTTGTTTGGTTGGGTCTGTCAATGTGCTAACCATAAGTGGTATTTACCATAAAGCACTTAAAATATTGAACGTATGTATGTATATGTATACACAAATCGCTCATCATTGCACGTATCCCAACTATTTTAGTATGTGTGCGTCTATGTGTGTGTGTGTGTGTGTGAACCTCCGTTCAGTAGCAGCTGCATTATATCAAGTGCAACTGACAAACCATTATATGTTTTAATTATTACGTGTACTGTGGCACAGAGCATGTTGCCACTGAATTACTGGCAACTTTTTATTTTTGGAATATTCTTGCTTTTTCAAATTCTTTGGTGTTTTAAGGAATTTCATTTTTTTTTTAAATTTGTGCTTGTTTTCGTTTTCGTTTTGTTTTTGTTTTATATATGTATATAATTTTTTTTCTTACTGTCAGCCCTACAATAAACTTTACAATGAAAATTTTGTAAATTCTCGCTCATGTTAAAATATTTGTAATTCTTAAAATTTAAAAATTATGCCACAAGCCCTGCTTATTTCGAGTCACTGTATAATTATATATAATAAGCATTTACGTAATGTAATGAAATGAAATACCTTGTTTTAATATACACACACTTATGCATGTTTATAAAAGGCAACTGCGCTGCGATTGTGACCCACTGGGTATCAAAGGACTTGCGGTGGTTGAAACTGGGCAGTTGATCTGTTCAATGGGTGGAGGGTTGATTAAAAATCACGCATACGCAACGTTGCACAATTCATTGCATTGAATTTATTTCATTTTTTTTTTGCTGTTCGCTTCTGCTGTTTTTGCGCTTTCTTTTTTTTTTTGTTTTTTGTTTTTTTTTTTGTCATCGAATGAAGCGCACTTAATAAGTGAAAATTCGCGTGGCATATTAAAAGTGACATATTTAACAAATAGCTTGCAAAAAGTCGAATCATCGTTGCAATATGAATATGACAGGCGGTCAGACAGCAGCAGCTGGGAAGGTGTGCTCGATGAAATGAATAAAAAATTAAAAAAATAACAAAAAAACAAAAAATATATAATAGCAAAGTATAATAAAAAGTACAATTTACGGCATTTTTATAAACAGGGAAAACATTGATCGCTTCTTTCTTTGGTGGTGTTGCAACAATTTTGCACTTTTGCCATTGCCATTAATTATGAACAAATTAATTAAATTAATTACTCATGAATATAGTAGAGTGCATTCACGACTACACTCGCTCGCATTCGCATTCAATTTTGTGTGGTTTACACAAATATTTGCGAAGCCCGCTTGGGACACAGAAAACAGCGACAATCGCTTTGATACTTTGCCACTGAAATTGTTCAACTATGAACAGTTTTAAATATTTGATTTAAGTTTAAATAACATATTTTTTGTTTGCTTATATGGTTTTTAGTTGAATTATTCAGTTGAACGCAATCAGGCAACGATTAAATACACTAATGCGAAATGGTTCAGCTTTGAGTTAGGGTAAAAATATAGAGTAAAAAGTATACTGATTGGCAATTACCAATTAACGTTGCCAAATCTTCCATTTTATTATTCGAATTTAGAAATCTGTTTGGTTTTTTAAATTTTACAAGGAGTTGAAAAATTTCTTGTACTTTTACTTAAAACCAACTCAAGTGAAACTTACTTATTCGATTCTGAAGTAATTCACCCATGTTTGATCATAATTGAAATATAACAAAATAAGACAAAGTCCAATTATCATTGAAAAAAAAAAACAAATGACAGAGAAAACCGCAAAATCCTGTTCGCTGTTGGTAACAAATCTAAACCAATTTGCAAGTCTGGTCGCAACCGCCACAGGGGAATACTTCAAGCGAAGCCACGAAAATTACAACTTAAAAATCAACTTCATTCGGTGGGCAGCAAGGCCGGAAACAATGCGAACCGGAAACGAAAATGCGACCATGGCACGGCGCACTTTCACCAACACACTTAGCCACATTTTAAGCACATTTAAATGCAACAACAAGTAAAATATTCAGACGGAGTCCTTTAATGGAGGCGGGGACAATGAATTACGACGCCACGCACCGAAAAACTGCAAAGGAAAAGCGGAAAAAAAGAAAAAGTGTGCGCCATGACAAGAACTACAGAAAGAGATACAACAACAACAACACCTACAAAAATAACAAAAGGAGGCAGGACATGCCGAAGGACAACTACAATGAGATGCCAGCAAACAAAGGCGGACAAAAGCCAGTCGACAGCAGCAGGAGCAAATACAACAAGCAATTTAACATTATTTTAATGCCAGCCTCTGGTGTCCTTTGTCTCTGGCAAGCAACCTACCCCCCTCTCACCACTCTATCACACTCCCCCCACAACATACACACACACACACACACACACACACACACACACATCTTCGTACGCTTTCGGCATATTTACATGCGTGTTTATCTGCCATGTAAGTAGTGAGTATAAAATAGAGCGACAGTTATCTATGTGCCTGTGTCACGACCGCCTGTTGCGACTCCAATGAACAAGCGCAGAGTGAATGAGATGGATGACAGAGAAAGAGAGAGAGAGAGAGTAAGAGACAGCGAGCACTCCAGTTGTAATAGTGTGCAAATGTGTTTGTCATTTGTCTTTTTAACGCCGAACTGCCTCCGAATGCGTACGTGTGGCAGGCTCGGTTCCCAAAACTGGTTGCGGCCAACCCGCTGCGAAGACGACATTTTGACTTCCGGCGGAAGTGAGCATTAAAATTGCCATTAGCCAAGCGACATCTAGCGGGCGTTAGAAAAGCCATCCACTTCTCGCAGTCACACTTTTTGGCAACTGCCAAACAATAGGCTCGTAATTTGCAGTCCTCCACAAGAAATAAAAGAAAACGGAATCAACAGCAATTGTCTTGCCACTTTCACTGCTGCCACGTTTGTCTAATGACTGGCGATTTTGGCCGGATCTTAGCTCCAGCTGAAGTAGCTTAAAAAAGCATCAAATGCTCTTTAGAAGTAAAATTCACTTTCACAACTTGATCATAAAAGAATATCTTTCATAATTTTAAGGTTTGGATGGAAATTTGAAACGAATTATTTTACTTACTATTGAATCAATCGAATAACTTAATTCTCAATCAAGATAAGTTAAGATAAGTTAAGAAACGTAAAATGTATTTATTTATTAAATGTATATAATAAAAAATGATGTATATGTTATAAATATAATAACGAAATCCTCTGCAAAGGTGTAAAATGGTAAAATTCCGAAATTAAATAATATTAAATTTGTATTTTTGTATATCAACTTCTTTTAAATTATTATTTTATAGTATCTGTTACATAATTAAGTTATATTTAAACTTTGCTTTACTTTAAATAAATGGTTTTAAAAATATTTTTTTTTTACTTATATAAATCCCAGCTTTGGAATTTGCCTCCACTTGCGTTTCCCCCCAGCTGAGAGTATGATTTTCATAAATGCGCAACGTGCTATTCGCATTGGGGGTCCTTGAATGGACGCCCACATCCTGCGATATACAAAACGATTTTAAAAATTTCCGCTTACGCTTTTAGGCCCTGATGTTTTAACTAACTGTTTGCTCTGCTCTGATTTAACATTGAATATTGTGGGAGACTCTGTAGCTTGAGATTTTCATTTGTTTGGTTTTATTGGAATTATGCATTGGCCAAACTGGTTGCATAAGATGTGTGGCTGCTGCAGCATTCATGTGCATTATGGGTCCGAGCTACCTGGTTACCTGAGCCGAGTTCATAGAGAAATCGATGAAAAAAAAAAAAACATAATCGCAGATGAACAAATATTTTACATCCTGCCTGTAAATGCTGTGCCACGTGAAGAGCTGAAATTTGCTTGCAATTGAGGGAAGAGTGCCTAATGAGCATAAACATTGAATATTTACGAGAGCACTTGACATCTTCATGCAATTCAATGATAGTATAATCCAGATTTGTAAATGCGCTTAATTCAATTAAATGGTTTCCCCAACTAATTTATGAAGCCACTCAATGATCGGAGTTTTCAAGTGCCCATCGCCCACCGCATTGCATTAATTGATTTCGAGTTGGCTGGCTGGCTGGCACTTGTACAGTGTGTACTCGGATGGCAGACAAATTGACATGGCATCAGAAAGGATTTTTGGTATATTATTGCATAACAAATTATCAAGCACACACTCACACAAATGACACATGAAATTGCGGAATAATAAATTGTAAATTGTAAATTGTAAATGCATAAAATGTCACAGAATTATTTTATAATGGAAAGCAAAACAGTCGTTTGCCTGTGTGTGTTTTGCAACTGTTGCCTGAGATTCAGTTCGATGCATTTTAATGCCACTGCAATTGATATTTCAATTAATTTTCAATTAAATTTGGTTTTAATAACACATAACTGCTGATAACAATGATTTGTGGCGGCAAACATGGACTTTATATTTATCAAGCTTGTATTACGACATTTGTATTTATTGGATCAGTTCTTGTGAGTCGAGGTAGAGTTAATGAAAACTGTCTGCAATTGTATATGGAATGTGGAAACACTGCAGCAACCCCTTGGTTGCATAAAATTTAGTTGCATGAACAACTAAACGGTGGTCGGACAGAGATAATTCGCTTAGACCAGAAACTGATTTTTTCCTAGGGTTAATTAAAAATTATATTTATATGTACTATGTTGTTTTCTGATACTTTGTTTGCATCGAATTTTTGTTTATTAATTCAATTAATCAAATATTTCCATTACATTGTTTTTTATTTATTGTAAATATATGCAGTAAATGTATATATGTAAATATAACCTGTCACTACCCGATGCTAATATTACCTTTCGGGTAAAGTGATACCTTATTTAATTAATTAGTCAAACTTTAATTCAATTTGAATTTTAAATTTTACTTATTGAAACCCATAATTTGTTTATTTGCAATTTCTTATGAATTTTCAACTATATCTTTAAATAGGATTTTGTTTAATTTTTTCAACAACAAAAAGCAGCAGTTATTTTTAAAGTTATGTGGTTTCATTTCATGCAGACCAGTTACGAATTTTTTTTTAACATTAGGTAAAATTACAATTGTGGTGAGTGCTTCTGCTGAAAAGACAGGTGTTAAAAGATTTAAATATTAAAACTAAATGTGACAAAAATATAACTAAAGTGCCAGATATTCCATATCTTTGGCAAGCCGAAACTGGCATACACTTCCATGTCCAAAGTTCAAAGCAAGAATATCGAAATTAACTGAATTCATTGTGATCTCTAATAAAGTTATTCAAATATAGATTGTTGTGCTTCTCTGTGTAAGTACAAAGTTGTACTTTCATAATGCTCTAGAGTAAGATCCAAGCATCCGCCAACAAAACCAAACTTTTATTTATAATAATTAGTCATTTAAAGCCCTAGTGTATAATTCTCATACCAGGGAACAAGAAAAAAAAAAAAAAAAAAATGAAATAATATTTTGGCAGAAATCCAATTAATTAATATACCTTAGTTATTAGTTATTTTGCATTTACACTAATTAATTTTTGCGGCTTTATTTATTTTCTTTTATTTTATTTTATTTTATTTTATTTTAGTTTTTGTCCATTGGCCATTGTTGTTCACTTTGCACTCGGCTGTTGTTGGTTTGCCAATTTGTCGTTGTGTGAAGTTGACAAAGTGCCAGGCTCAGTGGCAGCACTTTTAGTTGTTGCTGCTGTTAGTTTGTTTAACAAAACCAAAAGCGAAAATTTGAACAAGTTGTTGTTGTGGTTCAAATGCACTCGTTAAATCAACAGCAACAGCAGAAACAACAACAACAACAACAACAACAACAAGAGCAACCAGAAACAACAACAGAATTCGGAATTACTCAGTTTCTGTCGATTGAGAATTAAAACAAACATTAACTGAATAGTTTCGTACAGTTTAAACCAAGTGTAAAAATAAATATTTAATTGGCCTAATTGTCATTGCGTTATTTCATAAATAAATATAAAGAACTTTTACACATTGAACGCATTTATTATCTTTTATTATTATCGCTGCAATCTATTGTCCGGAAACTGTTTGTTTTTCTGCTCATCAGTGATATTTGATTTTTTCTATAGCTGAACATAGTGGGTATTATTCTTTGTTAAGAACCAATAAATATAAATATAATTTAATAATTATAATGTGGTTTTATATTTCGATTGCTTTTGAGAAGTGATTAAGGCTGTCAAAAATAATATGTCAAACTTAAAGTTACATTTGCAGAACGATTGACAAACAGCATTTTAACCAAAATAAGGGCAACTATAACATCTGGCCAACCAGTTGGTATAACTGTAGAGTTGCTAACTTGGCGAGGAGGTAGCTGAGGGGTTAACTTAAAAAAGTCTTTTGCTCATTTTTTGCATGTTGTTTAACGTTTCCGTTTAATGTGACTGCACTTCCGTGAAAATTTAATTAAAAACTGTCGGTTTCTTTCTCGAATTATTTTCTTGTGGGGCTCTGCAACGACAAAGACGATGGATTCTGCCAAATGATATGAACAGCTATTTAATCTTTAGAACCAATATTTTTCCTTAGGTTTACATTGATGTCCTGCATTACCTGAATATCATTCCAACAAGCTTTTCGAAATTACATCAAGTTGAATTTAATCTTAAGACCGGAAGCTGAATTTTGATAGAAAATATTAATTAATATTTGTTATGTATACAACAGAGCTAAGTTGGGATATGGTAATGTTTATAAGACATTGTGTAGGGTATTTTTATGACGAGACCTTCCGATCCGTTCACTTTAACATGTTTTTCACGCATTCATCTGCACTGCCAGAGCAATTGGTTGTTAAAAGTTCTGTCAAGCAACAAGACAAAAAAGTTGTTATTATTGTTATTATTACAATACACAACACTGCACTGCATACAAAAGCTGCGCTTTTAATTAAATAAATACATGTTTTATATGCCACAAACGAAAAATGCTGCTCGAAAGTGCAACGACACGAAGTACCCACAAAAGTTGAAAATGCATCTGGGCGCGTATTAAAAATATTAAATGAAAAAATAAATAAAAAATAAAATAATAAGTAATATGAAATATGAAATTTAACACATAAATGAAAAATGTTCAAGTGGCTGGCACTTTTGGGTTGACTTTAACAAGTTGCTGCACACAAAATTAAACAACGTCCGCGCGGTGGCTGAGAAATTTGCAAATTATAATTATTTTATACCTGGACCAAAAGGCAAATTTGCGCTTCACTCGAAAGGGACTTGGGCCAGGCGCCAGCGACTCCCAGCCACATCGGATAAAACGCTTTACAAGCTGTAACCAGCTTCAGGCCGAGACCGAGACCCGAGCTGCCAAAGTGTGCAATGAAGAGGCTGGCAAAATGGCAGCAGCGTTAGATGGCGCGAGGCATGCTGCGGTGGCAAGTGGCGGGGGTCGGGGTACGTGACAGGTCGAAGCACTGGGCAAACTTCAATTACAGCTTAAAACTTTCAATTAAAAACTTTGCGCGCGTGAAAAAAGAGTGTAAAGCAAAAAAAAAAAAAATAAAATAAATAAAAAAATAAATAAAAATAAAAAAAAAACATATAAAAAAGAGCTTGGGAAGATGCATTTTGAGGCAGCTCGAGCTTAGCAAATTACAACCCAGATGAGCAGCTTTGCCGGCCAATTAATAGTTGGAGGTGTATCTCTAGAAGTCATTTCAAATGGGTCAAAGCTTTAATGGATAATTTACGTGAATGATTTGAAAAGATTTGCAGAATTAATCATTTTATGTTAAGTAGATACATCTAGAAGAAAATTATTACAGAGTATTTTTATAAGTAAAAATCTTAAAAAATCTTGATGTTTAGATTCCCTTAAATTTAGGTACTGAATGCATTATTAAATATAAAATCCCTACTTTCTGAGACAGCATCTTTAACAGCAGCTGCAGTCTGGCAAAAGGTGTGCAGAGTGGAGCAACTTTGCACACAAACAAAGAAAATCCAGCACAGACTTTGGCCATATGGCAAATTTGGCGTTGACTCCAAAGTTTGTGCTTAAATTTTTCAGTTTCTTTGCCATTTTGCACAGCAGGCTGAGAATGCATTTTTAATGAATCCTGAAAAGGTGAATGTAACTTGCGACGTGGGCGTGAAAAGGTGAGTAAAACGAGACTAAAAGGAAATGTAACAGAAAATGTTGCAAAAATTGAAAAGCGCAACTTTGACTTTGCTGTGGGTGGCCGAATGTGTGTGTGTGTGTGTGTGTGTGTGCATGTGTGTGTGCATGTGTGTGTGCATGTGTGTTTGGTTTGTTTGGCTGTTTGCTTATTCGTCAGAGTAACTTTACAATCCACGCAACAGAGCAGCGCATGCCAAACTCTTAATTGAATTAAACTTTTTAGCTGCAAAGTGCAAGCAGAGAAAAAAAATGTTAATTTTTTTTTTGCACTTTTCTTTTTATACCTGTGTTCTGGGCATTGTTTGTTACTTAGCCATAGCCATACTATAACATTTGAACGTCGACACGGCTGCCTTAATACTCTGCTAGAGATTGTGCATTATTAAATTAAATATTTTTGCTGTAAATTGCAAACAGTAAAACAATTTTGTACACTATATTTTTATGGGCATATTTGTTACACCATTAAATTTGAAAGGCGAAATGACTACTTAAATACCTAACTTGGATTGCTAACAGATGCTTCGTTATCTGTAAAATTAATTAAAAACAATTACTTAAAATGACTGACCTGTTATTTCTTTCCCTATCTGTAATCTTTGTCTGTATTTTTCTATTTATTTATATAAATTTTTTTAATACATAAATATGCAACTAGTAGTCTTCTGAGAGCATAAATGACTCATTAAAGATTATAGGCAAAATGTTCTTTCATCTGCATATTACATTTCTATGGAAAAATTTAAAATTTTGTATATATTTGGGAATTGAATTGATTTTGTTTTGTTTTTTTACCCGTAAGCCAAAAAGCGGGCAACATTTAATTGAATTTGCACAGAAATTATAAATTCACACAATTGCCCGTTGTGGTGCTTTGTTTTGCGCAATTTCCGCACTTTAAGTGCCATTTTGTGAAATTATTATAAATTATTTATTTGCCGCTTGGCGAGGTGCCTCGCAAAAAACCCATAATCAAAACAATGAAACGAGTCAGTCAAAAGCAACAACAACAACAACAAAAACCAAAAGCGACCATTTAAATTGACGCACGAATAGAAAATGTACAAAAATTAACTTCATTTCCGTTTGCGAGCGTCGAAAATAAACATAAATACGAAATTAATATGCCACAAATACGAATATCATAGCGAAAAAGGGGAATGGAGTTTCAATTGGTGGGACTGCCGGTCTGGTGGGGCTGAGTTGGGTGGTTGAGTGGTGCGATGGGATGGGATTTTCAGATCACCTGGCTGAAATTATGCAGAGTGCCTGGCATATTGAAGTCGTTATAAATTTTAATTAAATTGCACGTCGGGCGGCGGCTTAGTTCCTGGACATATTAGGCTGACATATGTGGGTCATAAAATGCCAAAACTGGAGTTGGCAAATAAATTGAAAAATTTCCTCGTTGCGCACTGCGACAAGCTACAAATGGAAAACAAGTCAATTTTTATGGCATACTCTTAGGCGGGCCGGAGTTCACAATAAGTACACATACAAAAGAAAATATGAAAGTCTCTCGAGTACCGTGACCGACTCGACGATACCCTCTATCTCTGATTGAAAATGCTCTAAGATAGTTTCGATTATATTTAAAGAATACAAAACAAGGATGGGCTGCCATTTGAGCATTTGTAATATTGAGTAGTATGCTCATATCCACCTTCGTATCTCTTAATATGTCTGCAGGGTATACCCAAATAACTGAAATGCAAATATTGAGGCTGAGGGTGGAAATAAAGTACAAACAACCGGAAGCAGGATGTGAGAAATACGAATGCTGAGCACAGCAAATGCTGCTCCGAAATGTAATAAAAATCATGTAAGCAGATATGTGCCGTGGTGAATTTATAGGTCCACAATGAAAACTTTTGAAAGGTAATGGAGACAGCAAAAATAAAGGACTGAAGTAAATAAGGAACTACATACATATTTGGACCAAACAAATTCAATAAAATGCATACAAAAATAAATAGAGACAAACACAAGAGTGATGAAGAAAAAATCATATAAAACTTAATATGGGAGAGATAAGATTTAGAAATTTAAGAATTATCATAGTTTAAAAACAATCATGTTTCTAAATAAAAAACTCTTTTGATACTTTTTAACCCTTATACTTTCGATTTAGTTGCCAATGTTTTAATGAAAGCTGTCAATAAGTAAACTTTCATATTCTCAATCACTTTTTTTCTCATGAGCAGAGAATTTTGACATTTTGCACTATCAAAATCGGGTGCAAAAATGCCGATGTCCGTTAAAGATAGAGAATCTATAGTGAAACCCCACTCTCGGAATATCACAACTGGACAACCTGGCTCGCGTGGGATAACTGGCCAAATAATCAGAAACTCCCACATGCCGGATTCGAAACTGGCGCGAGATCCAAAAGCACAGATTAGTCGGACGCAACAAAGGAAAGAAGCTGCCACTAATTTGCAGTGGGAAAAACGAAGATGTCCGCCAAAAACTGAGCATATGCAAACCAAACGGGAGATCGCAATTGCCAAGTTCAAGAATATTGATTTCTCTCACTCGGATCCACGGCTGACCGTACAGACTCTAGAGTTTCCGGATGCCAATATCAAGCGTACAGAGGCCGCTACACACGATGAATGTGGCAAGCGGGTGGTGGCCAAGAGAACCGGTAAAGATTTCTCCACCTCGAGTCAGCCTGGTTTTCGTGATGGGGTTTTTACGGTCAATATGCAGGCGAGGAGCTGCACCTCCACCAGCATACCAGGAAGGCCAGCCCTATCGAGAAGGACTACTCAACGCTCCACCCAAAGCGCCCGAAGTGATGTTAGCTCACAGCAAATGATTGACTCCTCTCCAGTGCGATCTTTGGGCCCGAAGCAGCTTGGAGGTAACCAGTGGAAGAAGCCCTGCGAGGCTAGCAATGTGATCGGTGCTCTTAAAACCCATATCGGACGTTGTCCGAAAAATTATCAGCAGCTGTCGAAACTGTCGCCGATGCGGCAAAAGTTTTTTCTCACGCAGGATCCGCGCAAGATGCACTGTCTGGCCAATCCTAGTGCGTTGCGCTACAAGAAACTGACCGAGGATCAGCAGTTCAAGATGGCCAACAAGATGGTCAAACATGGCGATAATGTGTGCGCCAGCACCGGCTCTGAGTCATCAGATACACATATATGCGAGGTCATTGACTTGGAGAATCCCGTCAATTTGGACTTTCAGGGCATGGACTATAAGAACACCTACGAGAAGGACGAACAGGAGCTGCAGAATCAGCAGACCTACTGGCGTATCGTACGCTACATGCAAAGACGCCGCACCAAGAAGCATAACGAGCAGAAGGTGGAGGCGGAGCTGCACGCGGAACGCCTGGCAATCCCGTCCGTATTCAATACGACAATTAAGGATGAGCCCATGAAGGAGGAATTGCCTTCACAGGATCCTAAGCTCGCCAAACTGTTTCGCTCACCTGATAAGCCCCACAACAGAGACAAGATTGACGGGGAGCAAAAGCGACGCGAGGCACGCTACAAGGATATCTATATGCGCAACAAGGAACGACAGGCCAATCGGGATTCACAGCGAATGAGGGAGTTGGCAGCCGCAAAGGAGATCGAGGCACGCTCCGTTGCCGAGCAGGATCTGCGCGATGATGTGGCCAAAATTGATGATGCTATCGAGCGAAGCTTCCGAAAGTTTGAGTACATTCCGAAGGTGATAAATAAACGAAAGTTCTTTCCAAAAACGCTGACGGAGACGGAACGCCTGAAGGCCAACATGCACAGGGAGAACTGTGTGCGCAAGGATCGGGCAAAGGTACAGCAGGAGTTCTTTTTGGAGCGCACGGGTAAGGTGAAAAAGTTTCCCGATGCTGAGCAGAATCTGGCCTGCGGAGAAAGCATCGAGCGCAGCGCCGGCTCCACGCCCAGCGAGCAGAGCAGCGATGACGAAGATTATCTCAAGGTGGGAAAAATCGGCGACAAATTCCAGCTGCGCGGCTTTCACTTCAAGCATGGAGATGGTTTGCGCGGCAAACTGCATCGCCACCAGATTATGGAGGGACAACGCACCGCCAAAGGTTGCCTAACCCGGGACGAGTGGCTGAATCAGCTGGCGCCGCGCAAGGAGCCCATCAAATTGGACGTTGAACGGGGCATTATCAAGGTGCTTGATCCAGACGATCCCACACTGGATCTGTTCCCACCTCAACCGATGCTGCTGCAGAAGAGGGAGAAGAAGAGCGCCATCAAGGAGTACATTGAGAAGCGTCTGGGTCTCCACTATCAACGTGTGACGCGCAAGAATCTGAAGCTGGTGAAGCCCCAGCTAAAATACCACGTCAAGAAGTTTAATCTCATTCACTATGTGTTTCCCGAAAAGATCATTGTGCCGGATGCACCTGATCTGCTCGATGCAGATATGGTTGACGCTTCCAAAGTGGAAACCACCCAAGAGTACATAGCACTAAAGAGCAAGGTGGCCAAGGCGAAGAAACTCAAAACGAAGCTGGCACGCATGAAACTCCTCGGCCTACCCTGTGTGGAGGCGAAAGAATTGCGCGAGCAGTCCCCATGCGATGTCAAAGAGGAGCCACTCGACTTGGACTGGGTGCCGCCACAGGAGTTGGTCATCGCGTCAGAGCCCATCGGCTCCGATCTAGTGGAGGAGGCCGAGAATCATCGTATGACGGGGGGTAGCGAGCATGTGCCCCTCGAGATGCGGGGAAACATGCCGGCGCCAAAGTTCCGAGAGAAAACACTACTCATAGATCCGAGGCGACAGCGTGACTATCTCGCTGAGAGACGACCAACGAATACGTTTATTGATAGCATTCGCAAGTCGGGCATGCCAATGCTGGAGAAGATTGCGCCGGATCACATCAAGTTTGCCAACGTGCGAACCGCTAAGCGACCCTACACCGCCAAGTTCGAGGCGCGCCATCATCACGATCACTGGGACCCGACTCAGGTGAAAAACGTTCATGTGCACTACCAGACGAAGACCGTCTATCCAAAGATCACGGTGCAGGAGAAGCCGGCGAGGGTGCCAATTGTAAATTTTATCAAGGCAAATCCGCCATGTAAGAAATTTATGAACACCGACTTGACAATGCCGAGCTTCGATTTCGAGGACATGATCGCTAATCATTTGGCAGCCACGCGCACTGATAGCAAGGATGAGGCGCGGGAGATTGTGCAGCATTTGTGCCGTGCGCATGACTTCATCTATCGCTCACGTGATCCCCAGGAGCTGAAGACTCTCAATTTTCCGGGTCGTCGCCAGTATCTCGACTTTTTGCATGAAACTCGTGAGGCACTGTACGAGACGAAGGACATTGAGCCGGGTGAGGAGCATCTGCTGGTCGATCGTAAGGCGATTGCCGCAGAGCTCGAGGAGGATTTGAAAAGTATTGAGGATTGCCTTAGTTCGATGAGTAGCTCGGAATGCACAAATCTTACCAAAGACAGCGGCAGCTTTCTACTGCTGGAGGATGAAACGAAGATACCTTTGGACTATATACGCAAACCGCTAGTGCCATTTGAGGAAATGCATCGCTCTCGTTTCCAGGCGGAAGTTATCGATGTGGACGCCGAGGAGGAGAATCCATATCGTATGCTCCCCTTCTCCGGTCAGCACAAGGAGCAAGCCGCCATGCTGGGCCCCAAGGACTCCTTCTTCACCTATAATTCGCGATTGCGCAACGGATTGCGCCTTAGACTTGAGGTACCTGTTTCGGATGTGCGTAATACTCTGTTGGGACCCGGTCCAAAAAAATACTTTGGTTCTGTAATCACCGATCTCGATGAGAATTATATAGATGCGCTGAAAAGTCGTGCAACGGTCAAGACTTTTAACTTCAAGACGGGCGCGGAGCTGTTGAAGGTTGCAATGCGTCTCAAATATGAATCGCTGTTGATTCAAGGCAAAATGGTGCGCACCAAGATCTATGATGCTCTAAACGAGCGCAACTGGCTGGAGATGAAGGCCACAAGGGAGCTCTACGAGCGCCTCTTTGCCAAGTGGGAGAAGAAGGAATACAATGCGGCCATGAAGCAGGTGTATCAAGTGAAGACCTACTACGAGATAACCGATAAGATGAAGCAGGAATTTCGCGAGCTGGAACGCGAACTTACCATGCTCAACATGGACATTGTGTTTATTGAGGGTCACTGGATACGTTGTGTTATGTTACAGAATTTCCACTACCTCCTTGGCGACGAAGAATGGCGCGCCGAGAACGATTGGATCCATCGGGTCCCGGTTAAAAAGAGAGGCAAGTTTGGCGCTGAGGAAACCGAGCAACCCATCGAACCCATTTCTCGCGAAGATGATGAGGATGTTGAGCATGAACTGGAACCGTATGATCAGTCCATTGCCAAGCGTACCGTTGTCAACATTCGTGTCCGGGACAAAGATGACGCCTGGGCCATTCGGGACTTTTACTATGATGTCTACATGAAGAATTTGCATCCGGTGTTGCAGGTATTTCCCAATGCCGAAGCCTTTCTCCAGGGCGTTGACAATTTGAAGAACAAGACATTTATGCTGCTGCTGGAAATGCATTATACCCTATCTATACACACAGAGCTGCAGGGTAAGCTGGAGACCTTTGTTGACTGGTGCAACAAGGATCTAAAGGAAAAGCAGGAGTATGTGGCCCGCAAGTCCGTCAGGAAGTTCTTCATGGAGGATCGCGCCATTGAAATGGAGGCACGTGTAAAAACGTATCTGGAAAAGCCAATTGAAAACTCCTTTGCCGACGAGGATTTCAACAAGTATCGCGGCGTTTTGGCCGAAGTCTGGCGTCGCATTGTGCCCGCCACAGTGCGTGGATCCAGTGATGTGCTACCAATTGCCTCGGACATGGTGGCCACCATCAGCACCGTTGTGCTGGACTTGCTATCCAAATTTGAGCGCCTTGATATTGTGAAGGCGCGCGAACTGGAGACGACGCTGCGCAAGCGACGACGCTACCAGGAGAAGCTCTCCGCGCAGGCCTACCAGACAGAGCGACGTATCGATATGGAAATGAAGAAGGTGCAACGCAACCTGGAGCCGCCCTTTAAGAAACCCAAGAAAGTGGGTCCCGTCCAGCGTCTGCACCTCAAGAAGCGTGTCAAAAAGATTATAAAACCGTTGGAGATTGTCTCTGAGAATACCAAAAACTTTGTGCGCGCCTTTGCCGAGGATGGTGTGGTTAGTGAGGGTTTCAGCCAAGATTCTGTGATGGTGGGGGACAATATGCAGGAACAGATTGTCCCCTTCTATTTCGATCATTTCCTCAAGCTCAATGGCTACACGCCCAATTATAATTTCAAGACAAATATCGAGATGCGCGATGGACCCGAGATTAATCGTTTTCGCGTTCGCCAAGTTATCCCAGAAGTGCTTCTAAAGGTCGAGAACTGGGAGATTATGCAGAAAAGGATCATGGAAGAAAACATTCAACGCAATCCCAAGATGTACGAAAATGTTAGCTAATTGATTCAGCTCATCATTCAATGAACAAATTTAAGTTTCTTATAAAAACTTTTCAAAGTTTCCAGTTAAAACGCTATTAAATTAAATTAAAGGTTGCTCAAGCTCAGATTCATTGGTCTCTTTAAAATTTCATTTAACTATTACTTAATATTCTCAATTGACTTTATTTTGTACGATCTGTTCCCCCTTAGATTGGTTTATCAATCCGTCCGTCAGACATATGCTTAATAATTGATCTTTAAAATGTTATCAAAAGTTTTTCTTCAGTCTTCACAATCTTTTTGTATATTAATTTTAAAAATTATCCATAATTAAATTAAAAATACTTATGTGTTCGAAAATATGCTTAATCCGCGGATTTTAATATAAAAACAAAACCATATAAATTAATTTTTAATAACATTCCAATGTTAAAGATGATTCGATCTCGACTTTCTCTCTTTTTTCTGTCTCTTTCTCTCTTGCTGTATTTATTTCTTTCGATTTCTACTTAACTAAGACTTCTCTGCCCTCTTTTATATGCAAATGTCTGTCATTTACTCTCAACTGGGTTATTTAATTTCTTTTCTTTTCATGTTTCAACAATATCTTGAAGTGTGCCGCATCTGCCGCTAAGCACCCCTCCTCCTGTTGCTGCACCCGCATTGTTCAACTCAGTGCCCCAAGATTGGACTGCTTTGGCTGTCATTATTTTTGTTTGTGCTGCAGCTGCCTCGGCCATTTCCATTCTCCACCTTGTGTCCTAATTCATTGCCACCTGCATTGGACATTCAATGTGTGTTTGTCTTCGCCTTACCCCCCTTCCTCCCCCTCCCATTACCCTCTCAGTCTCCCTCTGCTGCCACAGTTCGCTGTTATTTTTATAGCGCAAAACTTGCTTTGCTCTTGTGTTATATTTGCACATAAATCACACAACTTTCTTGAAATTATTTGCTGCTGCTTTTTAGTTGAATTTTATAGTGCAAACGTTTGCGACTATTTTTTGCGATGACTTGAATTTTGTTCGTTTGCCGACATTTGTTTAAATAAGCGCTGATTGTGCTTTTTTCATTTTAATAATAAAGCATTCTATGGAAAATTCGCTGAAGACTTTCTTTTAACCTTGCGAAAAGTATTTTAATTTTGCTCAAAATGTTAAACGTATTGAAGAAGACATCTTCGTGCTCTTAAATTAATATTAATCTGGAGCTACCAAATTTGGAAGCTAGATAACCGAATAGCTTTCAATAATTCTATGTATTTATTTCTATTATTTTTTTTCTCGTTCATGAACAGCTCATGCGAACCATGTATGGTATTAATATGGAATTTTTTTCGTTGATCTACCCCTAAACCCATGTCAAGCCCCCTAACGTCTAATGGCAACTCCTGCCACGGCTTTTCGCAAAGTCACACAATTTCCATTAGTAGCTAATGAAGCATTAAAAAGTGAAAAAAAAGAGAACGAAAATACTTAACGCCATATTTCCAAGGAAGTGGCAAGCTTCTATCAAAAAGCACAGCAGAGAAAACAAAAAACCTGATAAAAAATGAAAAGAAATTGAGAAATAAAATAAAAAAGGAAGCGGAATATGCGTCTGGCTGATGGCGAGAAGCTCGAGGAGAGCGTGGAATGAAACAAGGATAAACGCTGAAATATAAAAGCATCACGAATTAAATACCTTTTAGCAATTAATCTGCTTAGCTAATGGACGATTTCAATGCAGACGACAACTGCTAGGGAGGGGGAGGGGGCAGGGTGGTTGGTGGTGGCCAAGATTTAGCGGAGAGGGCACAAATTGTTCCAGCCATGGCACTTACATTAGGCTTACGGCTCGTTGACCAGGCCAATGCGCCCTGGCGTATGCTACACTATTTCCAGACTAATTTCATTCAATAAACGCGCATTTCATTGATGCAACATGAAGATGGGCGGGGGTTGGTGCGGGGGCGGTACGCTCTTTGGTCTGCCATGGCCTGCTCCTTGCTCCGTGCCCTTGTGAGCTCCTCCCCGGCCCATTTCTATAGTCAGCACTTGTATGTTTGCCTTTTGACCGATGACAGCTAACTTGGAATTTAATTTATTTAGTTGCCATTTTAATTGACGAGGCCAGTTCATTCGTACTTTTTAATATCACTTTAGATTCTTTTGCCAGATTTGTGATTTGGCTTTGATTGGCGCCAGTCACTTCGCTTAATTGAGAATTATAGTCATGTCGACTTTCAACTTACGCTCAAAATGTAATGGAAATCTTTAAAATGATTACATTCGAAGGCAGTTTCAATAAATAAACAGTTTCTTAAAGCAACGAGGAATTCTACTGATAATATTTTAACTTCTCAACAGCTATTTTATTTTTTTAAATGGAAAAAATTATGGAAAAATAACTACATATTAATAATATTATTTATTTATTAATATTAAATGTTATACAATCGATACTATTTTGTTTATTTGTTAGATAGATATTTGTGAGGCTATCAAAGAGTTAAGTATGGCTGGAATCTTATATTTCTTGAGGCTTTAGAAAAGTCACAGCAACTTTGACGGATATCCTTTATTAGTACACAACTTATGAGCTTAAGCCACATTCTCAATATATATATATATTTATACATATTTATATATACTTATTGAATATACGCACATATATTCAATAAGTATATATAAATATGTATAAATATATATATATATTGAGAATGTGGCTTATGCAACATTTTTATATGACGTGTGTTCATTTGTAACATTTGAAACATTTACAACACACTCCGGTTGGCTGCTGTTTTATTTATGTGGCAGGTCATCATATTTTATGTTATTATATATTGAACATGTACTTATGTTGCATAAGAGGTGGTGTGTGGGTGTTGTGATGTGATGCGATGTGATGTGATGTGTGGACTGTGTCCGTCATAATGATAAATCATGCCAGAGCATCGCAGCTGCTGTCATAAACAAATATATTTGATTGAAATTACGTGGGCAGCTCCTGTTACTGTTCTGTCAGTTCACCTGCCACAGAATCCTGCTTCACAAATTAAAGTTTGCCTCTCTCTGGCGAAGTAACGCATTTCACATAAGTGAAATCAACTTTTCCTGCGTGAAAGCCCCAATCCAATTGAGAGCACAAAGTTATTGTTCTTGTCAGCCTGTCCGATCATGTACAATAAATTATGAAAGCAATATTGATTAAGTATTGATTGTCTCATTCATTAATTATAAACCACATCTAAGTCAAGAGAGTTGTAAAGTTGCCTGGAAAGCTTGTTGATAAATGAGGATTGAAAAAATTAAGAAAATGCCTGAAATTGCAGTTATTAATTGAAACGTATTTTTTCTTATTATCTGCTATTAATACAGTCGGAAGCTGGTTGAATTTGGCCCGATTTTATTCGAGTGTAAATGAATTGAAATAAAATATTTGTCTCTTGATTTATTTAGAAATCTTCACAGAGATTTTTATGGCATTACTCGGCATTGGTGGGAAGTGGATGGTGGCTGGTTGGTTGCTATTGTAACGTACCACATTACGGATCTTTTGTGAATGTGTCCTGTGCGTTTGTTATTAAATAAATTGACTGACACACACACCCACACACAAGCACACACACACACACACACACAAATGTGCACGCAGGACGTCAGAGCTGAGAGTCGTGTCGAGACCTGACAGAGTCGTAGGTAGTTCATCATGTCATGAAAATTGTATGGAAATTTAATTGAAAACATAAGCCAAGGATAACAGGCCAAAAAGGACAGGCAATCACACTCACATACATAAGCGCACACATGAGCCACATCAAAATGGCGACTGCACACACACACACATACAGAGAGAGCTTAACAACTATGGCCGCCGTCTGCCTCCCAGCTGACTTCTCTGCTTCTAGTGGCTGACGCGCAGGAAGTGTACGAAATGATATAAATAAATAAACAAACTACAAGATAAAGCTATTTGCAATTTGATTGTCAATTTTCATGAGGCTGGCAGCAGTCATTGCCAGGATTGCCAGGACATTTCCGCCGCAAAACGAAACTTTTCCTTTTTTTTTTTGCTTCTTTGTTTTGTTTTGTTGGTTTTGGTTGTTGTTTTTGTTTTTGTTGTGCCATCTGTCAGTGGTTTAGTCATTTACTCATTGATGCAGTCAATCAAATTTCATGAGTGATTTTTGTTACACTAAACTTTTGCCAGCTTTGGCTGCCATCTTAACTGTCAATTCTCATTTACATTTTGCATTTGATCGCCCCAAAATTGTATTTCATGCTTAGATATTTGTCTTTCCCCGTAACATATGTCAGAATTGTCCTGGGTTTCCCACAGACCACCACACCAAAAAGTTTAATTGAGTATTTCAGTTATGGAGTCCACAACAACAGCAATTTTGTAGTTTCAAATGCTTGCCAACAATTTTCCACACAATTAAAAACTGGCGTCAAATTATGGCGCACTTAATCCCACCAAACCCACTGAACCACCCTGCACCCACCAAATTGGGGCAACTTCAAAAGCACCCCGCACAAAAAAAAACAAAAAAAAAAACATAATTAAAAAGCGCTTAATGCTAAAAACTCAGCGCGCTGGGCGTGTGCTAATTTTATAATCCAAATAAAGTTTCAATTAATTTGGCTGGCGCACCATTTTATTTTTTTTACTTTCTCTGGTTTTTTTTTTTGCTAGCATTAAAATGAAAGAAATTTTGTAGCTACCAAAAGCTTTCAAAAATGTTCAACTTCAATGGTTGAGTAATTATGATTTGAGTTGAGTTCAGTTAAGCAGCCACGGTGGTGCTGTGGTGGGGTGTGGTGGTGGTTCAAATTTCTGTGTGTTGCCCATCCAAGTGCTAAGCGTGCGGTTGGTCTGTGGAAAATAGCGTCAAGTGGAATGGGGGGAATAGCTAATGAAATGAAAATTGTTGAAAAATAATTATATAAGAGCTTGCAAATATACAAAATTCAAATTGGCATTTAATATCAAGGCTTGCTCTTGAGGTTCTACACTAATCAATAATGCTTGGCATTCTATTGATACTCAGTAGAGTGTGCCTATTCTTTGTATAATCAATGTTAGATCCCAAGAGGATCTGCCAGTATAAGGCTCATTAATGGAATTGGAGCAGATTGCCTCACTTGTTTCATTAAATATTTGTCTATATAATGCCAATCAACAGCTATATTTAAAACTCTTCTCCTAAATTAGAGTTTGTTTTAGGTCTGAGCTCGGATGGTCTTCTCTTTGGGAATAGAAGCACTTTGATAAAATGGAATAGAAGATTAATTATCTGCAACATGTGATCCTCCATCTCATATCTCTTAAGATGAAACAATTTGCGTATTCTCACCAAGGCTGGTCACATTAATCGCTATTTCGCTATCTCGCATCCTCTGAACACCATTGTACATTAAAAGGTATTTGAAATTTAAATATGCCCATAAATGTCGCAGCGGCGGGAAATAACCAAACAAATGATGGCCCTTTCAACCCGCCAATTGTCAACTCATCTGGCGTGGCATTAACCCCATGACAGCGACACACAAAAACCAGCACAGACTGAGCCGCAAAAAATGTTTGGCAGCAAAAATTATAAACCACTCGAGCATATTTTGCAAGTCCCCAAAACACCAGAGACTCCAACCACGTATCCTTCATGTGGAGGATGGCCAAACTTTATTTTATTTATTTTTTTTGTGTGTTGCTCTCCCTTTGTGATTGTTGTTGCGATACGCTTACCATTTTTCATGAGCGGCCGAAAAAAGTTAAAACGGAAATGCGACCATACAAGCGGATATGAGACGGGTGGAGCAATACATATAGATGCGATATATAACCAGGAGACCGCGTCGCGTCAACCTATAAATAAAAGAAATGCGCCCCCGAATCCCCAGTGCCCGCCATGGAGTATGCAACATTTGTAACTGCGTGGACAGCGCCTGGATGTGGACGATGGATTGGATTCCCCCCCTTTGGGAAGTTTTCGCTTTTTCTTTATTTTTTTATTTCCTCTTTTATTTCTGCTGCGTGTTTGGGTTATTAACAGGCGACTAGAAGCAAATATATGAGCATACTTTTTGGCTGGCAGTCAAAGCGCAGCCAGCGACCGGAAGCAGGCGAAATTATTTTTAAACGGCTTGATGTCTGACAAAGAAATAGAGAGAGAGAGAGCTGGAAACATCGAGAGAGAGAGAGAGAGAGAGAGAAAGTGAGCGAGGGAGTTAGAGTATGTGTGTGTGTGTGCAGCCCGAGGAATGTTACGACATAATGTGAAACAAAAGCTCTGAAAAACGTCAGTCATCAGGCTATGACTACGAAAGGGGGAATGCGCTTTAAATGTCAGCCATTTATTAAGCCCGGCCACATCAGCAGCAGACGGACAAATGGCAAACGGCAAACGGCAAAAGGCAACCGGCAACCGGCAGCAGCCGTCAGAGTCGATTGCACGAGTCACTCAGACGGTCAGTGTTGGATGCGCAGACAGTCCAGACAGTTGGTCCAGCCAATCCTTGCGGTCAGCCATCTCACAGGAGTATATTGTAGCAATTCTGGCCGGGCATTGCCTTTAAGCTTCAACACCACTAAACGCAAATGGACACAATAACTAAAAAGGATAACTAGGCGTTGATCGGACCATATCGAGAGTGACCTTAGAATCGAACGGTTTTGGATCAAATCAATTGCCATAGCAGCCGCTGGTCTCACTGACCCCATCCTCATTCAACGCCTGGTTTAATCCGATTTTCAAAATATATAAATTTCAATACTAAGTGTTTTGAAAGGCTTCGTGTTTTGTCGAAAGTGAATGTTTCCAGTGAAATATATATTTAAAATAAAAAAATTTGGCCATTGAATCAATTTTAAAGTTGTTTTACGTGACTTAAATAAAAAATAGAATTTACAATTTGTATGCTTTTATGTTTAAGCTTTTTATTTTAAAATGACGGGCTTCGAAATAGAGCGGAGTATAATATATAAAAAATATAAGAAACACTTAACCGGGAGCTTAAAAAAGAGGTCACCAATTAATAAAAAAGTTTATTTTTATCAATATACAAATATACAATTTTCATTAATTTTTTTAGCCTATAAACTGCACGCCATCTTGTTTTTAATGCCAACCAATACTGATCGGATTATATTTAAAAGCCAAAAAATAGTGTTGAGACTGTCGCTCACTTTATGCACCCCCCCACCCCACCCCATTTGCGCTGTCCCAACCTCCCGCCTCCAGTTACTTAGCCGGAATACGTAAAAATACAAACATTAAAAGTCCATTACCATTGCAAGCTTTGCAGCAAAGCGAGACGTCGACATTTTTTGAATTATACATTTATTTGACAATTTGGGGGAAGCGCCACCATATGGAATCCAACACTGAGTTTAACTGCTCTCCAGGTTATTGTGGTGGCAGTCGAAATATAACGTATACGCCATGAATATGCAGCCGAATGTATTTAATTCCTTTTTGGCCGACAAACGGAAATGGAGCTCTATTGGCGCCTCTGACATCCGTTATGCCAGCATTTTATAATATTTTCTTTTTCACTTTATATGGTCTGCCAGCCAATGCCAACAAAATGGCAACAAACTGAACGCAATTTGCTGGCCCACAACTATATTAATTGCTTGGCTAGTCTTAACTTGATGTTTATTTCGTTAGTCTGTTGATTTTGATCAATGATATTTCACTGAGCGAATATTCTGGACTCATCCGCATTATATTCTTTTACCCAAAATTATGGTCAAATTAGTTGCAAAGCTCTGGACACAAAACAAATATTTGTTGCAATATTGATTTAACTGATTTATTTTTATTGCCACAAACCAATTGCAATGGAAATGAATTTAATTAAAAGTATTTTTGCCGTTTTTGCATGAATACTTAAAAAGTATAGCATATACCCTGTAGCCATTGGCGGTGTTTAAGAGAGCCATTGAAAATTGTGTTTTTGAGGCAACTGAGGGTTGAGCCGGTCAAAGTGGGTTTCTAAATGGATTTTCTGCAAATAGATGCTTCAATTTAACTAGCTTAAATCCGTTAAGCATTTGTATAGTTCGGGCAGTGTTTGAACTTTCCAGAATTCTATTCTACAGGTAAGTTCAAGATAGATTACAAACTAATTTGAAAAGTTAATAGTGAATAAAATAAAATTTATACTGATTAACGGGGTATGAACAGGTAACACACTTTCCATTATAGTTTTGCACTTGCTTCTAATTAATTAAATTTGAAAACGCAATCAAATTTACCTCACTAAGTTTCACTCGAGATCTTTTTTTTTTATGGAGTGCAATAAATTGGTAATAAGTTCGAGGACTTTGAAGTTTACTTCGCAACACATATGCTTTTATCGGAGAGCAGTCATTCGCTCTTGTGCCTAACATATCGGGTTCTAACATACGTTGTTCAGATGGAACTCTTTTATGGCCATGACAAATACAACGCCACTTAAAGCCAGTCGACTGGCTTTTAATGCATGCCCTGAAATTAGTACACATTTAAAATGTTCACTGGAAAGCAACAAAAGCAACAACAGCAACAAAACCAACAAAGGGACAATTTGCGTGGGCGACCCGACGCTGATTATGATGACGACCTGGGCACATTAATGCTGATGATGTTGCCGCTAAGTAGCACTCCCAGATCCCATTCCTGCAGGTAAGGCCCGCAGTGGGTAAACAAATGTGGCTTCAACTGCAAACGTTGCCAGAGAGAGCGAGAGAGAGAGAGGGGGTTGGGAGAAAGAGTTTTGTGTTGCGACAAAAAAAAAAAATAAGTCTTGGTGGTTGCCAGGATAGCAACAGCTCTGAAAATTAAGTCGCGCTTACTTTCGCTCTGTCTCTCTCTCTCTCTCTCATCCCGCCACTGGCCTTCTGATGCCATCTCGCTCTCTTGGCTTTGCAATTAAATATGCACATTCTCATTAAAAGTTTGCGCCATTAATAAACGCCAACAGGGATGTAATTTAATACGGTTAAAAAGTACGACACGTGGAACCCAGAAAGCAAGACATGCAGACTGCCAGGTTGAAAGAGTGGATTGGAGTTTGAGTTGGCGATGGAGATGGAGGTGCCCAAAAGTGGGTGGGTCTCCTGCCAGCCGTCACCTACTATCACACACACACACACACACACACATACTGCATTACATTAAACATGCAGCCCTTGGAGAGTTGCCTTAACGCTCTCAAACAAAGCTCATAAAATTTGCAAATGTAAATAATTTTCTTAACGAAATTTTCACGTTGCTCGCTTTGCTACTTTGACAAAGACCACATTAAAGCTTCGTCAGGACACGGCGCAAATTTGTCAAGTGACAGGACCAGTCTCGGCATAACACATATGGCTAGTGCTTTCTAAGATGCATCTACTCCACTACTTCCTCCCACACATGCATAAATAATAAATAATTGAAAATGTCACACGAGAATTGTTGGCTTCGTGTGAACTCTGCCAGCCAACAATTTGGCCTTAATATTAGAACAGACCAGGCAAAGACATTAGCCCTTGTATTTTTATTTGGCTAACGGCCATATTGGCTTTTTCATTTCATTCGTTACACATGCAAAAAAAAATGTATTAAGCAAATTTAACAAAAAGCAAACTTTAAGAATAGACTTGTCAAGGTTGCCTGCAGATATTTTTACTTTTGCTTCACTGAATTTAAGTCTTAAGATTTTATTTTAATTATTATGTAATTTTTTCTTTTTTTTGTTGGGTTTCCTTACCGGAACATTTTGAGTTTTCCTGTAATTATTATTATTACTGCTCAATAGTTTAGGGCTACAATTTGAAGCTATTAGCTGCGGTTAATTGATCAAGCAGATATATATAATAATTATATATATAATAATTATATTAGGTAAGGGTATTTAATAGTTAATAAAGTGAGTTTCGCTTCCGTCTAAGTAGTTTCTTGGAGAAACACATTAATTGCGTACAACTAGGCGCTGTGGCAAAACGTTGACAGCTCGCAGTCTTGGCTGGCGTTTTCTTGGGCCAATTCCGGCGGGAAATTAAAGTAAGAGTTTACGCTTTTTTAGCCGCAAAACACACACACTCACACACACACACACGCACTTCGGCCACGCACACAACAAGTTTGTTGTGGCTGAGTGGAGGGGCATGATGCGGGTGCGGGGAGGCGTTGCAAGAAAGAAGAGCACATGAAATTGTTGCTCATTATGTATTTATGTCAATTTCTGGGTCGCTCTTCGGATTGCGTGAGCATTTGTGTGTGCGTGTGTGTGTGTGGCAGGCCGCAATGACATGTAAAACCTTTTTGGGCCTACAGTCTGCTTCTTACTCACAACCACCTGGCCAACATTTAATGACTTTGGCTTGCTCTCTTTTGGGACGCATTTAGCGTGTAAATTTCGCTGTACATTTTCGCCGTTACATTTTTACTCCTTCAGCACTCGTAAAGGTGTGTGCGTGTGTGCATATTTCAGTTATTTTTATTTCAGCGTTACTTTTTACACACACTCACACACACACACTCGCACACACAAACACATATGTGTAAGCAAATATATGAGCACGTTTGCCTGTCGTTTGAATATGTTCATGTTTTTTTGGCATTCGATGGGGTCCTTTATGGAGCTGCAGCGTTAAAGTTCTTGTGAGTACTGCATATTGTAAAGGGATTTGCTTTGTGACTGACTCACTAACGCTGATGACTCGGGCGCATGATGAAAATACATTTATATGGTTATCGTAAATGGCATAAATCATAAAATGCCAGAAATGAGTACAGCTCATTTCGGAAGGAGCTAACCAGAAACCCAAAAGATATATTCAAACAATAGTGGTTTCCCGGTGATGTCAGAGCTCACGATGTCCTTGCATTTGCGATATTGAAGAATATTAAATAAACTAAAGTCATTTCATTTATTTTAGCTCCATATTGAGAAGTCAAGCTTACTAAATTGTTAACTGGAAAATAAAGAAAGGATAACTAATATTTTTCGTAATAATCCACCAAATTAATACAAATTTTGTAATTGTTTTAAATATAAATTAAATATAATTAATGCAGATTCAATAACCAAATAGGTTATAGTAGTTATTAATTTTTTTTAGTTAGTTAGTTATTAATTATTAATTATTAATTTAATATTATTAGTTAAATGGTACAAAAATACATATATCCAATATATTCCCCTTGCATTTTTTCAACCTATCAAACAGTTATGGAATGTTAATCAGCATTAGTGCAATGATTTTAAATCTCCAATCTCAATTCAAGAGAGTTTACCAACTCTGTGGACCCTCCCAAGTACTTGAATATACAGTTAGTAGTTAACTTTCAGTTCTCGCAAACACACAGTGAATTTATCTGTCCTTGATAATATGCGTGCCCGGCATTGTTGTTTCGCATGCATTAACTAAACTCATTGCTGGCAACCTGATAAATAATTGAAAAGAGAGCAAAAACTAAGCACATGACTGGCAAAACTTGGGCTCTTGCAGTCTGGAGTCTTGGAGTCTTTGACTTAGGAACTACCTGTCAGACGGAGCCGGAAGATGCCATTGAGACAACGCATGAGTTTGTCTGCCTCTAAAATAAATTAACTTGAATGCCAGAAACATACAACACCCACAACCACACACACACACACACACACACACACACACACACACACACACGCACACACAGTCGAGTGCACTCTGCTAACTACATTTTGCGCTGCGTACGCGACTCAGTGGAGTGCAAAAGGCATTGGACTGACTTGGACTGACTTAAGCAAGATAACAGCCGAGTATGAGTTACAGGTTAATTTATTATTGAAACTAATTTTGGCCGTCCAATGGAGTTGGAGTTGAGATTGGGATTGGGATTGGGTTTGGGATTGGGGTTGATATTGGGGCAGGGGCGGGTGTTGCACGCTGTGCCTTTGCAGGTGCCATGCTGACGTCGCCGGTTTGGTGATTCGTTGGCTGGGGCTCCTCGCTGGCTGGTAGGCTGAGCCTGAGGCGCAAATTATGAAATTCAACTTGACAAATGTCAGTGACATTAATTAAACGCTAAGATATGGCAACAGCAGCTCGGCAACTTACCATGCTGCCAGCTGTGCACTGCGTAAGGATTAAGCTCTTTAAGGGATTTAAGCGAGATTTGCGGGGAACTTAACTATCTTGTACTTGTAAGCCGATTTCTCTGATAAGTCAGCTGCCGGGTCAAATTGCGCAGCTTGTCCGAAATGCAATTGAACTTAATTTACACGAAAAACCAGTTTTGCTCCACACAGTCTCTGGTAGATTCTTTAAGGCAACGATGCCTTAAATTAAATGCCAACAACATTTAAAGCAGCCTGCGATGTCCGCTTTTTACGCACACTTTGCCAACTTCCGCTTCCGGCGGCAAGCAAAGCAAAGCAATGCAAACACAGCCCACTCTCTTCGTCTTCTTCCCCTCTGCCCATCATTTTCCGGCTGCTTTTTTGTTTTTACTGGCATAAAAATCATTAAACTGATTTATATTCCGTTTGATTCCCTCGTTTTCTTCGACTTCGCGTCATGTGTGCCTGTCGCTGAATTTCTGCTGCTCTTCCTCTCCTTTAGATATGTATATGCCACGCAATAGTCCTCATGTGGCATATTAGCTTATTCCTTTGTAGTGCACTCTGAGCATTATCGGATTTCTTCTGTTCAAATAATATTAACCTTCGCGTAGTTTTTTTTTTAAGTAGTAATTTGTTGCAAGACTCGTTTCCCATTTTTTAACATACTTAAGTCAATTTTAAGTATCTGCTGCACGCTTACTAATACATATCTTTACATGGTATCTCAAAGTCGCGCATTCATTCTTGTTTCGTACTTCTTGTTTCTCCGTGTTTCAACGACTGAACTTGAGTTCAAGTTTGATAAAAGGGTCGCCCGACAGACCATGCCCAACCAAGCCCAGTTGCAGACCCATACGAAATTCGATAATTCAAGTCAATTTCGCATGTGTCGGGGTCGCTCAAGGGTTAAGTGATTTCTTTTGTTTTTCTTTCTTCTTTTTTTTTTTTTTTTTGTTCATCTGCTCTTATGCTATGCATTTAGTCAACTGTAAAATAAAGTCGCATAAATAAGCGCACCAAGCAGCAAGCACATGAAAAATTTAAAGTTTTTCCAAACAAATATTTTAAATATTCAACTATTGATTTTAATCAGAAATAAGCACAATGTCCTTCATTTTCTCTCTCTCTCTCTCACTCTCTGTCGTTGTCCCTCTCCATCGCTCAGTGTTGGGTAATGCGCTGCAGGCTGTGACCAATATCAAAAAATGTTGACCCAAAATGTTTGCACAGTTGTTGCCTTCAGTTTGGTTACCCCAAAAAACCAGCGCAATCGACCAGCCCCGCCCGATCTCCCCCCCATTCAGCTGTCTTCCCCCTCCAGGCAAGCAGACCACCTTGAAAGGGTTGTCGTTACTGAAATTCAATTCAATTTCGTTGAAATGTTTTATAACATGCACTTTTGTTGTTGCTGTTGTTGTTTTAGTTTTGCCTGATTTTAATGTAATTGCCGGTAATAGCAAACACTTTGTATGGGCTAACAAGTTGTTGTTGCTGTTGTTGTTTTATTTGTTGTTGTTGTTGCTGTTGTTGTTATTGGCGGGTACACCTAATGTTTGTATGATAATTTCTCGTATCCCATTTATACTTATTCCAAATTGAATTCTAATTTTAAATGAATTTTAATATGTTTTGGGGGGCCATAGATATCGATATCAATTTGTATAAGCGGTAAAAGCTGTGGAATAAATGGGGTGATAGCAAAAATGCGAATGAACCTGAATTTATATTTGCTAGTTCGCCACGTGTTAGAATCTAAAAGTTAAGTGTGCGTTAGTTTAATTTAGCATTGCCAACAAAATATTTGTAAATTGTTTGTGCATAATCGAAACACCAAAATATAAAATATGTATATAAAATGTGAGGCCGTTAAAAGTAAATTATATTTCTTCTACTTCCATTCATTCGCCATACGCACAACCGCTCTTCTATTCTTGGTCTCCATGTTAGTGATTACACAATTGATATCGATTGACATCGATATCAATGTTAATTACATAGTTGACTGTTAAGTTACATATGTTAAGTTGAATTCCTATTACTACGTCACTATTAACCTGTTACCCGTTAAATCATTATATTGCTGTACATTTGTGTGGTCTAATTTCAATACGAAACTGAGACTTATGCTAGGAAGCGCTTCATTAGATTTAAACATAGTTATACATCGATTTTATATAATGAAGAAGAAGACAGTTTGCACCTTAACATTCAAGTCAAACTAAACAAAAAACTTCCAGTCAAGGAAGTTCCTCTTGTCAACCTAACCGAACACTATCCAATCAATTAATCCCTTAAAATTAACCCACAAGCAATAAATGAGCGACAGTAAATTGCATGCATACTTTTCAAATATTTCCATTTCCAAAAAAAGATTTAATGCTTTTGAGCAGAAGTATGCCAAATCGACTTAGCCATGTCCGTATATGTGTAGTATATGATATAAGTTCTCGCATCAAGCGCACAGATACAATTATTTTAATTTATAGATTTAATTTACGTTTATCAATATTTTTTCCCCTTCGCGAATATCGATATATATTGATTTCCGATAGCTTTACGAGTCAGAACTTTAAAGGTTAGCATTTTAATTGATATACAATATACGTTGTCATATTATTGATCAACGGGCCAGGCTTAATGAAAATTGGGTAAACTGTATTTTAATTGGTTTAATAAACTGGACCATTAATTCTTGTTTCATAAGAGCCTTTAAGGTTTGTGCAGTGCAAGTAGTGAATAGAGTATATAGAATGTATGTATTCACAATATTTTCGTTGAGCACGTGTGCATCATCTGGTTCAAGCAGTCTAGATGGTAATCAAGCATTGTCTTTGATAATAGTTTTTGATGGGGCAAGAAAAATGTGCGGAGAGTAGACCAAGGGGCAGGCTGTCGCACACGCTCGTCGTACTGATCTATTTATATAACTATGTCTACGAGCGCAATATCTTATCTATTTGATTGTAATTGGCAACTACAAAGCATATCGCATCTAAAATAAATTACTACGTTTCGTCAATTGATGGGAACATAGATTGCAATCAATGGAATTTCTGCAAGGGACTAAAAATCGCGAAATAAAAAATAATCTTATTAATTCAAAGTGTTGTTACAGACCACACTATACTTACTCTAGATAAATAAATTATCAATTCTGTACATTTATTCACAAAAAACATGACGAACATTTATTTACTTTATACGTGCTCCAAAAATAGTCGAATATAAAGAATTTGCACTGTTCTGCAAAATTTCGGAAGAAGAGCTCTTTTGGGTACGCCACAGAAATCCAGAAAGAAACCCACTTTCCAATACTTAAAGGCTTTAATATCTGTTAGCTGACCTTAAATTAAATTATGGATTATTTGAAATATTCTTCTGGGATAAATTTATGATGTCGCAAAGCTTAAGGAGTTGACAATATATGAGTTTAGTTGAGTATAGTCTCTGTGTTGTGAGTATGTGTATGTGTGCCTAGTAAATATCTAATTAATTAAACAATTGAAAATTGCTGTGATAAAATAACGTCACGACCATAGATTTATACATATATATATAATTTCGAAATTGGAATTGGGCATTGGCAACTTTATCGATATTGTTGGTGATTATTGCAATATTATGTAAATTTTTTGTCAGTGATGTTCGGAATTACGAAGTGTCCGCATTTCACGACGAAGAAAAGAAGAATATATTTGATATGTATGCAGTGTTGCCAAGTTTAGTTGCGAACAATTAAATTAATGGAAAAAAGTGCAGCAGTTCATAAAAAACCATCACACTATCAGACATATAGTATCAATAGACATGCCGATAAGGCATCCAAAAATATTATTCCTGTCCTCCAGATGCTTATCGGCCAACTGGCGCTACCATATAAAAGAGGGTGCCATTGGCGACCATGTCATATGTGTAAAGAGCTTTGTGCCAAGTCTTCTGATAGCCCAAGCGAACACACATAAGGAATAGCTATTCCCACTCTCAGTCCATTGAATATGAGAGCTCATTACGGTATAGAATGGCTAACAATCTTAGCACCATCAACGATTTAATCCTAACCCGTTCTCCACTCTTACAGTCCTTGCCTGCCTGGCTCTACTGGTGGCCACCACCAGTGCTGCCAATATAAGACCTTCGGTTGAAGATGTGGACAACCAAGTGTACCGCCGTTTTGTCTGTCTAAACAAGCTCAATGGATTCCGTGCTCTGGTCCCCGGCAGCTGCTCCAAGTACTACGAATGCCAGAATGGTATCGCAGTGGAGACCGCCTGCTCACGTTTCTATGATCCCAAGGTCCAGGGTTGTGTCAACTACAACACCGGATGCGTTGAGATGATGCCAACAGCAGCAATCGGTGGAGGCTCTGGTACTGCCGCGCAGCCATGTGCAGAGCCTATAACCACCACCTGTACCCCACCCGTCACCACCCCTTGTGCACCTACCACAACCGCCTGCATTGAACCCGTGACTACCCCGTGTGCACAAACAACACCCCAAACAACTACTACCTGCACGACACCAACAACAACAACAACACCGAAAACGACAACAACTACCTGCACAACACCAACAACAACGACAACAACTACAACGACAACAACAACAACGACTACTACTACCACAACTACCACTACCAGCACAACAACGACAACAACTACTTGCACAACACCAACAACAACAACGACAACAACAACAACGACAACAACTACAACGACAACAACGACTACTACTACTACTACAACTACAACTACCAGCACAACAACGACAACAACTACCTGCACAACACCAACAACGACCACAACGACAACAACAACGACAACTACTACAACAACTACTACTACCAGCACAACAACGACAACAACAACAACTACAACGACAACAACGACAACAACACCGACGACGACAACAACTACTTGCACAACACCAACAACAACAACGACAACAACAACAACGACAACAACTACAACGACAACAACGACTACTACTACTACTACTACAACTACCACTACCAGCACAACAACGACAACAACTACCTGCACAACACCAACAACGACCACAACGACAACAACAACGACAACTACTACAACAACTACTACAACAACTACTACTACCAGCACAACAACGACAACAACAACAACGACAACAACGACAACAACACCGACGACGACAACAACTACCTGCACAACACCAACAACAACAACGACAACAACAACAACGACAACAACAACATCGACAACAACAACAACGACAACAACAACAACGACTACTACTACTACAACTACCACTACCAGTACAACAACAACAACAACTACCTGCACAACACCAACAACAACAACGACAACAACAACAACGACAACAACAACAACGACTACTACTACTACAACTACAACTACCAGCACAACAACGACAACAACTACCTGCACAACACCAACAACGACCACAACGACAACAACAACGACAACTACTACAACAACTACTACTACCAGCACAACAACGACAACAACAACAACAACAACTACAACGACAACAACACCGACGACGACAACAACTACCTGCACAACACCAACAACAACGACAACAACTACAACGACAACAACAACAACGACTACTACTACTACAACTACAACTACCAGCACAACAACGACAACAACTACTTGCACAACACCAACAACAACAACGACAACAACAACAACGACAACAACTACAACGACAACAACGACTACTACTACTACTACTACAACTACCACTACCAGCACAACAACGACAACAACTACCTGCACAACACCAACAACGACCACAACGACAACAACAACAACAACTACTACAACAACTACTACTACCAGCACAACAACGACAACAACAACAACTACAACGACAACAACACCGACGACGACAACAACTACCTGCACAACACCAACAACAACAACAACAACAACTACAACGACAACAACAACGACTACTACTACTACAACTACCACTACCAGCACAACAACGACAACAACTACTTGCACAACACCAACAACAACAACAACAACAACAACAACAACGACAACAACGACAACAACAACAACAACCACGACAACAACTACCTGCACAACACCAACAACAACAACGACAACAACGACAACAACAACGACAACAACAACGACAACAACTACAACGACGACAACAACTACTTGCACAACACCAACAACGACCACAACAACTACAACGACAACAACAACTACCTGCACAACACCAACAACTACAACCACAACAACCACGACAACGACAACAACAACGACAACTACTACTACAACTACTACTACCAGCACAACAACGACAACTACTACCTGCACTACACCAACAACAACAACGACAACTACTACTACAACAACCACAACCAGTACAACAACTACTACTTGCACAACACCAACAACTACTACCAGTACAACAACTACCACTACCAGCACAACAACGACAACAACAACAACTACCACCTGCACAACACCAACAACTACTACCTGCACAACACCAACAACTACTACCTGCACAACAAAGACAACAACTACCACGAAAACAACAACTACTACCAGCACAACGACGAAAACAACAACTACTACCTGCACAACACCAAAAACTACTACATGCACAACACCAACAACTACTACCTGTACAACACAAACAACTTCGTGTGCAACAGTTAAAACAACCACATGTGTAGAAACAACAACCGCATGCGCTGTAGAAACAACAACCGCATGCGCTGTAGAAACAACAACCGTATGCGCTGAACCAGTAACCACCGCATGCTCTTCACCAGCTGTCGCTAAGGTAGGACAGTCATCGGTTCATAGGAGGCCCGCCTTCAGACCGTTGCCCGAGGTGTTGGCACAGACAATGCAAATGGCAAATTCGCCAAATAAGAATTTGAACATGGAAGTCTACACGAGCTATGTGTGCCGCAACAAGCCCGACGGATTCATGCTAGCCTCCCTGACCAGCTGCAGTGACTACTACATTTGCCGGTACGGCAAGCCTCTCCAGGTTAGCTGCGGCGCCAAGTACTTCAACGCGCTGAAGGGTATCTGCGATCTGCCCGAAAATACACGCTGCGTGCAGCCGAAAGCTTAGGTTTTCACTCAATGACACCATTCGCAGCATTAGATCGACTTATCCACCAGATGACCAATTCTAATACTATAATATAATGCACATGAGTTGTGCTTATAGATTTAAAGTAATACCAATGCAAGTGCTAATACAGGCAATACAAAATCCAATCAGTTTGTGTTTTTACTTTTTCTGGGTACATTATATTCAATTTTAAGATTAAGTAATAAGTCAGAGTCGGAGTTTACCAAGTCATCGATCATACTAGTTATGCATAATATTAATTGGTGGGGTTTTTAAATTAATAACCAAATTTTGATCTGAGAACTTTTAAGAATCTCAAATCTCCTAATATAAATAGTTAGGCACAATTTGCATGCAGTTGCCGAGAATTCCGAATGAATTAATATAGAATTAATTTATGTACTCTTAAGCCTACTATTAAAAACAGACACTTCAAAGTTAAATTATTTTTTGAATTTGAAAATCTTATAAATCGACACTTATTTTGAGAAAGTTGTGACTTATACAAATTTGTTCTTTGGTCTGGTTGCCACATATGCGATGCTTTTACTACAACTGCTATGGTTACTATTCGACTTATACTAAATTATGAATGTATGAACATTAATTGTTCATATCATTAATTGTTAGATCAGAATTTTAGGCTTTAGGCTTTTGAGGCTTTAACTAATACCAAAGCACACCAACCCCATCCCTGTCAAAGTGATATTAAAGGCAAGCGCTCTATTAGTTGAGATTTATCGGCTTTGTTGGTTGTTATTGTGCAGAATGATTAAGTGTCCGCATTTTGCGACGAAGAAAGGAAGAATATATATGAAATGTATGTTGCCAAGTTCTGTTTGTGAAGATTTCGAATGCGAACAATTAAATTAATTGAAGAAAAAAAGAGAAGTAATCACTTAGTAGCGGCAATTGATATCGATAAGATAAGATGTATTTGGCCAACAGACAACATATCAAAAAATATAAAACACATATTGAACAGCATCCCAAGCAGCAGTCAATATCAAGGTAATATCGAAAAGTATCACTTTATCAGACATACAGTATCGATAGACATACCGATAAGGCACCGGAAAACAAGATTCCTGTCCTCCAGATGCTTATCGGGCCACTGGTGCTACTATATAAAAACGGGTGCCACTCGCGACCATGTCATTTGTGTAAAGAGCTTTGTGCCCACTCGTCTAATATCTCTAACATTTCCACTAAACATGAGAGCTCATTACGGTATGTCACGTCCAAAAACCTTAGCACCAGCAACGATTTAATCCTTAACCGTTCTCCACTCTTACAGTCCTTGCCTGTCTGGCTCTTCTGGTGGCCGCCACCAGTGCTGCCAATGTAAGGCCTGTGAACAATCAGCTGTACCGCCGCTTTGTCTGTTTGAACAAGCTAACTGGATACCGCGCTTTGGTCCCCGGCAGCTGTTCCAAGTACTACGAATGCCAGAATGGTGTCGCAGTGGAGACCGCCTGCTCACGTTACTATGATCCCAAGGTCCAAGGTTGTGTCAACTACAACACGGGATGCGTTGAGATGATGCCAACAGCAGCAATCGGTGGAGACTCTGGTACTGCCGCGCAGCCATGTGCAGAGCCTATAACCACCACCTGTACCCCACCCGTGACCACACCTTGTGCACCTACAACAACCACCTGCATTGAACCCGTGACTACTCCTTGTGCACCTACCACAACCACCTGCATCGAGCCCGTGACTACACCGTGTGCACCAACAATACCCCAAACAACACCTTGTACAACTACTACCTGCTCAACAACAACTACTACCTGTACTACACCAACAACTACTACGTGCACAACACCAACGACTACTACCTGTACAACACCAACAACTACTACCTGCACAACACCTACAACTACTACGTGCACAACACCAACAACTACTACATGCACAACACCTACAACTACTACGTGCACAACACCAACAACTACTACCTGCACAACACCAACAACTACTACATGCACAACACCAACAACTACTACATGCACAACACCTACAACTACTACGTGCACAACACCAACAACTACTACCTGCACAACACCAACAACTACTACATGCACAACACCAACAACTACTACATGCACAACACCAACAACTACTACATGCACAACCCCAACAACTACTACCTGTACAACACCAACAACTACTACCTGTACAACACCAACAACTACTACATGCACAACGCAAAAAACTACTACCTGCGCTCCATCAACAACTTCTTGCGCAACAGTTGAAACAACCACATGTGTAGAAACAACAACCGCATGCGCTGAAGAAACAACAACAGCATGCGCTGTAGAAACAACAACCGTATGCGCTGAACCAGTAACCACCGCTTGCTCTTCACCAGCTGTCGCTAAGGTAGGACAGTCATCGGTTCATAGGAGGCCCGCCTTCAGACCGTTGCCCGAGGTGTTGGCACAGACAATGCAAATGGCAAATTCGCCAAATAAGAATTTGAACATGGAAGTCTACACGAGCTATGTGTGCCGCAACAAGCCCGACGGATTCATGCTGGCTTCTCTGACTAGCTGCAGTGAATACTACATCTGCCGGTACGGCACTCCCCTCCAGGTTAACTGCGGCGCCAAGTACTTCAACGCGCTGAAGGGTATCTGCGACCTGCCCGAAAATACACGCTGCGTGCAGCCGAAGGCTTAGATTTTCACTCAATGACACCATTCGCAGCATTAGATCGACTTATCCACCAGATGACCAATTCTAATACTATAATATAATGCACATGAGTTGTGCTTATAAATTTAAAGTAATACCAATGCAAGTGCTAATACAGGCCAGAAAAATTCAAAAAAGCTTGTGTTTTTACTTTTTCTGGGTACATTATTTTTGATTTTGAGGCAGTCAAAACTTTATTATCTTTCTTTCTTAAACACATCTGTTCACTTTTTTCAATTGACTGCCTTATTTCACTTCTGCTTCTCCAAGTTGGTGATCACACAATTGATATCGATGTTGATCGATAAGTACATAGTTGCATGTTGTGTTACAGATGTTATGTTACAGATGATAAGTTACAGATGTTATGTTACAGATGTTATGTTACAGTCGTAGTATTGTATCACTAGCAGCCTTCTACAATTTTAAGATTAAACCATAAGTCGGATTCATAACGAGGTCGGATGGATCATACTAGTAATGCATATAATTATACTCCTTAGTTTGGAACAATTGTTGACAATTTCGAATGAATTCATTTAGAATTAAGTTATCTACTCTTATACCTAATATAAAAACCAGACTTATCCAAATTCAATTAATTTTTACTTTCGAAAACTTTGTAATGAGATATTTGTTTTGTAAAAGTTGCGACTTATACAAATTTGTACAACTGCTATGGTTACTATTCGACTTTTACAGAATTACTAATGCATTAACATTAATTGTTCATATGATCAGAATCTTAGGAAGTATAAAACCAACCCCATTCCTGTCAAAGTGTCATTCAAGTCAAGTGCTCTCTTAGTTGAGCCTTTCAAATAAAACAAAGTAAATTTGCTCACCAGCGAATGTGACAAAATATCCAACAAAAGTGACCACAATTGGCTTTAAGGCGCTTAGCGGTCAGTTTACTGCATACTATAGTAAAGGACCGTTAACTTCTGTTATACTTTTATAGAGTTAGTTGTGGCCAAGGTTTCTGTATTAAGGGCTTTGCTAACCTGTTTAGCCAATATAGCTAACACAGTCGGTAATAAAGCAGGCGTTGCCAGCTTTTTGGGCGCTATCGCAACTTTGCGCGACTGTTTAACAAAATAATTAAGCCCAGAGATACATATACATATGCCACGCCTACACCATTTAGAGTCTAACGTTACTTTTATGTTAATTTTCAGACGAAAACTTTTTAGTAGCGCAAAACCGTGAAAGGGTTTTGCAGCTTAAAAATGATGGCAGAAAATAAATAACGTGACACAGCATGAAAATTGCTGGCAAATAGGCAGCTGGAGACGTTCTGGGTGCTGGTTAAGCGCAACAGGAATGTGAACAGCAAAAGGCTAAAAAGTAAAACCAAGCACACACACACACACACACACACACACACACTCACACACACACACACACACACACACACACCCGCACACACACACGCCGAATACGCCGTGACTTTCAGTTTCTTTGCAAAGTAAACGTCGACATTTTTCGCCGACAGCCTTTTGCCACGACATATTGTTAGGGGAAGGCGGGGGGTGCTACGTTCGTTGTATAGGGGCTTGTAAACAAGGTATTCTGCTTTGCTATGGGTTTAGGCTAACAGACACGTTAAGACCTGGATTTGTGCAAGCTTAGGGGATTCATACTCCTTTAAAAAAGTTTCGGCAGACAATAGATTTCTATTCCTCCAACTATTAGTCGGGCAGCTGCTGTTGATCTAGAACAACTAACTTATACATTTCATTAGTATTAAAAAAATAAAATAACATAGGCAAAACTTAGTGCTTACTCCTGCAATTGTAAAAGATATTTATCTAACAAAAATTATGACCCGCCTTATATACAATTCTTAATCGGTGTTCAGCCCACTAATTAATACACCATGTTATTAGCCAAGACAGTACGAGTTTTATTTAGCGCTATAATTACAGCATCATTCATCTGAAATAAAAAAGAAGAAAATTTACAATTTTATTAATCAACAGCAGATACAATTCGCATTCATTACTCCTACTGCTGCTGCTGCTGGATTGCATGCTGTGCGCTTTGCAAATTTGTATCGCATACTTTGAAGCGAGGACTCCCCACGGGGAAGGGCAAATTGCTGAGAGGGTAATGCGAAGACCAAAGCACAGTTGCTGGCACTGCGGGCGGCTTTTACCGGCGCTAAACTCTTCACCCGAAACACAGTCAAATAAACAATGAACACAAAGCACGAGAAATTTCGTAATAAAAAAATCACATACGCTTACACAACACAACACATACGCGAAACGAATCTCGCAACTTCCCGCGCGTTTTCTTTGGCGCCTTTTATGTTGGCAACGGCAACGGCCCCGTAAAATGAAATCCGCTTTACCTATTGCACCTACACTCGACACGATTTCGCGCTCCAACCCCCAAAACTGGCAAGGAATTCAAATTACCAGTTTTGTTTACAATCGGACCCGAAACCACCCTCCCTCCTCATCAACTCTTTGCACACGAGTTATTGAATTGCGTCCTGGCGCCGTTCCTCTGACGTCACCAGCTTCCTTCCCAAAGCCTGCACTCCGTTTACGACAGTAAAATTTTTATTGGCAACGCGAGGTGCTTTGTTTCGGCTGTCAAGCAATTTTCAATTTGCCTAGCACCCAAAATGGCTCCACATCAAGGCCAAAGACGCTAGCCATCAATTCGGAACGTATATATATACATATATGTATATATTTATAAATATATTTATATATATATGTGTGTGTGGAGGGACATACCTTCTTGTTAGTATTTCACTTGCAGTCCTTCAGAACAGAATACTTGATACACAAGTAAAATCATATTTCGATAGATTTGAGATGCAATTGTTCCTAATTTCCTTTCAAAGCGCCTAGCACGTATATAATCCGAAGGGCCAGCAGGATGGACCCGCTGGACCATTACCTTTGGGCCCACAGGCACACGGACCGCAACCTCCGCAAACACCCCAGGGTCCACAGCCGTAGCTGGGTCCCCAGGAGCCCCAGTACCCATAGCCGCCACAACTATATCCACACATCGTGTATTAGATTCTTTTCGTGGCGCGTATATTTAAAAAAATCCTATTTTATTCTGATTATTATTATATTTTATAATATTAGCGTAAAACTTACCGTTGCTTCACAGAAATAGGAACAAGAAAAAATAGGTATGCTTATTTTTAGCGCAAAAACGTTGCTGGAATTAATTTAGAAATATATTTTACTTTGTGTTATTATGTTTAGTACTTTCATCCGATGTGGCTAAGACGAAAGTGCTAAAAATAATGAGGCTAAAAGCTTGGAGTTAATTCAAATCGAGTTTGTCAAAAAATTGTTAAAATGAACGCCTACTAAATTCAAATAACAGTTTAAGCAAGAAAAAATGTATTAATTAGGCACCCTTGCAGAACGGAATCCACCTGATGTCATCTAATTTTCATTGTGAATTAAAAATAAACTGTCCGATTCCTTAAAATATATATAGAAATAAGATGTGGTAGCTATATGTTATAGTAGTACTGATAATAAGCCCAAAAATGAGAAGCATTAAAAAATCGAAAGTAATAATTGGTCTTTCAAATAGAGATCTTTTCTATGGGAACTTTATGAAGTAGTTATCGGATAATGCCGGCTCCGACATATTTTGATCAATATAGCTGTAGATCTGAGAGCTGAAAGAAAAAGTTTACATAGGAACCAGGAGATGTACGGACAAACAGGCGGTCATGACTATATAGGTTCAGACAGTAATGATGATCAAAAATATTAACACCTTGAGCGATCGCGGAAGTGCCCTCTAATGTAATATTATTATTATAAAACCCTCTGCACAGAAAGGAATAAATAAATAGAAGGTTGAAAAAATACATAAAATATATTAAATAAGACATCTAGGGAATTTAAATGTAAAAGAGTTTAACTACTGCTATCAAGATTGGGAATACCAAAAGCGGAGTTAGTAATTTTTAACACCTTTTTATATATTAGTAGTTTTTGTTGAAATAGTTTTGTTTTTAATGTATTCTTATTTATGATATATATTATATATATTATTGTTTTTCGCACTGATTTAGTTCTGCAGGACTGTCCCGGCAGCATCCTTTTGCACAGCTGTAACCAATTCAGTTGCAAGCTGAGACGTGGCTATGCAGCGAGGTGGTAGGCGATGTCTAAGAAAAGCATGAGGAGCATCGTGTAATTATTATACCTGAAAACTCCTTGGGGGGTTTCCAGGAGCTAACGGTGTCAGTTCTTCTTCTAGCAGAAACAGCAGCAGCTGCAGCAGTTTTACGACGTCATTAACCCAACAAGTAGCTTCCGTTGATGCCACTTGGCAAGGAGGTGGCATCAGCATAGCTAAAACGGGTTACAGACAGACACTGAGTTGCACATTCCGGCAACAGCAGCTGCGGCAGCAGAAGACGCAGCAGCGAACTCAGACAGTTATGCGCCTGCAAGTATGCAATGCGAAATAGTTACTGGAAAATTGTTTTGGGGCCAGAGAGACATTTTGCACAACTCGTAATGCACTCCACTGAAGGGGTCTGGCACGTAGAACGGTATAATTCTATATGCCACGGTGGTATATTTTTTTGGCACTGGCTGTACTCTACAGCACATTCTCTTAAATGGTTTTCATGCTAAATCTAATTTGTTCAGTCACTGAACTTAGGATAAAGAGTGAAACAAGTCTTAAACTTCTTTTAGTGACCATTCTGAACAAATGGGCTGACAATTAGCTGATTTATTACAGCGCGACCTTCAGTTCAGATCTACAGTTGCATACCGTGAAATTAATGTGTAATTATCTGTATATCGATTCGCATAATTTGCTGCCCTGCAGCAGCGTATAATTTTTAGAATTTAACACCGTTTTCATGGCCCGGCAACTGGAAAGTCATCTTTGCCAGTTTATGGGCAAAAGTTTTACAACATTGCCTACAAATGATGGTGCCCCAAGCCACTTGCTGAAACATAAAACTTGGCTAATGAGCCGCTAAGCAGCAGCAGCAGCCGCGTGGCAAATAAGACGCCAAAGGGTTAACACCAACTAGAACAGCAACAGCAACAGCAACAGCAACAACAACAACAACAACAACAACAACAACAGCAGATGCTTTGCAATAACAATTATAAAACAAAATGCCGCAGAGCCATGAAAATCAACGACTTAGTCGCACTTGGGCAGGCACCAGGACGTAAAATTTAATAACACAATCACAAATTGGCTCTGGGTCTTAAATTTATGAAATTTAAATTGAACCAAGAAAGAGGAAAAAGCTCAAATCAAAGCCACCCCCACCCGCTGTGAGGGTGTCTGTGGGTGTTCGGATTGTGGGGGTGGCCAGCACAAGGGTAACATCTGTGCATGCGCTTTTCCTTTCGCCCCATTCTGCTCGTGGAAGTCTCTGGGGATAAATTAGTGGTTTTGGTCTCTAATATAGTCATCGGGAAACGTTGTCGTCTTGCGACATTTGTCACCCCTAGCTGCCTCACTGATTTAATATTTATTTTATTAATAGAAAATTAACATAAAAAAAATTGCCGAAATATTTTGACACTTGGCACTTCGCATTGCCCTAACGCCTGTTAGCTGGTTTGGGGTTGAGTGTTGCTGTTGGTGTTGGTGTTGTCTTGCCAAGGGTGGCTTGTTATTATTTTGACACTTGCCAAACAATTGGCATGCGAAATGAAAACCCAGCTGCCTTAAAGCAGCAACACAAGCAACAACAGAAGGTGACAAGCCAAGCAAAATTTTATTATGGAATTTTGTAAATTAAATATTTACTCGACAGCTGTGCGAAGATCTTCAGATTGCGAGCCGTTTGCTCTGTTTTGATTCAATATTGAGCTTTAAAATAATTCAATTTAATAGCTTGTCGGTTAAAGCCGTTAAAAATTATGCCCTAAGAGATATATACTATTTATCTGTATTTTATAGTATTTATTTTTTAAAACCACTTTAAAATAATAAAACATACTGCTTTTAATTCTCCTATAAATTCTATGTGGCTTATTATTTACATCGAATAAATTAACATATTATTTGCTTTTAAATAAAAGATTTTTCAGCTATTAGATAATATTATATTTTATAGAATGTCATATCTGCTATAAAACAAACCGTATTGTTTTTCCTAAATTCTTAAGTTTTCATTCATTTAAATGTTTATTTTGATTTTGTATCTAATAAATAAATTATTTGAAATTTTAAATGTTCTTTCCTAAAGTTACCTCTCCACCTTGCTAGTTATTTTCAAAAATAAAAATAAACAATTTCTAGTTTTAGTCATGACCACAAATAGTAAAAACTTATTTACATTGATTTCCTTTTTGTTCAGCCCACTTCAGTTTCAGCGCAATTAGCTCGGATTACAATTAAGAACCTATCCAAAGTCAACAGCACTGACAACGACAACAACAGCAGCGAACAGTGTTCATTTTTTAAATAAAAACAAGTACAAAAAGCAAAGGAAAAAAATATAAATTAAATAATAAGAAGGAAACTAAACGAGCTGGCAGCGCAAAAGCGCGATGAACGCTGTGTCACTAATTCAGGTAATTTGTCACTTTATTTACATTTAAAATGAATGTTGTTTTTGTTGTTGGTGGTGCTGCGACTTGTTGTTGTTGTTGTTTAGCGAGAATAGCGAGAAACCGAGAAAACCAATTTTCATTTTCATTTTGTGGCCAACGCAGCGCACAGAAGACAAAACAAATGAGTGACTGACGTGCGGGACGAAAGGCAACCGAAGGAACGAAACCCTTTATCTTAGACCCTCCCACCCACCCACCGTGCCCCGCCAGATACCCCCCGACCGACTGTCGAAGTCGAAGGACCGACCAGCAGCAGCAGCAGCAACAGCAGCAAAACCATGAAATGCGATTAACATTTGAACAGTGAGCAAAAAGGCAGCGATGCGAAGCCTTTTGTGGTGGACGGCACGTAGTCAGCCTACGTTCCACACGGCGTATGCTTAATTTGAATGAAGTGGCAACGTTGTTAATAGCACTCCGCACAACCCTTTTACCTGCACAGGTGCTCTGCTCTTAACGATGCTGTTTACTTTGCATTTAATGCGACAGGCTGCCAAGGAAAAGAATTAGAATGTAAACCAAGTCGAGAAAATGTTGGCACAGCAAACATTGTTAAAAAGAAATTGGCTAAAAATGTTGCCTACATAAATGATGACAAATGCAAAAAAAAAAACGACCAACGAACAGATTACTATTTAATTAAAATTATACAAATATATTTATATATTCTCTTTTTTAAGAATTGTGTAAAAATTGTTTCAATATGTAACCAAGAAATCGAGTACAAATAATTTCACAATTTTCTTTGTCTTAACAGCAAATCGAAGCGAAGATAATTAAATTTCGGTGCCAATATTATTTGCAAAATATACATTTTATTTTAATCTAGAAAATGTATAGCGTCTATTTGAATACAATTTTCTGTGTCTATTTTATTTTTGTGTGCTTCGTAACCCCTTTAAAAAGTCTGTAATGAAAATTTCAATCAGCCGAGCGACTCGACATCGCCGACATTTATGAGCAGCTTGTAACATAAATTCTAGCGAAAAGCCAAGCTCACACACACACACACACACACTCACACACACACACACACACACACACACACACACGCACACACATATATGTATATGTGAGAAATGTAATTCTTGTTTGCTTCACTCCTATCCGGCTTTTTACATGTTCTCTGCTACCTTTTTGCCACTGCCACAAATAAAAATAAACACACGTGCGCTGTCTGGTTCATTGCCAAAACGTGTGCTGGAGCCACGCGTCTCACATGATACCGCAAAACAATGGCAGGTGGGCGTGATAGGGGCTGAGGGGTGGCGGTGGGCGCGGTTTTTGTCAAGCCAAAGACAAAGTGCCGCCACAATTATAGTTGGGCGGCAACAGCTCGCACAGAGATGGGCACATAAATATTTTAAACATGTTTACCTTGCCATATATTGTAGCCCCTACTTCCACTTCACCTCCCTCTTCCTCTCCCGCTCTCGGTCTGTCTCTGGGTCTGCATGCACTCCAGACCACGTACGCTATCAATGTCCAATCTTGGCTGACTCCTTACCACAGTTCCACATGGTATCCACACATAAAATTCAACAAATTTTTGCAACGCAGACGCAAGATGAATTTATTTGCCTAGTTTCTAGTTGTATTTTTTTTTTTCTATTCTTTTTTTTCTGGTTTTCCATAATTTGCTTATTTTATTTGCAATGATTTGCTTGGGCCAAGTGCACTGGCTACAGTTGGGAAGTCTGCCAAAAGATTCCACATTTTGCTAAATTTTCCTAGATTTTCCTACATTTCCTATGTATTTTGTTTGCTCAGCTCAATGTAAACAATGCGATTAAATGGTGAACTGTGTGTATTCAAATAAGACTTTTGAATGGGTTATGTCACTCGTAAAACTACAAAAGGCTTGTGTCCTTCGTGTTCTTCGATACACACACTGTTTGTGTGCCTGCGTGTGTATGTATGTGTATGTGTGTAAACTAGAGTGTCCTTAATGGTGCGATTCAGCTGCCACAGTAAGCATCGTAAAAGAAGGCCATTTACTTAAATTTATATTAGTTAATTAAAATTAAATAAAAAATTATATTTATAGTTTTTAATAAAATTGGAAATAATTTACTTGCTTGAAAAATCAAATAAAAAAGTTCTAAAAAGTATGTAGAAATTTTTAGAGCAAAAATATATTAAATAAATTTTTCATACATGCAATCTTAACTAGCTACTTTGTGTTATGGATTAATTATAATGTGAAGGGTAGCTGTCAGATACTCTTTAATAATAGCAATAAAAGTATTATTATTATCTCATCATTTATCATACACCGACCTTCTTAGTTGTAGCTCACTGTGCGTCAGGGTGTACGCATGTCTTCGCTCTATTGTTTATATTGTTTTAATTAATTTCATTTTGAGACTCTGTAAGTAACACGCACCACAACCACCAACCCCCCACCCCGGCCCGACTCCCTCCACTCCTCTCCCCATCCTCATCCCTTGCCACAATTTGAAGCAGCCGCGCTTTATGCTCACGTGTGCAGAAATTATATCGCTCGAAGCAGCTCTTTGAGCAACAGCAAAAATTTTGAGTGTTGAGTGTTGAGAGTCGAGCGTTGAGCTTCGACCGCAAGCCAAGTTGTGTGTGCTCCGTTAAGTGTTGAGCGGCTCCTGTTCCCCCCTCCTGTTACTCCCCACTATCCGGGTGTGGGGCGGTCCAGACAACAGGCCTTTACAAATGGCAGCCTCTCGGCTGTTGCCACTATGCTTGTGCAATGAAGCGTTGGGCTTTTATAACGCCAACAGTCAGTTAAGAGGCTAAAAGACTGGAATAGCGGGCCGAGCGGGAGGGACGTAGTCAGTCATTGAGAAGCTCTAAAAAGCTGCAAGAAAATTCTTAATTTACAAAAAAAAAAAAAATATATATATATATAGAAGAAAACATACTAAAAACTGAAATGGAAAAACCTCTGCGTAATAAATGAAACGTAAAGGCAAAAAATGAAACTTAACAACTCGACGTCGCGATGGAAAGTGGCAGTGGGTAGTGGGGAGAGGGGACGGTACAATCGCTGGACTGGCTGACTGGAGGGTTCCGACAGTTTTCGGTTAGGACAGACACTACGACTCCACCAATCCGGGCACTGAAAGCTTTACGCTCCACTTGGCTGCTGCTTTGATTCTCACGGTTGCTTTTCATTTGAATGCGCCCATCCCAGCAGACAAGCCAGGAGCGCTGCTTGCTACCTGTGCCCTGGTATCTTTCAGATACTTAGATACGTATATATTTTAATGTGCGCTTTATCAACAGCTTTAGATAGCGACGCACCAAGGAACGTAACGTACACAGCACCCTGCCATTTGTTAGACTTGACTGCATCGGCTGCTGCTGATGATGTGGGTGTGGCAGGTGTGGCAGCCGGGCAGTTGAACAGTTGTACAGGTGGGCAGATGGGTAGTTGGATAGATGGGCAGATGGTCAGCCTGTTCAGGGTTTCGTGCTGTGCTTTTGTTGCCTCGACCGAAAGATTTTAAGTGATTTTTCTTTGACTTATCATTTTATGGATGTCAAATTTATCTTGATTGTAAGTTTTCAGCATGTAGTTGGCAGGGCTGTCAATCAACGCAAGTTGATTTAAGAAAAATGTATAGTTTTTTCCTTAGAATTTGCCGTCGATAACTTATCCATATAATAATCTCAATAAACATTTAAATTCATTGCAACTATTAAAAATATATTTAAAATACATATGTACAGGCAGCTTATTGTCTGAGCCCACAACTCTTCCATCATCGTTTTGGGGGTCTGGGCAGAATACCGTTTCCCTAGGATACTACATCAGCTCCAAGCTATGAAAACACAATCTGCTATGATGTGCTTTGAAGATTGCTTCACAATGTTACCGGCAGAGTTCGCTACTGACTGTACCTAGTTTGTTTAAGTAATTTCTTAGTCTACAGTGTCATGTCAAGAGACCGGAAAGCATTTGTAGTCCGGTAAAAAATATACCCGTAGCTATGATTCGACTTAAGGAATTGGCATAATTGTTGGCACCCTTTCTGCTTGTCTAATTAAAAACTTTGGCGCGCTTATCCAAAATACATTTGAGACAAGCTCACACCCAGAATGGCTTCTGGTGGTGGCTGGTGGCTGGTGACTGGTGTGTGATGCCTTGTGAAGCCGTGTGCTGTCAGAACTGTCACAAAAAAGACATTTTGCTGGCTAATTACGAATTCAAATTAAATCACAAGTAATTAGCTGAAAGTCAAAGCCAAAGCTAACAACAATGCGAAAGGTGCTCGGGTTTGTCGGTAGGCGTTCTGGAATTTGACAACATTTTATGATTTACAAACGCTATGAAATGCGTCTAAATGGTTTCCTTGTTTGTTGTTTGCTTTGCTTTGGCCTCCTCAAATGGGGCGTTAACCACGCCCACCCATCGGCGTTGTGCCAAATGAAAGACATTAAAAATGACAACAGGCAGCAGAAATGCCGGCAAAGGTAAACAAAATGACAGAACGGGCGACACATTAAAATACATTTTTAATGTTGATGTGTTTTGTATGTGGGCGTGTGTGTGTGTGTGTGTGTGTGTGTGCAGAGTATGTGGCAAACTGCCACGCCTACATCTGCGTGGGCTCATTCCACAATTTAGGCTCATTTATACAACGTTTGCATGGACATGTCTCCGGCTACCGCCGGCTACCTCCCGCCAACCTCCGCAGACCATCCCCCATTAGCTCGTACGTTAGAATTGTAATCAAAATAATTAATTTTATTGTGATTTCGCTGAATGTTAATCAACAAACTCGCAATAGAAAGCAACAGCAATTCGGGGGCGGCAATATTTTTTTTTTAAGGATTTCACATCTTGTTGACTTTTGAATTATTGTTATGGCTTTCATTTTAATGGATTTTAATTTCCAGTTTTAACATATCAAGAGGCACATAAAACGAATTAACTTCCGTTCTCAGCAGTCCTTAATTACGACAATTTATATGATTAATATAAAATATGTTGGGTTTTAAGAACTTTATTCAATGTATTATGTAGTTGGGGTATCGAGCGCAGTATCGATACCTGTTATTAACATTAGTAATCGCAATGTTGTGTTGATATTTTTCGTATTTTCAACAAGAATCTATAACGGACTGTTTTGTGGACGCTTTAAATAATTTAACTTACTTTTTACTTGCATTTTATATTCGTTTTTTTTAGCACTAATCATGATAACATAATTCACTATATATCGAATATATCGAATAATATAATCGAATCTTTACCTAGATGGATTTATTACTTAAATAATTTAAGCAAGGATATCGAAACAATGTTGGTTTTGATATTTTTTTAAGATCTTCAAACTTTTCACTTATTTATTATTACACATTTTAAATCGATGGTTTTAAATATTGATAAATTATTTTAAACCAAGTATGCTCTGGAAGTATTTGACTTGATTTCGATAGTTGTCAAATTCACACACAATTAGTGCTCTGAATATTAAAGTTTGCTGAAATTTACCGAAAAAAAAGTAGAAAAATTAGTGAATTTGGTGGTAACAAAAGACCATACTTCCAAAGTCCTTGTCGCCGCAATTGTTTTCCGAGTCTGCTGAACGAATTGGGTGAGGATCGCGATAAAATTCTCGCCCACTTGGGCATCTCCAACATGCCGGGCATGGGTGCCCGTCTGAAAAGGGGTCTGATGCCGCCGAAATTGTGAATAATCCACGAGATGTTCCAACCGAAGTCGAGGGCCCTCCGTCGTGGTGTGCTGTAACGTAATCGCAAGTGGTGCAATCGCCCGATGGTTCCAAGGTGAGCACTCTGAGTTGAACTGGTCTGTGCCTCGCGTCCTTTTTAATTGTTTTCACTATTTTTCTTAGAGTGACTGAGATGATGAATATATGCTCCCTCCCGACAACTAGACTCAGGAGCTCCCTTTCAATTTACAATTAAAGCTAAACATCTGCTTTTAATTACGATTAGCATGCCACATGTATGTCAACAAGAGGGGAGGGGAATTCTTGTCTCACAAATCAACGGCAACATTAATTTTCATGTAATCACAAGCGCCGCAGCTGTTGCACAAACTGCAGCCTTTAATTGCTATAAAAAGTCTGCGGCATTTGCCATATGTCAACAGCAAAATATGATATATCTTTAAACTGAATCGAGTACTTGCAGAGGCATAGCGCCAACCATGTGAACTCTCTGCGATTATGGAATGCTTACAATGAGGAAGATAAACAATCTGCTCAAATGCCAAAGCTGGGCATATTTTGGTCTGTGCTTTCTGCAAATTTTTTCATTTTGTGAGGGTCTGCATCTCATCCAATTCCATACACTGATCCAAGCTACTTATACTACTACGTTATTACGTTATTACGTTACTACGTTACTAGTTACGACGTTTAAAAATTTGTTGGCTGATGTGCTTCTTTAATCGGATTCCTCAATTTTTGCAATAAACATTGGTCCATTTAACATTTTATTATCCCCAGATTTAATATATGCATAATTTCATTTTTTCACTTTAAATTTAAATTTAATTACTCACTTTTAAATGAATGTAATATAATTTTATCTTTAATTTAAATTTGTATTTTCAAATAATTTTAATGAATTGTGAACTGTTCTCAGTCCACATTAAATAAATAAATAATAACATAACTTATATTTCCCTACGTTGCAAGCATCTTTAACGAACTCGTTATTTAAAAAATAATTTGCACTTATTGGAATTGTTCTTATGACATTTAATTTTATAGCAAAGAAGTGTAAACAAAATAATCAGTTTTCAACTGATACCAGTTATAATTTCAGCGTTTCTAGAAAGATTTGCGAGTATTTGCTTAAGTTTTTCAGTGTCAAAGTTATTTCCAGAATAGGTAAATTGCATAGTGCTTCTATCTAGTGACTCCATGTTCTGCTGTTGTTGCTGCTGCTGTTGCTGTTGTATGAACCAATTTGTTCATTGGCATGTGGCAGTTCTGCTCGTTCCACACTCACTTAGTGCTTGTTCTTTTTGCCACAAGCTGTGCATAACTTAAGGCGCAACAGGAAATAAATGAACACGCCCCACCGACTGGCTGAACAAGCGAAACCAAACGAAACCAAATGAAACCAAACGAAACAATATGAAACGAAGCGCAAGCGGGAAAAATGTTGCCATGGCACAGTTTTTCCATCTACTTAGCACCCATTCCATCTAACGCTTGAGTGTGGGAGAGAGTGAGTTAGCTATAGTGATAGAGGGTGGGTGCCACTGAATAATGGGGGCAGGGCGGTGGTGGTGTATGCCCCATATCCAGAAACACAAATTGCTCCTGTAATATCAATTTAAAGCAACGCTCCAAAATTACGCCTTAAGTTATGCAAATGTTGAGTGTTGCGGCTGCCAAACAGCTGAAAACATGACAAAAAAAAAAAACAACAACATGGATTTGAAACATAAAATAAAATTTTCAGCTCGGCTGCCATTTGATTTTTATCCTTTTATTACTTTTATGCATGTTTGTATTTCCATTTAATTTGCAAATCAATTTTAATTAACTGCAGAATGCCAAGAACTTGAACTTGTAGCTGACAAAAACTTTCTGCACATCAAATTCATTTTGAAATACATAAATCAAAATGTGCAAAAAATAAACATAAAAATAAAAACATTAAATAACTAAGAGATAACTGATAAAATACCTGAGCAAGTGAAGCGTCCGAGATGAGTTCAAACACACACCCAGCATAACTTTCTTTCTGCAGAAATAACTTTCTTAATATTTTGTTTTATACCTACACATACATACATACATACATATATATATATATATATATATATATATATATGAACGTGTGTACATTTACATACATACGGCCTTTGCCAGCTTTCGCCTGTTGTCTTCTCATATTCATCTTTATCTGTATCTTTTGCTGTGCTTCCTGTGCCATATTTCCTTTGAACTTTATCTTTGTTGTTTGCCGTTTGTTATTGCTATTTTCATATATAGCACAACAAACATTTTCAACTTTTTCCGCTCAAGTTTATGCAAAGCATTTCAAGTCCGACCACCACCAGAAACCTCACCCCTCCCCCGTAGCTCATCCAACACATCCAAACTTTACCCTGAAAATAAGAAGCAAAAAAAAAAAAACCCAAAATGAGAGCGCCAAAACTTTTTGTTACCTTTAAACAAATTGTCCCTTTTTGTGGGATTCGTGTGTGTGTGTGTGTGTGTGTGCCGCTGTGTGTGCTTGGGTGTTTGGGTGTGTGTCTTTCGACATCAGCAACAACAACAAACGAAACTCAACAAAAACAACTAGAAAAGCGCATTACAAAAACCCGGCTAAGCAGGATATGCGCACTTTCAGCTTGTGTTGGTTTTGCTCTGTACTAGTATATGTGTATGTGTGTGTGTGTGTGTGTGTGAGTGGAATTATGCTTGCCATATTTCCGTTGATGTTTCTACTCAAAACTTAGCCAAGTTTTCTTTGGCCCTATTTTGTTTTATTTAGGAATTTTTAAGTTTTTTTTTCTGCCTGGGGACCAAATTTTCTAAGCAGTTGACGTTAATATGTTGAACTTATCAGATACTCTATTTGAGGGAAAGAGTACATTTATTTATACCTACGAAAACTTATGTTAAATTACAGGCCAAAACTATTTATATTTGATTTTCGGAATATTTCATAGCTTTTACTATAATAATCTTATAAAACAAATGGCTACTCACTAAAAATCAAATTTAATACTAATGCTTTTTTATTGTGTTTCCGCAATGTTTGCAATAAGTCTTCGACTATTTTACATTTTAATATCTAAATATTTAATATACAATTTTCATTTAATTTAATTATTCCTTTTAATTTAGCATACATTTGATTTTTAGTACATCACAAGATTTAATTTGTTCATTTTAATACATTGTAATCGATATGCTCAGAACATGTCTTTCAATATTTGGAGTACATCAAGTTTATTGGCATATAATTTTCACTTTGCACAAGACATGAAAAAAGACTACATGACAATAGGAAACAAAGATTTTAATTTAGAAAACCATTTACATTAATGCAATTTTTGGTAACCAGGAGAAGGATATGTGTTAGTCGGTCAGCTATCCAAAGTAACAACATTTTCTCATTTATGTCGATGTACTTTTCACTTCAATACCACAATTGTGTTCTTAAATGAATATATCGAATGTATATTTGTACGCCTAAGAGTCAAAGTAACTTTCAAATGAGATATATAGATAGTTAGATAGATAGATAGATAGATAGATAGATAGATAGATGAATAAAGTTATGCAGCAGCTTTGCTGCAACTGCTTACATAGGCACAGGTACTCTTTGATCAACCGATATACCCTGACGGAATACATCAACAATTTAACAACAACACGGTTTGCCTTTGGATTGGTAGGTTTATGTGCTTGACCGACTTTTTCCATGCATTTTTTGTTGGCTTTGGCCAAAAGCATAAAGGCAAAAGGCTCAAAGCGAAAAATCAAGTAGCCGACGTGTGTGCTCAGCTATTATTAAAAATGCAATGCTATTAATATAAAATAACACACACTGAACCAGCTCAAAGCGAGTGTGTAATAAAGACAAAAAAGCGAATGGAAAAGAGAAGGGCAGAGAGAGAGAGAGAGAGAGAGAAAGAGAGAGAGAAAGAGAGAGGGAGTGAGAAAGCGGACTACGTTTGGATTAAAACTACAATTAAATTCGCATAAAACAAAATATCCTGCGGTTCTTTTTATGTGTACGCTTGTAATATAAATCCTTTGGCTAATGGGACCCACATAAACTCACACACACTCACACACACTCACACACACTCACACACACACACACACACTCACACACACTTTCACTCTCTCACGTTCACATGTTATTAGCATTGGTAAAAGCTGCAAGTGCCACAAGCTCGGCTAAAGCTGCTCACAGCAGGCGGTGCCTTTGTCCCGAAATGGGGGTGAACACAAAAAATATCACTCGAACAGCGAAATGAACTGAAAGTGCTGCAAGGACACAAACGGACACAGTGAGTGAGACAGAGACAGAGACAGGGGATAAATGAAGAGGGAGAGAGGGGTTAGGAGAGGTTAAGCCGACCGCTCGCTTGCAGCTTCTAATGAACAAAATATGGATGCGAAAAAGCAAGTGATGCAGGGCACCTAAAAGGGGTGAGGGGGTTGCACAGGTGCCACGTAAAATATGCATCCTTGGTGTGTGATTAAGCGTAAATCTCCTTTTCGTGTCTCTTGTATTAGGAAAATGTCAGAAGCTCACTCAAATCTTACATTGCTGGTTGTGGGAGAGTCATGCGAGTAAATGTTTGAAATGAAGTGAACACTTTCTGAAATCTTAATTGTTGTCATTTTCCAAGTAAAATTTGGCATTATGAATGCCAACAACAGTATGACCTTTGACATTTAATAATAAAGTTAGATATATTTTCATAATTTTGTTGAGTGTAATTTATGCATGAGAAGTGAGTGCGAATAACTGATGTGGAGTTGATTAGGAATTAATAGATTAAGCCAGTCTTTATGGCAACATTTAAATAATAATGTATTAAAATTGTAATATCTTTAATGTAGGGTATTCTGTTAAAGGGTATACTCTGTTCCAGTGAGTGTTTGCTTTTCTGAAGGAATGAACATGATTCTCTTGTTGGTCACAGTATTGTTAACCGAAAAGTAGATTTATTATTGTAATGTGAAAACCACATTCAGAATAGGTGCAGCTAACTCATCCACTCAATAAATTAACAATTACATTCCTAAATGGTTTACCGATCACAGTTATCAAATTTGAAAAGTTCTTTTGTCATCTGACAATGCGTGCAAAATGAGCGTTGTTCAAAATAAATGCAATCGTAATTTTCAATACAAAAGGAAAAATTCCGACAACTGGTTGACAATTCATTTTAATGTGAATTTAAGTAAATAATTGAAATTTATTGCGCCTTGGCTGAAAGGCTTTGTAAACCGACTTCGACTTAGTAAAGCTATGCATATATATAAATACATACATATGTATGTTGCATATGCAATGTTGCAAGTGCAATGTGGTCAGGGGTCATTACAATGCAGCTCAATTAAATGATTGTCATGCGGCGAGTGATTTAAAGTCAGAAGCAATTGCATGCAATTTCAGTTGCAAGCATATTCGCAACTCGACAGCTTACAAAGATAGCCACACACACACACACACACACGCACACACACGCACACACACGCACACACACGTGTGTATATTGCTTCACTTCAAAGGCAAACAAAGGCTTTAGTCGCTCTCTGAACCACAATGGCACAAAGGCTTCGATTCGAGCTGAGCTCTTCACATGCTACGCACAATTACCACCACAAAGGAAATTTTGGCAGTCGCTTTTCCAACTGGCTTTTTACTGCGCCCTTCCATCTGTTGTTGTTGTTTGGTTGAGTTATTTTAAATGCCTTTTGCTCTTCTATTTTTTATGTTATTTCTTTTTTTTTGGCTAATTAAGGTCACGTGACCTGGCAGCAGAGAGTGATGCCTTTTGAGGAAGGGCGGACAGGCGCCCAGTCTCGTTGCGTCTTCTGCGCAGCGGTGCATGCCCATGGAAACTGTGTGTTCGCATCAAATGCAGCCCAACAGCTCTGTTATTCCCTCCCCCCTCCGTCGACCTGTGCTACACTAAAAGAAACGCGACGCATGCCTTACGCACATTTGCGCACTGACGACGAGCGAATCCGCCCACTCGGGCAATTATCATGCGCCAAAATCAAGACCCCACTTCCCTGCCCCATCCCTCTTGCTCTCCCACACCACCCATAGTCATCTGCCAGCACCGCGTGCCATGTTCAAAGCAAAGTTTTTCCCTGGGAAAAAAATAAAGCAAACTTAACAGAGAAAATTACGCACACGAATTGCGCTGGACAATAAAAAAGCCAAAGCGCAAAAAAAACCAACGGCAAATAAATTATGAACAGTGGGTGGCCAGCAGCTTGCGGGGTTACCACATCTGTGGAGGAAGGGAGGAGGGGGGTGGCATTTACTTGTGCGTCTAATTTGTTGGAAAATTAGTTTGTGTATTTTGTGCGTGTAATTTCCATGCAAGTTTTTGGTTCAGACAAGGTCTGCAGTTGATTTTGATTGAAATACGCAAAAAAGGCAGCTACTGACAGAGTAAGGAGGGGAGCGGGAGTGGGAGTGGGAGGGGAAGCTAGCTTCGAAATTATGACAATATCTTTTTTTTCCCCCAAGGCAATTTGTGGCTATAACTGTATAGCAATGACGGTGAACGTTGCGTAATTGTAAGTATGTCATACCAAACACTATAGATATCGATAGATCGATAGGCAGATAGGTATATAGATATATATCTAACGTTATTGCTCATACTGAATATACAAAATTATAATAAGAATGTATCACTAAATTGTAAGTTATGTTGCCGAATGTACATTGAAAAAACGTTATAAAAATTAAATAAAACAAATAAATACACGAAATATGAAAAAAAAAACGAATGTTAGTTTTGAGCACCTTGTGTTAACAACAGAAAAATAATATTCAAAATATGAATAATCCGTAAAGTTTGTAGTTATCGTTTCAAGAAGAGACACAGATAGATAATTAGCCATATCTCCACTGCGATTTATCAAGGCAAAGAGTAAAATTTAATTTCAAATCAAATAAGAGTTGATTTTGTTGATCTCAGTTAATTTCGAAAGGCTTCAACTTGTTATTTCCCAGACACGTTTCTGCTCGACTTTGATGATGTCTCAGTGTGCCACGCCCACCTGCTAGTCGCGGCGCATATGCAGTTTAATGAACGTTGAACCAACTACACCACAGCCGCATCCCGTGCCCCATCGAATGCATCATCAACGGAATCCAAGTTGGAGCTGCAGTTGGACTTGGAGTCGGCGTCAGTGTCTTGCTCGTAATCATGATGATCTTCCATGGTAAATTGCATGCACGCCTTTTTAACCCAAATATGATGTGCTGCACAGTTCACCTCTCCCCCCAACCATAGATCGCCTTCGTTCCGTTGATTGTCGGGCAGCGATAAGCGGTGCACCGCGTGCTTTTATTATGATGCTGGCCAGGGGGGAAGGAGCAACGAGTTGCCGCATGGATTAATGAGTCGCGATCTGGCAGCGGCCGGGAAAAACGTTTACGTGACTGAATTTTCAATTATTTTTTATTGCACTCGCTCCGGCTGAAAAGATGTTGCTGGCCGCCTTTAATTGCAGGAAGTTGCATTTTGAATGTGCAATTTATTAAGAAATTATTTATTGTCCAATGAAATTGATTTTGAAAGTCGCGTGACAAGAAGTTTGGCATTGTGTGTGGCAGGCAGTGAGGCAGCCAGGCAGCCAGGCAGCCAGGCAAGCTTTGCAGGCAGGCAACTCATGCAGCTGCCTGCTGTTTCCACATAATTAGGCAACATTGCTGCAACGATCTCGCTGCGATCTAGCTGGGAACGTGCCACATTTAAGGCCTTTCCACATGACTTCTAACACCTTATCTCCGCACACGATCTGCCGCTGCATTTGGCGAAGCTGCCGCTTCGATTTCCTGCCACACCCACATTGCGCTGCTTTTCGCTGGCAATTAATTTGATTTGATGGCCAGGCTGGCTGCTGGGTTGGGCCGAGCAGGGCTGCTGAATTTCAGCTGCGGTTCTCTACCTCATTGCCTGTTTTCAAAGTGCCATCAGTTGCGAGTTGCAAGTTGTGAGTTGCGAGCATCGCATCGCATCGCATCGGCATTGAGTAATTGAGTGCTTTGATCTTCTTACCCAGGGTGACGCCTGCAGCAAGCAGGGCATCCCCCTAAAAATAGGCACCTCTGTCAGGGCTGTCACTTTGAAGTGCACTCATATGCACAAATATATATGTGTGTAAATATATATTTTCGTATGTTTAATTAAAAACGCGTCTCCAAACTGCATCAGAGCCAAGTGGCAAAAAGTTGCCGTCAAGAACTTATCATGCCATTTGTTAATCAGCCAAATTTGTGCCAAGTTAATTTAAAAAAAATATTGGAACATAAACTTAATATTTAAAATACACCACAAATTGAAAGATTGCAACATAAAATGGAATATGTTACTTTTAATTTAAAATAAATAATGTAAACAACTTGTTTGTTGTCCGGAAACAAGAAAAAGGCTACAAAAATGTAGTTATTAGAAAATTTCACGATTTTTTTTTTGTTCTGCTGCTCTTGGATCAGCAATTGGCAGCACCTCAAAGAGCTCGCTTCAATTGCAGGCTTGAGGGCAGCGGGGGCAGGTCGCTGCTCATCTCATGCGCTATCTTGGCTCATGCGGATCATTAATCAAATTAAATTGCATGTGAATTACGATGAGAATTTGTACCGGTCACTGCGTCCGCAACTAGGCAGCGGTGCGTGGCGATGGGTGGTGCGTGTGGGTGGTTGAGTGGTTGGGTGGGTGGTGCGTGTGCAGCCAGCCAAAAAGATTTCGCGACAAAGCACTCAGCTGTTGAAGTCTTGTCCAATGTGGGTGCATCTTAGTTCGGCTACGTAACTAGACATGAACATTGATTTAAAATTTAAAGCTTTTAGTTTATTTGAATCTTGACATCCAAAATATATAATAAATAATTTAGTTTAATTAAATAATGAAACAATTTTAAATATTTAAATAATTATTATAGAGTTAGTTATATATATATATCAATTAATTAACATTTAAAGAATAAACTATTATACACATACAACATTGACAACAAGAGGTACTGAGGCACTACGCCCTATTCGCTGAATTCGGTTGATTACTATTTTTTTTTATGAATCAGATTCCAAAGCACATGTTTTGAAATTTATTTACAATGCATTTGAGGATAGCCTCAATATTTACAAATGCATACATATGAGTAGGCGATTCGCACAAGTGAATATGTCCATTTTATTTTGTGTTCCAACTGAATTCAATGTACGCTATTTTGCATCTTTAACGCTTTCAAAATTGAGCGTAACAATTAATTTTTTCCTCATGCGTTTTATTTATTTATTTATGTTGAATTTGTTATGCCTTGCCTATCAGGTGATCCAATATATCGCTGTCGGCTCAGGAGGGGTTCGACCGCGATATATTGGGCGGCAAGTAAACAATAATTTGTATTTTTTTCTTTTTATCAATAAAAAAAAGCAAATACCTTTCTAAAACCAGTCCGCTCGCTATTGTTTTGGATGTTGTACAGCCAGATGTTGTATGCCCCTCGCTTCCTATTGATTTCTCGTCAACATTCAACAGAGAAATTCCCTTTTGCTCGGTTGCGCTACCCCACCTCACCCGATCATATTAATTTTACCACTTCATCTTAATTCGTTTCATATTAAATTATTTAATTTATAAATCATTGCTATCCTGATCCACAATATTCCTCGTTTATAATGGTACATATGAAATCTAATATTTTGTTGGCCAACACTAATATTTTATATATATATATCATATACTTACAATAATTTACTTAACTTAAAGTTTACAAAAATTTGGTTCTTTCATTTTTGGCTGCTAAAGCGTGCATCACTGACAGGCCAAATGAGCATCACTGTTGCTTTGATCATCACTGATGCCTTGGCGGTTAGGGACGATCAGCTGTGCCATTTGCCGCAATCAATTTGTGCGGGAACGGACTCACGTATATTTTGTGCTGATCTAAGTCGACTTGATGTTCCTGGGGCTCCACTCCAGATTTGTCCCAGTTGTCCCCTGGCGATCTCCTCCTTAGTGGCGGTGTTTATGGGTCTCGCCTGTTGCCGCTTCTTTTTCTTCTCTCGTTTTTCTCTCTCTATCGATCTATCTGCCGACCATAACAAATTCAATATTTTTTCTTACTTATTGAACAATGTAGCGAATGTATATACTTATGGTGTGGGTGACCGCATCGGTTCCTTATTGGAACGCACTCACCGGCGTGAAAAAAGGATGTGTCGAACCATTGCGCATGCGCGTCTCCCACGGCGAATATAAACCAAATTGCTAGCTGACTCCCACGATGTCGCAGAAAAATAGCATCCAGTAGATGTATTCCGGGCGACACCGTTCTCTGGCTAATTGTCAATGTTGGAACCAATGAACAAAAAGAAACTGCCGGCGTGACCTGTTCTAACATAAAATTAGCACATATAAAATTATTTACTCAAACACACTTAAGCCAAATTCAATTCCACACAGTACAAAACTATGGCCAAATCCTTGCTCGCCACATCACCAATGTCATCCACCGAGAATCATGCAGACAATTCTCCCTAACCCCACAAAAATGCAACCTTGTAACAAAAAAAAATGTGGTGGTATACGATAGGTAACTATCGATACCGAAAATGCAACACGGAAATAAATGCTCATATATAATTGGAGGCGGTCAATAAGCGATCACCAGCATAACTATCGATAAGAGCCAGAGGTTTACAATCGCTTGGCCAACGTGGAACTCTGAGCAGGCAGCAACTATTACAATTGGAAGTGCATTTCTACTTTAATAAATACTGCAGAATACCATCTTTAAGCGGAAAAGACCGAAATGTAGAATCTCATTCACACCAAAATGACCGATAAAACAGTGAACACCATTGAAATGAACAATGCATTGGAAAGTTTCAGTGAGACACAGTGTAAAATCGATAACATTTCCCACACGTGGCTAATCAAAAATGTTACAATGGTAAAAAAAAACAATCTATTTAAATGCTTAGAATCTGGCATTTTTCCAACCGCAGAAGATAGCCAAATAAGGTTCAACTTAAGATTTGAAGGCGAATTTGAACTGCGCTTAGAACCGGTTAGCGAATACAACTTTAAGTACATGTGTTTCGTTACCATTTTTTTGGACAACGCAAAAGAAATCTATGGTTGGCTTACTTTGCCAAACAGTCTATTACTCAGTATTCCCGACTTGGAAAATATATGTGAAGAACCGGATGAATCGCTTCGAATTCGCTGTTGTATTCGTATTATAATTGGCCCTATGTACACAAAAACGATCCCAGTTTCCGAATGCAAATTGGTGTCGCACATTGGCAATGTTTTCAATACAGAGGAGTTATCTGATGTCACAATTGAAACAGACGATGGCAATAAGATACCGGCCCATAAGATAATCTTATCAGGTGAGAGTTAATGAGATATTGAATGGGAATTTGAAGCCAACCGATTATTTATTGCACGCAGCTCGCAGCAAAGTTTTTGCAGCCATGTTTAAGCATCCATTGGAGGAGAGTCAGAAGAATTGTGTCAAAATTGGCGACTTCAAATCCGATGTTGTCATTAAGATGCTTCGTTTCATGTACACCGGATGTATACCGAAGTTGGAAGACTTGACTGAGGATCTACTGTCGGCTGCCGACAAATACGACCTCGTCCGCCTGAAGGAAGCCTGCTTGGGGTCCTTCGGCAACCAGTTGTCTGTTGAAAAAGCTGCGTTGACGTTAAAGTTGGCGGATCTTTATTTGGCGGAAGGACTTAAATCACTGGCAATTCAATTTATTAAAGATAATGCTGAAAGCGTTGGGAAGACACTGAGCTGGAAGAGTCTCGTTATGAATGAGAGAAACCTAATAGTGGAATCATTTCTTGAACCAAAAATTCTGCTCAAATTGGATGATGTATCTAATCCATCATCAAATTAGTGTAACAGAAAAACATATACTAAACTTACCATTGCAACTTTGGATAGTTGAGCTCATATTGAAGGCAAAGAGCGTTAATTTCCTGTACTGACAACATAACATTAATCATTATCTAAACATATATTTTGCTGACTTTGAATACGCAAAAAATACTTGAATTTATATACAATTAATTTGAATCGAAGAATTTGAAGACAAAAAGTACATTTTATTTTTTAAATAAAATGCAAGTAATTTCACTTAAGATGTACATAGCGGGGATAGTTCCCACTTGGAGGCGTCTGTCATCGCTCGATGCAATATTGTCAGAGTATCGGCTGAGTATTGAACGGGGCGTGGCAAGGGCAGGGGCGGAGATTCTCTGTGTTAAATGACAAATTACATGTTTTACATGCAAACACAGCAAGTGGCTGTGGCAGCCATGGCAACAATATCGATGAGGTGAACGCGTGTCTGGCGAGCGTTGAGGAGCTCAGTTTGAAGAAAAAAGAACCCAAGACGAAAAAATCAACTGCAGGTTGACAGAGTGCCGCTAACAAAAGACGAAGTGGGCAACAAACAGAAGGTGGAGCCGTTTAATTGAGCATAAGTTGCCCGGCAACGAGGACGCTGGCGCCACCTGTCGTTTTGGTGTGCGTATGTGCGATGTTTATGTGTGTGTATGTGTGTGTGTGTGTGTGTGTGTGTGGGCGCTTAAATTGATTGCATTTATGATATAAAGTTGTTGCTGATGCTGTTGTGTGCAATTAAATGGATGCAGTGAAAGCAGCTAACGATTGCCAAGATTCGTCGGCTACGCATGTTTATTAAATATATCGAGGCAGAAGTCGCAGAAAGCGCCAATCAAAAGCAATTAACAATTTAGAGAGCAAACTATCGCTAGGATACAATAATATTGAAATACGATTTAGTTTGATTTCAGGATCACTTTGCCTTTTATACATTCATAACCCTTGCGCATTTCAGCAGAAATTTTAGCAAAAAAGCGGGAAGCTCCCGTCTTATATGTGGAGGGTCGTATATCAATCTGCAGTTCACAATTAGGGATGTAAGTTTTTTTGATACATGCGATATTATCGAGTTGATTACTGTGTTAAGTAATATATTTAAACAAATTCTAAAAAAAGTGAAGAAAACAGCAGCTTGAACAGAACGTGTACAGTAATATTGTAATTTTAATCCTAGTCTATACAATTGCCTAATATTAATTTTTAGTGGATCAAGCTGATCAATTAATAAATAAATTATATATATATATATATATACTTTATACGTATCCAGTGCTGTGGCTTCTTAATAGGACAAAGTGCGGCTCTGGGTTTCAGTGCAATTGACAACGCTGTTGCGGAATCTTCACTCACGCCAATTTCGAAATCATTTCGACGCAACGCCACATGAATCGGAGCCAAACATCGCTTGTCTGGCCCCTGGCCCCTTGCCCCCTCCAGCTGTCCACTCAGCGTGAAGGCATCTCAAGACTGCAAGGCATGGAGTGTGAACAGCGGGTGCCGATTTTTTTTTTTTTTTGTGTGTGTTGTCAAAACATGCCTGGGGAACTGCGAAAAAGTGGAATGTGTGTAGAGTAGGGGACTTAGGGGACGGGTACCACATGCTGGCAGTGGCCTGGGCTCATAAATTGCCGCTATCTGCGGATCTGTTGCTGTATCTGTATCTGCAGCTATGCATCTGTTATGGCTTGGGCTTTGTAAAATATGCTGCTAATTGAATTGAATTGAACTCGTGCACTGTTCGATGAGCCGCGATATTCATGTGATTCACAACGAACACGGGGGTGGAGCTGAGCGAATGGAGCCTGCCAAATGAAGTGCTTGCTTAGTGCCAAGCCCTGAATGTCAATGCCAATGCCAATTTTTAGCAAAAGCGGCAGCAAACAATGCCAAAGACCCCTTGTTGACTTTGGCAAGTGCGATTCCCCAGTGAGGGCCGTTTCGCATCGTTCTCAACCAATTAAACCAGTTTCCTGTCACCGCCACTCGTTTCGCGGAAACTTTGTTTTATTTTTTGCTGCTCTCGATCATTTGATTGCACGCTGAAGAAATAACAAGACCCAGATCCACTCCAGCTCGCCCTCATAATCAAGCAGACTCACAGTCAGTCGCATTTGCGCAGAAACCAATCTGAATTAAAAAAAAGAAAACAAGTTTTTGTGTTGAATATTAAATACACTTTGTAGACATACAGACAAGGTGTGATAAATGTCTAATGATTAATTCTAAAACAAGTCTCGATTTCTGGATGTCCTTTATTCTTAATAACTTTTTGATACAAATTGTCTGCTTGATTTTTACAGAGAAAATTATGATACCTCTTGCAAGGGTATACGAAATAAAATAAAGAAAAGAAAACCGAAGAGAATTTAACACAAAACGTGCGAATGTTTACTGTGAGCAAAACGCCAAGCGCGAGAGAAATAAAAACGGTTCCAACTTTCAATTGGTTCTGGTCCCTGATCCGTGAACGAGTCTCGGCTCCTGAAGGCAGTGTGAGAAGCAGATACTCCGACGCATAATTGGGCGGACATCTGGACAAGCAAACTTCGACACGCTGCGAATCTGTTGGCCGTGAAAATGAGCTGCTGGTATTCAATTTATGGCTGAGCTGATGAATGTAAATATTTTGATTTTAAAGTTAAAAAAGAAGAAGCAAGAAACAGCAAAATATCAGTCAATATCTCTTCATTTTTTAAAGTAATTTCATTTTATTTTATTTGTGGGATAACATAATTTATAATTTAACATTTTGCAATTACTGTTAAAGCAAAAATCAGTCTTTGGCAGAAATGATTAATTGTTGAATTGTAAACTTAATGTTTTAAGGTTGAATACAAATATAAACAAAATCACGCCCCTTATGTGCGATATATAAATAATTTATATTATAATTGATAATTAATTATCTACTTGTTTCTATAGATTTTTGCATTGTTCGCGGGTCGAGCATGCGTGGGTGCGAACAGTTACGCACTATTTCTAGAGCCCTAAGGGGTTATGAATGTGTGAGACAGAAGCAGGTATATTACTATCGGATCGCGCAGATCCTTGAGTGTGTGCGAAAATATCAGCAACACTCTATCCTTGTCTTTTGTGCGCGAGCTGGCACTCGATTTTAAATTTAAGTTTCTTAAAAGTCGGTTATATTATTATCATTTCCAAAGGATGATCAAGCACCATGCGGAAACATTAGTTGCACTGAACACCCATCATATTCCCTATTCCAGAGCTCCTAATCTCAAGCGAAATTCCAGCAGCTCTATTCTGACACTTGACGCAGCTTGGGAGGAGGAGTGAAGAGTGGTCGTGACTGCATCTACAAACTGTATTTATGTGCAGTACTGCTTACAGTCTCAGTCCAAAATGGTGGCAAGTTGTTGCTACTTTTTATTTGCAACAAAATACAAAACGCCAACGACAATGACAAGCGCAACGAGTTTGTTTCCCAGCTTGTCCCTTGTTTTATACACTTTTCGTTTTGTGTTTTCCGCTTTTATTGTGTTGGAATTTTGGATGCTTTTCTCGCTGTGGTACTTGCGACGAAATTGAAAATGCATTTTTAATGATTTGTTGCTGTGCGCTGCATGTGAAAATATCACGGACGGTGCATCAATTGATGAGCAATGTGGGTTGCAGCTTCAATGCTGGGGTGAGTGACCCCAACGAAAAGAGTCTGAGGAAAACATGCAACGCGACTCGACCTGATCCCCAGACTCTGACTCATCGCTGTACACGCAAGCCAAGTCTTTGATTTCCAAAAAACGATTCGCGCTCTCAGCAATCAACAAAAACAACAAAAGGTATTGGCAATTTATGGCTAAAGATTAATGCCAAAGTGGGGCAAAGACAAAAAAAAAAAAAAAAAAAAAAAAATTTATGCGAACAATGAGGATCGTTTACTGGGTGTCGAAAACAGTCACGAACCTCTCATGAAATGCACCACAAGAAATATAGTTTATCGAAAAGAAAGTAAGTTCAGACAGTTGTCTTCGAATTGCCAAATGTAAAAAGATTTTGCAACAAAAAACTAAGCTGTTGAAGTCTTATCCAACGCATCTTAGTTCAGATGCGTAACTAGACATATTTATGTATGTATGTATGTGTATAAATAATAAGCAAAATTTTAAATTAAAAGCTTTTAGTCTAATTCAAAGATGTATCCGAAATATTTATCACAGCTATTAAATGAAGTTGTGGTAGAAGAGTATTTAAGGTGAGTTATCTGCTGTATATGCTGCTTATTCGATTCAAACCAGAGCATATACATATGTATATCGATATATGTACATATATCTGCATCAGACAAAGTTCTAAGTCAGGGTTGTCACAACCTTAAAGGGACTGAACAATCGCTTAAAAATGGCAATTGCTTAAACATCGCAATCGCTAAAACATCGATATCTCTCATTGCGATATCCAAATACAACGCAATTCAAAAGAAACCAATCTTGGAGGTAATCTGCTGCTTCCACTCTCACTCCAAATTGCATAATAGTAAGATAGTATATTTATATATATATATATATATATATATATATATATATATATATATCTACCCAACTATATTCAGAACATTCATAATATTTATTATTAATTATATCGGTATTAAATATTCATATTTAATTATATAGGTAGTCGATAAGCGATCACCAGCATAACTATCGATAAGAGACAACAATCGCCTCGCCAACGTGCAACTCTGAGCTGACAGTAACTATTACAATTGGAAGTGCATTTCTAATTTAATAAATATTCCAGAACAACATCAATAGGTCGAAAGGACCGAAATCTAGAATCTCATTGACATCAAGTTGACTGATAAAACAGTGAACACCATTGAAATGAATAATACAATGGAAAGTTTCAGTGAGACACAGTGTGAAATCGTTAACATTTCCCACACGTGGGTCATCAAAAATTTTACAATGTTAAAAAAAGCCAACCTACTTCAAAACTTAGAATCTGTTACGTTTGCCGCCGCAGAAGATAGTAAAATAAGGTTCAACTTAATATTTGGATATGTATATAGCGATGGGTTTTATATGTACTTAGTCCCATCTTGCCCAGGCAACATTACATACAGGTGTTTTGTTTCCATTTCTTTGCAAAACGGAAAAGAAACCTGTGAATGGCTTACTTTGCCTGAAAGGGTACAAATACTTTTAGAGCACTGGAAAAATATATGTGAAGAACCGGATGAATCGCTTCGAATTCGCTGTTGTATCCGTATGATAATTGGCCCTGTGTGCACAAAAACGATCCCAGTTTCCGAATGCAAATTGGTGTCGCACATTGGCAATGTTTTCAATACAGAGGAGTTATCTGATGTCACAATTGAAACAGACGATGGCAATAAGATACCGGCCCATAAGATAATCTTATCAGGTGAGAATTAATGAGATATTGAATGGGAATTTGAAGCCAACCGATTATTTATTGCACGCAGCTCGCAGCAACGTTTTTGCAGCCATGTTTAAGCATCCATTGGAGGAGAGTCAGAAGAATTGTGTCAAAATTGGCGACTTCAAATCCGATGTTGTCATTAAGATGCTTCGTTTCATGTACACCGGATGTATACCGAAGTTGGAAGACTTGACTGAGGATCTACTGTCGGCTGCCGACAAATACGACCTCGACCGCCTGAAGGAAGCCTGCTTGAGGTCCTTCGGCAACCAGTTGTCTGTTGAAAAAGCTGCGTTGACGTTAAAGTTGGCGGATCTTTATTTGGCGGAAGGACTTAAACCACTGGCAATTCAATTTATTAAAGATAATGCTGAAAGCGTTGGGAAGACACTGAGCTGGAAGAGTCTCGTTATGAATGAGAGAAACCTAATAGTGGAATCATTTCTTGAACCAAAAATTCTGCTCAAATTGGATGATGTATCATCAAATTAGTGTAACAGAAAAACATATACTAAACTTACCATTGCAAGTTGGGATAGTTGAGCTCATATTGAAGGCAAAGAGCGTTAATTTCCTTTATAGACAACATAACATTAATCATTATCTAAACATATATTTTGCTGACTTTGAATACACACAAAATACTTGAATTTATGCACAATTAATTTTAATCGAAGAATTTGAAGACAAAAAGTACTTTGTTTTCTTTTTTAAGCAGTTTTTGTTCTACGATTGACTTGAACATGTTTTCTTTTTTTAATAAAATGCAAATAATTCCACTTGTGGATAGTTCCCAATGAGAGACGTGTTGCATCGCTATATGTGGCTGGTAGCCATAATTGATGAGGTGAGCGCGTGTCTGGCGAGCTTTGAGAAGCTCAGCATAAAAAGAATTCGAACTTGGATAATATTTTGACAAACTCTTTAAGTTTATTAACAACATTATTATTATATAAGAATAGCTCTAAAGCTGATTTAATTTGGTGACAGAACAATAAATAGGAAATTGCAATATTCAACCTTCAGTGGTATCAGATGGATTTGGTAAGTTCTTAGATGACTTTATAGTTAATATGAAATATTTACATTTTTATTTTCAGCTAAGAGAGATAGAGAGAGAAAGATAGAGAATGATAGAGAAAGATAGAAAGAGCTGTTAGTGCATACTTGATTAATTGTCCCTGGGGTATCATTCGTAAATACCACACCAAAAGCATACTTGACTTTTAGGTGGAAGCAGTTGCTGCATATTGAAAATGAAATTTAATATGCCAAAATATTGCCGGACACTTGAGGCTGTCAGTGGCAGGAGCACACTCAATACAGAGACATAGTACAGATACATCGAGTGCTATAAAATTGATGATAATGAAGTGCTGCAGCTGCAGATACATTTGACAGGACGAAAGCTTGAAACAAAATAAGCAAATGCCATTGTCAATAGATGTCTTTGAAATATCTAATGGCCACCTTGTGTGCTTCAGCAATTTTGTGAAGCATCTTGAAATGTGACAACATGTTGTTTGCAACTAAACAGTACAAGTAGTAGTATTAGTAGATACAAAAGTATCTGCAGATATCATATCAAGTGGCAGCTGCCCATCGCCTATTATATCACACTGGATTTGGACCGTGAAAATTGCTGATGAGTTTGCAGCAGCTCCTTCGGTCTGCGGTTTTGTGTGTTTTACTGGAGCCAATGGTAATTGCTTCAGAAGATTTTGAAAAATTGAAAATTAAGTGGATTGCTTTGAGCATTATTAGTAGCAATCTCGGCTGTGTTTGCTTGCATAATTGTCAACTAACTAAAATGTCTTTGATGTTGTAATTTAAATTGCCAGGACAGTCCTGAGCTGTAAGTCAAGTATAACTTACTTGTCGTATTGTTTAATGCTCACTTACCTTCGGATTGGACGTGCTGCTTAATTGAAAGATGTACACTGTCTGCCAAATTGTTAGCCAGTTAGCCAAGTCAGTTAGCCGGTTAGCTAGCTGCCAATTGGCTGCTTGACTTCCTTGGCCCCGGCCAAAGTCAATTTGTCGTTGTACTTAGTCACATACATACGGATGTACATAACTTGCCAGCCAGCCAGCCAGCCCGGAGTCCACGGGTTCACATTGCACATTACGGCTTTGAATGCCAACTCGCAAATGAACCATAAATAAATAATTTGAATTACCAGCACAGGAAAAATACAACGCCCTGCGCAGAGCTCATATGGGATTTAGGCGAGGGTTGATTTGCAAATGGAGCATCAGGTTAATCACTTCAAGGCAATCATAATAATATGTAATTATTAAATATATTTCAAACGGAACTAATTATAGATTGTTAGTATTACTATTGTCTTAAACTCTATTAAAACACAGTTGCACAGAAATTATTAGTCTATACTTGCAGCTTACAGAATAATAATCGTAATATAAATGTAAAGTGTAAAATTTACAAGATATGTTCTTGTAGTTCTTTAAATATTTGATTTTTGCTCGAGCGAATTGGCAATCTAAAACTTACTCGATAGCAGTACTTAAATTTTTGACTGGCGTTTTATAAAATATTTACTAACTACTTGGTGAATAATTTTACTCACTCAAAGTAATTATTATTATCACACTAGTGTGCTGTGCTAAATTGATGATGATTTTAACTTCAATATTCAAGCTCATCTTACACACGACTAATAAAAAAATGTTAAATCACTCATCTGAAGAACTTTCGAAAGATGCTTAACAAGAACATCTCAGGCAACCCTCAGAGCAATTCGCAGGTTGGGCTGTCACAAAAACAAAATAAAATGAAAGAAACTATCGAAACAACAAATCGTTCGAAACAAAAGAAAAACAAAACTACTTTATAACATGTCTGCAGCAGAGACAATCGCAGAGATACTCCAGCAAAAGAAACTTGAAGATACTTGTAGTCGTATCCGTATTCGTATATGTATTCGTATTCGTATTCGTATCTGTATTCGTATTCGTATTCGTATTCGTTTTCACATTCGCATTCGCATTTGTATTTTTATTTGTATTCGTATGCTGTTCTATGGACGGGGTGGCAGCCACCGTTCGGTGCAAGTTCATTAAATAAATTATTCATACGCATCGTGTGCCGACAAAATGGCTACTGGCGACTGGCGGTCGTCGCTTTGTTTCACTTTTTCGCACAGAGAGCGATTTTTCATTGACAGTTTGTTTTATTTGGCATGTGTCTGCACCGTTGTGCAGAATGTAAACGCATTCGGCTTAAATATTTATGGCCAAATGTCTGTGCTGTGCTGTGCTGTGCTGTGCTGTGTGCACCGAAATAGATCGGGATGCGGCAGATACTCAACTTGACATTTGTGAAGTGTGTGCCGGCCGCATTCACCTAACGGAGTGTCAAGTGGCGGCATCATTAGGCCATCCATATACAAAAGGAAAACCTCCGCTCCTCTCGCTCTCTGTAAAACACAGCTCATTTGCAATGCTAAATGAGAAGAGGGACCGCAAAGTGAGGTGAAAGTGTGCAACACTTTCGGGCAGTGCAACAGTTTCGTAAATCAAAACTAATTCAATTCGAAATGCTGACTTTCAGCTCCGGGCTGATGATGATGGCTACATCACAGATTACAGCATAACCACAACTGCGGGCTAAGCGGCATCTGGACACCTGGCCATCTCTGTGGCTACACAATTTAAGCTGTTAAATGGAATTTTTTATATGTTGCAACACTCAAACGTAGATGAGTGTACTCGTACTATTCCTGGGCCATGTTAACCAATAAAAATGCATAGTAAACTATGCAAATGTCAAATGTAAATGCCAGTAACTGAGGAGTGCATGAATACTTCTACTTGTCAATGCATTCCAAAAAGAGTTCGTCCAGCATTTTTGATAGTTGCAGCTTGTTGTCTGCCACTCCAGTCTCCCATTTCCCATTTCCCATTTCGTGTGGCATGCAAAAGTTGTCCGACTGATTTTTATTCTTTTTTGGTTCCATTGCGGTTGACTGCAGCTGCATGAGATTGCATTTTGAAAAGTCGGATACATGGATGCAAAGCGCAAGTTTCTAATATTTGACTAATTTGAATTGGGGCGAATTGTTTCCACATCACTGATCAACTGCAAAATGTTAAATGTGCTTTCCCAACGGTACAGCAAGAAATGTCCTTCCTTCCCTTTGCTCCTCGGTGTCCTGCTTTTCTTGTTTCACTAAGTTTTGCCCTCTTTGCATATACGAAGCCACAAGATAGCAAGTGATTTTTCTATGGCTTTAATATTATTAATATTCATATAATTTTCGATTATTTTTCAAATAAAAAATTCTACAATAATAAATCAACCTGCATTACTAATTATTTTTCGATAATTTTTCATATATACATGTATATTTCTTTTAATAATTTCAAAACAAAATAATGTCAACAGCAACTTTTATAGTAAAGCTCGCAAGTTCCTGATAACCTTTTAAGATCCTCTCAGAAATTATTTACTTTATAAATAAAAAAAAAGAAAGATAAGTTTTCAGTTCAGATACTTTGTACTTCACTTTCGAGTTTCCTTTGCTAATTAATAGAGTTTTTTCTTATTATTTGTAATTGGCAAACTTAAAGTTGTTAAAATAATATAAAATACATGCTTTGTTTTGAAACTTTGCCAAGCCTTGTGTCGTAAGATATATGTCCACTTTTATGATGTTCCTTAGGGAACTGGTCAGTGGTCACTGACTGGTGCCTGTCCTGCTCGCTTTGATGTTGTTTTCCCACGCAATTCCTTCACTGACACCCATCCAAAGAGTCGAGCAGCGACAAAATGTCAACGAACTGGCAATTTTTTATAATTTGCAAGCAGTAAACGCTTCAAAATGAGAATAATTTTGAGCAACGGCAAACAAATTCATTAAAACGCACTCAAACAACAACAGCAACAACAACAACAGAAACAACAACAACAACAACAACAGCAACAACAACAGCAACAGCAACAATGACTTAAATAGCGAGGCTGCATATGAAGAATAACGATGCCACCACACAACAATTGACATTGACAAAGAGGCGTTGTCGCTGACAACGACTGGTGGCAAGTGCGGTCGGGTCGGGGTTGGTGACGGCGAGGGGGGTAGGTATGCGTCTGGGGAGTCTTCTAGACAGCGGCGTTGCCTTCTAATAAATCTGAGCGCTTTTGCGCAACACTGTGAATTTAATTAAAACTAAGCTCTTCATTTGCTGCTCAAATGGGTCAGCCGAGTGGGCGTGGCAGTGGCAGTGGCAGTGGCAGTGGCAGCGGCAGCGGCTGCTGTTTCTTTCTCTTTTCACTTGTTGTTGGCCACCCAAAAACTTTTGCTTTCAGCTCTCGCATATAATTGTGGGAATTTGTAATGAGTCTGTCAAAACAGGGGGCCCTGGGTCCATATGCAAATGATTATTATCATCATCTTTGGCATTTACTTACCCATACATTTTAATATGCTTGTCGCTGCCGAAAATTAACGTCAAATAATATGTTTTCATTATGTTTTTTAAGGCGACTTCTTTCTACCGCCGCTGTCAAATTAATTTCACTTCATTTTGTTATTAATGCCCACAAAATTATGCTTCGCTTTTGGTCCAAGCTAACTTTTTCTGGTTGTTTTTGATGACTACAAATGACTAAATGGCCAAGACTAGATTGAAAACAAATTAAGCACAGTAAGAAAATGTTAAAAAGTTTTGCAATTAGCGTAAAGTTTCGTCAATTTTAAAACCCCCTTTTATATATAAGAGCAGTCTTTCAAGAACTATCGGAAAACTATCGGATATTCTGAATTGTTTCATAACATAGTTTTTACTTAAATTTAAAGTTTTAATTTTAAATTTTTCTTCTATTTTTAACTGTTTTTTTTTTATTACATATTTAACTTATTTATTTTTATACTATTATACCAAATAGGTATAATAGTATATTGAATTTGTTCAATGTCCGTCATGCTGTCTGTCCGTCTGTATGAACCCGCGTTTCTCCGACACCCTTAGAGATAGAGACTTGAAACTTGGAACATATACTGAAAAGTACCCTCAAAAGTTAAAGTGTCAAGGATTTGGTTCTACGTCCACTAGGGAGCTTGAAAACCGCTAAATTCGATTTTCGCAAATCAATAAATTCACATTTCTCTCACAATTTAATGAATAGAGTCACCAATTTTGGTTGGTAGGTTGTTGGCGAGGTCCTTCAAAGATCGGCATGTGCCACGACCACCTGCATCTTCCGCAGTTCTTGAGTTGGGAACGTCAAATTCGGTAGGTATATTACTGGTAGTCGCCCTTAAGAATTGATATTAAATTTGTGTTGCCATGCCGACACCTGCGCCCATAATCGACAATGCCTATATTTCGAAAAGTGTAAATAAATAAATCCATATATCTCCCAAAATTTTAGATATAGAGTGACCAAACTTCGAAAGTAACTTGCTGGTAATCTCCTCCAAGGATCGGCATATCAGGAACTTCGGCACTAGCTATCTGAAATGCGCATATCTTCCATAATTTGTAAGCTAGAGTCACCAAATTTTTAAAGTATGTTACTGGTAACTCCCCTAAGATCGATGAAAATTGAGTAGCCACGCCTACTCCGCCTACCCAAACCGATACACCCGCTAGTGTGAATCGATAATACCATACATCTCACGCAATTTTAAAGTCTCCCTGCCTGCTCACATTTTGGTGGAAAACTTTAAGAGGGGAAATTTGACAACAATATTAGAATACATTTAACAGAAATATACCCTGAACGCATTTGGTAATCGGGCTCACTCGACTACACAGCATTCCTTCTTGTTTTAATTTGACATAGTCGTTTTTATTAAATGATACTTACTGATAATACACTTTCATTAGATTAGTAGTAAGGGTCTATACACATATAGACTATTTTTGAATTTATTCAAATAAACAATCTGTTTTCTATAAGTTATACAATTTTATAAATTAGTCTCTTCTTTTTTGGCAATTGCAATTATGATATATAATATGCAAAATAATAATGTTTTAGTCGGCAACCTTTTCTTTTATTGGCCTCTATTTAAAGATTTATAAACTATAAAATATATGGGTATAATCTAAATAAAAGCCTTAGGTAGCATATGATTTGGGTTGATCAGTTCCAAGAGTGCTGCTTCTAGAATTTGAATAAAATAAATTAAGTTATTATCATATGTTATCTTATAATTTTTAAGTTCATTCTTACTTATGTTAGAGTTGGCTCAGTTTGAATAAGTCACCCATCAGAAATGGCAGGCCGCCCTTCCTGCACATGGTTATGGGGCATCGCATAAATCAGTTTTTGCCAAAACTGAGAACCATCTCTTTTGAGATATGTATTTAGTTTCAAATAGATCTTCAGCTCAGAATCCAAGTCACTGAAGTCTTTGACATCTGGGTAAACGATTACAATCAGGCGTTTTCTTGGGTCGATGGAGGTAGCCCTTATAGCCATACGGAACTCGAAGCGCCCCCAGTATGACTGTACGAAGTTTTTGGTCATGAGTATAATTATTCTTTTAGATTCGTCTATCGATTTTAGTATGCAGGCTGGAATAGATTCACCAATTAACCAATCTCGTTGATAGAAGCATAATCGAAATGCACGGGGATCATTTTCCAATTTCTCCACGTACTCTTCAACAAGTTTCGAGTCCAAGTGTGAGTAAGCAAGAAATGCATCAATTCGGAGGACTTTCGCATTTTCGAGTTCTGGACGGGAAATGCAACTAAGACATAGATTTCGCTGATAAAGCCATAATACAATAGACTTTTTGAAATAAATATATGCCTGTATTACAACACCGATTCCAACAAGAGATCCAAGAATGATTATAGCATAAGTCTTAGATGATAGACAAATATCATTTTTAATAGCAAATTCAATAAGTTGTACGTTTTCCTCATTGCATTTGATACTTTCACGATCCTCAATCTGATGAGATGAGTTGATAACATACAAAATGAAAGCTTCGGTTTCGCAATTGCAAATCCATGGGTTCCCCGAAAGTTGAAGTCGTAATGTATTTGATCTCGAGGAGAGAAATTTCAGCACTTCCTTATCAAGAGTTCGTATACTGTTGTTCCTTATGTCCAAATAAGTTATATTGTGTGGTAATTGATGCAACTTTAAATTAGTTAATTTATTGTTGTTAATTAAGGACAGTTCACGTATATTAGAGTGTCCATATGAGGTCGTGTTTGGTAATTTGGTGATATTTGTGTTGTTCAATTGAAGTGCTGTGAATCCTATTATTGGGATCGGAATCATTGGAAATTCTTTCATTGGATCAATGTTGCCACAATTCATTATAAATCGATTTGTTTGACGTTCCAAATAGCACACACAGCCAGAGGGACATGTCTTATTATTTATATCAACACCAAATCTACATATGTTATTTGAATCAAGGCAAATAAAGGCTTTTATTTTATTTGTATAAGTCCAGCCAATATATTTGTTTTGTGTATCAATGTTAATAATTGCAAGTTTGGTATAAAAGTTTCCTGTGTATTCAATGCATTGTTTCGTATGATTTACTAAAGTATTAGTAATATATAACTTTTCCAAGTGATTTTGTAAGATTTTAGAGCTGAAAGGAAAAAGAAAACAAGAGAGAATTTTACAGTCGGAGGTAATCGACAGCGAAATACTATGATACCATAATTGTAGCTATTAAATTACGGATGATATGACTTTTTCGAGATTTTGGGGGCAAGAGTGGGCGTGGCACCAAAAATTTTTTGAGTTCGCTCTTAGAAATATACCTTTAAAATTTGATAGCTATAGCTTTTAAATTGCGGAAGATATGGGCATTTATCGTTTTTTGGGGGCGGTAGTGGGCCTGGTCCAAAATTTTTTTTCAGACTTTTGTAGGGTTTTACTAGCAATACACCTTTCAAATTTGGTGACTTAAGCTATCAAGTTGCGTGAGATATACGGTGTTATCGATTTTCACCAACAGGTGTATCGGTTTATGTGGGCGGAGTGGGCGTGGCCATCCATTTTTTTCATCGATCTTTTGGGGAAGTTATTAGTAACATACCTTCACAATTTTGTGACTCTAGCTTACACATTACGGAATATATGCGCATTTTAAATTTCCATGGACGAAGTTCCTGGGGGCGGCCGTTGTGGGTGTGGTCCAAAAATTGATATGCCAATCCTTGGAGGAGGTTACCAGCAAATTACCTTCTAAGTTTGGTTACTCTAACCTTAAAATTGTGGGAGATATAAGGAGTTATCTATTTACACCTTCCGCAATATCGGCATTGTCGATTATTGGCGCAGGTGTGGGCGTGGCAACACAATTTTGTTATCGATTCTTAAAGGCGACTACCAGTAATATACCTACCAAATTTGACATCCCTACTCAAAAACTGTGGAAGATATAGCCATTTAAAAATTGTATGGGCGAGGGGGATGGGGCGTCGGAGGTGGGCGTGGCACATGCCGATCTTTGAAGTACCTCGCCAACAACCTACCAACCAAAATTGGTGACCGTATCCATTAAATTGTGAGAGATATGTGGCCTTATAGAAGTGCGATCGAATTTAGCGGTTTTCTAGCTCCCTAGTGGACCCAAGACACTTTAACTTTTGAGGGTACTTTCCAGTGTCGGAGAAACGCGCGTTCATATAGACGGACAGACGGACGGACAGCATGACGGACATTGCACAAAACCAATATACTATTATACCTTTTTGGTATAATAGTACAATAAATACTAAGTATTACAGGAAGTATAAAATATTTAATACTTACTAAATTAAATTAAATATTAAATATCGTTACACTTAAAAGCCAGTAAACTGTTTTTACTACAAAACTAAATAATTGTAAGAATTATATTTAAATAAACACACCTCATCCACTCAGTATTATTTATCCATGTGCCTCTAATATCCAGTGTTTTCAAATTTGTTAAATTATGAAAATGCTCCGAATAGAGCTCCAGAATGTTACAGCTTATAAATTTAATTTCCGATAAATTTACCAGACCATAAAAACTTTCATTATGAATCTCAAACTTGATAGACTCTTCAGAATCACTACCTTCCAAAGTAAATCTTTCCAAGTTTGTTGCACCGCTCAAAAAGGCTTTATCGAGAATAAATGTATTGTTGGTATCTCTTGGCGAATCAACCTTTATTTCTAGTGTTCTTAGCTGAGTCGCATTAGTGATATGGAAATTCTTGCACACACTATTACCAGTCTTAAAAATTATATGTAAGCCTTTTAAATGTATAAGATTTTGCACAATTTCATTTACATCTCCGCAGTATAACAACATTCTCCAATATAATTCTTCCAAATAGGGTAAATTTTTTGCCGTGGAATTAAGATGACTAACCCCTCTTTTTTGATTGGTAACGATTTGAAGTGTGTGCACAGTCAAGTTTTTACATTTCTCGAACACATTTTTTATAGAACATCTTTCTTGTCCTTGCTTTTGCTCCAGGAATTTAAACATGCTTACACCGACGTTTTCCAATTCACATTTTCCATCAAACCCAAAAATATAGCTGTCGTTGTAGGAGCAGGCACACTGGAAACTCAAGTTATCATCCTCCAAAGTCAGCTCACAGTCACCAACTTCGCTGTAAGATCCACTGTTTGCCTCGAAGATCAATTTAAAAGCATCAAGATCAATTTTACCACTAATTTTGTTTAAGCCAGTGCAAACTATGGATATTGCAAAGAATGATGAAATTATTTGAAGTAATTTAATCAACATTTTCCCATTTATGTGGGCAATAAACACATGTCAATGCTCGAAAAGTGAAATAAGAACTGAGCAGCTATTGCCAAGCTTGTTCAGAAGAAATCTCTGACTTATGGTACTTTAGGGCAGTTGCAGATTAAATTAATTTCGTAGGCATATTTTTATACCCTGGACCAATTAAATATGGGTAAAAGGGTAGAATGGTTTTGTGCAATTGTATGTAACAAGCAGAAAGAAGCATCTCTGACTTCATTAAGTATTCTTAATCGTATTAAGTATTCTTGATCGGGATCGAGTCGATATAGCCATGTCCGTCTGTACGGCTGTATGAACAAGAGAATCTCAGAGACTATAAGAACTCCAGACTTCAAATTTGAAATATAGGTTCTTGTATACCAGGCGCACATCAAGTGTGCTTTATTTTATCGATAATTGCTTCCGTTTCTAGATTATCGATACATTTTGATTTCCGATAGCAATAAATTCCATAAATTAAAAGGTAGAGGCTAAATGGTATACATATGCATATTATTGATCAATTGCCCAAATTTCCCCGAGATCGGATAAGAAGTTACGGGCATTATTTTTTCTCATATTGATATTATTTCTATCAGCAGCCTTTTCAGTATACAAGTTAACATTTCGCTGAGGCAGCATACTCAAGCATGGCGTACCCAGCGGTCAGCGGCACATGGCCCGTATCCAATATGCTGATATGAGTTTTTGATATGTGAGTCAAATCCATCGATCACCAACATTATAACATTCGCTTGGTAAGTCGAGCACCGTCCGAAATGCTTACGCTGAAATTGCCTGGATCGCCCACGACTGGGACAGCGATAGCGGAGCGACATTTTATTGCACAATATTTGTTTGGTATTTCCGCCTGAAGTGCCTAGTCTGCACTTTCACGGGTCAGCCGCAGTCCTCAGCGAAGCGGTTCCCTTAGTTTACTAATGTCTTAAGATTCATTTTTGTACTTTAGTTCTAATTTAACTATCGAAGAGGCGGGATGCCCGCCTCATTTTGTGTTATCATTTTGTGTTATCATAACTTAATACAATCTTAACTCCTCAAGTTTTTGCTGGACCAACTAGTAAGCCACTAATCGTGATCAGCTCAAGCCATGCGGATAAACTTAAAAATAAAATTAAACAAACCCACGGTATAAAAAAAAAACACGTAGACGAAAACAGCGAATTGTATAACAAAAACAAAAAAACATAAAAATTCCAAAACAAGAATACAAAACCACGATAAAACAAAAGAACACTAGCAACAAGTAAAATGCTGAAGTCGAGTGAGCCTGATTTCGATATACCCTTAACCCAGTTGTTAAATATATATAAATACTGTTGGCGAATTTCACCTTAAAAATCTTGCACCCAAATGCGAGCAGGTCCGCAAGTGCACTCATATCTTATAGCAAGCTGCCTGGCTAAAAACGCGTGCTTATTGAAATTGATCTGCGCCTGGTATACGAGAACCTATATTCAAAATTTCAAATCTCTAGCTCTTGTAGTCTCCGAGATCCGAGATCCGAGATCTATGACCACGCATACAGACGGACGGACGGAGAGACGGACATGGCTATATCGACTCGGCTGTTGATCTTGATCAAGAATACAATACTTTATGGGGTCTGAGAAGCTTCCTTCTGCCTGTTACATAAAATAATAATAAAATAAAATAATAATAAATATTTAACAGAGATATACCCTGAACGCCTTTCGTAGTCCGGCTCACTCGACTACACAGCATTCTTACTTGTTGTAATTTGACATTGTCGTTTTTTGACGTTTTTGACGGTCTTAAAACATTTTTTAAATGATACTCAATGATAATATATGTTCATTAGATTAGTCCATACGCATATAGACTAGTTTTATATTTATTCAAATAAACAAGCTGTTTTCTATAAGTTATACAATTGTAAAAAGTCTCTTCTTTTTAGTCAATTACAATTATGATATATAATATGCAAAATAACAATGTTTTAGTCGACAACCTTTTCTTTTATTAGCCTCTATTTGAAGATTTATAAACTATAAAATATAAATTTATACTCTAAATAAAAGCCTTAGGTAGCATATGATTTGGGTTGATCAGTTCCAAGAGTTCTGCTTCTAGAATTTGAATGAAATAAATAGAATTATTATCATTTATAATCTTATAATTTTTCATGTTCATTCTTACTTATGTTAGAGTTGGCTCTGCTTGAATAAGTCACCCATCAGAAATGGCAGGCCGCCCTTCCTGCACATGGTTATGGGGCATCGCATAAATCAGCTTTTGCCAAAACTGCGGACCATCCCGTTTGAGATATGTATTTAGTTTCAAATAGATCTTCAGCTCAGAATCCAAGTCACTGAAGTCTTTGACATCTGGGTAAACGATTACAATCAGGCGTTTTCTTGGGTCGATGGAGGTAGCCCTTATAGCCATACGGAACTCGAAGCGCCCCCAGGATGACTGTACGAAGTTTTTGGTCATGAGTATAATTATTCTTCTAGATTCGTCAATCGATTTTAGTATGCAGGCTGGAATAGATGCACCAATTAACCAATCTCGTTGATAGAAGCATAATCGAAATCCACGGGTATCATTTTCCAATTTCTCCACGTACTCTTCAACAAGTTTCGAGTCCAAGTGTGAATAAACAAGAAATGCATCAATTTGCAGGACTTTCGCATTTTCGAGTTCTGGGCGGGAAATGCAACTAAGACAAAGATTTCGCTGATAAAGCCATAATACAATAGACTTTTTGAAATAAATATATGCCTGTATTACAACACCGATTCCAACAAGAGATCCAAGAATGATTATAGCATAAGTCTTAGATGATAGACAAATATCATTTTTAATAGCAAATTCAATAAGTTGTACGTTTTCCTCATTGCATTTGACACTTTCACGATCCTCAATCTGATGAGGTGAGTTGATAACATACAAAATGAAAGCTTCGGTTTCGCAATTGCAAATCCATGGATTCCCCGAAAGTTGAAGTCGTAATGTATTTGATCTCGAGGAGAGAAATTCCAGCACTTCCTTGTCAAGCGTTTGTAGACTGTTGTTCCTTATGTCCAAATAAGTTATATTGTGTGGTAATTGATGCAACTTTAAATTAGTTAATTTATTGTTGTTAATTAAGGACAGTTCACGTATATTAGAGTGTCCATATGAGGTCGTGTTTGGTAATTTGGTGATATTTGTGTTGTTCAATTGAAGTGCTGTGAATCCTATTATTGGGATCGGAATCATTGGAAATTCTTTCATTGGATCAATGTTGCCACAATTCATTATAAATCGATTTGTTTGACGTTCCAAATAGCACACACAGCCAGAGGGACATGTCTTATTATTTATATCAACACCAAATCTACATATGTTATTTGAATCAAGGCAAATAAAGGCTTTTATTTTATTTGTATAAGTCCAGCCAATATATTTGTTTTGTGTATCAATGTTAATAATTGCAAGTTTGGTATAAAAGTTTCCTGTGTATTCAATGCATTGTTTCGTATGATTTACTAAAGTATTAGTAATATATAACTTTTCCAAGTGATTTTGTAAGATTTTAGAGCTGAAAGGAAAAAGAAAACAAGAGAGAATTTTACAGTCGGAGGTAATCGACAGCGAAATACTATGATACCATAATTGTAGCTATTAAATTACGGATGATATGACTTTTTCGAGATTTTGGGGCAAGAGTGGGCGTGGCACCAAAAATTTTTTGAGTTCGCTCTTAGAAATATACCTTTAAAATTTGATAGCTATAGCTTTTAAATTGCGGAAGATATGGGCATTTATCGTTTTTTGGGGGCGGTAGTGGGCCTGGTCCAAAATTTTTTTTCAGACTTTTGTAGGGTTTTACTAGCAATACACCTTTCAAATTTGGTGACTTAAGCTATCAAGTTGCGTGAGATATACGGTGTTATCGATTTTCACCAACAGGTGTATCGGTTTATGTGGGCGGAGTGGGCGTGGCCATCCATTTTTTTCATCGATCTTTTGGGGAAGTTATTAGTAACATACCTTCACAATTTTGTGACTCTAGCTTACACATTACGGAATATATGCGCATTTTAAATTTCCATGGACGAAGTTCCTGGGGGCGGCCGTTGTGGGTGTGGTCCAAAAATTGATATGCCAATCCTTGGAGGAGGTTACCAGCAAATTACCTTCTAAGTTTGGTTACTCTAACCTTAAAATTGTGGGAGATATAAGGAGTTATCTATTTACACCTTCCGCAATATCGGCATTGTCGATTATTGGCGCAGGTGTGGGCGTGGCAACACAATTTTGTTATCGATTCTTAAAGGCGACTACCAGTAATATACCTACCAAATTTGACATCCCTACTCAAAAACTGTGGAAGATATAGCCATTTAAAAATTGTATGGGCGAGGGGGATGGGGCGTCGGAGGTGGGCGTGGCACATGCCGATCTTTGAAGTACCTCGCCAACAACCTACCAACCAAAATTGGTGACCGTATCCATTAAATTGTGAGAGATATGTGGCCTTATAGAAGTGCGATCGAATTTAGCGGTTTTCTAGCTCCCTAGTGGACCCAAGACACTTTAACTTTTGAGGGTACTTTCCAGTGTCGGAGAAACGCGCGTTCATATAGACGGACAGACGGACGGACAGCATGACGGACATTGCACAAAACCAATATACTATTATACCTTTTTGGTATAATAGTACAATAAATACTAAGTATTACAGGAAGTATAAAATATTTAATACTTACTAAATTAAATTAAATATTAAATATCGTTACACTTAAAAGCCAGTAAACTGTTTTTACTACAAAACTAAATAATTGTAAGAATTATATTTAAATAAACACACCTCATCCACTCAGTATTATTTATCCATGTGCCTCTAATATCCAGTGTTTTCAAATTTGTTAAATTATGAAAATGCTCCGAATAGAGCTCCAGAATGTTACAGCTTATAAATTTAATTTCCGATAAATTTACCAGACCATAAAAACTTTCATTATGAATCTCAAACTTGATAGACTCTTCAGAATCACTACCTTCCAAAGTAAATCTTTCCAAGTTTGTTGCACCGCTCAAAAAGGCTTTATCGAGAATAAATGTATTGTTGGTATCTCTTGGCGAATCAACCTTTATTTCTAGTGTTCTTAGCTGAGTCGCATTAGTGATATGGAAATTCTTGCACACACTATTACCAGTCTTAAAAATTATATGTAAGCCTTTTAAATGTATAAGATTTTGCACAATTTCATTTACATCTCCGCAGTATAACAACATTCTCCAATATAATTCTTCCAAATAGGGTAAATTTTTTGCCGTGGAATTAAGATGACTAACCCCTCTTTTTTGATTGGTAACGATTTGAAGTGTGTGCACAGTCAAGTTTTTACATTTCTCGAACACATTTTTTATAGAACATCTTTCTTGTCCTTGCTTTTGCTCCAGGAATTTAAACATGCTTACACCGACGTTTTCCAATTCACATTTTCCATCAAACCCAAAAATATAGCTGTCGTTGTAGGAGCAGGCACACTGGAAACTCAAGTTATCATCCTCCAAAGTCAGCTCACAGTCACCAACTTCGCTGTAAGATCCACTGTTTGCCTCGAAGATCAATTTAAAAGCATCAAGATCAATTTTACCACTAATTTTGTTTAAGCCAGTGCAAACTATGGATATTGCAAAGAATGATGAAATTATTTGAAGTAATTTAATCAACATTTTCCCATTTATGTGGGCAATAAACACATGTCAATGCTCGAAAAGTGAAATAAGAACTGAGCAGCTATTGCCAAGCTTGTTCAGAAGAAATCTCTGACTTATGGTACTTTAGGGCAGTTGCAGATTAAATTAATTTCGTAGGCATATTTTTATACCCTGGACCAATTAAATATGGGTAAAAGGGTAGAATGGTTTTGTGCAATTGTATGTAACAAGCAGAAAGAAGCATCTCTGACTTCATTAAGTATTCTTAATCGTATTAAGTATTCTTGATCGGGATCGAGTCGATATAGCCATGTCCGTCTGTACGGCTGTATGAACAAGAGAATCTCAGAGACTATAAGAACTCCAGACTTCAAATTTGAAATATAGGTTCTTGTATACCAGGCGCACATCAAGTGTGCTTTATTTTATCGATAATTGCTTCCGTTTCTAGATTATCGATACATTTTGATTTCCGATAGCAATAAATTCCATAAATTAAAAGGTAGAGGCTAAATGGTATACATATGCATATTATTGATCAATTGCCCAAATTTCCCCGAGATCGGATAAGAAGTTACGGGCATTATTTTTTCTCATATTGATATTATTTCTATCAGCAGCCTTTTCAGTATACAAGTTAACATTTCGCTGAGGCAGCATACTCAAGCATGGCGTACCCAGCGGTCAGCGGCACATGGCCCGTATCCAATATGCTGATATGAGTTTTTGATATGTGAGTCAAATCCATCGATCACCAACATTATAACATTCGCTTGGTAAGTCGAGCACCGTCCGAAATGCTTACGCTGAAATTGCCTGGATCGCCCACGACTGGGACAGCGATAGCGGAGCGACATTTTATTGCACAATATTTGTTTGGTATTTCCGCCTGAAGTGCCTAGTCTGCACTTTCACGGGTCAGCCGCAGTCCTCAGCGAAGCGGTTCCCTTAGTTTACTAATGTCTTAAGATTCATTTTTGTACTTTAGTTCTAATTTAACTATCGAAGAGGCGGGATGCCCGCCTCATTTTGTGTTATCATTTTGTGTTATCATAACTTAATACAATCTTAACTCCTCAAGTTTTTGCTGGACCAACTAGTAAGCCACTAATCGTGATCAGCTCAAGCCATGCGGATAAACTTAAAAATAAAATTAAACAAACCCACGGTATAAAAAAAAAACACGTAGACGAAAACAGCGAATTGTATAACAAAAACAAAAAAACATAAAAATTCCAAAACAAGAATACAAAACCACGATAAAACAAAAGAACACTAGCAACAAGTAAAATGCTGAAGTCGAGTGAGCCTGATTTCGATATACCCTTAACCCAGTTGTTAAATATATATAAATACTGTTGGCGAATTTCACCTTAAAAATCTTGCACCCAAATGCGAGCAGGTCCGCAAGTGCACTCATATCTTATAGCAAGCTGCCTGGCTAAAAACGCGTGCTTATTGAAATTGATCTGCGCCTGGTATACGAGAACCTATATTCAAAATTTCAAATCTCTAGCTCTTGTAGTCTCCGAGATCCGAGATCCGAGATCTATGACCACGCATACAGACGGACGGACGGAGAGACGGACATGGCTATATCGACTCGGCTGTTGATCTTGATCAAGAATACAATACTTTATGGGGTCTGAGAAGCTTCCTTCTGCCTGTTACATAAAATAATAATAAAATAAAATAATAATAAATATTTAACAGAGATATACCCTGAACGCCTTTCGTAGTCCGGCTCACTCGACTACACAGCATTCTTACTTGTTGTAATTTGACATTGTCGTTTTTTGACGTTTTTGACGGTCTTAAAACATTTTTTAAATGATACTCAATGATAATATATGTTCATTAGATTAGTCCATACGCATATAGACTAGTTTTATATTTATTCAAATAAACAAGCTGTTTTCTATAAGTTATACAATTGTAAAAAGTCTCTTCTTTTTAGTCAATTACAATTATGATATATAATATGCAAAATAACAATGTTTTAGTCGACAACCTTTTCTTTTATTAGCCTCTATTTGAAGATTTATAAACTATAAAATATAAATTTATACTCTAAATAAAAGCCTTAGGTAGCATATGATTTGGGTTGATCAGTTCCAAGAGTTCTGCTTCTAGAATTTGAATGAAATAAATAGAATTATTATCATTTATAATCTTATAATTTTTCATGTTCATTCTTACTTATGTTAGAGTTGGCTCTGCTTGAATAAGTCACCCATCAGAAATGGCAGGCCGCCCTTCCTGCACATGGTTATGGGGCATCGCATAAATCAGCTTTTGCCAAAACTGCGGACCATCCCGTTTGAGATATGTATTTAGTTTCAAATAGATCTTCAGCTCAGAATCCAAGTCACTGAAGTCTTTGACATCTGGGTAAACGATTACAATCAGGCGTTTTCTTGGGTCGATGGAGGTAGCCCTTATAGCCATACGGAACTCGAAGCGCCCCCAGGATGACTGTACGAAGTTTTTGGTCATGAGTATAATTATTCTTCTAGATTCGTCAATCGATTTTAGTATGCAGGCTGGAATAGATGCACCAATTAACCAATCTCGTTGATAGAAGCATAATCGAAATCCACGGGTATCATTTTCCAATTTCTCCACGTACTCTTCAACAAGTTTCGAGTCCAAGTGTGAATAAACAAGAAATGCATCAATTTGCAGGACTTTCGCATTTTCGAGTTCTGGGCGGGAAATGCAACTAAGACAAAGATTTCGCTGATAAAGCCATAATACAATAGACTTTTTGAAATAAATATATGCCTGTATTACAACACCGATTCCAACAAGAGATCCAAGAATGATTATAGCATAAGTCTTAGATGATAGACAAATATCATTTTTAATAGCAAATTCAATAAGTTGTACGTTTTCCTCATTGCATTTGACACTTTCACGATCCTCAATCTGATGAGGTGAGTTGATAACATACAAAATGAAAGCTTCGGTTTCGCAATTGCAAATCCATGGATTCCCCGAAAGTTGAAGTCGTAATGTATTTGATCTCGAGGAGAGAAATTCCAGCACTTCCTTGTCAAGCGTTTGTAGACTGTTGTTCCTTATGTCCAAATAAGTTATATTGTGTGATAATTGATACAACTTTAAATTAGTTAATTTATTATTGTTAGTTAAAGACAGTTCACGTATATTAGAGTGTCCATATGAGGTGTCGAGCTTGGTAATTTGGTAATGTTTGTGTTGTTCAATTGAAGTGTTGTGAATCCTATTATTGGGATCGGAATCATGGGAAATTCTTTCAGTGGATCAATGTTGCCACAATTCATTATAAATCGATTTGTTTGACGTTCCAAATAGCACTCACAGCCATAGGGACATGTCTTATTATTTATATCAACACCAAATCTACATTTGCTATTTGAATCAAGGCAAATAAAAGCTTTTATTTTAGTTGTATAAATCCAGACAATATTTTTGTTTTTTGTGTCAACGTTAATAATTGCTAGTTTGGTATAAAAGTTTCCTTCCTAAATTGCGGAAGATATGGGCATTTATCGTTTTTTTGGGGCGGTAGTGGGCGTGGTCCAAAATTTTTTTTCAGACTTTTGTAGGGTTTTACTAGCTATCCACCTTTTAATTTTGGTGACTTAAGCTTCAAATTGTGTGAGATATACGATGTTCTCGATTTTCACCAACAGGTTTATCGGTTTAGGTAGGCGGAGTGGGCGTGGCAATCCATTTTTTTATAGATCTTTTGGGGGAGTTATTAGTAACATACCTTCAAAATTTTGTGACTCTAGCTTACACATTACGAAAGATATGCGCACTAAGTTTCTAGGGACGAAGTTCCTGTGGGCGGCGGTTGTGGGCGTTGTCCAAAACTTGATATGCCAATCCTTGGAGGAGGTAACCAGCAAATTACCTTCCAAGTTTGGTTACTCTATCTTTAAAATTGTGGGAGATATTCGGAGTTATCGATTTACACTTTCCGCTATATCGGCATTGTCGATTATGGGCGGGGGCTGGGGGCGTTAGAATTTGGCGTGGTATACTCCGACTTTTGAAATAATTCGCCAACAACCTACCAACCAAATATGGTGACTGTAGCCATAAAATTGTGGGATATATGTGGTTATTATCGATTTTCGAATATCGATCTTATCGATTTTCTAGCTCCCTAGTAGGCGTAGCACTCCAATCTCAAATCTTTATCTATTCGGAGCACAGACAAGTATATGTTCCAAGTTTCAAGTCTGTTTATCTAGGGATGCCGAAAAAATGTGCGTTAACAAAGACGGACAGACGGACGACGGACGCATGACGGACATTGCTCAAAACCAATATACTATTTCGGTATCCGAGTATAAAAATGTGCCTGCAAATGAACTTAATCTGCAACTGCTCAGTCCCTAAGGAGCTAAAATACCATAGATCAGAGATTTCTTCTGAACAAGCTTGCCAATAGCTGCTCAGTTCCTATTTTACTTTTGGAGCATTCAGATGTGTATATTGCCCACATAAATGGGAACATGTTGATTAAATTACTTCAAATAATTTCATTGTTCTTTGCAATATCCATAGTTTGCAATTGCTTAAACTACATAAGTGGTAAAATTAATAGCGATGTTTTTAAATCGATCTTCAAGATAGACAGTCAATTTTACAGCGAATTTGGTGACTGTGAACTGACTTTGGTGGGTGATAACTTGAGATTCCAGTGTACTTGCTCCTACGAAGAATATCACATTTTAATCAGAGAGTTAAAATTTGGTATTAATAAGTTTGTTGGAAAATGTGAATTAAACAACAGCGGTGTAAATATGTTTAAATGTCTAGAGCAAAAGCAAGGACATATTATTGCAAAATATAGATGTCACGAGCAAGAAAGGTATTATATAGAAAATATGTTCAAGAAATGTAAAAATCTGACTGTGCACACACTTCAAATCATTAACGAAAGTGAAGACGAGATTAATAATATTTATTACACGGCAAGAAATGTATCTATTTGGAGGAACTATATTGGCAAATGTTGGGAAACATGTGACTACTCACAAATATAAAGAGTGCAAGAGTTTCAATATCACCAATGCGACTCAGCTAAGAAAACTACGTATAACAGTTATTTCGCCAGTGGATACCAAAAATAAATTTATTCTCGATAAAGCCTTTTTGAGCGGTGCAAAAAACTTGGAAAGCTTTATGTTGATTGGTAGTGATTTTGAAGAGTCTATCAAGTTTGAGATTTATCGGAAATTAAATTTATAAACTGTAACATTCTGGAGCTATATTCAGAGCATTTTCACAATTTAACAAATTTGAAAACACTGGATATTAGAGGCAAATGGATAAATAATATTGATTGGATGAGGTATTTATAAATATAATTCTTATTAGTATGTAGTTAAAAAAAATAAAACTGTATACTGGCTTTAACGTTTAAAGTTGATTAATTTAACATAATATGTATTAAATATTTATATTAATACTTAGTATTTATTTTTATAATAATATTAACTTAACTTAAACTTAAATTTTGCTTCAGCACTTCCACTGCTAATAATAATTCAGATTTTCCGCCCGACTCATATATTTAATTGATCGCATAACTTGCAATCTCATATATAAACCGTTACAACACACACTCCTTCATATATCTTTATATCCTGTAAAAATTTAGATTCCCATCCTACAGATATATGAGTGAAGAGTAATTTAATTTTCTATTTCCTTTCAGCTCTAAAATCTTACAAAATCAATTGGAAAATTTAACTATTAATTATTCTTTTATAAATCATACGTTCATCGAATACATAGAAAACTTTTAAACAAAACTTCCTATTATTGACGTTGCAGACCGTATAATTGCCTGGATTCATAAATATAAAATAAAAACCTTTATTTGCATTGATTCAAATAGCAAATGTAGATTCGTCGTTGATATAAATAATAAGAGATGTCCCTCTGGCTGTGAGTGCTATTTGGAACGTCAAACAAATCGATTTATAATGAATTGTGGCAACATTCATCCACTGAAAAAATTTCCAATGATTCCGATCCCAATCATAGGATTCACAACACTTCAATTGAACAACACAAACATTACCAAATTACCAAGCTCGACCTCATATGGACACTTTTATATACGTGAACTGTCTTTAATTAACAATAATAAATTAACTAACTTAAAGTTGTATCAATTATCACCCAATATAACTTATTTGGACATAAGGAACAACAGTATTCGAAGTGCTGGAATTTCTCTCCTCGAGATCAAATACATTACGACTTCAACTTTCGGGGAATCCATGGATTTGCAATTGTGAAACCGAAGCTTTCATTTTCTATGTCATCAACTCATCTCATCAGATTGAGGATCGTGAAAGTATCAAATGCAAAGAGGAAAACGTAAACCTGATGGAATTCGCTGCTAAAAATGATATTTATCTATCATCTAAGACTTACGCTATAATCATTCTTGGATCTCTTGTTGGAATCTGTGTTCTAATACTAATATATATTTATTTCAAAAAGTCTATTGTATTATGGCTTTATCAACGAAATCTTTGTCTTAGTTGCATTTCCCGCCCAGAACCCGAAAATGCGAAAGTCCTGCGAATTGATGCATTTCTTGCTTACTCACACTTGGACTCGACACTCGTTGAAGAGTACGTGGAGAAATTGGAAAATGATCCCCGTGCATTTCGATTATGCTTCTATCAACGAGATTGGTTAATTGGTGAATCCATTTCAGCTTGCATACTAAAATCGATAGACGAATCTAAAAGAATAATTATACTCATGACCAAAAACTTCGTACAGTCATACTGGGGGCGCTTCGAGTTCCGTATGGCTATAAGGGCTACCTCCATCGACCCAAGAAAACGCCTGATTGTAATCGTTTACCCAGATATCAAAGACTTCAGTGACTTGGATTCTGAACTCAAGACCTACTTGAAACTAAATACATATCTCAAACGAGATGGTCCTCAGTTTTGGCAAAAACTGATTTATGCGATGCCCCATAACCATGTGCAGGAAGGGCGGCCTGCCATTTCTGATGGGTGACTTAGTCTCAAACAGAGCCAACTCAAACATAAGTAAGAATGAACTTTAAAAATTATAAGATTACAAACGATATTAACTCTATTTGATTCATTCAAATTCTAGAAGCAGCAATCTAGGAACTGATCATCCAAATCATATGCTGCCAAAGGATTTTATTTAGATTATACCTATATATTTTATAGTTTATAAATCTTTAAATAGAGGCCAATAAAAGAAAAGGTTTCCGACTAAAACATTGTTATTTATATTTTATGTATCATAAATGTAATTGCCAAAAAACAAGAGACTACTTTTTAACAAGCTGTTTTATAACTTTGCATATATAAAACAGTTTGTTTATCTGAATAAATACAAAACAAGATAGAACGTTGCAGTCGGACGTAACCGACAGCGAAATACTATTATACCATTACATAAGTTAATTTAAATTTTTATAAATATATTATATTAATAAAATAAAATATATTTATATAATTATAAATTTGTATTTATATTAATCGGACTAAATAATTGCGTTTCGTTTTATTTTATAAATTAAATAAAACACAACAATCTATTGTGATGCTACATTGACTCGTGTAGAGCTGCTGTGAGCATGCGAAAAGACTATCGCGTTAAAAAATATCGCCGTTGAAACTTACTTATTTGAAAATAATATTAGATGCATAAATGCATTACATGAAAAAATAAGGATATAATGTATTGTATAACTAATACATTTTTAAGAAAATAACGCTTTACTATTTATTTCATTTATATTAATTATATTTATATTTATATTTTGTGGGCGGGAGCGGGCGTGGTCCAAAATTTTTTTTCCAAATTTATGAAGCAATATAACTTTAAAATTTGGTGACTTAAGTTTTCAAATTGCGTGAGATATATGGGTTTATCGATTTACACCAACAGGTGTATCGGTTTAGGTAGGTGGAGTTGGCGTGGCCATCCAATTTTTTTTATCGATCTTTGGGGCAGTTACCAGTAACATACCTTCAAAATTTTGCGACTCTAGCTGGCAAATTACGGCAGATACGCATTTTAAATTTATAGGGACGAAGTTCCTGGGGGCGGCGGTTGTGGGCGTGGTCCAAAAATTGGTATGCCAATCCTTGGAGAAGGTTACCAGCAAATTTCCTTCCAAGTTTGGTTACTCTATATTTAAAATTTTCGGAGTATGCGAAGTTATCAATTTACAATCGGAATTGTCGATTATAGGCGCAGGTGTGGGGGTGGCAACACAATTTTGTTATCGATTCTTAAAGGCGACTACCAGTAACATACCTACCAAATAACATTCCCTACTCAAAAACTGTGGAAGATATAGCCATTTAAAAATTGTATGGGCGAGGGGGATGGGGCGTCGGAGGTGGGCGTGGCACATGCCGATCTTTGAAGGACCTCGCCAAGAACCTACCATCCAAAATTGGTGAATGTATCCTTTAAATTGTGAGAGATATGTGGATTTATCGATTTGCTAAAATCGATTTTCGCAGTTTTCTAGCTCCCTAGTGGACGTAGGACCAAACCCAAGACACTTTAACTTTTGAGGGTACTTTCCAGTATACGTTCCAAGTTTCAAGTCTCTATCTCTAAGGGTGTCGGAGGAACGCGCGTTCATACAGACGGACAGATGGACGGATATTGCACAAACTCAATATACTATTATACCGAAGGTATAATTAAAATGAAATCAAATTAAATTAATCTTCGCTCATACATCTGTAGGATGGGAATCTAAATTGATACAGGACATAAGGGTTCATGTAGGAGTGTGAGTTTTAACGGTTTATATATGAGAGTGCGAGTTATGCGATCAATTAAATATATGAGTCGGGCGGGAAATCTGAATTATTATTAGCAGTGGAAGTGATGAATCAAAATTTAAGTTCATAGTTGCTACTGCGCCATTAATATTATTATAAAAGTAAATACTAAGTATTAAAGGAAGTATAAAATATTTACATATTATGTGAAATTAAATATCGTTAAACGTAAAAGCCAGTAGACTGTTTATACTACAAACCTACATAGTTGTAAGAATTATATTTAAATAAACACACCTCATCCACTCAATATTATTTATCCATGTGTCACAAAATTCCAATGATTTAAGATTTGTTAAATTGTGAAAATGCTCTGAATAGAGCTCCAGAATGTTACAGTTTATAAATTTAATTTCCGATAAATTTACCAGACCTTAAAAACTTTCATTATGAATCTCAAACTTGATAAAAGCTTCAGAATCACTATCTTCCAAAGTAAAGCTTTCCAAGTTTTTTGCACCGCTCAAAAAGGCTTTATCGAGAATAAATTTATTTTTGGTATCCACTGGCGAAATAACTGTTATACGTAGTTTTCTTAGCTGAGTCGCATTGGTGATATTGAAACTCTTGCACTCTTTATATTTGTGAGTAGTCACATGTTTCCCAACATTTGCCAATATAGTTCCTCCAAATAGATACATTTCTTGCCGTGTAATAAATATTATTAATCTCATCTTCACTTTCGTTAATGATTTGAAGTGTGTGCACAGTCAAGTTTTTACATTTCTTGAACACATTTTCGATAGAACATCTTTCTTGTCCTTGCTTTTGCTCTAGGCATTTAAACATGCTTACACCGACATTTTCCAATTCACATTTTCCATCAAACCCAAAAATATAGCTGTCGTTGTAGGAGCAGGCACACTGGAAACTCAAGTTATCATCCTCCAAAGTCAGCTCACAGTCACCAACTTTGCTGTAAGATCCACTGTTTGCCTCGAAGATCACTTTAAAAGCATCAAGATCAATTTTACCACTAATTTTGTTTAAGCCAGTGCAAACTATGGATATTGCAAAGAATGATGAAATTATTTAAAGTAATTTAATCAACATTTTCCCATTTATGTGGGCAATAAACACATGTCAATGCTCCAAAAGTGAAATAAGAACTGAGCAGCTATTGCCAAGCTTGTTCAGAAGAAATCTCTGACTTATGGTACTTTAGGGCAGTTGCAGATTAAATTAATTTCGTAGGCATATTTGTATACCCTGGACCAATTAAATATGGGTAAAAGGGTAGAATGGTTTTGTGCATTTGTATGTAACAGGCAGAAAGAAGCATCTCCGACTCCATAAAGTATATATATTCTTGATCGGATCAAGAGCCGAGTCGATGTAACCATGTCCATCTTTATGAACTAGCAGAAATCAGAGCCTATAAGAACTAGAGACTTCAAATTTTTAGTATGGGTTCTTGTATACAAGGCGTACATCAAGTTTGCCATATATTATCGATAACTGCCTCCGTTTCTCGACTATCGATAAATGATATTCATATGCATATTATTGATCAATTACCCAAATTTCGTCAAGATCGGGTAAGAAGTTACGGTAAATATATTCTCATATTGATATTATTTCTATCAGCAGCCGCAAGCCTTTACAGTATACAAGTTTCGCTGAGGCAGCGTACTCGAGCACGGCGTACCCAGCGGTCAGCGGCACATGGCCCGTATCCACCAATATGCTGATATGAGTTTTTGATATGTGAGTCAAATCCATCGATCAGCAACATTATAACATTCGCTTGGTAAGTCGAGCACCGTCCGAAATGCTTACGCTGAAATTGCCTGGATCGCCCACGACTGCGACAGCGACAGCGGAGCGACATTTTATTGCACAATATTTGTTTGGTATTTCCGCCTGAAGTGCCTAGTCTGCACTTTCACGGGTCAGCCACTCTCAGCGACAGCGAAGCGGTTCCCTTAGGTTACGAATGTCTTAAGATTCATTTTTGTACATTAGTTCTAATTTAACTATCGAAGAGGCGGGATGCCCGCCTCATTTTGTGTTATCATTTTGTGTTATCATAACTTAATACAATCTTAACTCCTCAAGTTTTTGCTGGACCAACTAGTAAGCCACTAATCGAGATCAGCTCAAGCCATGCGGATAAACTTAAAAATAAAATTAAACAAACCCACGGTATAAAAAAAAAACACGTAGACGAAAACAGCGAATTGTATAACAAAAACAAAATAACATAAAAATTCCAAAACAAGAATACAAAACCACGATAAAACAAAAGAACACTAGCAACAAGTAAAATGCTGAAGTCGAGTGAGCCTGACTTCGATATACCCTTAACCCAGTTGTTAAATATATATAAATACTGTTGGCGAATTTCACCTTAAAAATCTTGCACCCAAATGCGAGCAGGTCCGCAAGTGCACTCATATCTTATAGCAAGCTGCCTGGCTAAAAACGCGTGCTTATTGAAATTGATCTGCGCCTGGTATACGAGAACCTATATTCAAAATTTTAAATCTCTAGCTCTTATAGTCTCCGAGATCCGAGATCCGAGATCTATGACCACGCATACAGACGGACGGATGGAGAGACGGACATGGCTATATCGACTCGGCTGTTGATCTTGATCAAGAATACAATACTTTATGGGGTCTGAGAAGCTTCCTTCTGCCTCTTACATACATTTGCACAAAACCATTATATAATTTTTACTCATTTTTAATGAGTTAAGCTTCGATCACCACTTGAATTAATTTAACAAGAAAACCATATGTTTAGTGAATAGTGGATCCTTTGCAAAACATATAGATATATAAAATAAGCATCTCCTTCCGTAAAATTAAAATTCCTATTAGTGTTCGGTCCCTTAATGAGCGATAAATACTCAGATAACGAAGACAGCGACGACAGCGACGACAGCGACGACAGCGACGACAGCGACGACAGTGTTAACCTTCGTCTATTGAGGGCATTAAAGTATCCGACAGAGAGTTAGTTGGTAGAGAATCACCGTTCAGGTATATCAACGTACAGACCTCAAACATGGATCACGCATTATAGACGCTGCATTGGCAGCTCAGACCGAAAATTACCGGCAAGGAGAGCAGGCCCTGAGGGAAGGTTTAAGGCACAGTTCGACGGCTTAGCCCGTCACCCACAAAAGTTATGAGAACTAAACACGCCACAGATTCGCATATAACAAGACGTAGAAATAGTGGATATCATCGCGTTTGACGTACCCCTAGATTTGGTAAAAATCCTGCCCGAGTTCCACGGTACACAAGAATCGTACGTGGCTTGGCGACAAGCAGCTATAAGTACGTACAAAATCTTCGAAAAATATAATGGAAGCGGACGACATTACCAAGCCGTCGCTATGATCCGTCATAAAATAAGGGGTTCTGCTGACGCATACTTAGCGTCATTCAACACCGCCTTAAATTTCGAGGCTATTATCGTTAGACTAGACTTCATGTTTAGCGACAAACGTCCAATACACATTATAGAACAAGAAATGGGTACCCTCAGGCAGGGGAGCCTATCCTTGTTAGAGTACTACGATGAGGTGGAAAGAAAGGTCACCGTGTTAACCAATAAGGTAAACATGTCCTATGATAATTGCAAGAAGCAAGAGGCATGTTCGAAAAGTTCAGGGGTGATGCCCTGCGGGTATTAATTTCGGGACTAAGACGCAACTTGACCGACGTACTATTTGCCGAACACCCTCCTGATCTGCCCTAGGCTTTGGCGTTGGCTCAGGAAGTGCAAGCAAATCACGACAGGTACAACTTCGCAACAAACTATGCTAGAAGCATGGAAGACGAGTCACGACAATCGGAAAGTTGTAGTGGTGTACATATGTATGTGCACAATACTATTAATAGAAAATTAGATCAATTCGCACTGGTAACGTTTTTTGAGACGTGACTGTAAGAGCGAGCCGCATGTAATCAACAGCTGATCGGTAATGATGCGTTGGCAGGACCATTCACGCGCCGACTCAAAAAGGCAACTCTATCTTCAGAGCAACTGTGCGTAGTGACGCCCACGCTAATTGGGCGCCATTTTTCTGCAATTGCATACGCGCGCAATTCTTATTGAGAATAATTTGGTGGCATCGGTATCTTAAGTCTCGTTTTGTTAAAATTTAATTAAATAAACAAAGAGAATAGTGAAAAGTGCACTCACACCAATATTGTGTAAATATTTTAAGACTCAGCATAACATAATATTCAAAAGATTGTTTGGTGTATAGGCGTCTTCCCAACACGTGGCGGCTGCCATAACCAAATGGTGACAGAACGGTTACACCAAGCAATCAAATTGTGATCGCTTAGAGTGAACCAGTGTCCTTCCCTGTACTTGAAGCTGCACAGTTTGCCAGTTCGAGCTCGTCGAGAGTATTGCAGCCGTTACCGATTGACATACTGTTAATCTGTGGGTTGTGCAGGAGGAATAAGTTTCGAAGCCCCTGTCGCCCTAAAGCCTCTTTAAAGGCAGATCAGCCCCCAAGTACCGATCAAGACAGCAGAATTTAGGGCGCAAACTCCAACATCTTAATCGCATAGAGTGCGCCTACTCGTGCACTGACCGAAACATCATGAACATGAACGACTAGTTACCGCACCGTTCCGAAAAATTAAATTAAATTGAATTGAACCATACACAACCATTGTTAATAGTTGAATTCTTAGCTTAATTCTCTTAGAATGAATTTGTAAGAATTATTATTTAATTTTATAAAGAGTTAACTAAATTTGGTATGGTAAGAATATGTAATATCTGCTGTTATATTGTCTAATCCGATTTGAAGTTCACACAGCAACGTCATCCGTCTTCAGGCCTGTCGACTACGATGGACCACATAAGCTGCTGTTTTGGTGCTGTAAGTACGGCAAAACCGCACGCAGTAAATTAAAATAACAAGCCAAACCAAGAATGACCATATAACAGTTGTCCCATACTATGAAAGGTGTAAATACCTGTATAATTTAGTTAACTCAATTCAAATAGCTAGGGAACATGCCATTTCATTCATTATAGTTTTATTCCACTAAACGCCCTTATGTTTGAGATTTAAAATTAAGTATATAGTAAAATGCCTTCGTTGCAAACTGTTCTCTCCTTGAAATTATATAGAAGATAATTGAATTGTAGTAATTAAGTTACACTGCCAAATATTAAATAAAAAAAACAGTAATTAAGTAAAACTCTTAAAAATTAATGTAAAATTAAGAGTTTAAAATAATGAAACAAAATCTCAAACGATTATTAGCAGGAAGATCCTTATCATTGTAAAAAAATAGCTATGAATTAAAATATCTAAATGGGCTCCTGATATAAATTTGGTTTTGCATCATTAATAACGTAAAGGCATTGAATATCCGTCTTTACAGGTTAAGCAAGTAAAGAAGGAAGAACATCACCATCTTGGTTTTTCGTCCTAAATATATCACTAGTGGATTCCGTCAGCCATTCCGTCTGGTTGTTTTATTCCGTTCCCTTAGCACTCTGTCTACAAAATTTTTAGTTATGTGGCACGGCAGCTTACTAGATAGCAAAGCACCCCATTTTCCCTGAGCACAGTCGACCCCGTAGGCAGAGTATGCCACCAGTTTGCTGCACACTCGACCGTGTTCGTTACAAATTTAAGAGTGAAAGTAGCTTATACAATTTTTTTTGTCTGCTCTCCCCGTGTAATTCTGCTCACCTTCTTTAAAAGCCACGCTCACTTATATGCAAATCATATACATATTTAGCAGTAGAGAATTAACAGAATGTGTTCCCATTCAAAAATATATGAATGGCAAACTTGGACAGTATTTCTTGGCTGCACACAAATTATGGTATAATAGTATTTCGCTGTCGTTAACTCCGACTGTAACATTCTCTCTTATTTACTCTTCAGTGGTTGTGCTTTCTATAAGAAATGCACTTGCAGACCTGCTCAGATTTTTGTGGAAAACTTTATAAGGGGAAAGTTGAAAACAATATTAAAATAATAATAAAATAAAATAATAATAAATATTTACCAGAGATATACCCTGAACGCCTTTCGTAGTCCGGCTCACTCGACTACACAGCATTCTTACTTGTTGTAATTTGACATTGTCGTTTTTTGACGTTTTTGACGGTCTTAAAACATTTTTTAAATGATACTCAATGATAATATATGTTCATTAGATTAGTCCATACGCATATAGACTAGTTTTATATTTATTCAAATAAACAAGCTGTTTTCTATAAGTTATACAATTGTAAAAAGTCTCTTCTTTTTAGTCAATTACAATTATGATATATAATACACAAAATAACAATGTTTTAGTCGACAACCTTTTCTTTTATTAGCCTCTATTTGAAGATTTATAAACTATAAAATATATAGGTATACTCTAAATAAAAGCCTTTGGCAGCATATGATTTTGGATGATCAGTTCCTAGAGTGCTGCTTCTAGAATTTGAATGAAATAAATAGAGTTAATATCGTTTATAATCTTACAATTTTTAAAGTTCATTCTTACTTATGTTTGAGTTGGCTCTGTTTGAGACTAAGTCACCCATCAGAAATGGCAGGCCGCCCGTCCTGCACATGGTTATGGGGCATCGCATAAATCAGCTTTTGCCAAAACTGCGGACCATCCCGTTTGAGATATGTATTTAGTTTCAAATAGATCTTCAGCTCAGAATCCAAGTCACTGAAGTCTTTGACATCTGGGTAAACGATTACAATCAGGCGTTTTCTTGGGTCGATGGAGGTAGCCCTTATAGCCATACGGAACTCGAAGCGCCCCCAGGATGACTGTACGAAGTTTTTGGTCATGAGTATAATTATTCTTTTAGATTCGTCAATCGATTTTAGTATGCAGGCTGGAATAGATTCACCAATTAACCAATCTCGTTGATAGAAGCATAATCGAAATCCACGGGTATCATTTTCCAATTTCTCCACGTACTCTTCAACAAGTTTCGAGTCCAAGTGTGAGTAAGCAAGAAATGCATCAATTCGCAGGACTTTCGCATTTTCGAGTTCTGGACAGGAAATGCAACTAAGACAAAGATTTCGTTGATAAAGCCATAATACAATAGACTTTTTGAAATAAATATATGCCTGTATTACAACACCGATTCCAACAAGAGATCCAAGAATGATTATAGCGTAAGTCTTAGATGATAGACAAATATCATTTTTAAAAGCAAATTCCATCAGTTGTACGTTTTCCTCATTGCATTTGACACTTTCACGATCCTCAATCTGATGAGGTGAGTTGATAACATACAAAATGAAAGCTTCGGTTTCGCAATTGCAAATCCATGGGTTCCCCGAAAGTTGAAGTCGTAATGTATTTGATCTCGAGGTGAGAAATTTCAGCACTTCCTTATCAAGAGTTCGTATACTGTTGTTCCTTATGTCCAAATAATTTATATTGTCTGGTAATTGATGCAACTTTAAATTAGTTAATTTATTATTGTTAATTACAGACAGTTCACGTATATAAGAGTGTCCGTATGATTTCAAGTTTGGTAATTTGGTGATATTTGTGTTGTTCAATTGAAGTGCAGTGAATCCTATTATTGGGATCGGAATCATGGGAAATTCTTTCATTGGATCAATGTTGCCACAATTAATTATAAATCGATTTGCTTGACGTTCCAAATAGCACACACAGTCAGAGGGACATGTCTTATTATTTATATCAACACCAAATCTACATATGTTATTTGAATCAAGGCAAATAAAGGCTTTTATTTTATTTGTATAAGTCCAGCCAATATTTTTGTTTTGTGTATCAATGTTAATAATTGCTAGTTTGGTATAAAAGTTTCCTGTGTATTCAATGCATTGTTTCGTATGATTTACTAAAGTATTAGTAATATATAACTTTTCCAAGTGATTTTGTAAGATTTTAGAGCTGAAAGGAAAAAGAAAACAAGAGAGAATTTTACAGTCGGAGGTAATCGACAGCGAAATACTATGATACCATAATTGTAGCTATTAAATTACGGATGATATGACTTTTTCGAGATTTTGGGGGCAAGAGTGGGCGTGGCACCAAAAATTTTTTGAGTTCGCTCTTAGAAATATACCTTTAAAATTTGATAGCTATAGCTTTTAAATTGCGGAAGATATGGGCATTTATCGTTTTTTGGGGGCGGTAGTGGGCCTGGTCCAAAATTTTTTTTCAGACTTTTGTAGGGTTTTACTAGCAATACACCTTTCAAATTTGGTGACTTAAGCTATCAAGTTGCGTGAGATATACGGTGTTATCGATTTTCACCAACAGGTGTATCGGTTTATGTGGGCGGAGTGGGCGTGGCCATCCATTTTTTTCATCGATCTTTTGGGGAAGTTATTAGTAACATACCTTCACAATTTTGTGACTCTAGCTTACACATTACGGAATATATGCGCATTTTAAATTTCCATGGACGAAGTTCCTGGGGGCGGCCGTTGTGGGTGTGGTCCAAAAATTGATATGCCAATCCTTGGAGGAGGTTACCAGCAAATTACCTTCTAAGTTTGGTTACTCTAACCTTAAAATTGTGGGAGATATAAGGAGTTATCTATTTACACCTTCCGCAATATCGGCATTGTCGATTATTGGCGCAGGTGTGGGCGTGGCAACATAATTTTGTTATCGATTCTTAAAGGCGACTACCAGTAATATACCTACCCTAAATTTGACGTCCCTACTCAAAAACTGTGGAAGATATAGCCATTTAAAAATTGTATGGGCGAGGGGGGTGGGGCGTCGGTGGTGGGCGTGGCACATGCCGATCTTTGAAGTACCTCGCCAACAACCTACCAACCAAAATTGGTGACCGTATCCATTAAATTGTGAGAGATATGTGGCCTTATCGAAGTGCGAAAATCGAATTTAGCGATTTTCTAGCTCCCTAGTGGACGTAGGACCAAGCCCAAGACACTCTAACTTTTGAGGGTACTTTCCCGTATACGTTCCAAGTTTCAAGTCTCTATCTCTAAGGGTGTCGGAGAAACGCGCGTTCATACAGACGGACAGACGGACGGACAGCATGACGGACATTGCACAAAACTCAATATACTATTATACCGAAGGTATAATTAAAATGAAATCAAATTAAATTAATCTTCGCTCATACATCTGTAGGATGGGAATCTAAATTGATACAGGACATAAGGGTTCATGTAGGAGTGTGAGTTTTAACGGTTTATATATGAGAGTGCGAGTTATGCGATCAATTAAATATATGAGTCGGGCGGGAAATCTGAATTATTATTAGCAGTGGAAGTGATGAATTAAAATTTAAGTTCATAGTTGCTACTGCGCGATTAATATTATTATAAAAGTAAATACTAAGTATTACAGGAAGTATAAAATATTTAATACTTACTAAATTAAATGTGAATATTAAATATCGTTACACGTAAAAGCCAGTAGACTGTTTTTACTACAAACCTACATAGTTGTAAGAATTATATTTAAATAAACACACCTCATCCACTCAGTATTATTTATCCGTGTGCCTCTAATATCCAGTGATTTTCAGATTTGTTAAATTGTGAAAATGCTCCGAATAGAGCTCCAGAATGTTACAGTTTATAAATTTAATTTCCGATAAATTTACCAGACCATAAAAACTTTCATTATGAATCTCAAACTTGATAGACTCTTCAGAATCACTACCTTCCAAAGTAAAGCTTTCCAAGTTTGTTGCACCGCTCAAAAAGGCTTTATCGAGAATAAATGTATTGTTGGTATCTCTTGGCGAAGTCAACCTTTATTTCTAGTGTTCTTAGCTGAGTCGCATTAGTGATATGGAAATTCTTGCACACACTATTACCAGTCTTAAAAATTATATGTAAGCCTTTTAAATGTATAAGATTTTGCACAATTTCATTTACATCTCCGCAGTGTAACAACATTTTCCAATATAATTCTTCCAAATAGGGTAAATTTTTTGCCGTGGAATTACTAATCTGGATTTCATTATCGGTAATGATTTGAAGTGTGTGCACAGTCAAGTTTTTACATTTCTCGAACACATTTTTTATAGAACATCTTTCTTGTCCTTGCTTTTGCTCCAGGCATTTAAACATGCTTACACCGACGTTTTCCAATTCACATTTTCCCTCAAACCCAACAATATAGCTGTCGATGTAGGAGTAAGCACACTGGAAACTCAAGTTATCATCCACCAAAGTCAGCTCACAGTCACCAACTTCGCTGTAAGATCCACTGTTTGCCTCGAAGATCAATTTAAAAGCATCAAGATCAATTTTACCACTAATTTTGTTTAAGCCAGTGCAAACTATGGATATTGCAAAGAATGATGAAATTATTTGAAGTAATTTAATCAACATTTTCCCATTTATGTGGGCAATAAACACATGTCAATGCTCCAAAAGTGAAATAAGAACTGAGCAGCTATTGCCAAGCTTGTTCAGAAGAAATCTCTGACTTATGGTACTTTAGGGCAGTTGCAGATTAAATTAATTTCGTAGGCATATTTTTATACCCTGGACCAATTAAATATGGGTAAAAGAGTAGAATGGTTTTGTGCATTTGTATGTAACAGGCAGAAAGAAGCATCTCCGACTCCATAAAGTATATATATTCTTGATCGGATCAAGAGCCGAGTCGATGTAACCATGTCCATCTTTATGAACAAGCAGAAATCAGAGACTATAAGAACTAGAGACTTCAAATTTTGAGTATGGGTTCTTGTATACAAGACGTACATCAAGTTTGCCATATATTATCGATAACTGCGTCCGTTTCTCGACTATCGATAAATGATATCCATATGCATATTATTGATCAATTACCCAAATTTCGTCAAGATCGGGTAAGAAGTTACGGTAAATATATTCTCATATTGATATTATTTCTATCAGCAGCCGCAAGCCTTTACAGTATACAAGTTTCGCTGAGGCAGCGTACTCGAGCACGGCGTACCCAGCGGTCAGCGGCACATGGCCCGTATCCACCAATATGCTGATATGAGTTTTTGATATGTGAGTCAAATCCATCGATCAGCAACATTATAACATTCGCTTGGTAAGTCGAGCACCGTCCGAAATGCTTACGCTGAAATTGCCTGGATCGCCCACGACTGCGACAGCGACAGCGGAGCGACATTTTATTGCACAATATTTGTTTGGTATTTCCGCCTGAAGTGCCTAGTCTGCACTTTCACGGGTCAGCCACTCTCAGCGACAGCGAAGCGGTTCCCTTAGGTTACGAATGTCTTAAGATTCATTTTTGTACATTAGTTCTAATTTAACTATCGAAGAGGCGGGATGCCCGCCTCATTTTGTGTTATCATTTTGTGTTATCATAACTTAATACAATCTTAACTCCTCAAGTTTTTGCTGGACCAACTAGTAAGCCACTAATCGAGATCAGCTCAAGCCATGCGGATAAACTTAAAAATAAAATTAAACAAACCCACGGTATAAAAAAAAAACACGTAGACGAAAACAGCGAATTGTATAACAAAAACAAAATAAACATAAAAATTCCAAAACAAGAATACAAAACCACGATAAAACAAAAGAACACTAGCAACAAGTAAAATGCTGAAGTCGAGTGAGCCTGACTTCGATATACCCTTAACCCAGTTGTTAAATATATATAAATACTGTTGGCGAATTTCACCTTAAAAATCTTGCACCCAAATGCGAGCAGGTCCGCAAGTGCACTCATATCTTATAGCAAGCTGCCTGGCTAAAAACGCGTGCTTATTGAAATTGATCTGCGCCTGGTATACGAGAACCTATATTCAAAATTTTAAATCTCTAGCTCTTATAGTCTCCGAGATCCGAGATCCGAGATCTATGACCACGCATACAGACGGACGGACGGAGAGACGGACATGGCTATATCGACTCGGCTGTTGATCTTGATCAAGAATACAATACTTTATGGGGTCTGAGAAGCTTCCTTCTGCCTCTTACATACATTTGCACAAAACCATTATATAATTTTTACTCATTTTTAATGAGTTAAGCTTCGATCACCACTTGAATTAATTTAACAAGAAAACCATATGTTTAGTGAATAGTGGATCCTTTGCAAAACATATATGATATATAAAATAAGCATCTCCTTCCGTAAAATTAAAATTCCTATTAGTGTTCGGTCCCTTAATGAGCGATAAATACTCAGATAACGAAGACAGCGACGACAGCGACGACAGTGTTAACCTTCGTCTATTGAGGGCATTAAAGTATCCGACAGAGAGTTAGTTGGTAGAGAATCACCGTTCAGGTATATCAACGTACAGACCTCAAACATGGATCACGCATTATAGACGCTGCATTGGCAGCTCAGACCGAAAATTACCGGCAAGGAGAGCAGGCCCTGAGGGAAGGTTTAAGGCACAGTTCGACGGCTTAGCCCGTCACCCACAAAAGTTATGAGAACTAAACACGCCACAGATTCGCATATAACAAGACGTAGAAATAGTGGATATCATCGCGTTTGACGTACCCCTAGATTTGGTAAAAATCCTGCCCGAGTTCCACGGTACACAAGAATCGTACGTGGCTTGGCGACAAGCAGCTATAAGTACGTACAAAATCTTCGAAAAATATAATGGAAGCGGACGACATTACCAAGCCGTCGCTATGACCCGTCATAAAATAAGGGGTTCTGCTGACGCATACTTAGCGTCATTCAACACCGACTTAAATTTCGAGGCTATTATCTCTAGACTAGACTTCATGTTTAGCGACAAACGTCCAATACACATTATAGAACAAGAAATGGGTACCCTCAGGCAGGGGAGCCTATCCTTGTTAGAGTACTACGATGAGGTGGAAAGAAAGGTCACCGTGTTAACCAATAAGGTAAACATGTCCTATGATAATTGCAAGAAGCAAGAGGCATGTTCGAAAAGTTCAGGGGTGATGCCCTGCGGGTATTAATTTCGGGACTAAGACGCAACTTGACCGACGTACTATTTGCCGAACACCCTCCTGATCTGCCCTAGGCTTTGGCGTTGGCTCAGGAAGTGCAAGCAAATCACGACAGGTACAACTTCGCAACAAACTATGCTAGAAGCATGGAAGACGAGTCACGACAATCGGAAAGTTGTAGTGGTGCACATACATATGTATGTTCACAATACTATTAATAGAAAATTAGATCAATTCGCACTGGTAACGTTTTTTGAGACGTGACTGTAAGAGCGAGCCGCATGTAATCAACAGCTGATCGGTAATGATGCGTTGGCAGGACCATTCACGCGCCGACTCAAAAAGGCAACTCTATCTTCAGAGCAACTGTGCGTAGTGACGCCCACGCTAATTGGGCGCCATTTTTCTGAAATTGCATACGCGCGCAATTCTTATTGAGAGTAATTTGGTGGCATCGGTATCTTAAGTCTCGTTTTGTTAAAATTTAATTAAATAAACAAAGAGAATAGTGAAAAGTGCACTCACACCAATATTGTGTAAATATTTTAAGACTCTTTGGCTGCCATAACCAAATGGTGACAGAACGGTTACACCAAGCAATCAAATTGTGATCGCTTAGAGTGAACCAGTGTCCTTCCCTGTACTTGAAGCTGCACAGTTTGCCAGTTCGAGCTCGTCGAGAGTATTGCAGCCGTTACCGATTGACATACTGTTAATCTGTGGGTTGTGCAGGAGGAATAAGTTTCGAAGCCCCTGTCGCCCTAAAGCCTCTTTAAAGGCAGATCAGCCCCCAAGTACCGATCAAGACAGCAGAATTTAGGGCGCAAACTCCAACATCTTAATCGCATAGAGTGCGCCTACTCGTGCACTGACCGAAACATCATGAACATGAACGACTAGTTACCGCACCGTTCCGAAAAATTAAATTAAATTGAATTGAACCATACACAACCATTGTTAATAGTTGAATTCTTAGCTTAATTCTCTTAGAATGAATTTGTAAGAATTATTATTTAATTTTATAAAGAGTTAACTAAATTTGGTATGGTATGCATATGTAATATCTGCTGTTATATTGTCTAATCCGATTTGAAGTTCACACAGCAACGTCATCCGTCTTCAGGCCTGTCGACTACGATGGACCACATAAGCTGCTGTTTTGGTGCTGTAAGTACGGTAAAACCGCACGCAGTAAATTAAAATAACAAGCCAAACCAAGAATGACCATATAACAGTTGTCCCATACTATGAAAGGTGTAAATACCTGTATAATTTAGTTAACTCAATTCAAATAGCTAGGGAACATGCCATTTCATTCATTATAGTTTTATTCCACTAAACGCCCTTATGTTTGAGATTTAAAATTAAGTATATAGTAAAATGCCTTCGTTGCAAACTGTTCTCTCCTTGAAATTATATAGAAGATAATTGAATTGTAGTAATTAAGTTACACTGCCAAATATTAAATAAAAAAAACAGTAATTAAGTAAAACTCTTAAAAATTAATGTAAAATTAAGAGTTTAAAATAATGAAACAAAATCTCAAACGATTATTTGCAGGAAGATCCTTATCATAGTAAAAAAAATAGTTATGAATTAAAATTTCTAAATGGGCTCCTGATATAAATTTGGTTTTGCATCATTAATAACGTAAAGGCATTGAATATCCGTCTTTACAGGTTAAGCAAGTAAAGAAGGAAGAACATCACCATCTTGGTTTTTCGTCCTAAATATATCACTAGTGGATTCCGTCAGCCATTCCGTCTGGTTGCTTTATTCCGTTCCCTTAGCACTCTGTCTACTAATTTTTAGTTATGTGACACGGCAGCTTACTAGGTAGCAAGGCACCCTTTGTGTCTGCTCTCTCGTGTAATTCTGCTCACCTTCTTTAAAAGCCACGCTCACTTATATGCAAATCATATACATATTTAGCAGTAGAGAATTAACAGAATGTGTTCCCATTCAAAAATATATGAATGGCAAACTTGGACAGTATTTCTTGGCTGCACACAAATTATGGTATAATAGTATTTCGCTGTCGTTAACTCCGACTGTAACATTCTCTCTTATTTACTCTTCAGTGGTTGTGCTTTCTATAAGAAATGCACTTGCAGACCTGCTCAGATTTTGGTGGAAAACTTTATAAGGGGAAAGTTGAAAACAATATTAAAATAATAATAAAATAAAATAATAATAAATATTTACCAGAGATATACCCTGAACGCCTTTCGTAGTCCGGCTCACTCGACTACACAGCATTCTTACTTGTTGTAATTTGACATTGTCGTTTTTTGACGTTTTTGACGGTCTTAAAACATTTTTTAAATGATACTCAATGATAATATATGTTCATTAGATTAGTCCATACGCATATAGACTAGTTTTATATTTATTCAAATAAACAAGCTGTTTTCTATAAGTTATACAATTGTAAAAAGTCTCTTCTTTTTAGTCAATTACAATTATGATATATAATACACAAAATAACAATGTTTTAGTCGACAACCTTTTCTTTTATTAGCCTCTATTTGAAGATTTATAAACTATAAAATATATAGGTATACTCTAAATAAAAGCCTTTGGCAGCATATGATTTTGGATGATCAGTTCCTAGAGTGCTGCTTCTAGAATTTGAATGAAATAAATAGAGTTAATATCGTTTATAATCTTACAATTTTTAAAGTTCATTCTTACTTATGTTTGAGTTGGCTCTGTTTGAGACTAAGTCACCCATCAGAAATGGCAGGCCGCCCGTCCTGCACATGGTTATGGGGCATCGCATAAATCAGCTTTTGCCAAAACTGCGGACCATCCCGTTTGAGATATGTATTTAGTTTCAAATAGATCTTCAGCTCAGAATCCAAGTCACTGAAGTCTTTGACATCTGGGTAAACGATTACAATCAGGCGTTTTCTTGGGTCGATGGAGGTAGCCCTTATAGCCATACGGAACTCGAAGCGCCCCCAGGATGACTGTACGAAGTTTTTGGTCATGAGTATAATTATTCTTTTAGATTCGTCAATCGATTTTAGTATGCAGGCTGGAATAGATTCACCAATTAACCAATCTCGTTGATAGAAGCATAATCGAAATCCACGGGTATCATTTTCCAATTTCTCCACGTACTCTTCAACAAGTTTCGAGTCCAAGTGTGAGTAAGCAAGAAATGCATCAATTCGCAGGACTTTCGCATTTTCGAGTTCTGGACAGGAAATGCAACTAAGACAAAGATTTCGTTGATAAAGCCATAATACAATAGACTTTTTGAAATAAATATATGCCTGTATTACAACACCGATTCCAACAAGAGATCCAAGAATGATTATAGCGTAAGTCTTAGATGATAGACAAATATCATTTTTAAAAGCAAATTCCATCAGTTGTACGTTTTCCTCATTGCATTTGACACTTTCACGATCCTCAATCTGATGAGGTGAGTTGATAACATACAAAATGAAAGCTTCGGTTTCGCAATTGCAAATCCATGGGTTCCCCGAAAGTTGAAGTCGTAATGTATTTGATCTCGAGGTGAGAAATTTCAGCACTTCCTTATCAAGAGTTCGTATACTGTTGTTCCTTATGTCCAAATAATTTATATTGTCTGGTAATTGATGCAACTTTAAATTAGTTAATTTATTATTGTTAATTACAGACAGTTCACGTATATAAGAGTGTCCGTATGATTTCAAGTTTGGTAATTTGGTGATATTTGTGTTGTTCAATTGAAGTGCAGTGAATCCTATTATTGGGATCGGAATCATGGGAAATTCTTTCATTGGATCAATGTTGCCACAATTAATTATAAATCGATTTGCTTGACGTTCCAAATAGCACACACAGTCAGAGGGACATGTCTTATTATTTATATCAACACCAAATCTACATATGTTATTTGAATCAAGGCAAATAAAGGCTTTTATTTTATTTGTATAAGTCCAGCCAATATTTTTGTTTTGTGTATCAATGTTAATAATTGCTAGTTTGGTATAAAAGTTTCCTGTGTATTCAATGCATTGTTTCGTATGATTTACTAAAGTATTAGTAATATATAACTTTTCCAAGTGATTTTGTAAGATTTTAGAGCTGAAAGGAAAAAGAAAACAAGAGAGAATTTTACAGTCGGAGGTAATCGACAGCGAAATACTATGATACCATAATTGTAGCTATTAAATTACGGATGATATGACTTTTTCGAGATTTTGGGGGCAAGAGTGGGCGTGGCACCAAAAATTTTTTGAGTTCGCTCTTAGAAATATACCTTTAAAATTTGATAGCTATAGCTTTTAAATTGCGGAAGATATGGGCATTTATCGTTTTTTGGGGGCGGTAGTGGGCCTGGTCCAAAATTTTTTTTCAGACTTTTGTAGGGTTTTACTAGCAATACACCTTTCAAATTTGGTGACTTAAGCTATCAAGTTGCGTGAGATATACGGTGTTATCGATTTTCACCAACAGGTGTATCGGTTTATGTGGGCGGAGTGGGCGTGGCCATCCATTTTTTTCATCGATCTTTTGGGGAAGTTATTAGTAACATACCTTCACAATTTTGTGACTCTAGCTTACACATTACGGAATATATGCGCATTTTAAATTTCCATGGACGAAGTTCCTGGGGGCGGCCGTTGTGGGTGTGGTCCAAAAATTGATATGCCAATCCTTGGAGGAGGTTACCAGCAAATTACCTTCTAAGTTTGGTTACTCTAACCTTAAAATTGTGGGAGATATAAGGAGTTATCTATTTACACCTTCCGCAATATCGGCATTGTCGATTATTGGCGCAGGTGTGGGCGTGGCAACATAATTTTGTTATCGATTCTTAAAGGCGACTACCAGTAATATACCTACCCTAAATTTGACGTCCCTACTCAAAAACTGTGGAAGATATAGCCATTTAAAAATTGTATGGGCGAGGGGGGTGGGGCGTCGGTGGTGGGCGTGGCACATGCCGATCTTTGAAGTACCTCGCCAACAACCTACCAACCAAAATTGGTGACCGTATCCATTAAATTGTGAGAGATATGTGGCCTTATAGAAGTGCGATCGAATTTAGCGATTTTCTAGCTCCCTAGTGGACGTTGGACCAAGCCCAAGACACTCTAACTTTTGAGGGTACTTTCCCGTATACGTTCCAAGTTTCAAGTCTCTATCTCTAAGGGTGTCGGAGAAACGCGCGTTCATACAGACGGACAGACGGACGGACAGCATGACGGACATTGCACAAAACCAATATACTATTATACCTTTTTGGTATAATAGTACAATAAATACTAAGTATTACAGGAAGTATAAAATATTTAATACTTACTAAATTAAATTAAATATTAAATATCGTTACACTTAAAAGCCAGTAAACTGTTTTTACTACAAAACTACATAATTGTAAGAATTATATTTAAATAAACACACCTCATCCACTCAGTATTATTTATCCATGTGCCTCTAATATCCAGTGTTTTCAAATTTGTTAAATTATGAAAATGCTCCGAATAGAGCTCCAGAATGTTACAGTTTATAAATTTAATTTCCGATAAATTTACCAAACCATAAAAACTTTCATTATGAATCTCAATCTTGATAGACTCTTCACTACCTTCCAAAGTAAAGCTTTCCAAGTTTGTTGCACCGCTCAAAAAGGCTTTATCGAGAATAAATGTATTGTTGGTATCTCTTGGCGAATCAACCTTTATTTCTAGTGTTCTTAGCTGAGTCGCATTAGTGATATGGAAATTCTTGCACACATTATTACCAGTCTTAAAAATTATATGTAAGCCTTTTAAATGTATAAGATTTTGCACAATTTCATTTACATCTCCGCAGTAAACCAACATTCTCCAATATAATTCTTCCAAATAGGGTAAATTTTTTGCCGTGGAATTAAGATGACTAAGCTCTCTTTTTTTATCGGTAATGATTTGAAGTGTGTGCACAGTCAAGTTTTTACATTTCTCGAACACATTTTTTATAGAACATCTTTCTTGTCCTTGCTTTTGCTCCAGGCATTTAAACATGCTTACACCGACGTTTTCCAATTCACATTTTCCCTCAAACCCAAAAATATAGGTGTCGTTGTAGGAGTAAGCACACTGGAAACTCAAGTTATCATCCACCAAAGTCAGCTCACAGTCACCAACTTCGCTGTAAGATCCACTGTTTGCCTCGAAGATCAATTTAAAAGCATCAAGATCAATTTTACCACTAATTTTGTTTAAGCCAGTGCAAACTATGGATATTGCAAAGAATGATGAAATTATTTGAAGTAATTTAATCAACATTTTCCCATTTATGTGGGCAATAAACACATGTCAATGCTCGAAAAGTGAAATAAGAACTGAGCAGCTATTGCCAAGCTTGTTCAGAAGAAATCTCTGACTTATGGTACTTTAGGGCAGTTGCACATTAAATTAATTTCGTAGGCATATTTTTATACCCTGGACCAATTAAATATGGGTACAAGGGTAGAATGGTTTTGTGCACTTCATTAAGTATTCTTAATCGTATTAAGTATTCTTGATCGGGATCGAGTCGATATAGCCATGTCCGTCTGTACGGCTGTATGAACAAGAGAATCTCAGAGACTATAAGAACTCCAGACTTCAAATTTGAAATATAGGTTCTTGTATACCAGGCGCACATCAAGTGTGCTTTATTTTATCGATAATTGCTTCCGTTTCTAGATTATCGATACATTTTGATTTCCGATAGCAATAAATTCCATAAATTAAAAGGTAGAGGCTAAATGGTATACATATGCATATTATTGATCAATTGCCCAAATTTCCCCGAGATCGGATAAGAAGTTACGGGCATTATTTTTTCTCATATTGATATTATTTCTATCAGCAGCCTTTTCAGTATACAAGTTAACATTTCGCTGAGGCAGCATACTCAAGCACGGCGTACCCAGCGGTCAGCGGCACATGGCCCGTATCCAATATGCTGATATGAGTTTTTGATATGTGAGTCAAATCCATCGATCACCAACATTATAACATTCGCTTGGTAAGTCGAGCACCGTCCGAAATGCTTACGCTGAAATTGCCTGGATCGCCCACGACTGCGACAGCGACAGCGGAGCGACACTTTATTGCACAATATTTGTTTGGTATTTCCGCCGTAGAAACAGTGGATATCATCGCGTGTGACGTACCCCAAGATTTGGTAAAAATCCTGCCCGAGTTGCACGGTACACAAGAATCGTACGTGGCTTGGCGACAAGCAGCTATAAGTACGTACAAAATCTTCGAAAAATATAATGGAAGCGGACGACATTACCAAGCCGTCGCTATGATCCGTCATAAAATAAGGGGTTCTGCTGACGCATACTTAGCGTCATTCAACACCGCCTTAAATTTCGAGGCTATTATCGTTAGACTAGACTTCATGTTTAGCGACAAACGTCCAATACACATTATAGAACAAGAAATGGGTACCCTCAGGCAGGGGAGCCTATCCTTGTTAGAGTACTACGATGAGGTGGAAAGAAAAGGTCACCGTGTTAACCAATAAGGTAAACATGTCCTATGATAATTGCAAGAAGCAAGAGGCATGTTCGAAAAGTTCAGGGGTGATGCCCTGCGGGTATTAATTTCGGGACTAAGACGCAACTTGACCGACGTACTATTTGCCGAACACCCTCCTGATCTGCCCTAGGCTTTGGCGTTGGCTCAGGAAGTGCAAGCAAATCACGACAGGTACAACTTCGCAACAAACTATGCTAGAAGCATGGAAGACGAGTCACGACAATCGGAAAGTTGTAGTGGTGTACATATGTATGTGCACAATACTATTAATAGAAAATTAGATCAATTCGCACTGGTAACGTTTTTTGAGACGTGACTGTAAGAGCGAGCCGCATGTAATCAACAGCTGATCGGTAATGATGCGTTGGCAGGACCATTCACGCGCCGACTCAAAAAGGCAACTCTATCTTCAGAGCAACTGTGCGTAGTGACGCCCACGCTAATTGGGCGCCATTTTTCTGCAATTGCATACGCGCGCAATTCTTATTGAGAATAATTTGGTGGCATCGGTATCTTAAGTCTCGTTTTGTTAAAATTTAATTAAATAAACAAAGAGAATAGTGAAAAGTGCACTCACACCAATATTGTGTAAATATTTTTAAGACTCAGCATAACATAATATTCAAAAGATTGTTTGGTGTATAGGCGTCTTCCCAACACGTGGCGGCTGCCATAACCAAATGGTGACAGAACGGTTACACCAAGCAATCAAATTGTGATCGCTTAGAGTGAACCAGTGTCCTTCCCTGTACTTGAAGCTGCACAGTTTGCCAGTTCGAGCTCGTCGAGAGTATTGCAGCCGTTACCGATTGACATACTGTTAATCTGTGGGTTGTGCAGGAGGAATAAGTTTCGAAGCCCCTGTCGCCCTAAAGCCTCTTTAAAGGCAGATCAGCCCCCAAGTACCGATCAAGACAGCAGAATTTAGGGCGCAAACTCCAACATCTTAATCGCATAGAGTGCGCCTACTCGTGCACTGACCGAAACATCATGAACATGAACGACTAGTTACCGCACCGTTCCGAAAAATTAAATTAAATTGAATTGAACCATACACAACCATTGTTAATAGTTGAATTCTTAGCTTAATTCTCTTAGAATGAATTTGTAAGAATTATTATTTAATTTTATAAAGAGTTAACTAAATTTGGTATGGTATGCATATGTAATATCTGCTGTTATATTGTCTAATCCGATTTGAAGTTCACACAGCAACGTCATCCGTCTTCAGGCCTGTCGACTACGATGGACCACATAAGCTGCTGTTTTGGTGCTGTAAGTACGGCAAAACCGCACGCAGTAAATTAAAATAACAAGCCAAACCAAGAATGACCATATAACAGTTGTCCCATACTATGAAAGGTGTAAATACCTGTATAATTTAGTTAACTCAATTCAAATAGCTAGGGAACATGCCATTTCATTCATTATAGTTTTATTCCACTAAACGCCCTTATGTTTGAGATTTAAAATTAAGTATATAGTAAAATGCCTTCGTTGCAAACTGTTCTCTCCTTGAAATTATATAGAAGATAATTGAATTGTAGTAATTAAGTTACACTGCCAAATATTAAATAAAAAAAACAGTAATTAAGTAAAACTCTTAAAAATTAATGTAAAATTAAGAGTTTAAAATAATGAAACAAAATCTCAAACGATTATTTGCAGGAAGATCCTTATCATAGTAAAAAAAATAGTTATGAATTAAAATTTCTAAATGGGCTCCTGATATAAATTTGGTTTTGCATCATTAATAACGTAAAGGCATTGAATATCCGTCTTTACAGGTTAAGCAAGTAAAGAAGGAAGAACATCACCATCTTGGTTTTTCGTCCTAAATATATCACTAGTGGATTCCGTCAGCCATTCCGTCTGGTTGCTTTATTCCGTTCCCTTAGCACTCTGTCTACTAATTTTTAGTTATGTGACACGGCAGCTTACTAGGTAGCAAGGCACCCTTTGTGTCTGCTCTCTCGTGTAATTCTGCTCACCTTCTTTAAAAGCCACGCTCACTTATATGCAAATCATATACATATTTAGCAGTAGAGAATTAACAGAATGTGTTCCCATTCAAAAATATATGAATGGCAAACTTGGACAGTATTTCTTGGCTGCACACAAATTATGGTATAATAGTATTTCGCTGTCGTTAACTCCGACTGTAACATTCTCTCTTATTTACTCTTCAGTGGCTGTGCTTTCTATAAGAAATGCACTTGCAGACCTGCTCAGATTTTGGTGGAAAACTTTATAAGGGGAAAGTTGAAAACAATATTAAAATAATAATAAAATAAAATAATAATAAATATTTACCAGAGATATACCCTGAACGCTTTTCGTAGTCCGGCTCACTCGACTACACAGCATTCTTACTTGTTGTAATTTGACATTGTCGTTTTTTGACGTTTTTGACGGTCTTAAAACATTTTTTAAATGATACTCAATGAAAATATATGTTCATTAGATTAGTCCATACGCATATAGACTAGTTTTATATTTATTTAAATAAACAAGCTGTTTTCTATAAGTTATACAATTGTAAAAAGTCTCTTCTTTTTAGTCAATTACAATTATGATATATAATATACAAAATAACAATGTTTTAGTCGGAAACCTTTTCTTTTATTGGCCTCTATTTGAAGATTTATAAACTATAAAATATATAGGTATACTCTAATTAAAAGCCTTTGGCAGCATATGATTTTGGATGATCAGTTCCTAGACTGCTGCTTCTAGAATTTGAATGAAATAAATAGAGTTAATATCGTTTGTAATCTTATAATTTTTAAAGTTCATTCTTACTTATGTTTGAGTTGGCTCTGTTTGAATAAGTCACCCATCAGAAATGGCAGGCCGCCCTTCCTGCACATGGTTATGGGGCATCGCATAAATCAGTTTTTGCCAAAACTGCGGACCATCCCGTTTGAGATATGTATTTAGTTTCAAATAGATCTTCAGCTCAGAATCCAAGTTGTCGAAGTCTTCGATATCTGGATAAACGATTACAATCAGGCGTTTTCTTGGATCGACGGAGGTAGCCCTAATAGCCAGACGGAACTCGAAGCGCCCCCAGGATGACTGTACGAAGTTTTTGGTCATGAGTATAATTATTCTTTTAGATTCGTCAATCGATTTTAGTATGCAGGCTGGAATAGATGCACCAATTAACCAATCTCGTTGATAGAAACATAATCGAAATCCACGGGTATCATTTTCCAATTTCTCCACGTACTCTTCAACAAGTTTCGAGTCCAAGTGTGAGTAAGCAAGAAATGCATCAATTCGCAGGACTTTCTCATTTTCCAGTTCTGGACGGGAAATGAATCTAAGACAAAGATTTCGCTGATAAAGCCATAATACAATAGACTTTTTGAAATAAATATATGCCAGTATTACAACACCGATTCCAACAAGAGATCCAAGAATGATTATAGCATAAGTCTTAGATGATAGACAAATATCATTTTTAAAAGCAAATTCAATAAGTTGTACGTTTTCCTCATTGCATTTGATACTTTCACGATCCTCAATCTGATGAGGTGAGTTGATAACATACAAAATGAAAGCTTCGGTTTCGCAATTGCAAATCCATGGGTTCCCCGAAAGTTGAAGTCGTAATGTATTTGATCTCGAGGTGAGAAATTTCAGCACTTCCTTATCAAGAGTTCGTATACTGTTGTTCCTTATGTCCAAATAATTTATATTGGGTGGTAATTGATGCAACTTTAAATTAGTTAATTTATTATTGTTAATTACAGACAGTTCACGTATATAAGAGTGTCCGTATGATTTCAAGTTTGGTAATTTGGTGATATTTGTGTTGTTCAATTGAAGTGCTGTGAATCCTATTATTGGGATCGGAATCATTGGAAATTCTTTCAGTGGATCAATGTTGTCACAATTCATTATAAATCGATTTGTTTGACGTTCCAAATAGCACACACAGCCAGAGGGACATGTCTTATTATTTATATCAACACCAAATCTACATATGTTATTTGAATCAAGGCAAATAAAGGCTTTTATTTTATTTGTATAAGTCCAGCCAATATTTTTGTTTTGTGTATCAATGTTAATAATTGCTAGTTTGGTATAAAAGTTTCCTGTGTATTCAATGCATTGTTTCGTATGATTTGCTAAATTATTAGTAATATATAACTTTTCCAAGTGATTTTGTAAGATTTTAGAGCTGAAAGGAAAAAGAAAACAAGAGAGAATTTTACAGTCGGAGGTAATCGACAGCGAAAAACTATGATACCATAATTGTAGCTATTAAATTACGGATGATATGACTTTTTCGAGATTTTGGGGCAAGAGTGGGCGTGGCACCAAAAATTTTTTGAGTTCGCTCTTAGAAATATACCTTTAAAATTTGATAGCTATAGCTCTGAAATTGCGGAAGATATGGGCATTTATCGTTTTTTGGGGGCGGTAGTGGGCGTGGTCCAAAATTTTTTTTCAGACTTTTGTAGGGTTTTACTAGCAATACACCTTTCAAATTTGGTGACTTAAGCTATCAAGTTGCGTGAGATATACGGTGTTATCGATTTTCACCAACAGGTGTATCGGTTTATGTGGGCGGAGTGGGCGTGGCCATCCATTTTTTCCATCGATCTTTTGGGGAAGTTATTAGTAACATACCTTCACAATTTTGTGACTCTAGCTTACACATTACGGAATATATGCGCATTTTAAATTTCCATGGACGAAGTTCCTGGGGGCGGCCGTTGTGGGCGTGGTCCAAAAATTGATATGCCAATCCTTGGAGGAGGTTACTAGCAAATTACCTTCTAAGTTTGGTTACTCTAACCTTAAAATTGTGGGAGATATAAAGAGTTATCTATTTACACCTTCCGCAATATCGGCATTGTCGATTATTGGCGCAGGTGTGGGCGTGGCAACACAATTTTGTTATCGATTCTTAAAGGCGACTACCAGTAATATACCTACCCTAAATTTGACGTCCCTACTCAAAAACTGTGGAAGATATAGCCATTTAAAAATTGTATGGGCGAGGGGGATGGGGCGTCGGAGGTGGGCGTGGCACATGCCGATCTCTGAAGGACCTCGCCAAGAACCTACCATCCAAAATTGGTGAATGTATCCATTAAATTGTGAGAGATATGTGGATTTATCGATTTGCTAAAATCGATTTTCGCAGTTTTCTAGCTCCCTAGTGGACGTAGGACCAAACCCAAGACACTTTAACTTTTGAGGGTACTTTCCAGTATACGTTCCAAGTTTCAAGTCTCTATCTCTAAGGGTGTCGGAGGAACGCGCGTTCATACAGACGGACAGATGGACGGATATTGCACAAACTCAATATACTATTATACCGAAGGTATAATTAAAATGAAATCAAATTAAATTAATCTTCGCTCATACATCTGTAGGATGGGAATCTAAATTGATACAGGACATAAGGGTTCATGTAGGAGTGTGAGTTTTAACGGTTTATATATGAGAGTGCGAGTTATGCGATCAATTAAATATATGAGTCGGGCGGGAAATCTGAATTATTATTAGCAGTGGAAGTGATGAATTAAAATTTAAGTTCATAGTTGCTACTGCGCGATTAATATTATTATAAAAGTAAATACTAAGTATTAAAGGAAGTATAAATTATTTACATATTATGTGAAATTAAATATCGTTAAACGTAAAAGCCAGTAGACTGTTTTTACTACAAACCTACATAGTTGTAAGAATTATATTTAAATAAACACACCTCATCCACTCAGTATTATTTATCCGTGTGTTTATAATATCCAATGATTTTAGATTTGTTAAATTGTGAAAATGCTCTGAATATAGCTCCAGAATGTTACAGTTTATAAATTTAATTTCCGATAAATTTACCAGACCATAAAAACTTTCATTATGAATCTCAAACTTGATAGACTCTTCAGAATCACTACCTTCCAAAGTAAATCTTTCCAAATTTGTTGCACCGCTCAAAAAGGCTTTATCGAGAATAAATGTATTGTTGGTATGTCTTGGCGAAGTAACCTTTATTTCTAGTGTTCTTAGCTGAGTCGCATTAGTGATATGGAAATTCTTGCACACACTATTACCAGTCTTAAAAATTATATGTAAGCCTTTTAAATGTATAAGATTTTGCACAATTTCATTTACATCTCCGCAGTGTAACAACATTTTCCAATATAATTCTTCCAAATAGGGTACATTTTTTGCCGTGGAATTACTAATCTGGATTTCATTATCGGTAATGATTTGAAGTGTGTGCACAGTCAAGTTTTTACATTTCTCGAACACATTTTTTATAGAACATCTTTCTTGTCCTTGCTTTTGCTCCAGGCATTTAAACATGCTTACACCGACGTTTTCCAATTCACATTTTCCCTCAAACCCAACAATATAGCTGTCGATGTAGGAGTAAGCACACTGGAAACTCAAGTTATCATCCACCAAAGTCAGCTCACAGTCACCAACTTCGCTGTAAGATCCACTGTTTGCCTCGAAGATCAATTTAAAAGCATCAAGATCAATTTTACCACTAATTTTGTTTAAGCCAGTGCAAACTATGGATATTGCAAAGAATGATGAAATTATTTGAAGTAATTTAATCAACATTTTCCCATTTATGTGGGCAATAAACACATGTCAATGCTCCAAAAGTGAAATAAGAACTGAGCAGCTATTGCCAAGCTTGTTCAGAAGAAATCTCTGACTTATGGTACTTTAGGGCAGTTGCAGATTAAATTAATTTCGTAGGCATATTTTTATACCCTGGACCAATTAAATATGGGTAAAAGAGTAGAATGGTTTTGTGCATTTGTATGTAACAGGCAGAAAGAAGCATCTCCGACTCCATAAAGTATATATATTCTTGATCGGATCAAGAGCCGAGTCGATGTAACCATGTCCATCTTTATGAACAAGCAGAAATCAGAGACTATAAGAACTAGAGACTTCAAATTTTGAGTATGGGTTCTTGTATACAAGACGTACATCAAGTTTGCCATATATTATCGATAACTGCGTCCGTTTCTCGACTATCGATAAATGATATCCATATGCATATTATTGATCAATTACCCAAATTTCGTCAAGATCGGGTAAGAAGTTACGGTAAATATATTCTCATATTGATATTATTTCTATCAGCAGCCGCAAGCCTTTACAGTATACAAGTTTCGCTGAGGCAGCGTACTCGAGCACGGCGTACCCAGCGGTCAGCGGCACATGGCCCGTATCCACCAATATGCTGATATGAGTTTTTGATATGTGAGTCAAATCCATCGATCAGCAACATTATAACATTCGCTTGGTAAGTCGAGCACCGTCCGAAATGCTTACGCTGAAATTGCCTGGATCGCCCACGACTGCGACAGCGACAGCGGAGCGACATTTTATTGCACAATATTTGTTTGGTATTTCCGCCTGAAGTGCCTAGTCTGCACTTTCACGGGTCAGCCACTCTCAGCGACAGCGAAGCGGTTCCCTTAGGTTACGAATGTCTTAAGATTCATTTTTGTACATTAGTTCTAATTTAACTATCGAAGAGGCGGGATGCCCGCCTCATTTTGTGTTATCATTTTGTGTTATCATAACTTAATACAATCTTAACTCCTCAAGTTTTTGCTGGACCAACTAGTAAGCCACTAATCGAGATCAGCTCAAGCCATGCGGATAAACTTAAAAATAAAATTAAACAAACCCACGGTATAAAAAAAAAACACGTAGACGAAAACAGCGAATTGTATAACAAAAACAAAATAAACATAAAAATTCCAAAACAAGAATACAAAACCACGATAAAACAAAAGAACACTAGCAACAAGTAAAATGCTGAAGTCGAGTGAGCCTGACTTCGATATACCCTTAACCCAGTTGTTAAATATATATAAATACTGTTGGCGAATTTCACCTTAAAAATCTTGCACCCAAATGCGAGCAGGTCCGCAAGTGCACTCATATCTTATAGCAAGCTGCCTGGCTAAAAACGCGTGCTTATTGAAATTGATCTGCGCCTGGTATACGAGAACCTATATTCAAAATTTTAAATCTCTAGCTCTTATAGTCTCCGAGATCCGAGATCCGAGATCTATGACCACGCATACAGACGGACGGACGGAGAGACGGACATGGCTATATCGACTCGGCTGTTGATCTTGATCAAGAATACAATACTTTATGGGGTCTGAGAAGCTTCCTTCTGCCTCTTACATACATTTGCACAAAACCATTATATAATTTTTACTCATTTTTAATGAGTTAAGCTTCGATCACCACTTGAATTAATTTAACAAGAAAACCATATGTTTAGTGAATAGTGGATCCTTTGCAAAACATATATGATATATAAAATAAGCATCTCCTTCCGTAAAATTAAAATTCCTATTAGTGTTCGGTCCCTTAATGAGCGATAAATACTCAGATAACGAAGACAGCGACGACAGCGACGACAGTGTTAACCTTCGTCTATTGAGGGCATTAAAGTATCCGACAGAGAGTTAGTTGGTAGAGAATCACCGTTCAGGTATATCAACGTACAGACCTCAAACATGGATCACGCATTATAGACGCTGCATTGGCAGCTCAGACCGAAAATTACCGGCAAGGAGAGCAGGCCCTGAGGGAAGGTTTAAGGCACAGTTCGACGGCTTAGCCCGTCACCCACAAAAGTTATGAGAACTAAACACGCCACAGATTCGCATATAACAAGACGTAGAAATAGTGGATATCATCGCGTTTGACGTACCCCTAGATTTGGTAAAAATCCTGCCCGAGTTCCACGGTACACAAGAATCGTACGTGGCTTGGCGACAAGCAGCTATAAGTACGTACAAAATCTTCGAAAAATATAATGGAAGCGGACGACATTACCAAGCCGTCGCTATGACCCGTCATAAAATAAGGGGTTCTGCTGACGCATACTTAGCGTCATTCAACACCGACTTAAATTTCGAGGCTATTATCTCTAGACTAGACTTCATGTTTAGCGACAAACGTCCAATACACATTATAGAACAAGAAATGGGTACCCTCAGGCAGGGGAGCCTATCCTTGTTAGAGTACTACGATGAGGTGGAAAGAAAGGTCACCGTGTTAACCAATAAGGTAAACATGTCCTATGATAATTGCAAGAAGCAAGAGGCATGTTCGAAAAGTTCAGGGGTGATGCCCTGCGGGTATTAATTTCGGGACTAAGACGCAACTTGACCGACGTACTATTTGCCGAACACCCTCCTGATCTGCCCTAGGCTTTGGCGTTGGCTCAGGAAGTGCAAGCAAATCACGACAGGTACAACTTCGCAACAAACTATGCTAGAAGCATGGAAGACGAGTCACGACAATCGGAAAGTTGTAGTGGTGCACATACATATGTATGTTCACAATACTATTAATAGAAAATTAGATCAATTCGCACTGGTAACGTTTTTTGAGACGTGACTGTAAGAGCGAGCCGCATGTAATCAACAGCTGATCGGTAATGATGCGTTGGCAGGACCATTCACGCGCCGACTCAAAAAGGCAACTCTATCTTCAGAGCAACTGTGCGTAGTGACGCCCACGCTAATTGGGCGCCATTTTTCTGAAATTGCATACGCGCGCAATTCTTATTGAGAGTAATTTGGTGGCATCGGTATCTTAAGTCTCGTTTTGTTAAAATTTAATTAAATAAACAAAGAGAATAGTGAAAAGTGCACTCACACCAATATTGTGTAAATATTTTAAGACTCTTTGGCTGCCATAACCAAATGGTGACAGAACGGTTACACCAAGCAATCAAATTGTGATCGCTTAGAGTGAACCAGTGTCCTTCCCTGTACTTGAAGCTGCACAGTTTGCCAGTTCGAGCTCGTCGAGAGTATTGCAGCCGTTAACAATTGACTTACTGTTAATCTGTGGGTTGTGCAATACAGGAGGAATAAGTTTCGAAGCCCCTGTCGCCCTAAAGCCTCTTTAAAGGCAGATCAGCCCCCAAGTACCGATCAAGACAGCGGAATGTAGGGCGCGAACTCCAACATCTTAATCGCATAGAGTGCGCCTACTCGTGCACTGACCGAAACATCATGAACATGAACGACTAGTTACCGCACCGTTCCGAAAAATTAAATTAAATTGAATTGAACCATACACAACCATTGTTAATAGTTGAATCTTTAGCTTAATTCTCTTAGAATGAATTTGTCAGAATTATTTTTTAATTTTATAAAGAGGTATGGTATGCATATGTAATATCTGCTGTTATATTGTCTAATCCGATTTGAAGTTCACACAGCAACGTCATCCGTCTTCAGGCCTGTCGACTACGATGGACCACATAAGCTGCTGTTTTGGTGCTGTAAGTACGGCAAAACCGCACGCAGTAAATTAAAATAACAAGCCAAACCAAGAATGACCATATAACAGTTGTACCATACTATGAAAGGTGTAAATACCTGTATAATTTAGTTAACTCAATTCAAATAGCTAGGGAACATGCCATTTCATTCATTATAGTTTTGTTCCACTAAACGCCCTTATGTTTGAGATTTAAAATTAAGTATATAGTAAAATGCTTTCGTTGCAAACTGTTCTCTCCTTGAAATTATATAGAAGATAATTGAATTGTAGTAATTAAGTTACACTGCCAAATATTAAATAAAAAAAACAGTAATTAAGTAAAACTCTTAAAAATTAATGTAAAATTAAGAGTTTAAAATAATGAAACAAAATCTCAAGCGATTATTTGCAGGAAGATCCTTATCATAGTAAAAAAATAGTTATGAATTAAAATTTCTAAATGGGCTCCTGATATAAATTTGGTTTTGCATCATTAATAACGTAAAGGCATTGAATATCCGTCTTTACAGGTTAAGCAAGTAAAGAAGGAAGAACATCACCATCTTGGTTTTTCGTCCTAAATATATCACTAGTGGATTCCGTCAGCCATTCCGTCTGGTTGCTTTATTCCGTTCCCTTAGCACTCTGTCTACTAATTTTTAGTTATGTGACACGGCAGCTTACTAGGTAGCAAGGCACCCTTTGTGTCTGCTCTCTCGTGTAATTCTGCTCACCTTCTTTAAAAGCCACGCTCACTTATATGCAAATCATATACATATTTAGCAGTAGAGAATTAACAGAATGTGTTCCCATTCAAAAATATATGAATGGCAAACTTGGACAGCATTTTTTGGCTGCACACAAATTATGATATAATAGTATTTCGCTGTCGTTAACTCCGACTGTAACATTCCCTCTTGTTTACTCTTCAGTGGTTGTGCTTTCTATAAGAAATGCACCTGCAGACCTGCTCAGATTTTGGTGGAAAACTTTATAAGGGGAAAGTTGAAAACAATATTAAAATAATAATAAAATAAAATAATAATAAATATTTACCAGAGATATACCCTGAACGCTTTTCGTAGTCCGGCTCACTCGACTACACAGCATTCTTACTTGTTGTAATTTGACATTGTCGTTTTTTGACGTTTTTGACGGTCTTAAAACATTTTTTAAATGATACTCAATGAAAATATATGTTCATTAGATTAGTCCATACGCATATAGACTAGTTTTATATTTATTCAAATAAACAAGCTGTTTTCTATAAGTTATACAATTGTAAAAAGTCTCTTCTTTTTAGTCAATTACAATTATGATATATAATACACAAAATAACAATGTTTTAGTCGGAAACCTTTTCTTTTATTGGCCTCTATTTGAAGATTTATAAACTATAAAATATATAGGTATACTCTAAATAAAAGCCATTGGCAGCATATGATTTTGGATGATCAGTTCCTAGACTGCTGCTTCTAGAATTTGAATGAAATAAATAGAGTTAATATCGTTTGTAATCTTATAATTTTTAAAGTTCATTCTTACTTATGTTTGAGTTGGCTCTGTTTGAGACTAAGTCACCCATCAGAAATGGCAGGCCGCCCGTCCTGCACATGGTTATGGGGCATCGCATAAATCAGCTTTTGCCAAAACTGCGGACCATCCCGTTTGAGATATGTATTTAGTTTCAAATAGATCTTCAGCTCAGAATCCAAGTCACTGAAGTCTTTGATATCTGGGTAAACGATTACAATCAGGCGTTTTCTTGGGTCGATGGAGGTAGCCCTTATAGCCATACGGAACTCGAAGCGCCCCCAGGATGACTGTACGAAGTTTTTGGTCATGAGTATAATTATTCTTTTAGATTCGTCAATCGATTTTAGTATGCAGGCTGGAATAGATGCACCAATTAACCAATCTCGTTGATAGAAGCATAATCGAAATCCACGGGTATCATTTTCCAATTTCTCCACGTACTCTTCAACGAGTGTCGAGTCCAAGTGTGAGTAAGCAAGAAATGCATCAATTCGCAGGACTTTCTCATTTTCCAGTTCTGGACGGGAAATGAATCTAAGACAAAGATTTCGCTGATAAAGCCATAATACAATAGACTTTTTGAAATAAATATATGCCAGTATTACAACACCGATTCCAACAAGAGATTCAAGAATGATTATAGCATAAGTCTTTGATGATAGACAAATATCATTTTTAAAAGCAAATTCAATAAGTTGTACGTTTTCCTCATTGCATTTGATACTTTCACGATCCTCAATCTGATGAGGTGAGTTGATAACATACAAAATGAAAGCTTCGGTTTCGCAATTGCAAATCCATGGGTTCCCCGAAAGTTGAAGTCGTAATGTATTTGATCTCGAGGTGAGAAATTTCAGCACTTCCTTATCAAGAGTTCGTATACTGTTGTTCCTTATGTCCAAATAATTTATATTGGGTGGTAATTGATGCAACTTTAAATTAGTTAATTTATTATTGTTAATTACAGACAGTTCACGTATATAAGAGTGTCCATATGAGGTCGAGTTTGGTAATTTGGTAAAGTTTGTGTTGTTCAACTGAAGTGCTGTGAATCCTATTATTGGGATCGGAATCATCGGAAATTCTTTCAGTTGACCAATGTTGCCACAATTCATTATAAATCGATTTGTTTGACGTTCCAAATAGCACTCACAGCCATAGGGACATGTCTTATTATTTATATCAACACCAAATTTACATTTGCTATGTGAATCAAGGCAAATAAATGCTTTTATTTTATATTTATGAATCCAGCCAATTATACGGTCTGCTGTGTCAACGTGAATAATAGCAAGTTTTGTATAAAAGTTTTCTATGTATTCGATGAACGTGTGATTTCTAAAAGAATAATTAATAATTATTTTTTCCAATTGATTTTGTAAGATTTTAGAGCTGAAAGGAAATAAAAAATTAAATTACTCTTCATTCATATATCTGTAGGATGGGAATCTATATTTATACAGGATATAAAGATATATGAAGGAGTGTGATTTTGTAACGGTTTATATATGAGATTGCGAGTTATGCGATCAATTAAATTTATGAGTCGGGCGGGAAATCTGAATCATTATTAGCAGTGGAAGTGGTGAAGCAAAATTTAAGTTCATAGTTGCTACTGCGCAGTTAATATTATTATAAAAATAAATAAATAAGTATTAACGGAAGTATAACTATTTAATACATATTATGTTAAATTAAATATCGTTACACGAAAAAGCCAGTAAACTGTTTATATTACAAAATTACATAATTGTAAGAATTATATTTAAATGAACACACCTCATCCACTCAGTATTATTTATCCATGTGTCACAAAATTCCAATGTTTTCAAATTTGTTAAATTATGAAAATGCTCTGAATTGAGCTTTAGAGTGTTACATTTTCGAAATTTAATTGTCGATAAATTTACCAGGCCATTAAAAGTTTCATTATGAATCTCAAACTTGATAGACTCTTCAATATCACTACCAATCAACATAAAGCATTCTAAGTTTGTTGCACCGCTCAAAAAGGTTTTATCCAGAATAAATTTATTTTTGGTATCTTTTGGTGAAATAACCGTTATACGTAGTTTTCTTAGCTGAGTCGCATTAGTGATACGGAAATTCTTGCACACCTTATAATCGGTATCAAAAATTATATGTAAGCCTTTTAAATGTATAAGATTTTGCACAATTCGATTTACATCTGGGCAGTTTCCCATTCTCCAATATAATTCCTCCAAATAGGGTACATTGTTTGCCGCGGAATTAATATTATTAATATCGCCTTCATTTTCGGTTATGATTTTAAGTATGTGCACAGTCAAGTTTTTACATTTCTTGAACACATTTTGTATATAATATCTTTCTTGCTCATGACATCTATACTTTGGAATAATATGTCCTTGCTTTTGCTCTAGACATTTAAACATATTTACACCGCTGTTGTCTAATTCACATTTTCCAACAAACTTATTAATACCAAATTTTAACTCTCTGATTAAAATGTGATATTCTTCGTAGGAGCAAGTACACTGGAATCTCAAGTTATCACCCACCAAAGTCAGTTCACAGTCACCAAATTCGCTGTAAAATTGACTGTCTATCTTGAAGATCAATTTAAAAACATCACTATTAATTTTACCACTTATGTAGTTTAAGCAATTGCAAACTATGGATATTGCAAAGAACAATGAAATTATTTGAAGTAATTTAATCAACATTTTCCCATTTATGTGGGCAATATACACATCTGAATGCTCCAAAAGTGAAATAAGAACTGAGCAGCTATTGGCAAGCTTGTTCAGAAGAAATCTCCGATTTATGGTATTTTAGCTCCTTAGGGAATGTGCAGTTGCAGATTAAGTTCATTTGCAGGCACATTTTTATACTCTGATACCGAAATAGTATATTGGTTTTGAGCAATGTCCGTCATGCGTCCGTCGTCCGTCTGTCCGTCGTTGTTAACGCAAATTTTTTCGACATCCTTAGATAAACAGACTTTAAACTTGGAACATATACTTGTCTGTGCTCCGAATAGATAAAGATTTAAGATTGGAGTGCTACATCCACTAGGGAGCTAGGAAATCGATAAAATCGATATTCGAAAATCGATAATAGCCACATATCTCCCACAATTTTATGGTCACCAAATTTGGTTTGTAGGTTGTTGGCGAATTATTTCAAAGATCGGCGTATACCTCGCCAAAGCTCCGTATATCTTTCACAATTTTAAAGATTGAGTAACCAAACTTGGAATGTTATTTGCTGGTAACCTCCTCTAAAGATTGGCACTTTATTTTTTGGACTATAACGACAACCACCGCCCCCAGGTACTTCGTCCCTAGAAATTTAAAATGCTCATATCTTCCATAAAAAAAAACGATAAATGCCCATACCCGCTATTAAAGAGCTACAGTTACCAAACTTGGAAGGGACATCATTGAGAACCTTCTCTTTAATTTTTTCAGCCACGCCCACTCCAGCCACAAAATTTTGAAAAGCTCATATCTTCCGTAATTTAAGAGCTACAGTTGCCATACTTCGAAGAAGGGACAGTATTTCTAGGCTGCACATTAATTATGGTATCATAGTATTTCGATGTCGGTTACGTCCGACTTCAACGTTCTCTCTTGTTGGATCTTTGTCTTAAGCTCTCTTCTTTCTCTTCCGGACTTGCCACAATAAAATGCACCTCAAATCTGTTCATTTCAGTCTTTCTAATTACCTAACTAAAGTTTATCCGTGGCTACTAAGGCCAAAGCGCTGCACAAGCCACAAAATGCGGCAGGCTCCTACAGTTGGTGTGCGCTGACGTCAGAAACTATTCGAGTACACACAATAACACCACACACACACGCACACACACACACACACACACACACACGGGAATATTTCTATCTCGCTCAGTTTGCTCGTGTCGAATAAATTTATTTAAATAAATAATTTTTCCATTAACCGCAAACATGGATTTTGGCGCAATTGCATAAATGGAATGTAATAAATGAAGTGCACCTAAGCGAGGGGGAGGAGTATGGGTGATATCCATAGGGCTTCCAGTTGCATTGTTGTTGCTGTGATGTTTTTATTTTATATTGTTGTTGTTGCTGCGATGTTTTTATTTTATATTGTTGTTGTTGCTGCGGTTGACGGCGTGTTGACGCGGTCGCTTCAGCTTCGTCTATGCGTTGGATGTTGATTTAATTTTTTTCTTTGGTTTTATACCCAGTTCACATTTATCCAGAAAATAGGGAATTTGAGATATTTTAAGTAACATTATCTGAAATGAAAAATCGAACACATTTGCATTAACATTTTATAGGATAAATATTATTTGTGAACTTTCATAAATTATAAATTACAATTAGAGCTCACGCTTCTTAGTAGTATTATTAATTATTAATTATCATATTATTTTTATTTAGATATATTTATATTAATGTTTTAGCGAAATTAATTTTATTCACCGGATTCAATTTCAACTAATTTACTAATAAGCACCAGTTGCTCTAAGGAGAGTACATAAAGTTGGTTAAAAAATAAAAGTTTTTGAAAACAGTTTTAATCAAAATGTAAGTTTTTTTATTCATTATTAATTTGTGGATATTCACAAATATTTTATCAGCTTATCCAGCCATAATTTACTGGAAGAGTCAGCTGGCAATTGACGAGTATTTTTACGCCAATCTTTAAGAATGAAATCAGTATATCTGTAAGTCGAACACTCCCGTTAACTGAACTTTACAGATTGTTGTTATTTTCGTTAGTTTTTGCGTGTTGTTTGAGACTGCAAATAAGTTTGTAATTTGTTTAGTTTACACAGAGAAAATGGCCGCACAATGCATTTACATATTACACATTATGTTTTGCGGTCGCATTGTTGTTTGGTGTTGTTCGGTTACCTGGTTACCTCTACTCTCCCTTTCTTTCTCTCTCTCTCTCTCTCTGTCTCCGTCTCTGTCTCTTTGTGCTCCACAAACTCCATGGCTGACTGGCTGTTAAATTTTAATGCCGACTTTTAGGCGTCCGAGCGGGCAAATGCTGCCAGTGAGTAGAGTAAGTTAATTAATTAACTTCTGATGGGAGGACTACGAGGCTTTGCGCCTTGTCATGTGAATTATAGTTGGGCAGTAACTTACATAATTGAATGTGGAATGAATGCAGTGGTTGGAATACTATAAAGAAAACATTCATTCGACTATGGTGATAATACTAATGAGTAAAATTAAAGTAGCGGCGTTGGAGTAAGGAGAGGAGGAGCGAGTATTATGTTTGAATCTTAACGAACTATTTAATGTGTTGTTGTGTTGTGACTGGAGACCACTTTTATAATTTAAATATGTTTTTAGCTGGCTCAAGTATTTTGATAAGTGAATCATTTTTAATGGGAAACGTCAGTATTTGGGTTGCATATATTAGCAATCGGTTCTATATTAGCCCGTGAAGAGTGATCATATTTGTAAATTTTTGTTAAATAAAATATATAAAAATAAACTCAACAGCTGATGAAAGAGAAGCTGTGAATCTCTTCGAAATATGATTTTTTTTTCTCTAAATTTTACAAAATAAAAGTAAGGCATAAACAACATTCTGTATAGAAGAATATACTTTCCGAATAATTTAGAATTTACTTCTGGGTATACAAATAAATGCTTACACATATTAAGCTGGTACATAGATGAATTGAAATTTCAATGCATATCCATTTATTTATTCATATGCCATATATCTAAAGATAAGCCAAGTTGGCCGTCTTTTCGTTTTGTTTACTTCAAAACTCACTCAAAGTTGTGCGCTAAAAAAAACTTTGCCTGTCGACTTCCTAGTTATTTCATAGACCTCCGAGTAGCACATACATAACATATTTGACAATTCACAGAAACTGACCTCACGCGGCATGCAGCAACAACAACAACAACAACAGCTAGGAACACAAGTGAAGACTGCAAACGAACATCTCATAAACAAAGTGACTTCAATTGAAAAATTATACAAAAATAACAGCAAACGAAAACAATTTGCTGTTGTTGTTGTTGCAGTTGTTTTAGTTGTTTATCATTCGATATGTATAAGCAAAACAAAACAAAACAAAACAAAACAATCAAAAAAAAAAAAAAAAAAAATTAGCTAAAAGGCAACTCTCGAATCGTGTCCGCCGTCTCGTTGGCCACTTGAAGCCATCGCCACGTCGTCATCATCAACGATTTGAGGCAACTCGCCATTTCGACATCCTGCGTAGCATTTTTATACAGCTCTCAGTTATTATCGAGACGTGCATTGACAATTTGTGTGTTAAATTTATGGCCCATTGTGCAATAGAAGCCATGCCTGACTGCACTTTAGAATAGTCCCAGCGCATATATATATATATATATATATATATATATAAATACATACATATACATATGTATATTGTTTGCTGTCAGCTTTGGGAATTTATCAATAATTTTATGAGCATTTTACAGCGTCACGTTCTCGGCCAGTTTTCGTTTGGCGCTGTTTTTTTTTTATGAATTTCTAATTAGGCATTTGCAACGCACATTTCTGACACCTATCGAGAGGGTTAAGTGTATCTCGCCCCCCAGTCGTTAAAGTTGCGAGCCGTTTTTTACGATATTTTTATTTAATTGCAAAAATACGCATTAATGTAATGCTGCTGTTGCTGCTGCAACAAGCTGCTTCCTCAGCTTTTACGACAGCTGCGCCCCATTTGGAGCGACGCTGTTGCACTAAGGTGTCGGCCAAGTCGTTACATTACATGCTTTACTGTACAAATATTTAAATTTTCGAGTCTGTTGCGCCAAACGTTGGCCTCACAAATGGCCGGCACACGCCTTGAGACGCCCTCAGACAGATCCGAGCGGAAGTCACGATACGCACCTATATAAATTGAAATATGAGACAGAGATACTAAACTGAACAACATGTGTTGGGCTCATACTAATTATTCATTATAAGGAAGTATTAAATGGGAACAATTCTTTCGCACAACGTACAAATTGGATACAAACTTATTTTATTTTATTAATATCAGTCAAAAAAGCTAAATACAAGAAGTAAGTAAGAAAACTAAATTTAAAAAACTAAATTTAAAAATATGAAATTCTTAACAAATATAACATAATATTTAGGAGTTAATTAATTGCAAAATTTATCCAACATTTGATGCATTGATTGTGAAAAACCCAATACCAAAAATATATTACCGTTGGAGTCAAAAGTCAAAAGTGCCTCAGATCAGAGGAGTAATTTTATAGGCCATAAAACATTCATATCGATGGGTAGATTTATTTTATTTCATTTTATCGAGGTTTGAATATTATATACATATAGGTATTAGTAATTTTATATATATACATAGGTATAAATATTATATACATATATAATATATAATTTATTATATCTTATTTTTTTACATTTCATAGGGATTTCATCAAATTGTAAATTAACTTTGAATATTTTCTATAAAGAAGCTTTCCACGAAAAGCTGGCAATGCCCATGGTTATATATATATATATAAATACGTATAAAAGTGATTCAAATCTGATATTTAATATATCTCCCTACTTATGATAATTAAATCTGAATTTCATTCAGCGGTTACTCGTTGAACAAAGCATGTCAGCTCTGTTCTTGGCAATGTAGTCCACCTTCCAGCTGGCTAATTCCTTTGGCTTCTCTTCTGCAACTGCTGCTGCTGTTCATCATGCCGCTCATGCAACTGAAGTTTTGACAGTTGACTGTGATTATTCAGCTGCCCCCAACCCGAAACCCTGCCCCACCCCAGCACCCTTGGTAAATTTAGCAGTGCGTTTGCGATTTACATTGACGTTAACATTTTTGCTGTCTTGCATACTAAACAAGGCCGCTGCTTGATTCAACATACCAAATGTTATTGCTGCTGCTGCTGCTGCTGTGTTGCTGTGTTGCTGTTGCACAAACCACAAAATGGACAAAATGTGTTCAATTTCAGGCCTGTGATTTTTCAATAGAGACAAAAACAGCAACAACAATAACAGCAACAGCATCAAGGCTGCATTGGCGAATTAACATTGATGGCGTGCCTATGAACGGGAACAGGACTGTTGGCCAGCTTGTAAATGGAGGCTGAATTGGGTGGTGCAGCATTTTGTTTGCCATACAGCTTGTCCGTGTTGCAGTTGCAGGAACTGAGCGTTCATTAGCACGCACGTCGGCGCCATTTTGCAAACGCATTTCCGCTGCAGAGAGCTACGTGCAACCGTGCGGCGATTCGGTTAGTGCGTTCGTTCGTCCGTCCGTTCGTCCATCAGTCCGTCCGTTTCCCGTTAGTCAGCTTAACCCGTTAAGGCCAGGTAAATGTTGGAGTTACTCTGATTCCTGTTTTCGCCATTACTCCTCTTTTTTTTTGTTTTTTTTTTTGTTTTTGTTTTAATTTGTATGTGCTGAGATCATGTCATCATCAAAAGGCATTTTTAATTGGCGTGTTGCAGCTTTGCGCTTCAGTAGCCCTCAGGGGCAGCGGCAATCGTTGGCAGACATGCAACAGTTCTCGAGTCGATAATTGGTAACGCGTTACGTGTAATGCCCCCGAAAGCCAAAAATGGAATTTCTAATTAAGCTTTACAAAACATCAGTTTCAGTTTCAACATAGCTATAAGCTGATACGCTGCCTGTGTGTGTGTGTGTGTGTGTATGTGTGTGTGTAGATGTGTGTGTGTGTGTATCTGCATATCTGTTTCTAAATTTATATATATATAGGTCCGTGTCTGTGTCAGAGTTTGCCTCGCAGCGAGTGTATACGAAATTTTGGTCAATTAACACATCAACGAGCTTAGTTTAGACCAGGCCAAAAGCCAGAGCAGTGCACTCCGCCCCCTATTCCCCCTTGCCCTTTCCAACGAGCTGCAGTTGTATACCCCCCCAAAAAAAAATAGATACAAAAAAAAGAAAAACAGAAAAGAATGAACAAAATTTTTACTTACTTGCTGCAACATTTTGCAGTTGCTGTTTGATGCGCTTGAGGGATTAGCAGGAGCAGCAGGAATATCAGGATTCAGAGCTCAGCTTGCCAGTCAGTCTGTCTCCCTCCCCATCTCTCTCCCTCTCGCTGTCCCTCTCTTGTGTTAGTCTGCCATTGATGAGTACAAAATTGCATTAGGAATCACTGCAAGCAGCTCAAACTGGTCATTTGATAGGTTTTTATGCTCCGTCTGCTCTGTTCTGGTCGCAGTTGTGGAGTTGATTGACTTGAAACTTCTCCATTAAGCAGCTGTCAATGGGTTTGTAGCTTGGCGCCTAAGATTGATTGGGCTTTAGTACTGCAATGAGATGAGAGATACTCGAGTGCGTTAATGATGCCAATGACTTCGAATCTTTACAGAATTAATAATACAAATGTTAAGGAAATTGATAAATACTTGGCATTCATTAAATTATGATATGCTTATAATAAATTGAAATAAAACAACAATGGAGAATTCAATTAGGAGACTTCCTCAACTTAACAGTTGAATATATTCCATTATCATAAAAAACTGCTTGTGAATAATTAAATGCTGATCTAATAGTTTTGATTTGACTTTCCTGAGAATATGCTCAGTTTAAAATGCGAATGTTATAAGAAATTCATAAGAAATTGAAATTAAATTATAATTCAACTGTTGAATATTTTAGATCGGTTCAAACATAGATTCTAGTCTTATTGATAATTATTTTTGCTTATGTCGGTTACATACTTTTCAACTTTATTACACTTGAAAGATAAGAAACTTATCGATAGAGTCCATTATTCATAGTTTCAGTCTGCATAAATGAGACTAGGTTAATGTTGAATTTTTATTGATTAAATCCTTATATAGAACAGTAGACAGATGCAGCAAATCAAATTTAGCAGTGAATTAATATTAAGTCTGCAAACAGCCAAAGCAGACAGCTAACTGCAGATATGCAAAAAGAATCAATATTATATGCAGGGGGGGGACATATAGACAGCCAAGGCAACCCGTCAATCGCTCAGTCACACAGACAGACCGACAGACAGACAGACAGACAGACAGTCAAACAGTCGGCAACGCTGGGCCATCATTTGCCTGGAGCTGACTGGAGCTGGCTGGTTGGCAGCAACAATTGATATATGTAAGCGTACGTGAGCCGCATTTTGAAGCGTTTTGAAGCCCGCCAATTGATTCGATGTAAGCGGAAGGCAGCAGGCTATGTCTAGGGAGGTGGTTGAGGCGGGGGGGCAGAGGCAAGTTTCTGAAGTGCGGTCGCAAACTTTGTGAATGGCACGCGTTAAACTGAATTTATGCGAGAAAGAAACAGAAGAGAAACATAACAGATACAGAGAGAGAGAGAGAGAGTGAGAGAGAGAGAGTGACAGAGAGAGAGAGAGAGAGAAGAGAAACTTAATAATACTAAAGATGCTCAAAGTAGACTGAGAAGTGTTTAGAAGTTGATACATGCACTAAGCAAAAACAAGTTAGAAATATGTAGAGTGAGCTCGACTACGAGATACCCTATATTATTGTAGTTTTGTTGCCAAAGCTCCCTTTAAAAATGAGAATATCCTTTTTAGACTCTCACTTGGGTGTTTAATTAAGTGTTTACAGTTTGTTAGTAAAAAGTCAATGTATAATATATACTAATTGCTTCTAAATTATATAAGCTCGAGCTGCGCAGAAGATCCTAAATTCCGAATTCGAAGTCTTTAAAAATATATATAATCTATGGAATCGGAGTGGCTTCCTTCTGACTGCTGCATACCTTTGCACAACTTTATTATACCCTTTTTACCAAGGTTTGATAATAACCAAGGGGAACTGTTGCTGTTCAGGAAATGGCCAAGTGTCTGCAACTTTGACAAACAAAACGCTGCAGCCAACAGAATATTTATCAATTAGCAATTTATCATTTATGCAAACAAGCAAAGGAGGCCGGCAAATGCCGGTTGCTGCATGCCGCATGGCAAACAAATGCGCTCAAATGTGGTGAGACGACCGACAAGGGGACAGACGAACCTATGGACAGAGGGACGGAGGCACTCTGAGTTCATTCAGTAACTCAATGAGCTCAAAACTGTTGCGCATGCGTCGCTTTGTTTGCCTTTTCCCAAGAGCATAAACAAACTCACAGTCCTCTGACCAAAAGCAGCTGGCAAAGCTGATTATTATTGTGGCATTGAGAGGTCCAAGAATTTACACAAAAATACAATCAGCGCATAGGATAAATATACAAAATGATTGGTTGGGCAACCGACAATCGAACTCAAAACAGAAAACATAAAACAGAAAACAGTCGACGGCAACCGGCGCGTTATCATCAATGAATATTTACACAATTCGATAAATTTATCACTGTAGCGATAACGATTAACTTGACGCTGTTCACTGCTCATCGTAGATGTTTAATTTTCCATATTTAGCTGTCACTGCCACTCGGCATTTGTTTGCCAGTTGATCAGAGCGATAAAAGATAGTCAACATCTAGTCGAGTTGCCTGCTGCAGACCGAGACACAAATCAGTACGGAAACGTAAAAAGAAACAATATAATATTAATAAATAGCACTCTTACTTACAATTTTAAATTTCCTTATTTAAACAAAATTAAAAAAAAAATGGTACAAATAAACTTTTAAAATTAAAACTACAAATTATTTGTGGATCATGTATGCATGATAATTAAGTTTAAGGTAAAATGATTTGAAATTATTTGAATATATACAAAATATAATAGCTTACCTAATTTAACGACAGCATAAGCTTTTTATTATAGTAGTATATTTAAAATGCAAGTTTAAATTTTAAGCTTTTTATTGTCTTAAAAAATGAAATTTACTTATTAATTGCTAGATTTTAACATTTTAGACGGCTTAGGAACAATCTTTCTAATATATTTGAGATAATTGATTTTTTTTAAATATCTTTCAATAGTATTTTTGTCAATAACATCCACTATGAACAATGCTCTGAATTATATAAAATTAAATTTAGGTCAACGGCTTATCCCTACTCAGCTAACTGATATAATCTAGTCTCGAACTCGAAAATTTACCTTTGCCATGTTCGGTTCCGAGTCAAAATAATCGAAAGTAATAACTCTGGGCATAGTATCATAGACCAAGCCGAAAGCAAACAGCCTTCCTATCCATATACCTTATTGTGTGTATATGTATGTATAAATGTTTGTATGTATGTATGTATGTATGTATGTTTGTATGTGCAAGCCAATCAATCAAACTAAGAGCACGATAACATCTACAACGAGTGCCCGTCAGAAATAACTCTAGATACCCACACTGAGAAAAAAACGACCTTTGAAACTATAACTCTAAACAATTTAAGCTGTAAGCAATGTTGCATTTGAAATGGAAATCCGAACTTAAGATTTAGAATCGAGCAGAAGTGATGGATTTTAGAGTTTTAAGTAATTATGTATTTAACTACTTAATTGGAAAATAATATACCTGTTTTTATTTAGAAAATAATTTAAATTGTAAGTAACAATTAATAAGCAATAATGAACACTGCTGCATTTTTATGTTTTTAAAATATTTATATATTAATAAATATTTATTTAATTCTTTTTATTTGCTATATATTGTTTTTATTGCTATATAATTGTTATTATTATTTATATTTTATTTCGTGAGTTTTTCATTTCGTTGCATTCTCAGTGTATTCACACACCCCCCGCTCTTGGCGTGCCCCCCCCCCCCCCACGGCTATAAGATATTGAGAGATCTGAGAATTTGTATCGCAAACAAAGTGCAACCAATCATAAATCATGACGAGATCGCATGCTGCTCTCTTCTCTCTTCTGTCTCTCGCTCATCTCCGTCTCTGTCTGTTTGCTGGCGGCAAGTCTCGTCGGCATTAAGCTGCTGCATAAGCTGCCTCATTATGACAAGTTGTTGCGAGTTACGCACTGCGTATCGGCAGCTCGCATCTTCTTGCCGCGTTCGTGGCACGCGTGTGAATATTTTGATTAATGCGTTGCGCCTTTATTGGAAAATCATCGAAAGCAGCTGGTGAAATAAATAAAAGCCGGACAGATCAATGCATTTAAAAACTGTGATTATTTATAACTGAAAGTACAAATACCAGTTTGGGTATTTGAAATACATCTGATAAGAGCACAACAAAATGTATCTCTTAGATAGCCATGGAAATCAACAGTTAGATGTTTGTTCCACTCGCATGCCACATGTTTCACATCGGAATGAACGGAAACAGGAATACACTGCAACTGTGCAACAAAGAGATAGCACCCACTTCGATGAAAACTAAAGAGAGCAGTGTATAAGAGAAAAAGTTGCACATTTGCCTCTGCTGGAGTTGCATTTGACAGGTGAGTTGCTTGTTGCAACGTGCAACATACGCTGATTGGACCAAAATAAAACAAGATTAATGTAAAAAAAATGAGAAAAATAAATAAATTACACATTTATACATTATTTGTACAAATTGAAGATATGCTATGAAATGACTAAAAATTGAAATGTGAAACAATCAAAAATCAAAGAAAATTATAATTATAATAAAAAATAAATAAATAAATTCGATAAATATTATATTTATATTATTTCTAACAAATAACAATATATATATAAATATTTTCTGACAAATAACATATTTTGCATATTCTTAATAAATAATAACGAAGTAAAAAAGATTTATCTAACATATTAACAAATAGTAAAAGTAAATTATTAATAAATAATGCCCACCCCCTTTTTGTTATTTTCCGACCGCTACAAAGATATTTTCCTCACCTACACAGGTGAGTTTCACAGACAGTCGCGCTCTTTCAATGCGCGCTCTTTCGCCTTTCGTTCCACACAGACGAATGCTCTCTGAATGGGATCCACAGGAAGGCCGCTGTTCGGTTACATCGGCGTTGCCGATATGCGGCTCCTGAGTAAGCTTACAACATTCGTTCAATTCAATCGCTCGTCAACCTTCGTTCGGCGCGTTACAACAAGCGAAAGACAGAAGGCAGCAGCAGCAGCAGCAGCGACAAGAGCAGAAGCAGCAGCAGCAGCAGTAAGACAGTAATCGCAGCGAACGTTGGCGTCGACGTCGTCGGCGTTGTTGCAACAACAAAATTCGGTCGCGCTCGGTGCGGCAATGGTGGTTGCAACTGTGGTACCAGACTCGTCCAGTTTCAGTCTCATCCCAACGCTCGTGGCGGCAACAACAACGCTCAGCTCAACGTGCAACGTGCAACGTGCAGCTCGGTTTCGGTTTTCGGTTCGCGTTACGTTCTATTTGGCGTGTGAAAGATACACTTACTGATAAAAAGTATCTCGCCGCAAGCCACAACAAAATGCGGCACCTGTGCACCAATTGCCGGCGCCAGTTAAGCATGGCAAAAATGTAATATCCGTTTGATAAACGCCCCAAGGCTGTCGGCATGCAACCAAAGCAGCAGCCGCATTGCAAAAGTATCTCAGCCAAGTGCTAAACATATCAAAACAGCCCACAAGATACACCATTTGTGTGCAACAGTGCAAAAAAAAGAAAAAATAAAAGATAAATAAATAATAATAATAGAAATAAATAAATAAATACAAATATTGCAACAGCTTCAACTGCATTTATTTTGCATTTCCAAAAATGTGTTAATCCGAATTCTATTTGTGAGTGTGTGAAAAATTAGTAAAAATACGCTTTGATGCATTTGTGTAACGCTTTTTAACTATCAAAAGTATTATACATATAAATATATATATATATACCTATATACATCATTATATAAACCCTATATACAATGCTATACATATGCATACAATCTAAGGATATAAGCCATATACAAATCAATTGAAAACATTTGATGCGGCAAATATTTTCAAATAAGGTGAGTCGAAGAAACGAAAACAGTTAAGAAGAAAACAAATGCAAACTGTACAAAAATAAAATACTTATAAAATGAAAAGAATAAATGTCAATTCAAGGCCAAACGGCAACTTAATTTAATGTTCTGAAGCCCGTATTTCGAAAACTTCACATTCATCAAATACATTTATTGTAAAAATCAATAATAAAAAAAAACTCAACATAATTTGTGGCTTTTAACTTTGCTATAAATCAATCTGAAAGTGCTGATAAAAATATACAAATTTTGAATTTATGATAAAGTATTTTTGGGGAAAGAAGCACAGTAAATTAACAAATACTTCTTAGAAAAAAAGCGATTGCGAACAGCAAACGAATGGTTTAATTTTTTATATTTAGCAACGATAAAGGAAAACGAGATTAGCTAATTGAATTAAAACAGTTGAGGAAATAAATTTGTTATTGTTATGTTATTTTGTTGTTCAATATATCGCATTGCTGCTCGACTCTTTCAGATTGTGGCAACACTTGCTACAAAAGTGTTTGTAAATTGAAAAAAAAAGAAGCAAAACGAACGAGATTTTGTAAACTCTTGTCAAGTTGCATTGTTGGGGGTTAAAGTTCGCGCTTTTCTTGTTTTCCCATTTTCTAATTCTCAAAGCGACCCCTTTCGGCGGCGTCGCCATGTGGCATGTGGAATTTAGTGCGCACACCAAACATTAATTAAACACAAATTAAGAAAAGTCAAACTGTCAACATGCCAGGCTAATCAAAATAACCTGCTGTATCTTGTGGATACACAAACAGCAGCAGCCAAGTCATAAAAACAAAACAAATGCCACAAAACCAGAAAAAAAACACAGCAGAAAACTAGAAGTGAATTTCATTTCGTGTATCTTTTTATCAGGCATTGAAAGATCTTTGCTCAAACCATTTCTAGATGCCTGGACAACAATTTACAAGATTTGTATCTCTCATCTCGCATCTTTGGCAACTTTACAGTTTAACACAGCAATTTCATAATTTTCCCAGGTATTTGAGTCGAATTATGTTTGGCAATTTAAATGCCAAAGATCTGTAAAGATACGTTAATAACTTTGATGCCCATTGTTTGGTAGGCAAATTAGATTTTATTGAAACGCTTGCGTGTCTCAATTTTCATTTCAATCGCAATCTTAACCAGAATCTGATTACTATAACCATAAGTTGCATGCATAATTAATTTCGTGTAAAAATCATAATTACAGGCAATTAAAATTTATGTAAACAAGTTGCCAGCCGCAACCATTCTCGATTCTCGAGATGGGGGCTGCCTCGGGCGCCTTTGGGGCACAATCATCATAATAATCTTGAAAAGTTTGCTTCTTTTTCTTCTTTCTCTTGTTGTTGGTTTTGGTTTTCATTATTCTTCTTGTGGTCGATTCACTTTATTAGCCTTATGATAAAACGCAAACTTTTATCTTGTTTGTTATGTTATTACTATGTGGTCAATGTACAACTTGCTGGTAGAGTCAGTAACTTAATATTTATTTTTATCTATACATTTGGATTATAGATGTAAGTTGCTGAAAAAAGTTAGCGAAATTTTTGCAAGTATATAAAAATGTTGTGCTTTAACTTAAAGTTATGTAAGCCGTTTGCATTTTCCTGCAAATGAATAAAACTTTAAAATTAGTGTTAAATTTTAAACAGGAGCAATTGACTCCTATCTTTTTTAAGTCTTTTCTTTGTATTTTTAAACTTAACCTTAATATATTAATTTATTTTAATTTTTGAGTGGCTAATATACGTAAATTAAATAGGCAAAATAAGTACAAAATTTGATATTTATTCCGATTTGTGAGTGGCACTAAGAAAATGAAATCTTTTAAATTAATACGAAATTAGTTGAAAATCTTGTTTTATGACAAAAAGATTTTTAAATGTTATCTCGCTTCATTCAACTGTACATATTAAATATTCAGTTAAATTCAAATATGTTTTACAATGAATAAATAAATAAAAAAAATATAAAAAAAAACACTTAACAGAGAAAAAAAGATATTTAAATTACAAAAGGAACACACCAAACAATAACAATAATAAACTTTATCATAGTGTGAGTGTCTTAACACAAGATAAATAATTTAAATATATAAAAAATAAGATAAATTTCAGCTTTTTCTTAATCAGATTTTCTTTCAGTTTGAGTTAAAGCTCATTGAATTTTTAGCTGCTGCAACTTATGTCTGCCACAGCACTTGCCTCATTTAACGGCTTTTCTCTTGCGTCCAATCTGTCGTTTCCTTCATATCCTCCCACACACACACACACACACACACACACAGTCGCAAACTCGCACTTTTTGCTCATCAAGCATTGAGAGACTGTCGTGCAACCGCGTCTGCTGCTGCCGTCGTCGCTGCCCACATATGTGTTTGTACTTGCCACCGAATGGCCCCTCGGCTGTGTTGCGGGGTCTGCTTCTTTAATTAATTAGCATCTAACTAAGAATAATGTTTCCTGCGGCCGACTGTCATAACTTGGCTGCCCGTTTATTTGTTTCGGCTCGTCGGCACAGATACAAAGATACAGATACGCGACAGCGAAGATACATCGCACAGGTGCCACAGTTACAGCTACAATTTGTGCAGCGCCCGCTGCCTCAATCTGCCTCCAGCCAGCTACCCCCTCACACACACACACACACTTGCCCCTACGGCGCTGGCAGTCGTGCATGGAAAAGAAACCGCAGGAAAACATTTTCGGGGCAGCCAAATAGCTGCCACGCCCCCGCCACCGCATTCTTTGCCTTTTTTTTGAGGTCGTTGCTTTTTTGTTTAGTTTTATTCTTGGTTTTATTGTATGCCTTGGTTTTTATGCTGGCTTCTGTTCCCTGTTTTCCTTCAGTGTGTTAACTTGTAAAAATGCACCAAAGAAAATTATTTGTGCTACTTGCCTCAGTCTCAGCTTCGCCGTGTACTTGTGAAAAATGTTCGAGTGTTGCGGCTCATAAAAGTAGCCACTGTATCTATGTGTGTGTGTGTGTGTGTGTGTGTGTGTGTGTGCGTGTCTTGGCATGTTGTTGAGAATTTTTCATGTAATGACTTGGCGCCAGCTTTGCTCTTGTTGTTGCTTCTTCTGTTGATTTTTTTTTCTTTTTTTATTGTGGCACATTTTCTTTTTGTGCTGTTGCCAGCTTAAAGGCGGCAACTTGAAGTTTTCCACAGTTCTTCTTTTTTTTTATTTGATGTTGCGTGTGGGACGCTTAATTAGTAAAAAGTTGCTGTTAAAGTATCCCAAATATTTCAAGCTGTCAGCAGAGCTTAGAAAATAAAATGAATGAACGAAGCAAATGCCCTTTAAATAAAATGAGATTTTATCTGAACGAAATAAGACTTAGTGCCAATAAACAATTTTCTAGAGTCTTAATTATTAAATAAGTGAATATCTATATATATATATAAGTTTTTTGCTTGTTAATTAAAATACTTAAAAGTTACAATAAATGAAAATAATAATCAATCAATGCCGTAAAAATATTTGTTCTCCTTCGTATCTGGGAAATATAAATATTTATTCCCTATCTTCCTTTAACATTTTCATCATTTTCAGAGCAAATTGTTTTTATTTAAACACTTTTTTAAATTGATAATTAATTGTTTTGCTCAATCAGATAAATGTATTTTGAGTTTTACCCAATTGTTTTGCATAGATTGCAGCTAATAAAAAATTACGTTACTTGTGCCTTCTCTTATCTATCTTCTACCTACTATCGAAGTTCATTTAGAATACATCGTGTATTCGATTATAACACTCAATGTTCCCAGCAGTGTCAAAACCCCTTTTTCTCACATTGAATGCAACATGAAGATTTCCTTTTTAGCTTCCTTTCCGTTTTGTTGTGCCTCTTGTCGCGACGCTATCTAAGCAGTCAGTCGACCCTTATGATATGGTTCGTCAATATTACACACACTCACACACACACACTCACACACACACATACTCATACACAATGTAAATGTCTTTTGAATAGACACTGAATTCGTCACATGATTCCCTTTAGATGAGACTCGGAATGCAACTGCGACGATTTCGTTGAGCTAATTAACTTTTGGTTACAGTTCACTGGGCAAATTTGTGACCATGCCCCGAGAAGCGTTCGAATGTGCCTCCAGACAGGAGACAGTAGGGGACACACACGTAGATATAAATATACATATAAATATATATATGTGTGTAGACATATTAAATATGTATTTGGATGTGTTGAGACGTGGAGCGGAAATGAATCGCCGCTCATCAAATTGAGAGTTGCTTCCCGCATTCTGGCTGGCCAATGCCGTTGACTGTTGACTGTTGACTGTTGACTGATCGAGGGGGCCTTTGTCTGGCCCTCTTTGTCTGGGCAAGCCGAAGACTCACTCGATTTGTAAGAGGCATTCAAGCAAGTCGCAGTCTCAAAAATTAGCCAGTCAACAAAACATTTTACGCATCACAAAACAATAAAGCGTCATTAGCGCCGTTCTGCAAAGCGAACTTGGAATGGGCTCAGGGTCAGACCCAACCCACAAATCGATCAAAATGCGGGAAGACTCTTCGAGAAAGCTACATACGTGAAATGTGGCTCGGTAATTAAGTTCTAAGTTGGCCAATGCATAACTGAACACACATTTTTGAGCAATATGCACAGCTTGGATCATTAATCAATGCTGTGCCCATAATCCACACCCTCGACTATGTATGTATATGTTTTTTGAAAAAGTTTTGTCATACATGCAATGTAATTTTTCACAGTCAACACATTTGTTTAGATAGCAGGCCGTTGAAACTTGTTTCATTTAGTCGGCAGTCGGCCAAAAGGAGAGACAGACCCGTTCAGTGTTAACTACTTGGAACATAGCACACGCCCCCTGGGAGTTGCCGCTATGCTGCGGCTATGCAAATGTAGCCAGGCCTGTTTCCCAAGTGTGTGTCATGATGGGCTGCCACACGCCAGGTGTCAAAAATGTTTCAATAGTAGGTTTTTGTCTCGAGGGTTGCCGCCATCAAATGGGCAACATGTTTGCGCAATTAGACCGACTCGTCGGCCAGGCCGAGGGTTAAGTGCCAACTGTTCCAGAGCCCGGTTTCTCGAATGAGCAGCTGAGCTCTAGAAAAAGGGTTAAACGCTCGCTACTGTTAAAAGTAATCAGGCACAAATATCGCTCAGCTCTAAAAGGATTCTACATAAGAGCGTTCAGAGATTGATGTTCTTTTATTCTGAGATATACAATGGAATAAAAGAGGGAATTTCAACTGGGAAATTGAATTAAGCACAGCAAGCAAAAAAACTGCAGTATTCAATTTTTGCTTTTTATATATATTTTCTTAACAATAATAAAATCTTAAATATAATGACATTAATTTTATTTTAATGAATCTGTAATGTAGCCCATAAATAAATAGATAAGAACATTTGAAATTTTTGTAGATTTTGATTATGATATTTTCATATTTTGAGTGAGTCTTACCCCAAAGTGCTGCCGCAGAGCTCAGATAGGTTTTCAGCTGCATTACGGTACCGCAACAAAGTAGTCATTTAATGCCCATTGCCTTATAAAAACAATCAGCTAATAAAGCCTTCCTGCAGGCAGCAGCAGCAGCCCAAACAAGCGTTAAATTTTATGACCACAAAGCCCACAACGAGTCAACGTTAACCCAACAACAACAACGGCAACAACGGCAACAAACACAACAAACACAACAAACGCAACAAATACAAACAACAAAAAGTTTTTAACAAGCCGCCTTTCCGGCATTTGGGTTGCCATTAAAAAGCGGTTGTCCATATGGGCAACTGTGTCACAATTGCCTAGTACATGATTTCTAAAATCAAATGGCCCAGGCCGCTGCATGCCACGCCCACGTGCAACATAGAATAAAACAAACTTTGGATGCATTATGAACATTAACAGCAGCAGCAAATAATAATAATAAATGACATGGCTATGATTATTAGACATTTGGCTAATTTCACATCATTAGACAAATGTTGGGCTGTTATTACGCATAGGCAACATATGCTAACACACACACACACACACACACACACACAGATAATAGGTGTGTATGTGTGTGTTTGTGAGCTTAGGCCAAAGTTCTGCTCACCTGCCGCAGACTGTGGCTGTGGCAGTTGTGCCTTCAACTTTGTTGTTGTATCTTTCAGTTACAGTGCGCGTCATAAAAATTAATCAAGCGTTGCTAATTTGTCTGGCTAACGGTACCTACAGCAGAGGGTTCCTCCTCATGCGGCCATCATTAACAAAAAAAACAAAAAACAACAACAAAAGCAACAACAAGCCATGTGAAAACAATGAGTGTTAACGGTTTGAGCTTGCCAACTGATGAGCCCGCTGCGACGCAGCTGCAATTGCATTGAGCGTTGAGTACCCCCTTCAAAAATCGATAGAGCTTGAGTCTGCTGAACCCACACACACACAACCATACACACATGCACAACCATACACACATACACAGCAACACACACACACACCAACTGGCACACACATGTCCTTGCCACGCTCCGTTGCACGGCCTAACGACTGTCTGCCCCTGCAACCAGGCCCTGTGCTTTTTCGGCTACCGTCTGTGTGTTCTGACATTTTGTCGCTCGTCATCCGTCTGTCTGTCTGTCGCTCTGTCCGTCTGTCCGTCTGTCGCTCTGTCCGCTTTTGTGTGCCTGGCTGTCAATCAGCGCTTTGTTGTTGCAGCCACTTACTACCGCCTCATTGTCAATGTCGTCGTTGTCATCCTCATCTTCGAAAATATATTTTTCAAAATATTTTTACATACATTTTTTTAGCAGCTCCGCTTATAATTCATAAAAATTTCAACAGAGGCCCGCACACGACGTTCCCCTCGTCCTCGTCGTCGTCATCGGCGGCGTCGGCGTCGCTTAAGCTGCTGACAAACCGCAGACAAAGCGATCCACAGGATGCTCTCCGTTGCTGGGTTGGGGGGCTGCCGAGGTTCAACTGGGTGTGGCTCAACTGTGCCGCCTACTCCATTGACAGTTAACTGAATGCCCATGCGAGCTTATCAGCTGCGGCTTAACAAGCCGTTGAGGGATGTGCAGCCTGTAAAGTAAAGTATCCCTCAATCCACCACCCCAGCCCCCCCACAGTGAGGCGACAACACTCCATCTCATCTGCATGGGGTCCCTTTAAAACCATTCTGTACTTATCTGAATTTATTATTACCTTTTTATCTCGTCCTTGATATACCCAACATTCTACTGCTTCTGCAGCATTTATGAAATATTCTTGTTTGTTTCTGCTTCCCGGAACACTTTTATCCTGTTTCCATTTATAAACAGTTTAAACTGCCGCATTTATTGCTGTAATTGCCTGATTGACTTAACTTGTTTGGGTTAGTTTACATCTTCAACTCCTATTGGTTCTTAAAGTACTTTTCTGCATTTTTTATTTTGATTAATATTTGATATTAACGAAATAATTACATAATCGTCATGGGTTTCTGGTTTAGACTTAAGAAAAGTAAAAAATCAATATATATACAATTTTTTGTTGGTTCCTTGATTCTTTTGGTTGTTTTAACTGTCTGCCACAATCCTTTAATGTCTGTTTATTCATTTGAATTTTCCAGCGGTTGCCTAATTTTGTCATACATTCATTTTCCCCAAGTACTTCTCAGTCTTGTTACACACTTCATTCAACTTCTCCCGTTCTTTCCTCACAACCTGCTCTTCTTTCAACCCTCTTTTAAAAACTCCTGCTCATAGTTACTGTCAATATTCTAACGGTTTCTTTTTTACCCACATCCTGTTTGCTCCGATGACATGGGACGACTGACAGTCAGCCACTTCGGAGCTTTACACTTGTATTCCTTGCATTTTGACTTGCTGCTCGCTCCCCTTTTTGGACACACATCACGTCACCACTTAGCATGCAGATATGTATGTGGTATATATTATATAGTAGTCTAGTATTTGCTGCATTCTTTTCAAAAACTCGACTAATTTGATCCCTAGACGCTGCTTGGGTTTGTCCTCTCGGCGTTTGTCTTACGCCCCCTGCTTTGCCATTTGCCGCTGTGATTTTCTCGGCTTGCCAGAGCGTGAAACATTTTCTGCAACCTTGCGACCCAACACACACCCACACACACCCACCCACACACACACACACACACACACACACTTCTAGAGAGACGAACGACCCTTGAGCAGCCACACAGGCATAGAAATTCAATATTGCTCTCTCAATGTTTATGCTAATGAATGACTCGCGAAATGCTATCAGATGAGGGGGGGAGGTTAGGGGGAAGGGCTCTTCGGTGTTTTCTCGTCTCGCCTTTTTATTTATTTTTCCGGCTTCCTGTTGCGAGCTTCGCTTTGCTTCCAGTTCGCTTTGCCCCGCTGCTGTGGACACCTTTTTTTTTTATTTTGTTGCTCTGCTGCCTTTTTGCGGTTTGACGCAGCAACTAAAAGTATGCAACACTTTTTCCCTTCGCTTTTTCGCATGTTGCCGTTTGCATATTTAATGGCCAAGCACAGACAAAATGGCGTCGCCGATTTTGTTTTCTCTTTGGTATTTTTCCTGTTTTTTGGTAGCTGCCCCCGGTCCGCCTGCGCCCCTTGCGGTTAGGCGTTGATTTGTGGGCGCGTCGTGCCACTTTCCGTCGCATCTCGTGTCTATTTGCGGCCGGAATGTGGTCAGAGTGAATATTTGTTTATTATGTATTTTATTTCGGGTGTTGCTGATGTGACTTTAATGAACTTGCGACATGTTGAAAATCAATATGCACTGCTTCTTTAAGTGCCTTTAAGCCAGGCAAAGCTCTCCGCTTGCCTTTCAACTGACAGACAGACCGACAGACAGTCGACAGTCGACAGTCAAGAGTCAACAAACGAGCCGAGACTTGCTGCCTGTCACAATAATAGAAGAATATATTCTGCCTTTGAGTGGAGCTGGCAGTTCCTTGTTTGCTGCGACAGTAACTGGCAAAAATATGTATGTATGCAGCAAAAAAAAAAATAAGTTGTCAACTGTCGCTTGTGTGGCAGCTATGCAAATTTTTTTATTTTATTGTTTTTGTTGTTGCTACTCTGCTGCTTGCCAGACAGTTTGACTTTAAGCCAGGCTACCTGCTTGGCACACACAAACACAAACACACACTTTACTCTTTCATTAGTTGGCTTAACAACTTCAATCCCCTCCTGCATTATTTGGCCATCAAAAGTGTTGGCCATCAAAAGCGTTGGCCATCAAAAGCGTTGGCCATCAAATGTGACAATAGTCAACGAAATCACACACAGCAACTGATTTTTCTATTTCTCTTTTATTTTCCAGCTGCATCAGCTAAAGAATTGAGTTCTATTTGAACTGCCAGCCAAGTGAATCTAGTTAGACTAGAAATTTAATTAGTTGTATACAGAGTTTATCAAAATTACATCAAATAAGGTTGAACATTTGCATCCGACAAGATACAAATTTTTCGAATTCGATTAACATTTTCATTCCAACACAATTCTAAAAACATCAAAGTTTAATTTAAATTTGGATTTTAATGGAATTTTATTTGAAGTCTGCCGTTTTATTTTTCAGTGTGTTTCCCTTTCCGCTTGGTCTTCAGCAAAGTCGTTGCTGTTTCCTTGCTGTCTGCGTTGTCATTTGATTTGATTACAGCTGGGGAAACTCGAGTCGTCTCCAATGCAAGAGTTGTCGCTGTCGCTGTCGTTGTAACTGCAACTGTCTGCTTGCTTGATGGATTATATGACGTTGCAGTCTGTGTCTGGCTGCGGCACATAACCCGCATGTTGGCTTTAAGCAAACCAGCAGCAGAAGCAGCAGCAGAAGCAGCAGCAGAAGCAGGGCTGCCACCCAACAAACAACCACTGCCACATCAGCTGCAATCGCAGCCAATTTGTCTAGTTGCAGCTACTACTATTTTCAAGCTCCAGTTCCAGTTCCAGTTCCAGTTCCAACTACACCCCATTTAAATGCTCAAGAGTCGCTCGCCTGATTAGCGCCGCTGAATTGACAGAAATTGTCAGTAGCAGGTCTACAGTTGTGATCCAAGAATCCAACTTCGCCTCTACATCACCAAACCCCCTTTCAACACGCTCCACAATTTGCGTCACTTGTTGTGTTTGTAAAAGTCGCAGAGAGATTTAACCCACCCTCCACTCTCCACTCCCCACACATCCATTCCAAGCTCCCTCGATTCCCTAATTCCCTCCAGCTCGACAACTTTTCTCCTTCGTTGTGCATTTGTTGCATTTTTCAGCTGGGTTCGCTTTGGAGGGAGGGAGGGAAGCCGTCACGTCAATTGCTTAATTGATCAATTTAATTTGACACTCATTCAAACACTCGACGCGTTCCCTGCCAGACAAGATAAATATCTTTTGCTGCCGATTTGCAGAGCAGCCAACTCGCTTTTTGTGTTTCGATTTATGCAAATTGTGTCGAGCCATGTGGCCCACTACAAACCATATATATGTACATACATACATACATATATATAAATATATACATAAATATATATGTATATATGCGAATCACATTCTATATGTCAGTCGCTGTCTCTCGCTCCATTGATGTGTTCTACTTTAGAGATGTGTGTATTTTGTGTGTGTTTTTTGTGTGGTTGTCTTTCCACGAAAAGTGCGCTGCGCTTCATCAATTAATCAATTTAGTTGTTGGTATTTTTGTTGCGGGCATTTTCAGTTGTTGTTCTTCTATTTTCGAGTTAATCAGGAAGTCAGCCAAAAACACAGTTTGATGTTTAAATTTTCAGCACGCGGGTCTGCAATTTGTTTAGCTTTTAGGAGTCTCACACACACATTGATTTATTTAGTTCTACTTAACATTTATGTGTGTGTGTGTGTGTCGACATTTTAAATGAAAACACTTTTGATTGATGACCTGAGTCCAGTTAACCTGAGTTGGGGCAATGAAATTCGAGATTGCTTATACAGATTGTGAACCAAAAAGGTAATTAAGATTTCCAGCAAAACTGTCAAATATACGTGTTGTAGACAGATGGGAAGATAGATAGCTTAAATTCAAATATTGTTTCAAATTGTCATTGGCCAAAGGATAAAAATACCAAAATTGAGATATAAACAGGAAAAGATTGCAACTAACTAATTCAACAACTAACTAATACAGCAATTATTTTAATTTTAGAGTATTTAGAGATTTTCGAGCAGTTGTTTTACTCAGTATCTATTTAAATTACTATACAGTATTAAAACATATCAAACACATTCATAAATTAATATTTAAATGACGGTTTAATAATTTATAAATAATAATTATATTTTATATATATATTTACAAGACTACGCACCAACATTTATATTAATTTTGAATTAATAGTTACAATTAAAGGATATTTAATTGCGCTCTCCCATGAGTATTTAATACCGTTTCCACTTACTCAAGGAATTATATTAAGCTATAGTATATAAATCTGATTAGATATGTTTACCTATACACATATTGTACTTTTAATCAAAGTTTGGGCTTCTCTGTTCTCTGCCCAAGGAGCACTTTACCGTTGCGACCTTTTCCCACACCAGCAATTACCATTAGCTGGTTTCGCAAGCTATTATATCATAATCTAATCGACAGACCAACTGTGAATGCCAATGATTGCCTGGATTGCCTCTGTGGAGCTTTATAGCTGCTAACGCCTCTATCCGCTGAAGTTGCATCTAAGCATTGGGCTATAAATCTTTTATGACAACCATTAAAAATGCAGTCGTCGAGCTGAAATTGCTAGCCTGGTTCTGGCCTGGCTGGATTGGCTGGCTGCCCGGTTGGCCGGTTGGCTAATGCCGCTTTTAGAGCCAATTGAGCGTGTAATTAACTAACTGTACATTTCAATTTATGAAATATTCGCGCGCCACAGCGAAACAAAAATGCAACGAAAACAAACAGCGTTGCGAACTTGCCACGAAAGCGCCGCCAGGTGCAACCAAGTCGACTGACCAGAGGCATGAATTGCCACGCGCTCGTCGTTCCACAGCGAGTGTCACTATTAATTCAACCTACATTGTGTGGCAGGCAGACAGTGAGGCACAAAGTCGCGGGATCGAATAGCCGGATCGTAGCTGAATCTGTGGATCGCTGCTGCTGCTGCTGCTGCTGTTGCTGCTGCTGTTGCTGCTGCTGCTGCTGTTGCTGCTGCTGCTGTTGCTGTTGCTGTGCATATGAAGCACAGCAAGTTAAAACTATGACAGGCGGCATTTTTCAAGCAACATTTTTTTTATGCTGCTGCTGTTGCAGTTTGAGAATTTTCTAATTTGTTGGCCTGAATGCTGCACGTCAAAGGCCGCCGCTGGGCAAAGGCAAAGGCAGTGGCAGTGGCAGTGGCAGGCAGAGCAGTACCTGCGCCCTGCGACGTTGAAAGATGAGCAATTAAGCGCTGAGTTATTGACAAGAGTCAAGGGAAAAACCAACACACACACACACACACAAACACACACACACACACACACACAAACACACACACAAGGGGGGAGATGGCAAGGGCTGAAGAGAAGATACTTCTTCTTGCTGCTGCTGCTGCTGTTGCTGCTGTTGTTGTTGCTGCTGCTGCAGCTGCGTCTGCGTGACAAATTGCCACATGACGTTGACTATTTTTGTTATTTTTTTTTTGCATTCATGTTGCACGAGTGTTGTGCTGTGTGGAGGAGTCATCGGAGCATCGGTCGATAAGGTTGCTCAGGTTGCCAGCCTGGCGCAGCGGCAGCAGAAGATGGGTACATTTGTTAGATAAACATCAGTGGAGCACTCTGTGGGCAACGGCCACTAGAAAACTGAGCACAGAAACTCTCGTTAGCTCTTGGGCATTGTGCGGAGGAATGCGGGTGGCGGGTGGTGGGTGGTGGCTAGTGACTAGTGGGCTTGCAAATATGTGTTGGGTAAGGTTGCTAGAAGAGAACTCGGCTGTAGCAAGAAGTTCTTAAATACTTAAAGCGCTCTCCTGCTAAATGTAGGAATTCAGTGAAAGAGAAGCTTCTGCAGGAATTCTGATTCCTTGCTAGTAATTTGTATGTCCAGTTTTGGGGTGCTTTACAGATCTATGCCTAAGCTATGTGTAAGAAAGGGATACCCCAGGAAATTAAGTCGTTGCCTACCAGGGGAAAATGTCGATTGACTATATAAAGAGCTAACTTTTAAAATATTTTAGATATTGGAAAAAAATTCCAGAAAAATCACAGATACTAAACTTATGCAGAGATATAAAAATGCAAAAAGATACAAAGCTTAGTAAACAGCTTCCAAAATTTGATTTAAAGAAACAAAATTTACAAGACAAATTTTGATGTTATTGTTGAAAGTTATTCCTCTCTGAATAACAAACTGATTCTTTCTGAATTATGAATAATTATTATTATTAAATACATGCTACTACCTAAAACAACAAACAGTGATTAAGTTCAAATGCGCTTAAGGAAACCCAATAAACCATTTGCTCTCTACCTACTTGAAATGAGATCCCAGGCTCTGCTCCGAGGTGGGTCTCACTGCACTCCAGCGGTAGCTGTGCAAATCTCCTTGTCATGTCACTTGATGAAAATAGAAGTCACTTTAGAATGCCAACAGTTGAGGCTTAGATCTAACTAACTCGTAACTTCAGCTTTGGCTGTCTGAATGCTCGAATGTTGGATCTGAGCTGAATTAGAAAGCACGTTTGGTTATCGCATCACTTGGCTTTAACTGTGAATGAATCTGAAACTCAATTGATGCCAAAAAAGCCAAAACAGCCAACACATCAGCAACAACAAATGCGTTGCACTCTGTCGTCGTCGCCGTCGTCGTCTTCGTCTTCGTCATCATTATTCGACTCGACTTCGACTTTTCCTTCGACTTGAATGAATGCAAAGTGAATGTGCGTGACGATGACGCGGAGGATGCGGACTAACCTAAGGTGGAGCAGAGGAGTACAAGGTGGGCGGAGAGTAGTCGTGAATGCGGATGAGTCGGTGTGTGTGTGTGAGCTAGCACCTAGCCCCCTCCTCTCCCCACCACTCCCCTCCACTCCAATCTCTCTGACTTGATGTGGTTGCCTGAATGACTTTGTGCTTTTCATTTAACATTATTTTGCAACAATTTAGCTTCAGTCAGAGTCTTGGGCAGGAGGGGTGGGGAGCAGACATTGGAGCCATATAGAAAGCGGCCAGAGCAAACATGCTGACTGTCTAGCCCCAATGACTAACCTCTTCTTCACTGCCCGGCACAAGCCAGTTTCCGCTTTAATTTAACGCTGGCTTACAGCTGAGGAAGAAGCAGCTGCCGCATCATTGTAGAGCTCCCAAACACGTCAGCTGGCGCAGCAATTTAAAGCAGAAGCTGCACTGGCTGCCAGCAAACCCCCAAGTAGACCACCCAACCACCCCCCCGGCTAAGCAAAAATCCAAGTCAGCCCACTTTATGACATGCTCGGAGAAGGCCCGGATGCCCGAAGAAATTTATTTAGTTTATGCAAAGCGTGCGGCGAAAATAAAAAACAAAAAGGGAAAAAGGTAGCACAAAAGCCGTCGGCCAGGACATGGGCGGGGAAGGGGCGAGAACGTGGTCGGAGTCTAACACTACCAGTGGCAGTAGCAGTAGCAGTAGCAGCAGGACCTGCAAAAAGGACATCCTAGGCGCAATGAGCGCCATCTGCTGCCGCTGTTTGTGTTTAGTTTGCAAATTTCTTTTGATGTCTTTTAATTTTAATGAGTTGCGATGTGGGCCGAGGCGGCGACAACCCTAAGCAAAACTAATTAAAAGAGAAAGCGGCACAATGACTTCCCTGTGTGTATCTATGAGATGAGCACTGTATGGAGAACCTCACAGCTGGACAAATTTCACATAGTTCCTGAGGCTGGAGTGGATGAATGAATGGAAAATATGAAGATAAGCTCAACCCTTGAAATACATTTCAGATGACAATAAAAGAAGGAAGGAAACAATGATAGATATCTGATATTATTCGATTAAACTGAACATTCTTTCTAAACCCTTCAAAATAATATTAAAGATGTCTTTATTTTAAGCAAGTCAAAAAATATAGATATATAGATATATATATATATTCTTAATAAAATATTAAGGAAACCCTCTAATTACGTATTTCTTCTCTTACAGATTCCACTGCCCGGCCAATTACAATCAGAGTCAAGTTTTTTTACCAAAAATGACGCACAAGTTATCAGCAAAAAAAGAGAATAGAATAACAACTGCAACAACAACAACAACTGCAACAACAACAACTACAAGAAAAAATTCCAGCTACAAAATGTTCTCCCGCCAGTGCCTTTCCAGCTCCCCACGCTCTAGCAACCCCCGCTCATCATCCACAACATCAGCTTTGATAAGAAACCACCGTCGAGTTCGGCACTTGGCCAGACCGACTAGAAACTTGAACAACTGGAACTGGAACTGGAACTGGAACCTTCGCCTCTTGGCATTGATCACTGCCAGCGGCTGTTTAATGCTCAGTACCCCAGCGATTGCTGCTTTCGATATTGGTGAGTGGATGAACAACTCATTTTTGCCTGACTCGACTAGTTTCTCGTCAAATAATTGAACTGCGGGTCAGCGAGTCCAAAGGTGCGCAGCATTCATCAATGTGCCTTTGTCTCAGCTGAAGTCGATGCCAAAAAAAGAAGAAAAAATTACTATATGTTTACTTTGATTCGATTCCCAGTTGAAGTGGTGCGGGGTATGTTTGTATTCTTTATTGACATTGAAAACACATTTTTATGTGGCTCATCGTTCTGGGAGCACCGACAGGCGGCACAGTTGGTGGCTGCTGGAGAGTCGCCACGGGGCGTCCACTGCTGCACTTGAGATCTGACATCGCAATCTTTAGCTTGGACATAGGTGGCTCTCCCTCCCTCCCTCTCTCTCTCTCTATCTGTCTATCTCCACCTCTCAGCCTGCCTCATTAATTGGCATATGGACATTTTTAATGCTGCTTCTAAAGTTTGGCGCAGCAATTGTCCATAGACATACAGTAGTAGTTATGGCAACGCGACTTTAATGAAGCCATACTAAAGAGGTAGAAGTAGTCATGGTAGCTAGAATCGGAGTCGGCTTAGGATTATGGCCACTTTAAATGGCCCTGGCATGTCAGCGGCTCATAAATTTCAATGCTGATATGAGGACAGACCGCTGGGGACATTGTGAACAGCACAAAAGCCAAGCGGCATGGGAAGACTTTCAAAGGAAAGCTTTGGACACTGGCCAATGGTTCATACAAAGCATACAATTATATAATTATATAATTATACAATTACACAATTCGTATATTAGAAAACACATAATACATTTGTGGTCATTTGGCTTTGCTTATGAATCCACAAATTTGAATGTGAACCATGAATCTGTAGATGTTCAATATACACAATAGCTTTGGAAATGGTTCAATTATGATTATTATTTATGAATTATTATTCCCCCATAAGCATTAAAGAATTCGTAAATTAAATATTTAATAATGATCCAAGGCTATCAAATATAATTCTTCTTGAACGAGTTTATTAAACTCCACTAAAAATACTATAATTAACTAGAAAAGTTATATAATAATTATGTTAAATATTTACAGAATAATTTGATCAAAACTATTTAGACTTTTACATATAAATCCATCCATATAAACGCGATATCTTCTCTGAAGCAAAGTAAAACAAAAACTATTCCATTTATTCTGTAGTTTTTCCATTTCAAGTTTGTGATAAGTTTTCCAGCTTGTCTTATTTAAACATTTTCTTAGACTCGACCACAACTTTTCCTGCAAACTTTTGCCGTTATATGAAGCCTCCTGCCAGTTTGCCAGTCTGCCAGTCAACCTTTGTTTTCAATAAATCAAATCTGAGCCACAATATTTATAGTTAATCAAGCAAGCCAAATACATAAATACGAATTTATAAACATGTTGCCCCTGGATGGCAGTGGCTACAAAACTGCCTGCTGACTTGTCTGCCTTCAATATTTGCACTTGCCCCTCCTCAGCTACACACACACATAGGCAAATAAGCAGAGGAAGTGCCTTAGTTCTTGTTATTGTTGTTGTTGTTGTTGTTGTGCTAGACACATCGAGTGAGTTGAGTTAGCAAAACATGCAACAATTTTCCAAATGAATGCATTTGCAATATGCAGTCGTTGGCAATGGCTTCTGACCCGGCCTGGCCCTCGCCCTCGTCCTCGCCCTCGCCTTGGCTTTGGCTTTGGTTCTGGATCTGGCCCAGCCTCAGTTACAGTCACAGTTTCAGTTCCCATTAGCATTGCCAGCTATCAAATCCAATCAAGTGCGAATGCAAAGAGCGCTTCGACCAGGTTTCGTAATGTGTGTGTTTGTTGCTTGTCTGTTTATTTATAAACTTCTAAACGAATGCACGCACCTTGGGCCAGCGAAGGAGGCACTGCAGCACTCGAACTGGCAAGCTGGGAAGCTGGTCCATGCTGTGCCTGCGCAACAAAAGTCATGTCAAATCAGTGTTGATTCTGGCGAAAATGTCAGCAGGCAGTCAGACAGTCAGACAGCCAAACAGCCAAACAGACAGCTGTTGGCGGCGGGGGCCCCGAAGCTCTCATATCAAAAGCCAACCAACCCAGAGCATATGGGAAATGCAATCGGTTGGCAATAAATTAACTAAAGTAGTTGACGTTCTGCCCGGCTTGGTTTGACTTTGGCAATGATTAAGTGTTTACCTTATTTAAAAGCAGATAGTAGTCGTGTCTGCTCACTTCCATTGGCTAAGTGATAGGCCTACCTCCACGGACTACAGTCGGCCCCATTGCTGGGCGTGTCAGACCACACTCAAACACCCCAGCCCCAACCCCAACCCCAATCCCAACTCTCACATCGAATGTCAAAAAAGTCAAATTGACGCTTGAGTTATTTTGATAGATTTGATGGGCGTTGCTCTGACGTTGTCGAGATCTGAGAGCTGGGAATTCTAAATTTAGTGCAGCTGGTCTCTAGGCAAGTTGCAAGGCACTATCCATCATTAATTAACGTTATATTATTTTTGTGGCCAAAGGCAATTTTTAAAATTGTGATATTTTCATTTATTTAACAGCTACGTGCAATGTGCCCCTCGGCATGGAATCTGGCACAATTACAGATGCTCAAATCACAGCTAGCTCAGCCCATGACACGGGATTTGTTGGGCCACAACACGCAAGGTGAGTTTATAAATAATGAAATATCATATATTAATGAAATATTTCTTCAAATAAATTGTCATAAAGATATAAAATATACATTTATTAAATCATTTCATAATAACTTAAATATATTATATACTAACAAAGGAAAACTATTTACAAGTTCGGTTTTTTACTGCCCCATTCCGACGCTGGGGTCATAACCGAAAGATCACTTAATCCAAAGCTGCTCCAGTCTCTGGAGCTGCTGATCTTCCCCTTATCATTAATGTTGCTGCGTGTTCGTTTAATTGCTAATTTTATAGACAACTTCATTAGTGCGATAAGAAAGTTTATTAAATCAAAATCGTAGCGACTAAAAGAAATTTAAAATAAATAAAAACCCCAAACAATTTATGTTATGACACAAACAGTTGTGCCATCAAATACAAAAAAAAAAATAAAAAATAAAAATAGAAATAAAAAAAGAAAATCCAATTTCCAACAAATAAAAAGTTTTTGCATATCAGTTGAAAATATTTTGGTGTTCAGCTAGCGCCCTTTAAGAGATACGGACTCTGGTTGACTAAGGTAGATTTGGAATCTGTTCATGAATATGCAAGGAGCTCTCTGGGGCAATCGTTTAATGGGCCTGGCAGCGATAGCTGCATAGTCGGCAGCCCTTTTTCCATACTAATTAAATGCAATTTGAAACCGCAAACCGGTTCACGAGGCGGTTCAACCAAAGGGCAAACCAGAAGCATGGAAACTAAACTTAGGCAAACCAAACTGATTGCATTTGTCCGGACCGGGAAGCAACTGGCTAGACAAGTTCAGTTGAGTATTTCTTGTTTTTTTTTTTAGGTTTTGTTTACATTTTATTGACGCATTTTTCGTTTGAATTAAAGTTTTATGAGTCCGGTGCGAGTGTGAGGCAATGCGGGTCAGCAGAATGGGGCGGAAGTTTTGCAATTGCCTCGAATGATTGATGACACCATCATCAAGCCATATAATTACTAGAAGATATCGGAGTGCAACTCACAGTCAAGTCAACCAGCCAGCAACCCACCCACTCTGGCAATATAAAGTAAAGCACTCATTCAAACCATAAACATGTCAATTACCACGTGAGTTACGGCGAAATCAATGCAAACATCGGCTCAGCTCTATATATACACATATATATATATATATATACATATATATACTATATAATCAGAACAGATTCCACTCGTTTTCTGTAATAATTTGCTGTCTGCGTTTATAGACATGCACTTAAAAAACACTCAAGTGCAGGGCTGACTGCCAGAGACACACAAACAAACGAAGAGACAGACAGACAGAGAGACAGACAGACAGACAGAGAGACAGACAGACTCACCACAAAGGCATCATTAACATTAACCCTTTATGGCGGCACTAAAGTAAGACCACAAAACGATGCGTGATGAGCACGTTGAGATAAGCAAAAAAATACATGAAAAAAAAGAGAAAAACAAAAAAAAATATATATATATGTTTATATATATATATGGATGTACATGTTTTTTGTGCTTTCATGATGTTTTGTTTTTATTTTTCGTTCAAGGCAGATTAACTGGAATTTTTTAACTAAAGAGCTGAAGAGCCAAAGTTGAACTCACAAAAAGCTAAAGACAATGTCTCGGATACTGGATTCAGATTCGGATTTGGTATCTGCATTTCAAATGCGGGCTCTCAACTGCTGCTGGTCTCTTGACGGACTGACGGACTGACTGACTGACTGACTGACTGAATGACTGACTCACCTGGTCGTCTTCTTGTACTGCTTAGTTAGTCGCTTGTGGTGGGCAAAGTGGATTCGGATTGACGGGCGATGTGGCGTTGCCAGTGCTAAGTGACTCAAGAGTTAATGGCAACTGAAATGGATTAGCGGAGGAGACCTTTATTGGAGTTGAGTACAGCATTTAGTAAATGCTTTAGGGATCTTCGTAGTTACTTTGATTTATTATTTAACAGGCAGCTGAGCGATTTGAACAAGTATTTAATTGATTAACTTTAGTAGATAGATTCGAATAAAGCTGCTTGAGTTGAGTCTAAAAAGTTTATTGAGTTGAAAGTAGTAGAAAAATAGTTCCTTACGCGCTTACTAATAATTATATTACATTATATTTTATTAAAAAAGTACAGATCAACATTTAGTAACACTGAATAATAATAATAAAATATATAAATTTTCTTTGCTTTAATTTGCAAATTCTTAAAAATTTAGATTAATTAGTATTTTTAAGATACAGTCAAAATGAAAATGACTAAAGAACTAGTTTTCAACTGGAATAGCTTTAGTGACTGAGCACTTAAAACCCTAAAAGCGATAGATGGGAAAGGTTGAGACAAACTCGAATCGCAATGCGCCTTCAGCCTTTCACCTTTTACTGACTGAAGTTGACTTAACCCAATGAGTGCCACACACAGCGCAACAAACTCTTCAAACTAGCTGCAACTTTCTTTTGTCTTTTCCTCCATCCCATCCACCCACTGAGTCCAATCAAGCGGACTGCAATTTGCTTAACTGAAGTTCCCGAGCTAAGCAGCAAAGTTCAAAAGTGCAGGCAGCATTATAATTTGTGGCTGCCGTCAACTCAGCTAACCGGGCAACTAACTAGCCAAAAACTCGAACTGAACTTTAAGTAATTCATTACAAGAAACATGCACTTCAAAGAAGCCACGCGCATTTGCCTACCGGACAGAGTTAAAGATCTCAGATCTGAGATCTCAGATTCCAGTCCTAGGCCCAGAGGGTCAACAGGATGCGAAAATAAGCGCTGATGTTGACGTTGAGGCTGTCCATGTTGACTCGTCTGGAGCTATTGAATTACAAAGATTAGTTTAATGACAGTTGGCGCTGTTTGATTTTCATTACCTCACCCAGCGTCCAACTGCCCGTCAGGCCATTAAATTTACAACCTCTTACATATTAAAAACAGCAGAAAGGGGAAGAAAAAAGCTAAAGAAAAAAAAAAAATCGTTCCATTCGGCAGGCGGCGCTTGATTAGAAGCCTGGTCAGTTGACTCCACTCGGAGTCCACCAGAGTCCGGTGCCCGGCAGCGAGCAGTTAGTCAGTCCATCAGCCGCTTAAAATGAGCAGCCGACGACGGCGCAGATTGTTAACTTTGGCAATAACAATAATTAAAGTCAAGTTGAAATGCACATAACGGCGGACATTAGCATTTTAAATGATGCTTATACGTATTTCACTCTACGATTTTCTCCTTCGCAGCTCCCAGCTCGGTGCTCTCCGTGCTCCGCCTTCAATGCCCTTAGGTTATTTGCTTTCTGAGCTACCGCGGATGAAGGCGGCGGAGAAAGAAATCTAAGCAATTTTATGATGATTAAATTGACCTTTTTTGCCAAGCTGTGGAAGCTCTTTTCTTGTTTTCTTTCCTTTTTTTTAATAAGCCACTACTGCTTTGATCTGTGCACTTGAAAGTAATTGCAGTTGGTAATGATTATTACTGGGAATAGCAACAGGAAGCGTAGCAAATCACACAGCTTCCGGCGTGAAAACCGAAACATCTGCGCGATGTGAAGGAAAATTTGTAATATTTAATAATTTCACAAATTGACTAAGAAGTGAGAATGTACTTGGAACAAAGATGTACCAACCACAGATTTGTATAAAGTAATGGCAAACATTTAAAAGGACCTCTCAATTGCCGCAAAATCAAATTGATGCCAAACCACTCAATTGATGCGGAAGAAGTTACTAATTGCACTTTTGCAGTGCACATAAGAAATAAATAACAAATCGCACAAATGCATGAAACGCATGTCGACCACTAAATAAATATTGCAATCAAATTCAATAACCTGCTGGCTGCCACTGGCACAGGTTAAGACTCCGATTCAGGCAGCAGCAGCTGCTGCCAAAGACACAGCCCCAGACAGCAAAGACAGAAAAGACAGCAAAGACAGCCACGATAGCAAATGAAGCAATTTGCAAAGGAGCAGCCAAACGATAACAGCAACAAAAAGAATAACAACCACTGGCTGTGGCAGCAACCAGCAACCAGCAACCAGCAACCTGCAACCAGGCATAGGCCTCAGTCTAGGCCTAGTCACAGCCGATGAATAATGGGCAAACATTAAGGCCCCCAAAATGCAATCAAGCATGTAAAACTTAATTGAAATATAAACCGAAAAACGTATTTGTAGTGGTTAACATATCAATATTAGCGAAAGCCAGAAATTGATTAAAGTAGCAGGGGGGCAAGAAGGCACAGGACACCACACACACACACACACACACACACAGACGTATACGCAGGAAACTTGCTGTCTGTTCAGGCGTCTGTGTCTAACTTAAATTAATCCTTAATTACATAGACAACATCCTGCTGAGTCGAAAACCGCAACAGCTTAACGAACGAGACGAGCTGCCAGACAAGCGTAGTCCGGCCAAATCACCCCACACCCCACACCCCCACTGCCAGCCCCACCCTCCATTTTAGGCCACAAATGTCAGTGGCTAAGACTGTAGCTGAGTGGTGCCTGGAGGCTGAGACTCCGACTCGGTCTCAGACTACTGAGGCTGCGGCTCCGACGCCGTGTGGTGCCGCAACGCTTAATGTCAATTAATTTACAAAAAAAAAAAATATCTGCGCAACTGGTTATCCGCGCAGGCTTCCGTTTGTGGTGGCTAATTAATAAAGTTGTCGTTCTTCTTGCGTTGCAGACTGAAAACCGATAATAATGGCGGTGCGTGGTGCCCCAAGCACATGGTGTCCAATGCCTTGAAGGAGTACCTGCAGGTGGATTTGCTGCAGACGCATGTGATAACCGCCATTCGCACCCAGGGTCGCTTCGGCAAGGGTCAGGGTCAGGAGTACACCGAGGCCTATGTGCTTGAATATTGGCGACCGGGCTTCGACAAATGGCAACGCTGGAAGAACATTCAGGGCAAGGAGGTAAGCACACTTCAATTAGCTAACAAAATTCATGGAGACTAAGCTGACTTCCACACAGATTCTGCCCGGCAACATCAACACTTACAGCGAGGTGGAGAACGCCATGCAACCGATTATATTTGCCTCAAAGATACGCATTTATCCATATGGTCAATACGATCGCACCGTCTGCCTGCGCGCCGAGATTGTCGGCTGCCCCTGGGAAGGTAAGTTTTCCTCTCTCTCTCTCTCTCTCTCTCTTTTTCCCTGTCTCCCTGTCTCTCTCTCTCTCTCTCTGTCTCTATGTCCACAGGCGCAATTTAAACGAGTGCGATAAAAAGTCGACATGAGCAATGATAGCGCGGAAAGGCTAACAAAGTTTTAGTGTCAGCGTTAATTTATCATCGGTCGAGGAGTGCCAAGTGCCTCAGCCGGAACCCGAACCCAAACCCAAACCCAAACCCAACCCTGGCCACTGGCTCTGTGTGTGTTTATTAGACAGGCCAAAGCGGCTTAAGTGTGTAGTTAGCTTGTGGACAGACAGACAGCCATGGAGTGCATTAGCATAGCTTTGGCCAGAATGAAGATGCGGCATGCAACTAGAATGTCCACGATAGCTCTGCTTACTTGGCTGATCTCAGATATAAGCGAGAGTCGCTTAACCACTTCCACAACTGAGAATGTTGATGCAGATTTTTCTTTTGCGAAATTTTTTAAGTCTTGCTGCACTTGAAAAAACTAACTATGTTTAGTAATAGAAATAAAATAGATACATTTTTCAATTTTCTCTGCTGAAAATATTATTATTTTTACTTCCTTGCATATGTCGCATTTTTATAAATTCAATTGCAGCCATGTTTGCTTAGTTTAAAATTCCATAATGATTCGCAAATTAACGCTTTTATAGTTATTACATAATAACTGCTGACTTTTCGCCCACTTTTCCCGCCCAGTCTGCTTGCAACCCCCCATCGCTGTTTTTTGGAGGCAAAAACATGATATTAGTTAAACCGCATAATCCAATCATGGCAACGACTGCGCCTATGTTCTGTAGACCTTCTGCTATGTTATGTTGTTTTGGCCAACAACACATGAGCCACCACGCAATGTGAGCATTGTTGTTGTTGTTGTTGTTGTTGGCGTTGTTCTCTTCGGTTGAAACATGCGAAATGTACTTGAAAAAAATGTATCGCGTGCAGACATTAGTTGTTAGTTTGCGAAACCAAATCGAAATCCAGACTGGCTGAGAAAACTATGCAGACGACAACCAGCAACAGTAAACAACCAACGCATTGTTGTTGTTGTTGCTGGTGTTGTTGTTGTTGTTGTTGCTGTTGCTGTTGTTGTTGTTGTCGTTGTCGTCTGGACAGCCTTTGTCGTTGCCTGCACGCAATTGTCAAGTAGTGGCAACTAAGTACAACAACTTTAACTAGTCTGGACAAACAAATTTTTCTATAATTTTTCCAGGTAGCAGCGATAACAGCAAACGTGAACCAAGCCTAATGACAATTTGTTTGAGCAGCGTCAGAGTTGGAGTTGAAGCCACACTTCGTTTTGGAGTTGGAGTTGGAGTTGGCTCCTTTGGGAGTCGGAATTCGAAATTATTCCGTAAATTAACGCAATGTGTTGTGGGCTGGGAGCCCCGATAACTGGCGCCATTTGTGTTGAATGGCAGTTTAGGGGGGTTGGTCAAAAACTATGTACACGCCCTTTATTAGTTCCTAGGGGTTGTCTGAGACATGCAAGCTGACCGCCGACGCCCCCCAAATAAAGGAAGGGTCGGGGGGGGGGGGGGGGGGAGGCGCCACGTCAGTTGATTTGCCATGAGGCATTTAGATGTACACAGCGCATTTCATATGCAAATTAAACTAGATAAGCTGGCATGGGACTTTGGGTGTACGGTTTATGGTTTGAGGTCTAGACAAGTGGCAGACGGACAAACCGACAGACAGACAGAGATACAGTCAGATAGTCAAACGTAGAGAAATCAATAAAGCAGCAAAGTAAATGCGACTTGATTTTATGGCAGACATTAATCTCATCGATATTTAGACTGGAATCATAATTGTTTATAAATTGTGACCATAAATTCTCACTGCCACTGTCCAAAGTCAACCCAGAGCAACCTTAAATGCAAATCAATGGCACACCTACGAGCAGCAGACCGCACCCAGTTTTGTGGCATTTGTGCTCTCTGGAAGCGCCGTCGCAATCATAAACAAATAGGGCTTAATCGTGGAGGGGGTAAAGGGGGAACGGGGAATGGAGGCGTTCTGTGTGCGGTCACGTCATGGGCTGCAGATTATCTTCGGGGCAAGTGACACACTCTGATTTCACATCGAGCTAAACACAAATTAGTTTCGATTTAACAAACAGCTTAGCTTAGCCCTTGGAATTTGAATCCACAACAGATCTGGGATTGGGGGCTTTATGCATATGCTAAAGTGCATTTTATAAATGCAAAACAACTGATTAGCTGAGCTCAGCTACAGATTTACAAGGTACTGTGAATAATTTATGAGTGTTTAGGGTGCTTTAAAAAACAGCTTTGCTCAAGGTATGATTTATATTGTTTAACAACTATGGAAACTGAAAGTTAAGCCTCATGTAGGTGTTGTGAGCAAAAGCTGTACTTAAAGTTGTAATATAGATGAAAGTAGATGCTTCAATAAAATAAAGGTGATTCCCCTTCTGGGAAACTTTCGAAACTTGGTAACAATAGATCTAAAATAAACTTTAACTGCATTTCATGTGCTGCACTTATAGAGAATACGTATACTTAGCCATATTTAAGTTAGCCATCTTCAAGCTTACCTAGACATGTTTATATCATATGTGATGAGTCGGCTTTGCAATTGTTAATCTGCTCCAATTTATTTGGCTGACAAAATTCGCAAATATGCAAAGGCATCGAATAAAACTCAATCTGGATTTATTCAAGATTGCGATACGCACACAATATGAATAAATTTTGAGCTGTCTTTGCCTCAACTGTGCCTGTTTAACTGTATACTATAACTCAGAAACTGAATGACTAGTTTAGCCACAAGTTGGCTGCCACTCGGGCCACTAAGTATCTATTTATTCAATTCAACTGCTGCTCAATTTGACTCATCAGCAAAGTTCGCAGACGTCGCGACGTCGTCTTCTGCGTCCCATGAATGTTTTTGTGAATCTTTGCGTGACGAGGGGCAGAGAGATGGAAGCAAATTACATTTTCCCTCTTTTTTATACACACACACACACATACATATCTGGTAGTTGTCTTGGACTACATACACTTGCCATATAACATTTATTTATGAGCTTGCTTTTTTTTTCTTTTTTTCTTATTTATTTATTTTTTTTTTGCTGCACGCACTGCGAGGATTTTGTTGTGTTGTTTTCTTATTTTTTGGCAGAATTCATTTTGTCTCTCGCTCTCGACACGCAAATAAAAATCGCATGTGAGCACGCGAATAACAAGGCTTAAGTGGAAGCTCCTCCCACCCCCCTCCGGGTCCCCCCTTGCTCCACTATTTAAGGGGGTTACGTGTGGGCATTGCGTGAAAGAAGTCGCGACGCAATTGTAAAACGCGCTGCCGCAAATGTCTTTGCAGTTAATTAAATACTGCATATGTATGAATATGTATATATACATATGTATATATGTATGTATGTATGAATGTATGTCGTGTACTCGAATAATGAAGGCTTATCTCTCCGTCTGATGTTTCGTGTTTAAGTGGTCGAGAAAAGGACTCTGTCCTAATTCCTATAATTAAGTGTGGTGTTTTTTTTGGCATGACTACCCTCACATTATAAATAAATTAAATAATAATTAATATTTGTAGCTGGTTGTTGCCACCCTTAACCCTGCACCACCTCTGCAACTAAGCTCCATATGTGATATTCGTTTAGCTGTGCCCCTAATTATCTATGCACAACGCGTTGCGTTCGATTTAGGTTCGTTTTTCGATATTCATGGGCTGTGCCGTAATTATGTGTAATTATGTGATTTTTTGTAATTATTGGAAAATGCCTTTGACTGCTTTGTGTATCTATTTCTGTGTCCTGCTCGCCACGTGCCCCCCGATTGTGTAAATAGAAACGTTAGTAAATTAGTCCTCCTCCCTGCCAGTCTGAGCTTTGTGTGTAATTATTTGGAGTGCCCTGGCAACCCAGGGGTTGCCGTTGCTGTTGTTGGTTTTCGATCCAAATGTAATTGTTTTGTAGGTGGACTCACTTAACTGGAGCTGTTGTTATAGCTGTGTAGCTATAGTTGTGGTAATTAGCGTCAGGTGTTGTTTGCCATTAACCAAAATGCAACCAACATTTACTTGAGCCGGTCCTTTAATGCCTAACAGGGCACACAGCAACAATCCCTCAACAATCATCAAAACACTTTATAAACTCGACCACAAAAGCATGACTCAGACTCAGTTGTTGTTGCGGTTTGTCTCCCACTGTGACTTTGACATTGAAAAACTACAGCAGTTGCCGAAAATACAACCCAAAACAACACCCAACCCCAACGCCAAACCCAACCCCAACCCCAACCCAACCCCACTAAAACTAAACTAAACTAAACTCTAAACTCACGACTCTCGAGTTCCCCTTTTTTGTGTGTCAGACACTTTGCTAAAAATAACCACAGAAACCAAATGGCAGACAAAAGACAAAAGTGGCCGCAAAACGAAATTATGTTTCAAGTAACTCAATATCCTGCACCCCTCCCCACCATACGTGGACACCCTGCCCCAACATTTTGATAACGTTGTTGCACAGGGGAAAAACTTTAAATTTAACATACAAAAATACAAATTCCAAACTTGCTTTTTGTCTCCGACTCGTTTGTCTGCGTCACGTGACACGAAACGTGACGTGACGTGACGTGATATCAAATGGAGGCAAAGTAAAGCAAGTAGCACATACATATAACTATATACATATATATATATATATATATGTATATACATACACATATGTGTGGGCGGCTCGTGTTACTCTTGTATGAAAATGGAGGATTTTGTGGGTTTTGGGTTTTAGTTCCTCGAATTGTGTCGCTTTGTTTAAAATTTCAATTTTCGCTGTTGTGTTTTTATTGCAGAGGGCATTGTTTCGTACAGCATACCGAAGGGGGTGCAACGTGGCATGGAAGTGGATTTGTCGGACAAGACCTATGATGGGAACGAGCAGGGAGATCGCTATGTGGACGGCTTGGGTCAATTGGTCGATGGCCAGAAGGGCAAGGACAACTTCCGCACGGATATTCACGGATTTGGCAAAGGTAAGTGCTAAAAAATTAAACAACTTTTATTTAGATACCAAAAATATATTTATTCATGTAGAAAGCAGAAGCAACACACATATTTCACTTAGAGCCACCTCGCTCATTTGGAAGTTAACCCTTTTCCACAAGAAAATTGCAACTTATTGCTGCAAAAAGTTGTTGGCTTTTAAAGGTTTGCTGCTGTTGCCAAAGTTTCGCCATATATTTAGCCCAAAAATTAAACACAAAAACATGGCTGCTGAAACTGCTCCGCGCAGATTTATTGCAATAGAGAAAAACCTGATTAACATCAAATAATTACAAAAGTTCACCGACAGAAAAAGCATAAGGCAAAGTCGAAAATAGGGTGACCAAAACTGAAGGCTTACTTCATTGAACAAATCGGATGGGGGCGGGGTAGGGGCGTGGCCACGGCCAGTAAAACTTTTGGCTTGCAAATAATTTGCCTCACAACACAATAAACAAAATAAATAATAATAACTTCGGACTATTTGCTGGCGTCGCAATAAACTTGGCCGGATACAAAAACCTAGTGCAGAACGCACCAAACCAAACTGAACCAAACCAGCGCACACAGACCAATCCGTACCACTCCGCGCACACTGTGAACCACTCCACTCGGTTCAAATGTAAACATTATGCATATTTGATGATTTATGGCAACACTGGCATTCATTTCCGAGCCGGCGGCCGTTTCAAAAGTTCACAACTAGCAAACTGCGAAATTCGCAAGTCTATTTTTTTTTTTTTTTTTGCTTTTTATTTTCTTGATTCTATTTTTCCCATTTTGGCATTTCGCTGGCGCTCTGGCAAATGGCCAATAATCGAAATTATTGAAAACTTTGCGCTGTGCGAATTTAAGTAGAAAAGTTCCAACAGACAATTAGACATGCAGTCGGCGACAGACACACATAAAAGCAATCGCATTGCAGCGATTCCAGTCGAAAAGTTTTAGCGCATAATTTTTCACAAATCACCTCCCCTTTAGAATGGCCATCTTCTTTATGATTATTATGTCCTGGCATTTGGCTTCTTTGCCATCGATATTGGGATACGGCCCCTTCCCCCCTGCCCCGCCACCACTCCCTGCTTTTCAAGTCTATTGATTTTCGCTTGTGCAGCTAAAAATTGTATAATTTCTAGTTAGAGCCATATCAAAGCATTTTACCATAGTTGGTAACATTTAATATTGCATGACTTGTGCACAGCTACTTAAATGTTTCCTGGCTTCCTAAGTCGAGCACGTAACCCCCTCCTCCACTAACCAAACATACACTTCCAACTCCACACAGCCATCTCGGGCAGCTGCCCACCTCATCCAAGGCAAATTAGGGCCATGCAAACACAAAAACAGTGGAAAGAAATGGCTTAAATGTCGCATTGGCCATAATTTCTAGTTATGAGCAGCCATCCAACCCCCACACAACCCCCGTCTCCGTGCCGTGAGCATTTGTTTGTTCTGGGCTACAAAACTTCACCCCAAAGTGCCACTGACTTGGGTGGGAGGCTTAAATAGCTTTACATGTCACTTTGGAGCATATGTGCCGCCGGGTTGGCCTATTGATTTTCCTTTTGCCTTTTTTGGGTCGAGAAAAAATGCCGCTACATTTTATTGTATATATTTCATTTGCATGGACTTTTCATATACATTTCCATTTTTTCTTTTTCTGTCAGGCTACGAATGGATTGGCTGGAGAAATGATACGCCCGGTCTGCTGAGCAAACCCGTTGAAATTGTTTTTGAATTCGATACGGTTCGCAACTTCAGCGCCATCGTTTTGCACACAAACAACATGTATACCAAGGATGTGCAGGTGAGTGTATACCCTAGATGACTTATGAACTATTTTTAGGGAATATTTGAAGAATTCTGAGAGTCTCGCAATGTTTACGAAAAGAAAATCAATATGCAATATATCAATATTCAACTAGTTCTGAAGAACTTCAATTGCTTTAATTTACTAAATATTTCTACCCCTTTCTTTCTTTATTTGATTTCTTAGGTTTTCGTTCATGCCAAGGTGTTCTTTAGCATTGGTGGACGCTACTTCTCTGGGGAACCAGTGCAGTTCTCGTATATGCCCGATACAATAATGGATCATGCTCGAGATGTTACGATTAAGCTGCATCATCGTGTTGGCAAATATCTGAAAATCAATTTGTACTTTGCAGTCAAATGGATTATGCTATCCGAGATCAGTTTTATATCCGGTAAGTACGTGACTCAACGGGCAGAAAACAAAATTGAATGAACAGAATTTGCTGCGCAAATTGCCCGAAAAATGCATTTGGCATACTAAAAACTGCACACGCGACAACAAATGCATTTTTCAGCTTCATTTCACTTTCAAGTGTGTTCAGCTACAACTGCAACTCCAACTGCAACTGCAACAACAGCAACAACAATAATGCATTACACTTAGCTAGGGGATAAAACATTTTTCCAACATTTGGCTAACAACAATGGGATGCGTTGGAGGAAAGTCAGACGAAACGAGACAGGCGAGATAAGCGGCCCAAAAGGGAAAATCTCTTTAGTACAACTTAGTTTTCCTTTTTTATTCAGTTTCCTTTGTAAATTTCACGTAGGCAACCCGTGTGGGTTGCGAGAGGGGGCTAAAGTCAATAAAATAACGAAAGCCAAAGCCCAGAAAGAAGGGTCTCTTTCCGAGTCTCTGGCCTGGCATGCAAAAGTAAACAAGTTGAGTGGACTTAGGGGTAGCTGCCCCTGCAACCCCCTAGCTGGGCAATGCATGGGATGCCTGGCATGCATTGCATTTTTCCTATGAATCCTGAGCGTGTCCCAGTCCTGATTAAATTGTACGTAGCGAAAAGGTATGGCACAGATTTGGACAATATACAATGCTCAGGGGTGGGCACGAATTGCTCATGAGGCTACAATGCTGTTAACATCAGCAGGATCGGTCACTGAACCGGAGATCATTTATATTCATTGATTCGTTGAGAGGGGGTTGCGGGCTGTGAATGAAAATCTGTGCGCGGTAGGTGTGAAAATGACTAGGGGATAAAACTGCCAGTCTGCCAACGGCATTTGATTGATGAGTCAAATAGAGCGTGCCACATGAATAGGGGATTTCCACACAGATGGCATAGGGAATTAAATACGAAATGGGATGGGGAGGACGGTGTCCGTTGTAGGCTTAATGGATTTATGAAGGAAGTCGCTTATAAATCCAAAGCAACTGCGATTTTATAGTTCAATAATATGACTTGAAGATCGCCAGTTTGGATTCAATGAAAAGACAGGAAGAAAGCTGTAAGGAAGGAAACTAAACAAAGCTTCTTGAATACAATGAAAATACATATATAAATTTATCATGACATAACAACTACCACGTTCGCATCTTTAAGAATCATAATGAAACGACAATAAAGATATTGTGGTGTTCATGAGAGAGGGAAAGAAAATTGTAAAGACTTGAAAATAGTAAGCAACGAAAATTCATGTGAATAATTCTTGAGAAAATCAACGATTCATATAAAATCAAATAAATAACTAGTCATCTTTACTAGACTAGCAGCTACCCTGTTTACATACATTTGCAATGATGTACATCGTATACATCCAAATTGTATTTAAGCATAATGTTTTTCTATGTATTTTAAAACATTCACTCAAAGTGCGAAAGATCTGCAACTTAATATGAAACAATCCGATCGGTAAATTTAATTTGTATGTCGAAAGAATGAAAAGAATATTCAAGCACTGCTGTCAGAAACAACAGAACTGCCGAACAACTTATGAGATTTTTGAAAATCATCACAGTTCCTTACAAGTAAAAAGAACAAACACAGAATCCCCTGATGAAGACTTTAAGCTGAAAAGTAGAAAAGAATGCCGCACTCAAGATCGGAGCAGTGGATCAGCATTTTGCTTTCAAGTGAGCTACCGAGCATTACAAAGCACATTTCAATAATGGGAACTGCTGCCATTTGGGTTGAGCCCAGGCATGACATCCATCCATCCATCCATCCATCCATCCAACTGAGCCAAGGATATTCAGGCAGGAAACCACCAGAGAGCGAAGGCTGAACTGAGGTCGGCTTGGCTCGGTTGCACCACATGCTGCGCTTCCCTGGCAGCAATTACATGACGAGTAACAAACACCACGACGCATTTGTCACGCACAGGGAGGCTGAGGGGAGCCCAAAGGGCCAGCAGCAGCAGTGGCAGCAACATCAGCTAGCAACCAGCTGTTTTCTGGTTTTTATTTTTATATTTTACCACTTTTTTGTGTTAAGGCTGACTTTTTTGTGCACCAAATGAGTGGTGGGGGCGCGTAAAGGGCTCAAAAAACTAGGGTAAGGGTAAACAAAAGAAACGCACGTACAAAAGTTGGAGGCAGCATCTTTCAAGTATGTGTGCGTATATTTTTATCAGGCACTGTAGAGATTTAACCCCAATTTGTGAGATTTGCTTGCGGTGATTGGTGCTGCTGCTGCTGCTGTTGCTGCTGTTGTTGCTGCTGTTGCTGCTGTTGCTGCTGTTGTTGCTGTTGTTGTTGCTGCTGTTGTTGTCGTGCTTTATGGAGTTGTATTTAAAGGTTTCTAAAAATACAAAGGCGAAAAACAATGAGAGCATAGAGAAGACCCTGGGGACAAACACTCACGGAACGCACACAAAGAGAATTAGTTATAAAGGGCATGCGACAACAAAAACAAAAAGCAGAAAATAAAAAATACAAAAAAGGAAAGGATATGCGGCATATTTGCCATTACTTTTATGCCACACACCCCCCGTTCCCTAGATTCCTATCCCAGTGTGTGATAAATGTGGCTCGAAATATTTTAATTATTTTAAACGTTTTATGACGACCACAGAGAGGCAGGCAGATCTCAGAACTCTGAGTACAGTGAGATGCAAGATATGCCTTTATAAGTACGAAGCGAGTAAGAAGAAAACAATAACAACAACAACAACAACAACTACAACAATAAAGGACAATGACAATGTCGAAACAAAAGGCAGCCAAGCACAAATTTTAGAGGCATGCCTCTCTACGCCTTCCTTACTCGGTGTTGTCCTCTGCGCTGCTTGCTGCCTGCTGCTTGCTGCTTGTTGCCTGCTGCTGTCCAAGAAGGCGACATAACTCAAAACAACAGCCTTCCCAGCAACAACAACTTCACACAGTAATTACGCCATTTACTGTCTGGAGAAATGGGGTCACCCACTCGAGGAAGCATTTTTCGGCTGGCCGAGGGGCATTGTGGGTGGGTCGGTGTGTGTTCTGTGCAAAAAAAAAGCAGCCCACACCAGTGGCAGCAACATTTTTGCTTTTGCTTTTGTTTCGCAATGCCCTCAAGATGTTTTAGCGGAGATAAATGACAACACTTTGCAGCGTTGAGCCATATGCGCGGGGCATGTTGTAGTTGGAGACATAAGCCGGGGGCATTAGAGATCAAAGTGAGCGTCTGATGAGCAGGTGTTGTGGTAAAGCGCGCCTTTGGGCCTTGACAGATCTGAGCCAATAAGTAGCATGGGCCTGGGAATAAGGTCAGCATGGAAATCGTTAGATATATTATTGTGAACCCAGCTAAGGGTGGAAATGAAATGATAACAATCGTAATATCTAACAGTTAAGAGGCAAGCTAAGTGTAAAACATGCTAAGCCATGGACATAAGGAGGTCAGATGCATTATAAGCCCTGTTGTAACTCGAGCTAGAGGGTTGCTACAATACTACCGTTACCAACTATAATAAGAACACGATGGGAGAAAGCTAAAAGCATAGTGAAACTTGAACCAAAATCTACCAAAACCATTGTAACACATAATATATGGCACAGGCTATTATAAGAATTACTAAGAATATACATATAAGGTCTCGCCATATGCGCTGGATTGTTAAAAACAAACCCATGCATATTCATAAGATAGTTGGAAGAAGTCAAACATCTGTATAAATTTAGTAATGCCGTAAAAACCCTAATGGGTGACAGGAAACGAACACGTTTGGAGGTCTAAAAGGTCTGGAGAAAGAAAAGCGTGGCGAAAGCAAAACACTTCAAAGTGGAACGAAAGGTGTAAAGAAAAGTAAAGCGAAGAGAAAAGAAAGAAAAACTAAAAAAGAAGAAAACTAATCGTGGAAGCGCAGCTGTGTGCAATGTTCAATTCGAAAGCGGCAACTTTTGAAGCTGAAGTTCAGTTGATGTTGTCCGCAAATGATTCGCTCTTTCAGTCTAACATTGCTTGTTTCTCTCTGTCGCTCTTGCAGTGCCGGCGATGGGAAATTTCACAGACGAACAGGAGCAGCGAAATAATGCGCCTGGCATCGCGCAGGATACACGGGAATATCCTTTGCAGAGCAACGACTATCAGCACAATCATAATAAAAACAAAATGAATGGAGGCATGACTGGCGGCGCTGGTGGTGGTGCCAGCAACGGTGGCGCCACCGATGCCACCGGCAACAACAACAATTTCAACAACGGACCGCAGTGTAAGTACAGTCAACGTGCAGTTAAATTCAATTAGCACTTTTTCCACTTTTTCCTTTTGGTTTTTTTTGGAATGCTAATTATTTAGTTGAACAATATTTACTTTTAATTTCATTCGATTGGCCAATTGCGAAAATCGTTTATTTTCCTCTACTTTTTTTTGGGTTTTGCTTTTCATTTTGTATGTTAATTGAAATGGGCTTTTTTGTTTATTGTCGCTCTTTGCAGTAATTGCGCCACGGCCCATCGATCAGGAGCCGAGCGAGGCGAACTTCATTGGCGTTGTCATTGTTGTCCTAACAACGATAATTATTCTACTGGTGGCCATCATCCTGTTCATCGTGTCACGCACGAAGCGGGCACGCGGCAGCAACGTGCTCGATGCATTCCAATACAGCTTCAATCCCAACACTCTGGGTGGCAATGTCGACAAGCATCGCCCCAATGGCAATAGCATTAAGGTGAGAATACCAAGAGTGTAACACACACACACACACACACATACACGATGTGTATGTGTGATTTATATATATATATATATATATAAAAGCAGGACAAATTCCTGCTTCGAATTTCACATAATTGTTCAATGTAGCGTGGAGCTGCCACGTTCTCAACGTGTGCTCTCTCAGCCGTGCCACACTTGACCAGACGCCATGCGGCATTTATTTTATTTAATAGAACTTTTCAACGGCTTCCTATATATGGCCAGTACCAACCAGGGATGTCTGGTAAATGCCTAATGTCAGCCCCCCCCTTAACGTACCCTCGATTTGTGGGTGCTAAGCTCAAGTGCCGTTTGTGCAACACTTTAAAGTCGAGGGTGTGCGTAGGGCATTAAAAGCAACTGCTTTAAGGCAATTGCCTTCAAGTTAAAAGAAAACGCCAAGTGGCAACTGCCGACTGGCTAATGGAAAATGGCAAATGGCATTACAATGCAAAATGTTTGAGCCGTTGAAATGGGCTCATAAGAAAAGTGAGAAAAGTGGGGAATCAAAATAGTTGTTAAATTAGACATGATTGCTTAAGGCAAGTTAAAGCTAATAATAATTAAAGTACTGCAACTATTTTTTTTTAATAATGTTGTATTATATTATTGAACTTGGGAAGAAGAAGAACATTGAAGAGAAGCTTTATATTTATAAAAAAAGGAGAAATTCTATTACTCTTCTCATGCAAAGACAGACGAAATGATGCGCCGATTCTTATTCACCATCTTTTGCTAGAATTTAATAAATTAAGGCTTATTCATAAGGCTAAGAGAAAGTAATAATGAGCTTTCTTAAAGTGCTGCTCCACACAATTAAATATACATTAGAAATTGAACAACAGCTCAGCTGAATGAAATGGGCGCCAGGCAAGCAGAGAACACAAACTCTGATATATGTGTATATTGATTGGCCTGACTTGACACAACTATATATTAAACACTGTGCATTTTCACATTTTCTCCCCTGCCCTCTGCTCCACACACATTTCAGGCCAGCGTCGACGACAGCGATTCCATTGGCAAGAACAGCCTCTACCACGAGCCCTTCAATGTGAACATGTACACGAGCGGCGTGAACGGCTACGCAGCGGTTAATGATTTACAATGTAATATGACGCCAGACTATACAGGTGTGTATGCCAAAAGAGGCCATTACCCAGTGCCTACAACACACAGTATCCAATACTCAGACCCCCCCTTCCCTTCCAACACTAACCAAACTCCAATTCCCTTGGCTCGCCCATATCCGCTGCGAGCCATAAAATATGGCGCCGCCAGCAACTAATGCAAATAAATTTTTGCGGCGATTGCCACAAACACACACAGACACAAACACACACACACGCACACCTTTGCAACCTTTGCCATTTGCCTGACTAAGCGAAATCCTTTTGCGTCTTTTTTGCTTGCCCCCCTCGATGTCGACACACAGATGTGCCAGAAGGTGGCTATGCGGTTCCCCATATGCAGGACTACATGCCGGCAACGAAAATGGCCAACGCAGTCGGTGGTTATGTGAATGTGCGACGCACGCCGCCGCCACCGCTGAGCAGTATATTCCCCAGACCGCCCACAGTGCCACCGCCACCCATGGAGAAATATTATGCGACCACCGCCATATTTAAGCCCATCAAGGGCGGCGGCGGCAGCTCGACGAGCGGCGGTGGCAGCAACACCAATACGGTGAGCAGCGGCGGCGGCAAGAGTAGCCACAGCACTCAGGATCAACTAAATGGCATCTATGACGATGGCATGGGCACCATGAACACCCAGTCGACGGCACCCATGATCAATCCGTATACCAGTGGCAACAGTGCTGCTGCTGCTGCGGCGGCTGCTGATTTTCAGCGTGCCAGAACTTATAATTTCCGCAGCTATCCCGATAATCTCTAGTTCGAAGCCTCGCTCAAGTTGGCAGCAGCAGCGGACGCTGGCGGCGATCTGCCCCATGGCAAACGCAGCAGCGGCAGCAGCGCAGCCTCCACAACGATGCCGAAGAAGCCGCAGCATCTGAGCATCGCGGGCGCCAGCAGCGGCAACAGCAAACCAAAATATAGCTTGACGCTGCACAACAACAAGTATGCCACAAACAATGGCAAGCAGCATGCCACAACGGTGCGCGACAATCATCATCATTATCAGCAGCAGCGGCAGCACCTCAAAGCGTTGCGGCTAACACGTGACGTGGCCAACACGGACACAGGCGCCATTGACTATAAGCGACCGGTGCTAACGGGTCTTTCGCCCACCGACGATGTGGGCGTTCATCTGAGCTGCAGAGGCGCGGCTCTCAAGTCCGCTGCGGCTGCCAACAGTGAAGCTTCGACTAGTGCGACGACAACAAACGCAACCAAATTGACGACCGAAAATGGAAATGTTAACGCAACGGCAAATTTAAATCCGTTGGCGACCAGTGTTATGAGAACACAAAACAATAGGCTGTGGTATCATTGATGAAAACCCCATATTAAATGGATTTGAGGTGAGTCACATAAACCTTTATCTTAAATTAAGTAGTACGCATTTAAAAAACTTACAGCTTAAAACAATTATTAATTCATGCATCGAGCATTTTTCTGAAGCTTCACACAAGTTTATACTCTTTGAAATAAATATGAACAGATTTCATACAGACAATACTCGATATACGAATTAATCGCAGTTTGGGTTTTATTTAGGAATATCGATTTATAAAAATATCTATTTATCGAGGGAAATCCATCTATATCTTAACTAAAATATTTAACAATCGTTTTTCCACACATTTTTCTCTGCTCATTCACAGCTCTAAAACTCTACTCGGACATACATGAACTAGAAAATAGAAAATGAAATGAAAATATTAAGTACTCGTAATCGTACGTAACCGTAAAATTGTGTTAGTACCCGCCCCCTCCCTTATATGGAGAGCACAACGCGTCGAACAATTAAACCCACTGAGCAAATGGAAAAGTTAAATTAGCAAAGTCGAATATCTAAGCAAAATGTAGCGTCGAATATATGCCAACGAAATGATAATGATAATGATAATGATAATGATAATGATAATTATATAACTTATAGAATACAATCTGTAAATACATATATATGAATACCTAGTATATGTTGCACGGTGTGCAAAAAGGTAGTGAAAAATGCATATGATAGTAAACCGAGCTGAATTTTTAAAAAAATTTCGAAACAAAATAAAACGCGTAAAAAAGGGCACTAGTTTCTCATAGATCAAATGCAATCGAACAGAACATAATGAAAATAAAAAAAAAAAAAATTAAAAAAAAAACAAAAACAAAAAACGAATTTAAGGTCTAGCATTTAGCGACACTTATTGTTTATAAAACGAGACGAACAGAAACGAAGGAAAAATACTATTAAATGAAGAGATAAAGTAACTAGAATATAATAGAGTTCAACTGATTTTTAGTACCTTTCCGAAACAAAAAAAAAAAAAAAAGAAAGAAAAAAAATAGAAGAAGAAATACTGCAAAACTTGCTGTAAATGCCTGTACAACCCTAGCCCTATATACTATATGACCCCACTATTTGAGCCCCACTGTACATTTCTGTGTATACATTTAGAGAGGTATCCGTGAGGTACGTAGATTGTTTGCTTACCGAGCAGATGAATGATGCCGCGTCAAAAATTATGTAGAGAGACGTTGATGATGATAAAATTGTAACGGAATTTAACGGACCAAGAGAGCGTGCAGAGCGTCGTCGCCTAAAACCAATTAAAATGAAGTTTTCATCAATGATTTGTGATTCAAAATATATATTCAACTACTTACGAATATTCAGTTTCTTAATGCTAATTTTAATTTATGCAAACGTTTTACCCAAAAAAAAAAAACGAAAACAAAAAACAAATGACTCTGACTATAAAAAGTACTATGAAGAAAACAAATATATATAAATATATATATATATAACTATATACGAGTATATTTAATGTATAATTAATAAATAATCATGTATATGTTCCTTTTTAGTTTAATGCGCATACGATTTATTACAACAAACAAGTACTAAAAGTTAGAACATCATATTGTAGTAGCTTCGTAGTAGTTAAAAATAAAGCAGCAAGTAAAACAAAAGCAACAAATAAATAAAATACAAGTGTAAACACCGCATTTTATAAAATATCAGCTAAATAAGCGCGTTAAAAACAATATTTCAATATTATAAATAATACACATATACAGAGACACAAACACACAGACACACACACAGCGTGCAGCAAAAAAGTAGTGAAAATAGTAAAAATAAAAGAAACGAATAAACAACAAAGAGACATACACATAAAGTATTTAAAATGTTTGTGCAACACTTTCGAGAAGATTTTTATTAATAACAACAGCGTTAAGAGAATCGAGCTAAGCATTAAGCAAAACATTTTTAGAAGCATATTTAAAAACGTTAATTACAATTATAAGCTGTCGAGAAGCGAAAGGTATAAATATACTTAACGGTACATATATAGAATTCTCAACTTTCTGCACAGTTCTTACTTTTCCAAGTTTCCAATTGCACAACACGTTCTCCAATACTGGCCACGACAACAACACTCACACTTTCCAACACTCACACTTACCGAACACACTTTCCGCTCTGCAACATTGGAGACACTATCGAAACGAATCGAAACGAAATGAAATGAAAATCACGAACCTACCTACAAGACTTGTATAAATTATAATAATAATAATAATAAACGCAAATTGAATAATTAGCAATTAAGTTTAAATTACATTTTGTAAAAATTAATAAACCAGGCGTAAGTGTACACTGTAAAAAACAAATTATATACTACTTGTAATGTTTTTTTGTAAATTATTGCAAAGTTACACAGACGAATTACTAATTTGCTGTTGCTTCGCATTTCATTTCTAGACTAGTTTAATTTCTAAATTAATTTAAATGCATTTATTACAAGTATGTGTAAATTTCAAGGCAAAAATATAGTATTAAATTATTTAAACAACAACACAAAACGCATTTGTTCATTTCTCCCATTTAATTTTACAGCAGCATTCAAATTCAATAGAATTGAAAACAATGCCAACAATTGAGATTCATTGGCAAGGATAAATGAAAGTAAACCCGTTAACGCAAAATGCTAGTCGAATTAATAATTAAAATTATTTAATTATTTGTGGCACACAAAGCAAACACAACAAAAAAAACAATTAAAAATGGACAATAAATCATGTAAATTAAAAACACAACTAAAAACAGCAGCTTCGAAAATAATACAGAGCAAAAACCAAATATATAAATACAATTCTGTGGCATCGATTTGTGGCAGGCATTTATACCCCTTCTAGACCATTCTTAATGGGTAAATGGAAAAATACTGATTTGTAGCATTGCGCTTTTAGCGAAATTACATTTATTCCAACTTCTCTAAGGAGTCGCAGCGAATCGAGTCCTTATTGAAATGCTGTCCTGATTTTAAGGCGTTCAATAAACACAAATTTAGTAAGATAAACAAAATGTCACTCGCCTTTTAAATGGACTGCGGGTTTGATCCTCCATAGCATAAGGCAGGCTAATCCAGTTGTTTCTCTGGAGACCTGCTGCAGGGGCGCATAACTGGAGCTGTTTACTTTTGCCCGGAAGACTGGCATTAATCAGGGCACTTTACAGTGCCCGGGATCAATGACCGCCATGGGCAACTGACATCTGTTTTAATTCACGCATATTTCGCATACCCCAATTGATTCCGAATGATGGAAAATCGACAGCAGTGACCACAAATCGCTGCTCTCGAGCGAGGGTGGCAGGCGGAAGTGAGGGGCGTCTGGCTGGTTGCCGGGGGGGGGGGGTGGGTGGGCTGGGAGGGAAAATCCGCACATGTCGCATTCGGAACGTTTAAATCAAACATAATAAAATAATAACATCGATGGGTGCGCTGCCAGCCACTTGGCGTTTGCTGTTTGCTGCTGTCTCTTAATTGACACTTTCGATTGTTGCACTGCATAAATGACGCTGACTGGCTGTCCTTCAATTCATCAATTCATCAATTCACTGATTGGTGCCTGTTGGGCCTTCACCTGTCCGTCAAGCGTACGTTGAAAATTAGTTAAAGACAAAAAAATGAATTACGGACATCAAGCAAAATAGCCCGCAAAATGGACAAATGATTTTTTCTCCCTTTTTTTATTGTGCTTTTACTATTTATTTTATTTTTTGGGGAACTGCGTGAAAAGTTCCCTCCATTCATTGAATTGTCATTGGGCTTTTCAGTGGAGTGTTAAACGATTTTATTCTATTTATTATACCCTGAACCCATTGAAATGGGTAAAAGGGGTATAATGGTTTTGTGCAAATGACTGTAACAGGGAGATGGTAGCATCTTCGATCCCATAAAGTATATATTCTTGATCAGCATCAGTTGTCGATATGAGAGATACAGAGTTCAAATGTGGAATATGGAAATTGGATTTTTCGTATACACAGCGCAGATCAAGTTTGCTGCATTTGATGGAATTTGCGCTTAATTTTTTGTACTCTTCAGAGTCTGTCGCTGCCAGGCCAGCTAACAGCTAACAAAATATTTGCAACAGGGTATATCGCATTCGAGCTCAGTCGACTACAACATTCTTACTTGTTTTTCTTTGCACTTTTTGGTTGTGCGTTGTTCACTTTACAACACTTCAATTTGTGACGCTCGTCGTTTGTCCATTTTTTTTTTGCGCTGCTGGCCGGAATGACTTTATTTATCGCATAATGTGTGTTGGCCATCGAAAAAGGGTTAAATTGTGCAGAGTTGAGTTGACAACTGGATAAGATACGCATTCAATGCATGTGACATTGTGTCGCAATAAAAACGCGTGAAATAATCATAATTATGTGGAATATGGCGAAAATGCTGGCCAAACTCAAAAAAGGGTCTCAGTCTGTGACAAATGCGTTTGAAGTACTGGGCTGAAAGTGAAAAGCTATGTGACAAATCGACTTTAATTGACTACATCTTGAATCGTTTATTGATTGATTCATCACATTTCTAGCCAGAGAGCTTAGATTGAGTTGTTTTGTTAAGGAAATAAAATTATTGTTATTATTTTTATTTATTTGGCCTTAAATACGTGCTATCTAAAATAGTGTAAGGAATTTTAATAATAAATGAAATAAAATACTAGATTACCATGAATATTTTGATTGTTGGTAAGAAATGAAAAATAAAAATAAATTATTAACATTTTTAAGCAATATTTTCTCACGAAGCGTATGCACTGAATAAGCAATGTGCTTTAAAGAAAAAGGTATTACATAGTTTACTCTAGATAATTCCAGTTAATACGCATATATTTCGCAGCCGTTGTTATCCCATTGAAATCATATCCCACTCCATCGAGGAACACCAGCTCAGCTGCCATCCATTCAAGCTGTTGTGTGCAGAGCATCAGCTGCTGCTTATGGTATATCAGGGTATCATGATGGCCATCCTATTAACTGGATACAGCGGCTCCCTACTAAGCCGTCTGGACAAATACTTTAATGCTGCAGCGCAAAGTCTACGACGTAAAAATGCAGAAATATGTTTTTTATATGCCTTGCGAGCCACTCCAGCAACTGTGCAAATAAGTAAAAAGTAATCCTAATTACAATTGCTAGTTATAAATAAACATGGGCAAGCTGAGCAAGGCGGGCACACAACAAAGCCCGGCTCGGCCTGTGTGCCGGGAATGATGACGACGTCATTGTAGTAATGAAAATCCCCAAACAAGCCATAAAAGGGATAAACGAAACGAAACGTAATGGAATGAATGAATGAATGTATGAATGAATGAATGAATGAAATTTTGGGCAAGCTGCGAATGTGACAGAGTAACAGATTTGCACACAGAGAGCAAGAGGCACTGGAGTGGGACAGACAAGGACCATCAGTTCAGGACCTGTGTAGATTTTTTAGTGGTTGATTTTCGCAATTGTTTGTTTGTTTTTCCGCTTACGGATTTTAATAAAGCAAATCGCTTAAATAGCTCAGACAGCGTGCAGCACACAACTCATAATTACAAATGTCGGCAAATGTCAGCGAAATGAAAATGTATTAAATCGCTTAAATCGCATAGGGAACACAAGACACCCCTAAATGCAGCGGAAAACCCATTTAAGGAAAATGTGCACCTTTTTCGAACCCTTTTTGACTTTTGCATTTAAGTCGAACTGGAATCAACAATGGAACAGCGCTCTTCGAACAATAGCTTTGAGTATACCCTGTACCTGGGCAACACCACCACCGTCATCACCACCACCACTGCCACTACCACATCATCATCATTATCCAGTGTTGTCAATTGCTCTATTGGAGCTTTATACAGTTGCCTGAAGTTGCTTATCAAGCGTTAAATTGCAGCAATTTGACAGTTTATCGTTGAGTCATCGTCGCATGGCCATTGTCAAAGACAATGACAAAGGCTCCCAGCCATACTATTTGCAAAGCGCAAACCCCGTTCCGTTCCAAGTTGCAACCAACCACCCCCTCCCCATCTGCCCCCTCAAGTTGCCCCATAAGCAAAGTACGAGTAAAATGTCAAATTGTCGCCGTTGCAACTAATGCAATTCATGTGTTGACTGTTCCATAGTCAACATCTCGCTCAGTAACCCCCCTCTCTCTCTCTCACTCTCTCTCCCACTCACTCTCTCTCTCTCTCTCTCTTGCTCTTTGCATGTTTGCATTTGCTTGTGTTTGTCAGGTCCTGGCGAATTTTCTCTCTGTCAATTTGCATGTTACCTTTCATTTATATAGGCATTGAATTGCACTCTTCTCCTCGCTCTCTCTCAGCCTCTCACTCTCTCAGCCTCTCTCTCTCTCAGCCTCTCTCTCTCTTTCTCTCGGTGACCAACTATTAGTTTGTGTCTGTGTGTGTCCTTATCAAATGCAGCTTCCTGCCGCACGTCCTTGCTGGCTTCCTTTGTCTGTCTGTGTTTGTATTTGTGTATTTGTTTATCTAACTATCAAAGTGCTGCGTGCTGCTTGCACAGCTCGAGATTCGAGTGTGTTAATTGCTGGTCTGTCAAGCCCATCCTTCCCTCCTTGCCACTCCTACCCCCTCTTCCTAACCAGCTTATCTGCTCTGCACTACCTTATCCTGCATCTCATGTGCTTTGCAGTTTTAGTCTACTTATTTATTATTTAAACCCACATCTAGGATAAATGTGCAAAAATCATTTTAATACTGCCAGTCACAGTAGCCAGTACTGATTTTGTAGTTTCTGTTTTTGGCTCTAGACTTATTTGCAAGTTTTCTAAGTAAGTCAAGGGATTACAGTTGATTTTGTCAGAGGTTTAATTTGAAACAATTTACAGGTTAGTTATCGTCCCATTTCAGCCATGTCCACAAATTCCCTATGTGTCGAGCTGCTCTAAATAAAGTAATTACTTTACTTAATACCCATTTAGATTTATTTAAATAAATTGCGTAATTAAAATTATTTTCAGAGAGACCATATGTTGAAATGTTTTTATGCAAGTTTTACGTTTGCGTTTGTTTATTAAAATGCAGAACTCCATATTTAAAAGGAAGAAAGAATGTAAATTTGATAAGATTGAAGAAGTTTGATGACAAAGAAAAATGTGTACAGATTTAGTAAAAGCTAATTTTCACACAGTTTTCCTATTTGTTACTTAGTAGCCGAGTTTGGCATTTGGTAATGATTGGATCCTAGTTACAAAACGGTAAAGTCCACTTAACGCCAACTAATTGAATCTGTGTCTAATGCCTGTTTATGGTCCAAACAAGTTAAAGCGCTGAGATATAGAAACAGAGCATGGCTGGGAAGGGGTGTGGACTGTGGAGGAGGGAGGTTTGCTTGATGTGCCACATTATAAACTGCAACCTAAGACTTGGCAATAATTTGATAATTTAATTACACTTAACCTCGTTGAACCGACCCGAGCATAATTTATGCAACTGCTAATATGTGTGAGTGTGTGTGTGTGTATGAATGTGTGTGTGTGTGTGTGTTGTTGGTGTCGCTGGCGACATTCTGCTTGTGGAGACGCTTGCATAAATAAGTTCAACATAGGAGCCAAGTCGACGCCATCTCCAGCCCCCAGCTTCGATATGTGCGGCATCCACATAATTGTCGGCCATGTATCTTACAAATGCAAATTAGATGCAAATGTTAATAATCTGCGTGAATGAATTTTAATGAGCAGCCCAAGTGTTTTGGCGACTTGTTCCTGTCGCAGTCGCAGTCGCAGTCGCTGTCGACGTTGGCGTCGCCACTAGAAAGTGTCAGACATGCATCAAGGATTGGCCCTGACCAGTCTCAGATTGTTGTTTCTCCTGTTGTTGTCAGTTAAACATTTTTTCCAGCGAATGCCAGCTGGAAACGTGCCTCATAAATGCTGCACAGGTCGAGCTAACCCTTGCAGCTAGTTACGCAGTCAATTTGAAGTTGGGCATTTTATGGCGTGACTAGCCATACACTGAAAACAATTAGAGAGACAGTTCATTTGTTTGCGATAATTTTTAATAAGCTAACTTATAGTATACTATAAAGCAACATAATCTAATATTTTAAGTACAGTAGCTTTTCTAAAAAGTGTAAGCCAAGTAAAGATTTTTTAAATATTTTAATAAAAAAAACTCATATCGCTTAAATATTTAAAATGTACTGCTAAAAAATGACAAATAATTTTAATTTTTAAATAATAATAATAATAATAACATTCAAATTTAGTTTATAAAAATTAAAAATGATTCATTTGCCATATTCAATCTTTTTGAAGTTAATTATTTACAAGCAAAAAAGAGAGATGTTTATACTGTGTAACGAATTTTGTTGCAGTGTAGCAGCTGCTGTGGCGTAGCCAGACATCAAGTGGCTGCGGCTAATTAACGCCGCCGTAAAGACGCCTGCAAGTGCCTCGGCTCCGACACGTGCTCCTTTCCTGTATCCGACTATCAAAATTATGTTTTCTGACACTTTTTCGTGTCCAAATTTAGATGGCATTCTGCTGGCGGGGCGAACTCGTCGTCTGCATCATTTCCTTTTCATTGCGCTTTGCTGGCGCAGTGCCGAGGACGAGGACGAGGACGTGGAAGTCCAAAAATGAAAACAGATGTTGAAAATCAGTTGCACATTAAATGCTGTTCATGTGGAAACTTAATTGTTGCCACAGTCGAGAGTCCCTCGATCTGTCATTTTGCTACTCGGTTTGATTTGCGGCAAGTGCCGCACAGCTTTTGCCTCAAGTTTAGGGGTTGTCGCTTCACTGTTTCATTTATGTGTTTAATATTTGCCAATAATTTTATACTTATATATTTTTTGGGTTCTCTTTCATTCGTTGTTGGCAAACAAACTGTGGGTCGACCCATAACACATCCGATATGTATATATATATATATATATATATATATATATCAATTATTTGAGTTTATTTGCCCACACTCAAGGCGACATATGTTGAAAACTCCACGTTTTGGCCAAGGCAGTCAGCAGTGGTCATTTATAACGAGAAAAAGGCAATTGCCATTAGAAATAGAAATATGTGACTGCTAATGATTATTATGATAGAGACCTGATGGCAAAGTGGGACCTGTGTCATATAATATTCAGCTAGATGCTAAGGGGCAAATACGATCCAAACTGCCTTCATATTTATAGAAACAATATTTTTGAATTGTATGTAATTTAATTGTAACTTTAATTTTAATTATAAATTTAGTCTTAAATTGATATTTGCTAAAAATTTTTAAAATAAAATAAATATATAAAAATTTACTTATAAAAACAATGCCAAAACCTATTCCACAATCAGCTCTTCTTGAAAACCTTATTAACAAACGTGACTGCTTTTATATAAAAATAATGAAATGCTAATTAAATATTTAAAGGAAGCATACATTTTTTTAATACTAATTTGGATTACATACTTAACATTCATAATATAAATAAGTTCTACATAGATCCCTTAAGCTAAAACAAATTTGTTTGAGTCAATTTGAAACCTTAGAATTAGATTAAAAATAACTTAAAGATAGGGGCCTGAGTTTAAAATGTAATGTGTAAAATGACACTAAAATGCATTAAGAAAGAAGTTGTATTGATTAGATGGAAAAACTGTTAACATATGGCTGACTACCTCTTCCAAATATCGCGTAATCGAACACTCAATTAAATTACATTACTGTAATTTTTAGAATGGCAACAAAAATGCATGAATTTCAACATACGTCGCGCAGATGATGCATTTCTCAGATCGATGGGTGCAGCGGATGAGCAGTTCTGGGGTTGGGATTGCTGGCTGTGAGGATGTGTGCTATAACTGCGCAATATATCAAGCAAATACACCTGGGACTACCCAGGGACTGCACCCGGGGATGTTTGGAAGAACCAAACTATGAGCAACAAAACATACGCAGTAGAAACAACAAAACAAGGGGAAACTCCAAATGGAAATGGAAAGCGAAGCGAACGTAAATTTTATTTATATGCGATTTGATGGAAATGCGAACGAACAAATAAAAATAATGGATTGAATCAAATTTTTGGCAAAGAGTCAGTGGCTGAAGAGCTGAAACCGTAGATGGAAAAATAATACAAACAAAATATTGTAGACTCTACAGAGTATAGATGCTGGACTATGGAATATGCAGTTGCATCAGCGCGAGGCACAAACAACAAATGACAACAAATGAAGAGCAAACAGAGGGAGTTGTCCGGGCAACCATTTGGCAAGTGGAACGACACCCAATCCCACCCCCACCCACCAACAAAATCCAACAAAGAACTGGCGAAAAAAACGACCTTGTGAAATGTGAATGTCACTTTAGTTCAACGATGCGATGTCGCTCTACTTTGCCTTAACCATTTGCGTTTTGTTGTTGTCCGAAACAAAAAAAAAAAAACAAAAAAGAAAACAGGAAAAACCGTGAGCATTATGGTTGTTGTTGTTGTTGTTGTTTCTACCGCCATGCTAATCCTGTAACTGAGCCCTCGAGGGTGGTCACAGTGGCCCCAGGCACGACTCAGTGACTTTCACTGTCGCCAGCCCAGCCTCGGCGCCCTTGCCTGGGATTAATTCCACACATTAGCCGGAAATTGTATATGTATGTGTGTGTATATGTGTGTGCCCTGCTCTGACCTGCCCCGCCCTGACCAGTTAGTTGTTCTACGAATATGTTTTTTTTTTTTTTTTTGGTTTTTTATTATAATGCCTGAGAGCTAAGCCTGGAAATCTTCTCGAGCTAAGCTGACATGACCAATGGCAGCCACTTGTTAATTTCTCATACTAATTTTGTGTTCGCAGCTCTTTCGCTTTTTTAAGGGAGATGGGGGCGTATTTCTTTTATTTCCCTACATATTGCCCCTTTCATTAATCACACTGATCGCTTTTCGAGCACGCACTATTCGCCATCATTTTTTAGGATTTGGCGCGCATGTGGAATTTCCACATTTCCCCCCTTGGGAGTGGCAAATGGGACGCTGTTTCTCTCACTTTTCGTCGAGTAATTGAAATTTGTGTGAGTGTGATAAATTCAGTTGTGGTGCGCCATGTTAAGCGCATGATTAGCGCATTTTCCTCGACAGCGAACAGCCAACAACCAACAACAACAACAGACTTTTCCACAACACAGTTTTGGCCACACCGCTGTCGATGTTCGTGCCTGGCCTGCCAACAATGGCTTTTAATTATTTATTGCCTAATGACCTAATGACTTTTCCATTGTCGGCCTGAGAAAGGCCAAAACTCATTGTGATTGGCATATTGCTAGATGACAGCGGAGACAGCAAAACTAAACCAAAGTCACGAACATTTAAATAAGTAAGCCAGTAGGCAACCAAGGGGCAAGGGCAAGGATAACAAACGATAGAAAGGTTATATACACAACTGAACAATTAGCCTAAGCTTCAAATGGAAATCACTTTAGCCATATCACATTTGTTTATCTTTTTCATATGCTGGCAATCCTAAGGATTCATTCTTCTTGGACAAACTGAGAGAGGATAATAATTTGTATCTAAATTACAAAATGTATCGAAGTATCTAAATAAATCATATTATGATGATATAGATTGAAACAATTGACCTAGCTGCCAAGCCAGGCAAAACATTACTTAATGAAGTATTCTTATTAAATTTTCTTTTCTTATTTCCTAAATTTGTACTTATTATTTTTAGCATAATTGAGTCGCAACTCTTTCATTTGAATGCGCAGAATGTCAGGTGAGTTTTATGCATTTTACCCTTTTCGTAAACAATCTAATTGCCTTGTAATCCTATTAGCACCTTCATTAAGTGCCCAGACAGGTATGGGCTGTAATTCAGAGGGCAACAACTCGTTCCGCTAGTCAATATACCCTCCCCACAATCAACTCAATTTGCAAATTGTGGCCTGGCATGTGCCACACTTGAAAGTATTTTAAAACCATTTATTTCAAATGACCCACACGATGAGCAAGGGACGAGGACTAGGACGAGGACCTTGTCCGACAATTTTAAAACTCCAAACACGTAAAGGCAGCCAGAGGCCGCGATTGCAACCTGGCCAGCTGGTCATAAAAAATTCATTTGACTTAAAAACTTTCAGAGACAAAAAGAAGAAAAAGCGAAACTGAGGCAAAAACTGAGCAGCGCTCGAAATTGATATTAAGTCAGGTGGCGCGTGTCCATTACACGCATTGCGGCTAGAAAGCGAAATTCAGGTAGAAGATATGCACACTAAATATGAACAGAAAGAGAAAGAGAGATGAATAGAGAGAGACAGAGAGAGAGAGGGCTCAAACTGACAGTTTTGAAGCACGCACATCTCGTGAATGGCATAAACAAAACAATGCTCGCAAAGCGAGAACTCGGTTCTGGAGGGGCAACAAATTTGCTTAGCCAGCGCGGAAATTGTGGCCGGTGCTCCATTGTCTTATTGAACTCCGGCAGAGTGGCAGAGTGGCACTAGGAAACGGAAACGCGACCCAGCCCTACTCAGCCCAGCTACGGTCAGCGGTCGCCGGTCGGCGTTTTGTCAAAAGGCGCACGTGAACTATTAAAATCACTTAAGTGCAATTCATGTCACGTTCGCGGCAGGCAGCCCAAAACTTACAGCCGATTGATATATGCGATGTCAGTCTATGTAAGCGTGTGTGTGTGTGTGTGTGTGTGTGTGTGTGTGTGTGTGTTTGCGTGTGTGTGCGATAAGTGAACTGACAGAATTGTTGGCCAATTCACGATAAACTTGGGAGCCCATGCAATTTACATAAATCCACTTTGTCGCTCCCCTTTTCACAATTTGTTTTTTTTTTTTTTTTTGGTCTTGTCGCATTTGTTGGTCAAGGTCGTTTGGGGCAAAACTAAACTTGGTAATATATGTCTATGCCAGATATTAACTTTTGTCTATGGAAAAAAAATGCATATTTATTCTGTAACTAGGCACTGCTAACGAAAATAATAATTAAGTTTTTACTGCAATTGTTTTGTATTTTATTAATTTCTGACGCTTGGCAAGATTTACAAACACAATTTAAATGAAAAATGTTCACGGATGCGTTTTAGATATTGCAATCTGTGAATGGTCAGCACTAGTTTTGATGTAAGCTGACTATTTGCAGAGACTGTCGCTGCAATTTTGTCAAATTTAATTAAATTATTGTTGTGAGTTCGTTTTGAATACTGCTCCAATGTTTTGATTAATTTTGCAACTATTGGCGCACATCCCAAAACAATTAATGCGGAACCTTCAGAAGCGACCGGCTCTCAATTAAATGCTGTAAAGCTTAATGCCACATGCCGCAGGTCTAATGACGCGCGCCTCAAAGAGGGGCACAATTTGTTGTCCCTCCATTTACATGGGAGCCACTTGACTGGCTAAAGAGCAACTGCAAAAACAATAAGAACACAAATCTCGTTGCACTTCTCTCCTTTTGGTTGTTGGTATCTCAGCTCCACTGATTAATTACAGGCAAATAAATTTCCACCTCTCCTCCTCTCTCTCATCTACACACTTTGCGTGTCATGTGTGGAAAATATCAAAATGCTTAGCACTATGTTAGCGTCACGATTTCCTTTTCTTTTCTTTTTTTAAGCACCCTGTATGAGGAGAAGAAGTTATGATGAGTAAGTGTTTCATATATTGCAGTGTTGGAATATTATTTTATATTTAAATATCCCACATCGAAAATACAAATTTTTGAATACACTTTTCTCAAAGAAAATCAAAACATAATCAAGAAAATATTTATTGAAGGTGCGCATTTTCCTAAGTTTAAAAACTAATATTAAGTTTTAGATAAAACACGTGCAGTTCTTGCGTTTAATTTGTATTTATTAAATAATGTTTTCAAACAATACAAACATATTTACCAGGTAACTCCTAGTCGAACATTCTCCACTTTATTGTGTTGTTTATTTCTTCTTTTTCTTCTTTTTATTTTAAATTTATTTCTGCTTCTTTGCCTGTTTGGATTATTAATTACACTGACACTTTGGGCCTGCACTAATGAGCACCAAAATAGATTTTTTTTCCATAATTTGGCTTCAGTCTATAAGAATTTCCTGCATTCGTGATTGTGTTTCGTGGCCAAGCACCGTCCCCTCCCCCTTTTCCACACGGAGAACACCTCCAGTTCCCCTCCAGATGCTGCTGCTGCTGCACAATTTATGCAAATGCTGCTGGCTGAGCAAACATAACCTCATTTTGCATGGCTCAGCTCCAATATACGACTCTGTTCTTGCCGATGCTGCTGCTGCTGGTGCTGCTGCTGCTGTTGGTGCTGGTGCTGGTGGAGCTGATACTGCCGTTGGCCATTCGCCTGTTAGCTGCCTCGACGTACACGTTCATGAAAAATGATTATAAGTGGGTCACAGGATATGCAAGTGCTTCTTTTCCACGCTCAGCTCACGACAATGCCAAAGAACGGAGCAAAGTGGAGCACAGCTGCTGCCCCTGTCCGCCAGAGGGCTCTGCTGGCGGCAGGTGTTGGGACAACTCTTGAGTTATGTACACATATATATATACAAATATATATATATATATATATAGACCGAACGTACTGAGCTTGGGGAGGACATTTTGCAAATGTAACTGAAAGTTGGCCAAGAAAATGGTGAAAGTTTTACCGTGCTTTTGTATTTAATATATGCCATCGTAGCCAGTTGCAACTTACCAGCTGCTGGTTGGCAGTTGGCAGTTGCAACTTTAATTTTTATAGCGTTGCCCAGCAGACGCGTGACATGCAACACGGCACACCATATACAAATAGGAGAGGCCAAGGACGACAGCCGCAGCAACAACAACAGCGACTAAACTCACATTTGAATTCATTTTCTTTGCCACATCTTCAACTCCAAGAACTTGCCACAGTCGAACTCGCAACGCATGAAAAACTAATCAGAATGTTGCTCGTCCACTGGGAAGAGGCAGAAGCTGCAAACATTGACCAAGGGACAACCAGTCAGATTGCTGCCGGCCTTTTGGCCTTTCCCGGTTGTTGCACATTTCCCGAGAATGCAGCTTTTTGCTACTCCATCTTTGCGAGTCAAAAAGTTGACTAGTTTTCTGTTTTTGTTTATTTTTGTATGTTTGCATATTTATTTATATATTTATTCACTTTAACCCGAATTGCATAAATAAATGTCAAATATTTACATAACATTTTGCGTATTCTGTAAGGGAACTTTCGCATCTCAAAGTTGATAAAAACAATATTTAATTTAAATATTCTTAAGAGTTAAAAGCTGTTATTATTAACCACCTAACTTCATATTCTCATACATATGCGTGCATAAGGAAGAGAAATTGTATTTCTTGTTTCTATATCAAAAAATAATAACAAATATGAAATCGACAATGAAAATTGAAACATTAAATTCCATGATTCTCTTTATCTTTTGCAAAAGCTGCAGCAGACCAAAAACAGAGCTCAACCTCAGAGCACTGATTACCAAAAAAAGCAAGCCATGCCCCAGTCCCGAAATCATCCCCAGCTCCAGCTCCAGCATGGATTCATATTTGTTGTTGCACTTCTTTAAGCTGCCAACATTTTGCTTAGTTTGGCAAAAACACGCAGCGACCATTTTTCATATTTTCATTTATAAATTTATTATAAAGCCAACAACAGCAGCAGCAGCAGCAGCAGTGCGAGCAACAGCTACACTTGGCTGGCTGGTGGATGGGCTTAATGGCTCCCCTTTCCCCTCCCCCACATCCACCTCTCACAGTTCACCCGCCTCGGGTGCTGTCTCTGCCACAACTCTACCCACTCTGGCAGTGCTCCGGGCTGCGGTTTAGAGCAACGGCTACTTTGGCATTTATTTTAAATTATAGTTCGCAGTAATAACTAATGCTCAGAGAGCAGTTGTTGTTGTTGTTGGTTGTTGTTGTTGTTGGCCGTTGCTTACTCGTTGGTTGCTGGTTACTGTTTGTTGTTGCAATTTGTTGTTGTTGCTGCCATCTACAGAAATTATAGACATTTTGGTCTGGGGCTTGTGTGTAGTTTTTAGCCGTTTAATGACAGTATTTGCTGGCGATGCCAAAGTTCTACAGGCAGGTTGACATGAGATTCTGTTTTCGAGGTGGGGGTTTCAATTAAATTTTAGTGCAAAATGAATGTGGATTACACAGTTTCACAAGTCATCTGCATAATTATTGAAATTCTCCAGAAACCAGTTGACATTTTTCCGCCACTAATTGAAAATTCCTCAAGTCAAGTTAAAGCTGTCAAGCAGCTGGCAATTTTCTCGCCCATTTTCTTGGCCCCACCCCCACAATGCCAATCGATGTTGTGTGAACGAATTTTCACCATCATGGTTATCGCCCCTTTGAGACCCTCTAATGGGCAAATACGCCCATATCCGCCCCCACACATCAGTAAATATGAATGAGTTCCACGTTAATGAATTATTGAAATATGAAAAGACAAACTCCTCGCCCCTCTGCAGCAATCACATGTCCATCAAAGAAAACTTTTCGCAGAGCCTGTCAAATCGAAAAGGAAACCGAGTAAGAAAATGAATGCTTGAGCAAAGACCTGGAGGTACCCTATGCTTAAATATGTAGTAACATCAACAGAGAAGTGCAGAGTGTATTACATACAATTAAATATCGATTAAATTTACATTTTGTATAACTTTGCAGTGGCTATTATCAAATTACGATATTTAAGATGCCAAAAGAAGAGTTTCTTATTAACATTTTTTTATTCTTTAACGAGATGCGGATAAGAAATTAAATATAAAAATAAATAAAATGATGTAATTGAGATGTAGCGAAAGGATGAATGAAGCCCTTAGCACGGAGAAGCCCTTTCGACAAAAAAGTAACCCGAAACAAACAAAAATTACAATGCTTAATTATGAAAAGTGTTTTTTTTTTTTTCCTTCAGCTCGCCTAGGAAAACAAGTAAAAATGTGGAAACACGCGAAACGAGTTAATGAGCGAAATTATAATGTAGTTTTGCCTTGCCACGTCGTTCAACCCAAACGAAACCACCCCCAAGGGTCGGCATTTGGGTCAGAACTGGTTTTTGGGGGCTGCTTTAATGGGGCTAATCAAATATTTGACATTTGTTTTGGGTGGCGCTGACGCCAAAGTGTTCTTGTCTAATGTAGAACTCATTAGAATTCACAGCTCGACACTCGCCGGAGCTCCTCAATGTTAAGATGTGCGCTGTTATGGGGCAGTCATGTGTGCAGTGTGCAACGAAAAATTTCATTAAATTATTTACATTGCAACTGCAACTGCAGCCCAATAAGCAGCCAACAGCCGACATCAACAGCCCCATTAACAACGATGGCAACAGCAGCAGAAATGAATATAAAAAAAGAATACCAAGAAAAAGGATGGAGTGCTATAAGTACAATAAGTAGGATTGGGCCAGAAAGAAATCTAAATGACCTTCGTCCAAATCAGATTAATTATACTACAGTAACAGTATTTTGAATATATTTTTGTTTTTTTTTATATATTATTATAAAGTAAGTTTTCATATTATTACTTCTTTACATTCTTTCAATAAATTGTGTATCTCAGCTGAAATACTTATTTGAGTGAGAGTGAAATACTTATTTAAAGTGAGATGTGGAGGTGGCTTCGTTACAAATATATTATTAATGATAGAGATCATAGGAAGATGCCATCATAGATTGTAATTTTTGCAGCCTGCTTAGGCTTAGACAACCCACATTAATGTTCCTTATAGTCCGAATCGTAGATGCTATTGGGAATTAAAGTGTAAATGCTTGCTCACAAGCGGACAAGGGAAAATGAAAATGAAAATGGCAAGAGCGGAAACGGAAATGTTTAATGCGGGTTTGGTAGCACTGACAACAATGCGTCGCCGCGTCCTCGTTCACCGGCTGGCTGACCAGAGCCAGAGCCAGGGCGGAGGCCGAGTCCGAGTCCGAGACCAGACCAGAACCGAGGACGAGGACGGGACCAGCCCATGTGAGTTACGCGCTAACGAAAGCCGATAAATATTTATTTGCATGTGTGTGTTAGTGTGTGTGTGTGTGTGTGTATGTTTGTGTGTGTGAGTGGCTTGTATGTGTGTTAATTAAGAATTTGCAGCAGGCTGGCAGACGATTAAATGTGTACGAAAATGTGCCGACCCAGCCACATCCCCCTCCCCGCCAGCCAGTGCAATCGATGTGCTGGACACGCAGAGGAGGACCATTAGTTCCACTGGATGGGGCAAGGGTTGGCAGCGATAATCGAATGAATTAATGGAACACGCAAATGAAATAAAAATCGGCAGAGCCAGCTATTCATTTGGATAAATCTCTTTACCCGGCAACGGAAACAAATCACTTTATTCACATTGTTGCCCAATCTTCGAATGCGATAGCTTCACATAAAATTCATAAAGCGTTTCCCGTTGATTATGGTAAAATAATATTCGCAAGAATAGGTCCAAGATCATGGGCAATATAGGATTTAGATAAGAAAATTTCTTTAAACATGCAGAGCTTAAATTAGAATATAATTAAATCATCACTAATTATCTGTTATTTATTTTTGTTAGCTACTCATTGCTTTCTTAACTTTTTTGAATTTCTTCTACGTCACCACACAATCAACTTATTTATAAATAAAATAACAAACAAGACAAGTCATAAGAATCCAAATTAGTTGATTATGCCTCGATTTTGCTGAATCTGCCAAACCCATGTGCACCAAAGCACTTTTCAATGGAGCCCAGGCGATTTGGAGTATCGAAATAAACAGGTGTCTTATCCAAATCCTCCCTTCCCCAAAAAATTCTATCAGTCTGGACTGTGTCTGGCTTCAAGTAGCTATTCTTTGGGCAAGGGATCGCTAGAATGTTTGATTAGTGTTATAGTTTCTATTGCTCTGGTAAACTAGGTCTGATGGACCCTTCTTTAATTGTATATTATTAAACATAAATATTGTTCGCTTCCTCAAGTAAAGCATTGGTGTTACTATATTTCGATTATCTTTGCCAATCATTCCAAATCACGCTGGCATTCTGGAAAACCCAGCTCCTCCTTAGTGGGTGGCAACAAATCAATGTTGATAAGCACTCTGCCATTGATATTTCCACTATCAAAGAGAGGCCGCGGGGCAGCTGAAAACAGCGAGAATGTTGCCACCATGGACGCCACAGATAAAAAAAAATCACTCCCAGCAACGCCTTCAACTTGAAAATTCGACAAAGACTGAACTGAGGTCATAACTGAAATTTGACTATTTTCAAGACTCATTATTGGGATTTGAATGCTGATAATAAAAGCCACTGCTTTCTCAGAGAACATTAATTAATGGGAGACAGAACCTGTGATAAGTTTGCGAACCAGATAAGATAATTATGCGGATTTTCCAATATTGTAATCTAATCAAGATCTTGCAACAAAGCAAAATTAACATTATTTAAGGATCACTTTTATTGCGAAATGTGAAATGCTTTGAAGGAACAATCTTAAACACTTCTCTGTCTTCCTGTATCTGTTTAAGCTATTTTCTCAGTATGATATAATGATAAAAAGCGTCTATATCTATCTATCTACTAATATATATGCTAGGTGCATAGCAAATAATTTAAAATATGAAAATGACAATTAGGAATGACGAAATAAGAATACCCTCTGTGAGTTTATAAAACGAAAGCATTCCATGACCCTGGTCACTACATTAATTGTTGTAGCTGATAATTTCACCATAAGCGAATTCTGTTGCGTCCGATCGTGTTATCAGTTGGGTGGGCAACTGGCCTTATCACAGCAAATATAAAGCGTTCCACGCTCGTCTTGCAAACCAGTGATTACTGAATTGTGCTAAAGTCAACACCATGAAAGGTTCCATTAATGGAATTCTGCTACTGGCGCTAGTTGGTGCCGTTTTTATCAGCGGCACCCAAAGCGCCAATATACTTGGCTTATTTTTGAGTATAAGTCCATCTCACTTGATAGTACAAATGTCCATGGCCAAGGTGCTGGCTGAGAATGGACACAATGTGACAGTGGTTACCATACTCAAGCCGAAAGTTACCCACAAGAATTTCAATATTGTGCACGTGCCATTATCCGAGGAAGATCAACGTAAGATGAGCGCAACAATTGGGCAAATGGTGTCCAATGATAACAGCAACGTGATCACGTCATTGTTTCGCAACATTGATCAAATGAACTTCATGTTTGACAAGATGAAAGAAGCGATGTTGGACCAGCGAGTGAAGGACTTGTATGAGAACAAAGACAACAAGTTTGATCTGGCTATGATTGGCTTCTTTATGAAGAACTATCAGATTGGCATTGCACACAAGCTGAAGGTGCCCGGGATAATAGCATCCCCAATGCCACCGAATCAATTATTCAGCAGCATGTTGGGTAATCCTGAAATGGTCTCACTCGGTTTGAAACAGGTCATAGGTCAACCAATTCCCTTCACCCAACGACTCAAAAACTATCTTACTAGCTATGCCTTTGGAATATTTACTTGGATTATGGAGAGCAATAGCGCCAAATCATACAAGTAAGTAGACCTCCTCAACATTCTTGAAGTTCCTTCATCAAGTAATCTCATTCCTAACAGGGAAGTTTTTGGCGACGATCCCAATATGCCCGACTACGCAGATATTCACAAGAAAATTTCTCTGGCATTCTTCAATACCCACTCCATCAGCGAGGGTCCCATTAAGGCCAATGTGCCGGCCATAATCGAGGTGGGAGGAATACAAATTAAAGATACTCCCGATCCGTTGCCAAAAGAAATGGACAGTTTTATAAGCAATGCAACAAATGGCGCTATTCTCTTGTCCTTGGGCTCAAATGTACAGGGAAGTCACTTAAAGCCCGACATAGTCCAAAAGATGTTTAATGTGCTGTCAAAACTGAAGCAGAGAGTTGTTTGGAAATGGGAGAACTTGGATAAGACACCTGGAAAATCTGACAACATACTGTATTCCAAATGGTTGCCACAGGATGATATTCTGGCTCATCCCAACATCAAGCTCTTCATAAATCATGCGGGCAGAGGCGGAATCACAGAGGCTACGTTTCATGGAAAGGCCATGCTTTCGCTTCCTATGTTTGCTGATCAACATATCAACGCTGAAAAGATGGTCAGCGATGGATTTGGTCTCAGTTTGAATTTGATGACACTGGAGGAGCAGCCATTCCACGACAGCATTATTGATGTCCTCAGTAATCCTCGGTTTACCCAGAAAGTAAAAAGCTTCTCCTCCCTCTACCGTGACCGACCATTGAAAGCAAAACAGAGTGTTCTCTACTGGACCGAGTACGTCCTGCGTTATAATGGAGCTCCGCATTTGCAGAGTCCCCTTCTTCATATGAATTTTGTGTCAGCCAATAATTTGGATATTTACGCTCTGCTGTTAAGTATCCTATTGGTAAAGCTCTACATAAGTAAAGTCGTATTGTTTTTCATATACAAGAAGCTGACAGGCAAATCGCAGAAGGCTACAAAGACCAAAACCTCTTAAATATTGTATTTTGTCATTTCATTTTGTAGTTAGTTGTTTTCATAATTTGTGTTATTATTACATATAAATTGTTAATGTGCTCTGATAGTGGTCTTATCAACTTTTAATTTAAACTGATTATTCATTTTACATATACACATTACCGTATATAAGCAAAATTTTGATCTGGCTGATAGTGACTATAACTATGTCTATATTTTTTAGTCAAATGGTTTATCATTTCAATCATGCATTGAAATCTTATCTATATCTAAGCTGATAATATTATGCTTTAATAAAATATAACAAACTATTTACTTGTGCCACCAGTCTTATTCCTGACTATGACCCATGATCCTATCATTTAATGTTGAAGCTGAAATTTGAGAATAAATAACCAACGGCATTTTCTCGACTTTTCATTTTAACACACATCTACTTTTTAACACAAAAATACCACCAGTGTTGTGCCATATATAAACTTATTTCTAAAAGCTCTCGAGTAGTTGCAAACCAACTAGTGGAAGTCGAAGGTTTCGTTCCCGTTTCCGTTCCCGTTCCCGATTGTATTGCATCCATGTAACTCATGGACATGGGGTTTTGTGCTGAAATACTTGGCAACTTTATTACATAAATTCACAAAATACTTTTGCACGTCACAATGTTGTTATCTAGGTTTATATTTCGAACACTGCCATTTGCAGAAAAAAGACAGCAAACTGAAAATTCTCGAAGCTGTGTAACGAGCGCATTGAGAACAAAATAACATTTTGCAATAAGCAAATTTCAATTGAAATAGCAAACTGAAAAGGCATCCAGAAAGCGCCCAAATCCAAACACTCATCCTAACCATACCCAATCCACCACAACATGGTAGCTGGAACGTAGACAGCTTTGAATTATTTTTTCACTTTGCTACAAAAAACAAGAGAAAACAGTTATCGTAGGTACGCCGAAGACTAAATACCCTTATACACAAGAGTTAAGCTGCAGACATTTACATTGCTGGTCGGCTACTGATTCCGATCAAGAATATATATAAATTATATGGAACCGGAGTCGTCAGCTTCAAAGCGTTGCAAATTTGAAAACAAAAACAAAATACCCCTTAACAAGGGTATAATAATATTATAGTAAAATAAGGAAAATAAAATTGTAAATTTCTCAGAAATCTGTGCTATTTATTTTTTGTAGTTGTGTGCGCTTGTCACTATGGAAATGCCAATTAAACTGAAGTACTCCAAGGAGCTGGTTTGTTATATATATATTTTGGAGTGAAATATTTTTTTTGCAACTAATGCTGCAATGGAAACTAAATTCTTCCTTCCCTCTCATATCGTCATAGTTTAAAATAATACATTTTACTAACTGCCTGGTGAGGAGGCCAAAAAATGCATTAGACTTAGTTAAGAATACGCTACAAAAATAAACAGAGATTTCAAATATGTAATATGGAAATACCACAGCACTTATTTTTTTACATTTACCAACGAAATACTGCTCAAATATTTATAAATGAAAACACGATTTACACTTGGTTGATTATTTTCATGGCTGAAAATAAATTTTTCAGTTACGGGGCTTAAACCTGCAATCAATTTCGATTAGGATGAAATTTTATTTGCAAAAGGAAATAGCATCAAATATATAATGATAGATACTCTATTCTGGTTTGTAGATCATTCGCATAACTTAATTTTTTATAGCTACCTTCCCAAATAAAGACTTTTGCAGATTTCTGATTATAACAATAAAAGATACCTTTTAAACTTCATCGCTTATCCCTTGCAGTCCTTTGATCATCCCGATCGAGGTTAGTTTTTTTTCGAACTCAGGCAAATGTTGTCTAAATATTTATTTTGCTTTAATTTACTTAATTGCATAATGCGCCACTGCGGATCACTTCAAGCATATGAATTCATTTCAACTAATTTGATTTGCAATCCTGTTTCTAACCCCCGACAAACTAGTTTCACCAATTCTACAGACTGTTTACACAAAAACTGTTCCCTTTAATGTGTCGCTGTTGGCAGTTTGTTTAATTAAATGTGGAACAACACAATGCCGGGAAATGCTACCGATCCCGAGATCCTTTTGAAGAATACAAGAGAACCCAGTTCCAATGAATACCTTTTCAAGTGCTTAAAAAACAGGATTCTCTGTTAAGTGGTATAGACAAAAATGAAAAAAAAAAAAAAAAATGGATGAAATCGACTGAAACTTGCCGCGTCATGGGCAATGTCAAATGAAAACATTTTACGCAGTAGTCGACGCATAATTCATAAAGCCGCAGGGGATATGACGATCCCCGTACCACACACAAATCCCAACCCATCCCGCCACCGTTCCCACTACCATTCCCATTCCCATTCCCATTCCCAGTGCTACTTGCTCTTGTCCCAGGGAGCAGTTCATGATGCGTGTGATATGCGTTACCTACCCTACAACCTCAACCTCAAGTGGCAATGGCATCTGATATGTCTCAATCAGGACAAGCACAAGAGCATTCAGCCCCTCTCTTTCTCTGCCGTCACTCTCTCTCTCTTTCTCTCTCTCTCACACTCTTTGTCCTTTCTCTAGCAATTTGCACCCCGCACGTGTCCTTTGCAATTGCAATTACTTTTGGTGCAGCATTTTAACGATGGGAAACTGCACTTTGCCCAAATTCAATTTCGATTATGCCCAGGAAGGTTGCGTGGGAAAATCGCTTGCTGCGGTTTGTCTGTCCAAAATGATGCCACGAATTGAATTTTTTTCTTGTGCCAAAGATCATTTGGCTGCTGTTATTGTGGGCGTGGCTGCGGCGGCCCAGAATTGCGCAATTTTAAATTACTTGCGATGGGCTCTGCGGTGAATTATGGCCATAGAGACGGCCCCAACCAACTATGGATTGGCATTGTTTGGCAAAGGCAGCTCTCCCCCTCTCCCCTCCAGCTCTAAAGCATTGCATTTCATTTGTTTGCCTTTGTGGAAGGGAGTGTGGCAGTTGTAAGTAATTCAAATTTGTTGCTGCGTAAATTGAATTGCCGCGAAAGCGCATAAACATTCCAATCAATTTGTAAGCAAATGAATTATGCATTGCAAAATTTCATGAATTCTGCATTTGGGAGAATGAGGGAAATTCATTTTATTGGCACCCACATCGCTTCCTTTAACTATATATTAGGAATATGCTTAAATTTTCGCAACATTCTAATTTTACTGGGTTGCTTAACAATTCTAGAATGGTTATTTCCTAAGTAGCATCACAATTGATGGTCAATAATTAAAACTATTTTATTTAATTCGGAAAATTAAAGTTATATCAAACGTTAAATTTAATAAAGCTCCGGCAAATTTAATTACTTTGATTTTATGTCAAATTTAAACTGAATGTTTTTATTGATTCATGTCAATTCAGTATGCAGTTTTCTTTAGTGCTACTTAATGCAACAACTGCAGTTGATATTTAAATACCGCATGGAATATTAATTTCAAATGAAAACTAAATTATTTCAAATTTCGTGTCATCCTGTATACATATATACATATATACATATTGTCTGATTTTGTCACAAAAAAAAAAAAAAAAAAAATACAGAATGCAGCTCTTTGATGTGTTTTGAGTGATTTCACTTGGCTAAGCTGTATTTGGATAACGGACAATTTAGTAAACATTGCGGAGTATTTATTATTATTTTTCCAACCCCTTTTCGTTTGGCTATTCAAAACATTGCTGCTCCTAAAGCGGTTTAAAAACTCCCTCCTTAAATAGTTAACCATAGCGTGAAATCATAAAAACTTCATATAACTGCGAGCTAAAAAGTGTTGGCCAAATAAAATCAATAATCCTTAAAAATACAATACTTTACGCATAAATAGCTTCCGTTTTTTAATATGCTGTCCATCGAAATTCAGCACCAGCAACGACAACAAAAAACGTTTGTCCAGTAAAAAAAGAGGATCAATATGAAAAAAGCGTGGGATTTGCGCGGTGCGTTTTTTGTCGAGCGAATTGTCGGTTGGACGCGACAACCAATTTGTAATCAAAGTAATTTTAATGCAAATTTTATATGTTGCTGCACGTAACTGCAGCTGGAGCCAAAGTGGGCGTTGCCATGCCCAGCAAGCTGGGCGCAGTCCGCAATACAAAAGCCGTAAATAAATACAAAAGTGACCCAACGCGAAAAGGGTCGCGAAAAACTGGTGCTTAACTGGCAACAGAGCCAACATTGCGATGCGCCACGGTTTGTTTATTTAAATGATTTTATGACTTTTCCAAAAACCAAATGGTGACAACTTGTGGCGCTAAAAGTTGAAAGTTTTGTGGCCAAGCAAAGCGGACATAAAAACTGGCCATAAAAATGTATTCAACCAAAAAAACTGAAATTAACTCAAAGCCGATGCAAACATACACTAACTTTGTATGCAAGCGAGTCGTATCAGCAAAAATGATACACTGTCACAACAAGTGCTATTTGGAAGTTAATTTGATGATTACTTTTAATTCTAATTATTCTTGCATAACATAAGATATTAATAAAATAATACAAATTAATAATAATAATTCTAACTTTGCTAAAAACTTTCTTAAACTAAAAGTTATACAATTAAAGAAAATAATAACAGTATATTTATCATTTATTATTATTATTATTTATTATTTATTTCATCACACCACAACTCCTATCTCGTTACAAGCGCGATAATAAAGTCAATATACCCGACGCAGGGCTTACTTAAACTAAAAAAAATAAAAAGTTGCGCTCTTTAAAGTCTTTAGTTAGAACAAAACACAGACAACACCTGTGGTCTTGTGGTCTCAACAAATGTTAGGAGCAGCTACAAAAGAAGCCGTGGAAACTATAAAATAGGCATTGGAAAGAAAAAAATAAATAAAAAAAAAACCCAACCTTGTCCATAATTTGAGGCAACAAATTTTCGATGCCATGGGCCGCATAAATTTTCCCACTGAGAGAACCCAAAGAAGAAAAGGTCACATTAGGCATCATTAGCCGAGAGAGAATTGCGGTTGAGGTGCGGCCACCGACTCCGGTAGTCGAGTTCCTCCGATAGGGGCCCACACACATGGCACGGTCGATTGGAAACGGCAACCGGACAGAAGTCACATGTGCGGCTAAGACATGAAAAGAGGATGAGGGGCAAGGACAGGGCAGCTTCAGGTAGCAGGAGTGCAGTTTTTCTTGAGAAATTGCTTTGAAGTAATTATGTAATTGACTTTCGGTTTGGGACGAGGCTGCCTGTTGCCTGGGGGCGCCATCATCAGCAGAGGAAAGAGTACGGGGAAACCCTATTTTCTACGGCTGTCGTTTTTCAAACCATTGTCCTTTCTTAGTCCTTACGACCCTGGCTTATTTTCTTCGTTGTGATGCCATCAATTGTCAGCTTCCGTTTTCATTTCTTATTTGTGGCCCAGCAATTCTCGCACTTTTCTTTTTTATTTCTAGTATATATTTATTGCTCTGTTTTCCTTGTTTTTCCGTCTCTCTTTTTATTTTCTGGTGCGTGGCATATGTCGCAAATTATGACATTTTAGCGGCACTTTGATAGACAGCCGCCAAGGAGCCGGAGCCTAGCAAATGCCAAACTTCCCAACTTCGCTCTTGTCAAGTGTCAGTTATCATAAATTTTGATGTGGGCCGCATTAGTAATTATTTAATGGTTGATTGCGTTGTGCTGATAAAATTGTTCTTTTAGAGCAGATGCTTTCCTTGTGGCTCCTGAGCAGAGAACAAAAGAATTTCATATTATTTGTCAAGGTTGACAACCCTCTCGACCCACGCAAATGAATACAGAAATAACAATTGAAGAAGATGGGATTATGTGAAAGTGCAGGTAAAATGTATAAATTACATTATTTATGTATCATTTTTAAATTATTTATGTATCATTTTCAAATTAAGACATGCAAGTTATTCTTAGCCTAACGAGCTTATTGGAATTCTTCTAATCTTTCAAAATTCTCAAAAATAATAAAATGTAATCTCATAAAATATGTTAAGGGAATATTTATAATATATTTTTAATATTTTAATGAAAGAAACCCGATATCATAAAAAATAGCAAGTGCATTTATTATTACAATTTTAGTTTAATACTTTGTCTCTTATTTTAAGAACATTTAAAATTAAATACAAACTTTTCAATTTCAGTGGATGCGATATATTTTCTACTTCAGAATGGTACTGTCTCTATTTATACAAATAATATTCAATGTTTTTCCGTTGTTTTTTTAGCTTCCCAACCAATGGTTCTCACATTTGAAAACTGTAAACTCAACTTCTTTGTAAGTCGATACTTTTTGCCTGACAGCAGCAAAAAAGAATGAAATCGATTTAAAACACATTTCGGCTGCATTTGCCAGTTGCCTCAATGTGGCATTTAAATTGAAATCAAAAGCGACAAATGTCAAAAAGACAACAACTCAGAAACAAAAACGAAAAGGTGTGCGTTTGTGTGTGTGTGTGTGTGTGTGTGTGTTTGTACTGCAAGTGGTTGTTGTTATTTTTGTTACTGCTCGAACTGTTATTTAATTATGCGCTAAGCTGTCAAGTGACATGGGTGAAACTGCAGCTCCTCGCCTCCACCCCTTCTCGACCCTTGTGGCAGCAACTCTTGTTACATTCAAATGAGCCAAATGAGCTGGGCCCAAACAGTGTCCAACTCTTCCACCCCCTCCCAGCTGTCGATTTACACGAAATCCGCTTGACATTGATGGCAACCAAATTGACACACAAATTTGTATGTTGCATTCCTGGGGTTAAATACTTTAGTCAACGTTTGCTTCGATTTCTTGTCTTATATTTTCCATCTTTTTGACAGCTTCTAATTGCGTGCCAAGTGATTTCCGCTTGCTGTCAAAATACTCAACGCAAATTTGACGACCTGCAACCTAGGAGGAGATTTGGATGTATTTCGGTGCATTGTTGGGTTGTTGAGGGGAAGGAGGGGAGGAGTCAAGACTGCACATTTTCCAGTGAGCTAATTTTCAATTAGGCCAGCCAAAAATGAAATCAATGCAATGCCCTCAAGCGCAGTGGCTTAATTGAAAACGGCACAGGAGAAACTTTTAATGAAGCAGGCAGTCAAAGAACAAGAGAACATCCGAAATAAATACATTTTCCATTAGCTTTTTGACGAATTCCATATACCCTTAAACTAGAGAGAGATCAAATAGAACAACAAATAGTGATTGTGAATATATTTTAAATATATATATTAGTAAAATGTAAATAAGTTTATTTAAATTGTGTTGAAGTTCATTCTTAAATTCTTTTATAATATATTTCTGAGTTTTTGAATTGCGGTATTTTTGCTTTTAAAATTGATTTTAAGTTATGAACTTAATTTTAATTGATCTAAGGAAACTGTAAAGATTCTCAGCAGTTGCAAACTTTAAGAGTATGTTATTAGAGCCACGAGAATTCAACAAGGAAAAGGCTAGAAAAAGACGCGAAAATGCAAAATCTACTTCATTTGTTTGGCAACTTGTAGAAGTTGAAAGTTTCTAGTTTCGTACTTAATTTTTTTTTTGTTGCATTGTTTAAGCAACTCGAAGTTTTTGCCAAATTTGGGTTAAGTGAAAGTGCAATTTCAGAAAACTAAGTAGGGAGATTTTTTGTTTGTTTGTTTTTCCCCCGGTGTTGTTGGGGTCATTTGAGTAGCAGCGAAGTTGGTGAATTGGCGTTGAGGCAGCCATTAAAATGCCAAGTTGTTAACATGGCCACAACTAAAATGCCTAATGAACCAATAAATTTGTCTGAAACCTCCAGAGCAGTTTGGACATATGCACTTTGCATTTGGGCCATAAAAACAGTTCCAAGTAGCTACAACTCTTTGGCTGCATTTCAAGATATTCTCATTTTAATGGCGTGGCTCTAACAAATTCTGTTTTGGTTTTTAATTAAGGCGCTGCGGCAACAACAACAACAACAACAAATCGAACAGTCAGTCTGCATGCAACAACGGCATTCAGAGTCAGTTCCATTGATCTTTTGTTTGTGCTTCGAGTTTTTTACGATGGCATCTGCCCAGATTTGTGGCTGCTGTTGATATATGATGGAGGGTTTGGCCGTTAACATTTTAAGAATATTGTTGCCCCTCAGCTATTGGATGCTTGTGTTACGGGCTTATTTGTATATTTAAGTTATAAAAGTAAATATATTCAAGTTTCTATTATGGTTCTCAAATTCGAACAAGTGCACATGAGATGTAATATGAATAACCATTCGATGTTGAACTCCATCCAAAAACAATTCCAACTGTAGTTTTTAGTAGTTGAAGTAGTATCCGAAAATATTTTATTTAACTGCTTCATCATGCATTTATTATTTGCTTAAATTGTATTTTATATTATTCCGCATTTCAACTGCATTCATTGATGCACTAAAACGATGCGCCTTATGTCATGCCACGCCACTTGCCGTCCTGCTTTCAACTGTTGTTGTTTTGTAATACAGCTGCAACTTCATCTTGGTTGCGCCACATGCAAAACAAAAATCAAATGTCAGCCATAGCAAGTTACGTGATGGATGCCTTTCTCGTGTAGTTGGCGCCGCCGGGCAGCATTTGTCAAATGAATGGATGCATGCAACAAAGAACAGTGGAAAGCCTCCGGGACAGCACAGCGGCACCCCAACTAGCGAGGAAATGAAAATTGCCAGGAAATTTCGAAGAAAACCTGTCGGCAAACAAATGTCCAAAGTACCGCTCTGACTCTTTATTGCAGACTATCTCTCTTTGTGGCTCTGTCAATGGCGTAATTGATTTTGGCGATAATTGATTTGATTGTGAAACGAGAGAAACGCTGATTTTTCAGTGTGCGCTCATAAACGTGCCACATCAGCATCGAAAAGGGGACAAGCCCAAGCCCAGGAAACTTGCAACCAGACCCTTTTGGATGGCATCGGTAGCCGGGTTTATGGACTCGACGCCCCCCAAGCACAGAGTTATTGCAGCGAGTGAAAATGAAAAGTCAGCCAGCAAATTGGGTCAGCGTCATGAAACTTGACACACAAAAGGGAAAAGGATGCACAGCAGAAGGCAGTCCACGGGGCCGCCAACTGCGAGGCAGCCAACTTTTACAGCTTGGCAATTTTTTCCATGTTGCCAAGTTGCAACTTGCAAGTCGCATCAATGACAGCAAATGCAGAATGAACCTGTTCTCTCCCATTCACACTATCTAGCTCTTTCTCTATCTCTCTCTCTCTCTCTCTCTCTCTCTCTCTCTCGGTGTGTCTGTCTCACTCACTGTCTCCTTTTTGCTCGCTGCTCTGTAATTGTTTTAAAATAATTTCTCAAATGGGAAACTTTTAATTGTTATCGAAACGAGAATTCAATGCACATTGCAGCAGATAGCACAAAAGCCGTTGGGGAGCCAACTATGAGAAAGTGCCCCGCCAGCTAATTGAAAACTTTAACATTCAAAATGAATGAAATGATTGTAGTAAAAAGTCATAATTAGAAATCGTTGCATAAACTTTCAATCTAGTTGTAATTAGAAAGAATTAAAGCGATGATTTCAAAATAATTCATTAGAGTAATACACATTTCACTATTATAATTTGAATTTGGAAATATAAAATGTTGCCACTTATGAAAGTACTTTAAGAAACATGTAATAATTTCTCATCATGGAAATGCTTTTCTGTAACTTTTTAGCTAAAAATAGATTTTGTCGTTATCTTATGTCAAGCTTTAATTTCCACTCGACTGGCCAGAAACTTCGACAATTCCGCACTTAAAACTTTCAACACTGTTGCATCTTCCTGTCAACTTGTGTGCCACATTTCCAAGTCGATTCTATGCTATGCAAACTTCAAAACTTCTGTCATGACCATAAGATTCGTTTCGATTACAAATCGACAAACGTGACTGGCATTTTGACTAGAGGCAGGGCTCTTCTGTGCCAGCTGCCCGAACAGACGCACTTCATCCACAGCCACGAGCAAAAAAAAAAAAGCATTAAAAAAATGCTGTGTTCGCATTTTGGATTTGCATTTCAATTTCAATTTCGCGCGCGGCGAGTTTTTTAAATCAAGTGACCCGCGGTGCTTCATCAGATTCACCAGATTTTCGGGCTGCTCTCACGTTCTGCAAATGATTTTCAATGGAGTGCGAGTTTAGTTTCAGCAATAGTATTTTTTCCCCCTTCCTTTGTATTTAAGTTAATTTAATGAGGCTAGTCACAGTAACTAAGAAGGTTTACGTATTGTTAATGTTTTAAAAGTTTCTGTTTTTAGGTACCTATTTATATTATATATCATTTTTATACTATGATAACGAAAGTAAAATAGTATACTATGGGTTTGTGCAATGTTCGTCTGTCCATCTGTCCGTCTGTAAGAACGCAGGTTTCTTCGACACCCTTAGAGATAGAGACTTTAAGCTTGGAACATATACTTGAAAGTACCCTTAAATATTAAAGTGTCAAGTGTTGCTTGCAACTTCCTCCACTCCAATTTAAAAGGTTAAGTCACCAAATTTAAAAGGTATATTGCTAGTAACACCATTCATAAATTTGATATTTGCCCATTTCTCGATTGAAGGTTCGACCTATGCCGATATGCCCATATGCCGATCTTCGGACTATAATTTTGACTTATGTTCCGACCCAAAATCACGTTTTGAACTTTAAATGTACGATTGATCTAGAGGCCAAACTATGATTAAAACGCCCTTGCTTTTAAAAATGCGTTGAGTTTTGACGAAGTTATGGCATTTGGAAGGTTCGACCTATGCCCATATGCCGATTTTCGGACTATATGCCAATTGTTAGACTATAATTTTGACTTATGTTCCGACCCAAAATCACGTTTTCAACTTTAAATGTTCGATTGATCTAGAGGCCAAACTATGATTAAAACGCCCTTACTTTTGAAAATGCGTTGAGTTTTGACGAAGTTATGGCATTTGGAAGGTTCGACCTATGCCCATATACCGATATGCCAATTTTCAGACTATAATTTTGACTTATGTTCCGACCCAAAATCACGTTTTGAACTTTAAATGTACGATTGATCCAGAGGCCAAATTATGATTAAAACGCCCTTGCTTTTGAAAATGCGTTAAGTTTTGACGAAGTTATGGCATTTTGAATGTTCGATCTATGCCCATATGCCGACTTCGGCCTTAGAAAACTTAAATGCGCATATCTTCCATAATTTCAATGATAGAGTCACCAAAGTTTGAAAGAAATTTACCAGTAAAAGTAACTCCCCTAAGAGATGGATAAAATAAATTGGATGGCCACGACGATAGAGTTTAAATTTTGATTGAATCCATGAATACATTCAGAAAACTACCACTCATCCCAAAGGTTCAACAGACGCAGAGGTGCTTTTCAGTTCTTCTCGTTTTTGTCGTTGCACACCTTTTAATTGCCAACAATTGTTCTAAACTGTCCACTTTTCGCCTGCTTCTCAAGTGGTAGCTCCGCTCCCCGTCTCTTCATCTTCGTTAAGTCCACTTTTCAGCTTATTAACTTCCATGGCGCTTCCCGTTTGCACTCAATTAAAATTGGCATAGAATTGTGAGCTTTACATTTCGCGTGATTCTCTTTGAAATGTTGACAGCTTTGCAGCAACTGCTTCTCCCGCTTTTTCCATCTCATTCCCTATTTCATCTGCTGCTTCTACTTATTTCTATTCGCCTTCGTCTTTTCATCTGTTCATCTGTTATACAATTTGTGCTCATTCATCGCCCGCGGCTTGAGCCTAAAAATGGCTTCCTCTTTTTAGGGGCCCAACACAAGAACTTTTAGCTAATTTTATGGAATTGTTTGGGCAGAAGGCAGTGCACGGCTGGATAAGGGATAGAAGCGAGAGGGGTTTGGCAAATTCAGGGGATTTGAAATGAGACTGGGACTTAGGACTGGGCACAAAAACGGGACAGGCAGCAGCTGCAGCTGCAACTTTTACACATTCTATGCAATTTGGCGTGGCTCACATTTCATCCTCGCTGCACCACAATCCCACACAAAACCCACCCAATCCACAAACACTCGCTCCACCTCCACCTGCCCCTCGCCGCACACTCCTTCGGCCAGTGCCTGCCACTATTCGCTTTTCATTCATATTTAAAGCGCAGAGCGAGCCCCGTTTTCCCATTCAGTGCCGCTTTTCAAAACGTAAATTTCTAATTTTATTTGCCCAGGCACTGTACAAAGCATCCTGGCGTGCGCTTATTATCCTGTGCGTGTGCTGTCCATCCTCACTCCACCTCCACACCTCCACCCTCTCCACACTCCCACTCATCGTATCCCTCGACTGCTGCCCAGCTGAGCATTGTTTGGGTCTGCTGCTGGGCATTGCTTTTAATGCCTATTAAGCCTAGCAATTAGTGAAGTATTGGTTTTTGAATGGAAGTAGTGGTGCCGGGGAGCGGACTTCTAGTTTGATTTATAGTCGAAAATTATTGGGAAAAATCTGTAAGATCGACTGTTTGAAATTCTGCACACAATTTATGTATAATCCTAAGAACAACGTAAGCTAAAAAAAATTCAAGTGAAATCCAAAACCAATCAATAGTATTATTTAGATTTATATATAGCAATATTTACAAAGTAAAAGATTAAACATTTTATATTTTTTCAAGCATATTACGAAGAACAATTGTCTCCACAAACTGTAATGCCTGAAAAATTAGGAAAATGCGGTTCTTAGAAACCATTTTCTATGTAACATCCGAAAAACTAAGAAAAAGCCATAATAATAATGTTGTAAAAAATAATGACGAGCAATGTGATTTATATTAAAATAAGAGGGAGTTAGAAAATATTAAAAAAAGAAAGACAGCGACAGACAACAAATAATATTATGAAAATCAAGTAAATGCTACTTAAATTCGTGAAAAATGCAGCTGAATTGAAGCATTGCCCTAAAATGCTATTGTCCTATTTTGGATAATTTTTGAAGCCACTCGAGGACGGATGGAGGCCAAGTACAGTTGAAACCAAAAAGGGAAAGCCAGTTGCTGGCGTGTTGTTGTTGAATTTTTGGCATTTCGCATGCAACAGAGGACACAAGAGCACCACCCAAAGCACGATGTGTTTCTCGACACTGGTTGCAGTCGAGCCTTATTTTGGCAGGGCAGTGCCACTGCAACAGAGCGACCACAGTTGGGGCAGAGGTTGAGGTAGAGGCTGCGGCTGCGGCTGAAGTCGAGGCACAGAGTCACGCACGCTGCTTATTAAGTTTGTTTATTTTTTGATTAAGCGAATTTACGGGGCACAGTGAAGCCCGGCTAGCCGGATAGCCGGATAGCAGCAGCTGTAGCCACGTGCACGCGAACTGCCAAAACGGACTGTAAAATAATTCAAAATAAAAAAAAAAAGAAAATCGAGCTGCACGCTTTAAAAATGATTTTTGGCAATTAGCAAGGCAGCCGACCAAGCGACTGGCGAAAGAAAAAATATTTTTCCTGCTTCCTCGGTTCGAAGGACACGCGCGTGGTTTATTATCCTGTGCTGGCTGCAACCTGAGGGATTCGTGTATATAAAAATATATTTCAGCATTGCATATTTCTTGCCCAACGTCCCCTCCCCCTCCCCCTCAACAGCTCTCAACTGTTTGCCGCGTGCTGGTGCGTGCGTCCACGCCCACGTCGCACCAGCAACGCCCACTTACCACCCGAGCTGCATAATAATGTTATGAAATTAAATATTTGCTTTAGGGTATAAAATTTCATAATTTAATTAATTTTTTTTTTACATCAGCTCTGCTTCGCGACGTCTTGGAAAAATATTGAATTTTACGCTTGCTGTTTGATAAATGATTACCATGACTGCAACTTTGGGGTTGGGTTTGGTGTACCCAGGCTTCAATCTGCCGGGGGAAGGTGTGCCACAGCTTATATTGTAGCAAGTGTGCCACCGTACGGGGTGAAAACAAGGCAAGCGTGTGGCAGCAGCTGCACAAGTTCTAGGCTTATCAAAAAGCAGCTTTAAATACACTAATAACTTTGATTTTAAAATGAGAAGCACGTATTTGTAGAGGTTTGCAGCTATATTTTGTACTTTACACACATGTAAAATATATATGTGTATATATATATATAAATTTTACCACATCTTCAAGGAGAGAAGTTACAGAATTTACAATATTAACGTATTTACAATTTAATATTTTTAATTATATTTAGTAAAATGTTTCTTATATATAAAAGAGGACTTTTAGTGATTTGCCAAAAATTTAATTTAAATATTAAATTTTAAATTTAATTATTTATAAATTCGCTCTGTAGCATTATATCAAATGTGAGAACGTGATAGTCTAGAATAAATGTTCATAAATCTTAGAAATATTTTAGTATTTTTTAATTTATTTATAATTTTAATTTTATTTTAAATTTAATATAATTCAAATTTTGTATATTTGTATTTTTGGTGTCGACTGATTTTAGTTGACAATAATTTAATAAATAAATAAATAAATGACTGCAAAACAAATGAAGATAGTTGCAAGAGAATCTTGCCCTATTGGTGGCTCTAAAAAAGGGGATATATTTAAATGCAGCCCAAATCGCTATATATAAATGACACAATAAATTATATCTATAGGTTATAGATTGTTAATCTGAGTTTCCCTGCTGGCTGATTAACTTGTCAGCTACTTATGTAAGATGGCGGCATTTCATGAAAACCTTTTCTTAAAATGTTAAACTGGATCTGTAACTGATCCCAGATGCATGAAAGTCTGTCACTATCTGACATTATCTTGACAAGCAATAACAATGAGTGCATTCTCTCCATTCGAGACAGTTGTCTGCCGTAATCTGTTAAAGGTTTTCCTTGCAGGCTAATCCGCTTTTACGGCTGTGTTCAGCTTTAGGGATTTTGTAATTCCAATTCTCGAGGCATCAACTTAAACACTTTCAGTTAATCTGTTTAGAGACAGTTCGAAGTATGCATTTGCCGAAAAACCGAAGCGTGTCTGATTTAACAGCTAAATGCAAATCACTAGCAATTAGCACCCATCCTGCAGCGAAGCCAATTTGGACAGGCAACCGGAGCTGGATACAGGAGGACGCACCTTTTGGCTGCTGGAAATGTAAGCCATGCAAATCCTATAAAGAAACCAATGTCGACTGCGACTGCAGCCAATTTCCGTTTGATGTTGCAGAATGTGTCAACTTTGCCAGGATTACAAAACGCACACACATACATACTCACATACATAGAAGGTGCCCCTTTATTAGTTATGCCAGCTGCCAGTTGGTCCCTTTGCCAGCCAGCGTGTGTTTGCCTCTGCCTCCGCCTCCCCCTTCCCCTCACCGACCATAATTGCATTGCCAGCGAGCTGGAAATTTTTCAACGCATATGCCAATTTTGTTGTCAAGTTTTATGTTTGCAACATGTCGATTCTTTGACTCCAAACTTCGATTGGCCCGCCTCCCAATAACTGCCACCAACATTGGCTGCATTTGGCGCGAAGGCCCCTCAAAGGGCTAATTGCAATTTGATTGTGGGAACTGCTTGCAGTTGGTGTTTTAATTTCCAACATTTGAGCGCATGGCTATTTTTTAAAAGTTGGACTTGAATTGTACACAAAAAGGGGCGTGATTGAATTATGGTAATTAGAAGCAGGCTTAGACAGTAAATGAATCGTTGAGGACGGCAATTGCAAGTCACAACAATTCATGTGCTGCATTTATAAAGCAATTAATGTGTCAACCATTCAAAACAAAAAGAAACAAAAATTATATAATTAAAACACAAAAAGTTAATTACAGCATTTTGATTTTATTTAAAGTGTCTTTTCGTTGTCACATTGCATTTACCTGCATTCGGTTTACTTTGTTAACTGCAATGAATCCCGGTAAAATTGAATGACATAAACTAAAATATGCATTACGTGTAAAATGGAATGACATACAAATACAATGAAAATTGGACATGGAACGGTATTACTTAATGCATTTTTCATGTCACCAGTTGTATGCCATGACCCTCCCCATCCCCATCCCCCACTAGCTACACCGACTCCAGTTCACCGCTCCACCATTTTTAACCCATCGCACAATTAAAACAAGAAATTACATTGATTTATTTGGCTTTGTTCGGGTTGGTCGAGTGTTGTAAATTTTCTTAATGCTACATAAATGTTTAGGCAGATGCATTAATAAATAGTTGCCTATTTATATATGTATATGTTGTTAAGATGCTTAGTTGCTATGCTTACCATATTTTTCCCAAGCATAATCGGACTAGTTGAATTGATTTATGGACTTAACACTTTGCCAGCCTCACACAATGGAAACAGACCACAAATAAATTATTGAAACAAGCTGGTTTTGTTGCTGTTTGTTGTTTGTTGTTTGTTGCTTGTAAAGCGCTTTTTAGTGTCTTAATTTGTGTGTTGAATTGTTAGAGTTTGTTGATTGAAGTGTTGATAAAAAAGCCAATAAGCCAATACACAATGGATAAGAAATCATCGGCCCTTCATTAGGTTAGTCTCTAATCGGCTTAGAGCCGATATACAAAACCGATCTTTTGATTAATGGCTAAATATATACTTAGTGAAGCTTGTAGAGCTTTTAATTATTCCATTTTCCCACTTTGTAATCAGTTCTTATTCGATGTAAACATATGCGATGGGTTAGTTGTGCAAATAGTGATTATCCAATAAAATAATGGAAAAAATTCTATTTTGTTTACTGATCTTGTCTTTATGTTTAGTTGAATTCATGCAACATTTCATTTCATTTGCAATCTACTTTAATTTTCATTATCAGTGGCAGTAATATTCAGATATTTTGCCATCGCTCTTTTCCGGTATGCCATGCTCAAAATTTATGACACACGCCACCAATTTGTGTGTGCTGCACACAGCAACAAGAGCAACGGCAACAACATCAAATTTGTTGTTATCGCGTGGCACCAGTGGCAACAACAACAATAACAACTGCAACATCGAACGCTTCCTCCCCTTATCGCTGCTTGCAACGATATCTGAGGGTTGCGGGGTGGCGACTAGACACTGAGCATTATTAAAAGGTAAATATTGCCCGGGCAAACAATAAAAAACCAAATCCAACAAATGTTCGACAACTGAACAGTTTTTATGCGCTTTTTTCATAGTTTTTTGTTTTTTTGCAGACGACGATTTTTGGATTTCTGTGAGATTTACGAGACAGTTGAGGGGCAGCACATAAATTCCAGTGAACCGTAACACATACACTCACACACACACACACATCCGATTGCTGCTGTTGTTGTTGTTGTTGTTGTTGTTGGAGCTGTGGCATTCTCAAGTGCATTTAATTAGAGCGTCGTTTTTCCTATGCCTTTGCTAGGAGAGAGCACAGCATTTCTGTTGTTGTTTTTGTTGTTGTTTCTGTTGTTGTTGTTGTTGTTTCTTTGTTTGGCATATTTTCCATGTCTCCAATTAAAATGAATGCGTTCATTGATCCGCCTTCGGTCCGGGGACGAAGCCCGGGTCCCAATGTTTGCTGCTGTTGTTGCTTATCAGGCACTATAAATCTTGATACGCTGTCATGTTCTGTCTAATTAGCAATATGTCAATAAACTTAATTTAATTTTTTTTTTTTTTTTTTGTTTGCCTCGCTTCTGTGTGGCATGCGTGTTCCTGGGGGGGGGGGGGGGGGTGGAGCGGGTGTGGCGACACCCGCAAGTGGGTCTGGGGAGGAGAAATACTTTAAATTTTACTCGTCGCTTTTGTTGCTGTTGCGGTTGCATTTATTGAATAGTTGCATTCACTGTGGCATTCACGTGGAATTTAATCTGGTATTTTCAGTACACGTTGGACATTTTGGTCGAGCTATTTGTTTTCGACTCTTGTCTTATTTGATTTCATTATTTATATTGTTTTTTATGTGGATAAACAACTCAGTTTGAATTAGATCTATTTGGGAGAGGTTATAGAAAAGAGGGTTTGGAATAAGTACAAACAAATAAAACTATTTGGAGGGAATGCATAAGCTCCTGTGAGATAATAACAAAGTGGAATTGATGCACATAAAAAATGTTTAATTAAAAAACAAATGTGAGAGTAGTATCGTTATCATTGAGTCTACTAATAAATAAATATAACGATATTAATGTGTATATAATGAATATAAAATTCATTAATATGTATTAAAATTCAAACTGCATTAAATTCAACAAAGGAACATTTAAGCATTTATGTGATTTATTGATAATTAAGTAATTTCAACATTAATTGTCGCACAAATTGATTAATATTTTTAAAACTACAAATTACCTTTTAATTTCAACTATTTGAAAGATATAACGAAAATAAAAAAAAAAAACGCATCCTATATTATAAAATGATCTTGACATGTGATACGATTTGAGTCTTATAAAGTGTAATAATAATTAATTTCTAAATAAATTCCAAGTGCATTTCTAAACTTGCAAAGAGTGCCATAACAATCTGACAGTTTGCAACTGAAAATGTATCTGATTATTTAATGCCTGTGATCAGCTTGTGTGTTAAAGTGCACACTTAACTACACACACACACACACACACACACAAATTGCACATTATGTCAACTACACACATTACACCCTCAGAGTCTGATGTGTGGCTGAAATGAAAATCCGAAAAACTCTGAATGCCATCAAAATGCATCATCAAATTGCGGCAGTTTGCACCTTTTATACAATTTCCTTTAATCAATTATGTGTAACGGCAGCTACAACAACAACAACAACAGCTACAACAGCAACAATAACAGCGAAATGGACAGCAAAAACAACATCAAAATCGACAGCAACTGCCTGCAATAATAATAGCAAATTCGACAAATTTACGACTCGAAATGCGCGTCGGCTGTCAACATGTTGAAAATAAATTACAAAACATTATTAGCATAGCCAGGAGGGATGATCGATGGGCGGTGTCATTTGGGGGCGTGGTCAGAGCCATGTCCAAATCAAATAAATTATCAAAAACAATTTCGATTTCCCAAATTACGAATGCTGCCAAACTGTGAAATGTCCTAGAAAAATTATCGCTAAGGCCAGCAAATCTATTCAAAACCTAAAACTTTCTTGCAGTGTACAAACCCATATTTTAATTAATCATAATTGGAAAAATAACCATTTTTTTTATTGGTCAAGTGTATGTAAAAGTTAAGTGTAGTAACAGATTACACAAGAATTTCATAGAAAATGTTCAGATATTAAATATGCCATGTATACAAATTGAACAGGGTATACGATTGACCACACAAATTGTAAAATACAGACAGAGCAGGAAAACTGCGTGATAGAGACAACGAGAGAAAGAGAAAGGGAGAGAGAGAGAGAGAGCAAGAAGATGTGATAGAGAGACCGAGTGTCATGTAATGAAATTTATTGTTTAGTTTAGGGATTTTGGCGATTTTGGTTACGAGTTACGAGACGGATCATTGTTTGACCTGGAGACCTCGCTTCCGTTAACATGCACACATACACTCATACACATATACATATATACACGCATAGGTACTAAGGTACTTACATACATATATTTAATTAAAGTCAATGTGGATGCATTAAAAGTGCCATGTTTAATCATTGTTTGATAATTTGTCAAGCCTCAAAGAATCGGTCGACCGTAAATGAAAATGAAAATTAATTGATAAACGCTGATAAATACGTTTAATTGGCAACCAAAAATCACATTAATTGCATTACACACAGCACACACACACACACAAACACACATACATCAAAAGGCAAAAAATTGCGCAGCTAATGGTCAACCAGAGCCACAGGGGGCAGAAGCAGGAGGCAGAAGCAGGAGCCAGGAGGAGGTGGCACAACCAGCAGTACCAGCAAAACCATCAGACAACAACAGCGACGGCAACCACCAGTCAACAGCAGGCAGCGGACAGTTCTCAGTTCCAAATACACACACACACACACACACACGCACACACAGATACAGACACACACAGACACAGATATACAGGTATCCTTCATATTGTACACAATTAGTGACACAGCGAGACCCAAGTGGACAATTCCTGGCTACGGGGCACGCTCGCTGCAGATGGCGAATATTTGCCTCAGGTTGTTGTCCATCTCTGTGTGTGTGAGTGTGTTTTTGTGTGTGTGAGTGTGTTTTTGTGTGTCTGTGAGAGGTTTTAGTGCATTGAATACATACATATCTCTTGGCCAGCTCTCTCACTCACAACATTTTCGTCAGTGCTGTTTTGTCTTGTTGTCAACAATATGCGAAATTAAAGCCGGCAACTCTCGACGCCCGGTCTCATTGTCCTGTTGTGTGGTATCCTGCACGTAGTTTGCCGGTGCCCCTCGACTGGCAAACATCTGCGCAAATCGAATTAATGTTCACGCATGATTTGCAGCGCAATCTTTCAGTGGGTGGATTCAACGGATGCTGCTCCTGGTTCTCCTGCTTCTCCTGCTGCTTAGTAACGCCAGCGGAGTGTAGAAAAATTAATTAAGCAGCTTGTTATGAGATGAAAAACAAGGCTTAAGTAGGTAAGATACAAATGAAGCTGATGGATAAACACGATACGGTAAAGATTGGTATTTGAAGAGGCAATATGCTTGGAGATCCCAAGCAACTCTGAAGTGTGTCAACAACAATTCCGAAAAGTACTTACGATGGAATATGGGCTTCAATTCCTGCACCACTTTAGATATACAGGGAGTAAATACGTATCTTAACGTTATTCGTAAATCAGTTATGTTATTATGCAGAAACTGTAAATTCGTCTAAAACTGGAAACACTTTTTCTAAAAGATCATCATCTTTAACTTTTGTACCTGTCTTCTACTGTTTTTCTTAACTGCCACAAAATTCTGACCCGGAAGAGCTTCACATGTTATTGATCTCATTCCTATCGACAGCTGCTTAAATATTTAAATATAAACAACGAAAAAGTGAACAAATTAATTGTTTAAAATATCTTCTTTAATCTTTTGCTAATAATAATTGGCAAAAACAATTCGCAAACAGCTGCACAAACTTGACAAGTCTTTCGAAATCTTGTCAGCATCTGAGCAGCTATAAAAGCCCATCGGAATTTCCTAAAGTTAATCATTCGATTATTCAAATCACTCGAACTATCAAAGATGAGAGCGAAGAGCATTATTCTGAGCTGGGCTGTTGTGGCAATACTTATTGCTTCCCTGCCCAAAGGAGAGGCAGTCACTTGTGAGGAGGAACCCGACAACGTAGATTGCGTCGATTGTACCGATGAACTCAACGCTGATGATCCTGAATGTTTGGATGATGGTGAGGAGGAGACGACAACAATGGCACCAACCGATGGTGTAGAAACCACAACCAGACGTCGCTGTCATCGAAGACCTTGTCCCGGAAGGCGTCCTGGCTGGAGGCCGGGACGCAGGCCAAGAAGACCAAGGACAATCCTGGGAAGAATTATTCAAAAGAAAATGAAAATTCTAGGCTGAAGGAGATTGGCATAAATTATTTGACTTTCGATTTTAAGAATATATTAATTCAAACTCTAATGAATGATTGCATACATTAGATTTTATTTGTGAAATTATGGGTCTCTGAAAGTCTTCAGCTTTTATTGTAAAAATTGCAGACTAGGACGATTATTAATAAATTCTGCAGTTTACTTGTAAGAAGGGAAATGGCAAGAATGAAATTAACATAATGCACAAATTACATAATGATTTAATAATTCATTTTTAAGAATTTTAAAGGACTGCTTTTAACGAAATTTATTCATTAGGTAAGTATAGGTGTAAATGTATTCTAGGAATCCTAATAATGCATTAATCTTAGACGCTGTTCGCCGATCTCAACATTAACATAAGAGGATCAGAGATTACTAGTCTTAAATATATATTTACCACTTTACTGATCCCAAATCTTCAGAGAATAAGGCATTGGAAATGTTGCCTCCTAGATTGAGATACTTAGCAACTGTGACAATTATCAAAAATTATTATTAATTTTTGTTTATATTTTATTAAGAAATCAAAATTCGGATACAGTTGTACGAGTTAAGATAGTTAATTAATTCCGTTTTAATTTAATTAATTTAGTTAATGAACAACTTTTAAGCACATTTCGTTTGGCCTTGAACTATTCGAGTTGACGCAAACTGCTTAAATGTTTAAATGCAAAGAGGAAAATAAAGAAATGTCAATAAAGTTATTGCTTAAAATATCTCAATTAAGAGTCAAATATTAATATTTGTGAAAAATAGTGAACAAAACAACAAACAGCTGTGTAAACTAGACAACTAGTATTGTATTATTATGGTAGTATTGTTGCCGGCAACTGAGCTACTCAAAGTTAACCATTCTCTTATTTAAACAAACCGATCTTTCAAAGATCAGACCATCATCATGAGTGGTGCCATTTTGGCAAAACACATTACTTAACTGTGGATGCAGTTAGCTATTCCCAAATACGCTTTTAAAAAAGTGTCCCTCCTTGATGGATAATATATAGATATATATATCATTAGGTTAAATCAAGCACTGAAAAAACTGAGTCCGCTGATGCTATCTGTTATCCTGATCCAACTGCCAGCAATTAGTGCAGTGTTTCACGCCCTGAATCACATTATATTCGCTATGCAGCGACGGATATTTATATTATTTTCTAGTGCAGCTGCCAACCCCTTTGCTGGCATCCTCTTCCCGCCTACTGCTTGCCGCCACTGGATATATTAACTTACCCCTTCCGGGCACATCTGCGTTTAATGCACTTTTGTCTAGCCGCACGCGGCAGTTGGGTTTCCTAGGCTGGGTAGCCAAGCAAAGGGGGAGGACGCATAGGAGACTGTTGCCTCCTAGATTGAGTCAGTTATCAATGGCGCCCATTGCTGCCAGCCTGATCCTAACTGGCAAGCTCACTAATTTTAAGCACCAAACAGCAACCACACGCCAATCCAGCCATTCCCGCCTCCCCCCACTCCCCCTCTCCTAAATCGACTCTATCGAAATGCCATTTTCCATTGCGTGTGGCGTCTGCCAAAGTCAGTGGTTGCCCCGGCTTTTCAAAGTCATTGCCAATATGTCGAGCTGCTGCTGCTGCTGTTGCTGCCTCTGTTGCTGCTGCTGCTGTTGCTGCTGCTTCTGTTGCTGCCAGTAAATTGCTGATAATTAATATTTTATGCACACGTCTGCGTTGATTTCTATCTTTATTGTTGTTTGTCTGCCACCGTCTCCATCGAACTGCTCCTGTATCCTGGCATTGGCTTTGGCTTTGCTTCAATTTTTTTTTTAGTTGCCGCCATTGTTTGCCCAATGCCAACGCCTTTCAATGGCTTTTCATTTGGAAAATGTCTGCACGATGTGCGGCTGCGGTTCATTACACTTTCTGTTTAGCCCCCAACTCTGTGTGGGTTATTAAAAGTCTATTAAAAATTTACGTTCAATGGGTTTCCATTTTTTTTTTTCCTTTTCATTTTGCCCTATAGAGTCTATCAGCTGGTCCCATATATTTGTCATAAATTAAGTGGAAAATGGAGCCACACTTATTATTCCGCATTGTGTTTACGGTTTACAGATTTCGCATTATTTTTTATCACACCCGACAATTTGTTTGCCTTTGGGCTTGGGCGAGGGCCACCGAATGTTTGCCAGCTTTTTAAGTTGCCACCATTCGGGGCATGCCTTATCTGCATTTTCTGGGACTACGCTTCAAGCCGGAAATACTTATGTGCGAGTGGCAAGTACCACTAGTATCTCTCTTTTGCGTAGTTTCGATTTTCAATTTTCCAATTTACAATTTGAATTTTTATGTCACTCCATTTAAGCAGTCGCTCACCTCAGCTGTCATTAGGCAGGTGTTTGGCCTCTGGCTGACATTTGTGCTCTGACTCTAAACATTTCCCAGTCTTCTATCTTGTATTGCAATGCACTTTTCATTTTCTTTGACTTTTTCTTGTCAATGTGGGATAAGTGTCACGAGTCTCGGTGAGTGCTGCACGATTGGCAGCTGTAGGTTTGTTGCACTGTTTAATCTAAAATAATCTGAATACCGAAACACAGTTCAATAATTCCTTTTGGCTTATAGCAACAAAAAAGAGCTGTTTATATTTTTTAAATTTTCTGTTTAAATCTAATCTTTAATCTGTTTAAATGCGCCGATTTCAAAGGTGATGGAGAGATAAATTTGTTCTTATTGCTGCGCAATTTAAATGCACATTTTTATGTATTAAAATTTGGTTTATTTTTCATGGATTTCAGACTGTCGTGAATATATTTTGTGGGGTACAACTATTTATTCCTTTTATTCTGCTAGATTTATTTTCACTAATTGTTTCTTGTTAATTTCTGTTAAGTATATTGATTTTTATGGTAATCATATGTTTGTACATCATCACAAAGTTTGTATTATATTTATTATTATTATTATTATTTTCTATGCGACATAAGATTTGTACGCAAAATATTGCTGAAAAGAATTTATGTTAAATTCTGAGAGCACTCTAAAATATTAGAATGCTTTGAAAGACAGAGTCAAAACATGTATGTTTAAGACACAAGATCCCTGCTTGAATGTTCCACTATGAGATTCTCTTAGTCCACAGCTGCTGCATTTGGCTGTCGTGCAACATTTTGTTACTGCCTTGTGTTTATTCCCTTTGGGGAAATCAAACATTATTCTCTGACTACATTCAATGCTTGGCAGCACCCTCTGCTACCTCCCCGCCTCGGAAAATGTCGTTTAATTGCGCTCGACTCCAGACACGCACAGAGAACAGCTACTAATGGAGCTGGAGGGAAGGGGGAGTACAACAGCATTGCATGCGTTAAGACAATTTTCCTAGGAAAAATCCAGCAGTCAAATGCTTAAATAGTTCACTTGAATACGCCTCATGTCTTCGTCTAGTTACTTATTGATGGTCTCGTGTTGTTGCGGACTCGAAACGCTGCTCGAATTCAAATGGTTGCTTTAAATTTTAATTACAAATATATATTTTTTTTTGTTTCTTTAGGGAGCTGACAAAACAAAGACATAGTTTCATATTTCATGAGTTCCCTACCTCCCCCGCTCTCTCTCTCTCTTCCTCTTCATTATCAGAATGGAACCCGCAAACCGTTTTTAATTGTTTTACTACATTTTACATTAGTTGACAAATTGAACAATGACTCGGTTAGCAAAAGGGGTACGCTGCGTGTGAAAATTAATGTTAATTGGCGTTTTATTGATTCTTCGGGCCATTTATGTGATAGGTTCGGGAACGCTGCCATATGCTGCTGAGTCAGAGTCAGAGTTGTTCCATGGAAAACCCACTTGATGGCGACGCTACTGTCGGCCAATGTGAAATATAGCACCCGAACTAACAAAAGAGGCCAAGCGGCAACCCACTTGAGATCATGAATTTTTAATGCTACAACACCCGAGTGGTGGTCCTAGCAGGCTGGCAGGCATTTAGTCCTGTCCGTGGCACACAGCCAAGCAAGCCGTACAGCGATAATAATGACAATGATTAGTGTTAAATGCGCTGCGTGCGCCATTTTCCTGAAAAAGAAAAATATGTTTTCTTAATAGTTTTCAAGGGGCCCACAGTGTGCCACAGGCGCCAATGTCCCTTCTCTGTTTTTGTCAACGCTGCATAATTAGACGACTGCCTCCACTATCTCTCTCTCCCTCTCACTCTCTCTCTATCCTTCTCTCTCTCTTTCTCTCTGTCTCTCTCTCCACCCCCTGTGTGTTTAATGTGCTGTCGACATTTTGTGTTATTTATTTTGGGCCACGCACTGTGGTAAATTGCTGTACATTCTCCTTCATAGCGCTGATATGCACGGACAGCACAAGGACAATAGAAAGTTGCCCACTCGAAAGGATGTGAAATGGTCATGGGTCCGCTTATCAGCTGTGTTTGTTTAGCAACATGTGCGCTGAAGTTGATTAAATATGACACTAATGTCTGCCGAGGTTCGGAAAATAGTCATATGTATGTAGATATGGCCAGATAACGGAGTTATTATTTTCCCCTTTTTCCCGTCGGGTTTCCCATCGGGTGCCTGTGGCGTTAGCCTAATTGCTTTCTTTCTTTCTTTTTGGATATTTGTTTTTTTTCAATTTCATTACAATCTCATTCTTACTACAGTAGGTTCTGAATCTTTTTAATAGATACTCAGCGAATAAACAGACTACTTTTATATAAATACTCATATTTTTCTGGAATCATCTTCGGCAAGTTTGGTCGTGGTTTCTCACAGATTCACAAGAAATCTGAACAATATCGAGGTAAGTTCTCTTTTGTTGTACTTCCCCTTTGATTTGCCAATGTTTTTGTTATCTCTGCTGGACTTTTGTTAAAATGCTTCTGCTTTTGACTTGCTATCGTTTAGCAATCGACTTGCGTTGTCGAAACTAAACTTTGTTCTATTTGGCCACGACTGTTTATCAATTGGCAGGCGCTTGAGGTGATTGTTGTGTGCGACTCTTGGATGATATGTCCACTTCATTAAGTTGGCCACAATAGTGGGCCAGGCACTTCAAAAGCCTCAACCCTTTCAAATCGCCGGCCACTTTCCTGCTGACCAGCTTCCACTTTATTGTGAGATACCCGCACCTTGACAACAAAAGACCGCTTTGAAGATGAATAAGATGGTCAACAGTCCAATCAGCGGAACCCTTGACAAAAACACAGCACATAACGGGTTGGGGGTCGAGTCAAGGGGTTAGGGTAAAGTCTTCCATCATCGCAGTGTTTTTCGGACAGTTAAGAAAACCCGTTTTCATAACAATCGAAGAGCTGTTTTCTTTTTAGCCGCTCGCTTTTCCCTACAACTCGTCAGCATCAACCCTCACCTCAACCGCGCTGTATCTGTGTGTGCCCCTTTTTCATTTCCATTTTCTCCTTTGTCCATTCTCCTATCTGCTTTTTGTAGCTGTCTGTCGTCCTCGATCGGCTTCCAGTGCAATTTTCAATCATGCAATTTTTTGTCCAGCATTTGCAGCTGAGCCTTCGTCTCCACCATTGTACTCGTGCCACATGTGTGCGTGTGTCTTGCCCTTGTCCTGTGGTTCCATTTGCCCGTCTGTGTGTGCGTGTGTCGGTAGCTGTCATTCATGCCATGGTCCCGTCTGAAGGCTTTTCATTAAAAATCGTTTAATCCACGCTATCATTTCCCGCTGCCTTTCTCTCATTTTTTTTTTTTCTTTTTTTATCGTCCTCATCCTGGTGCTACTGCTGATGCTGCTGCTTGGTTTCGTGCTTATCCCAGCCCTGTCTGTTTGCCAATTGCTCATTGATGCAAACGTCATTTGATTGTCGTCATTGTTGCATTGACAACGACGCAGGCGACGTCATCAGCAGTTGCAAGGGGCGAGGCAGCACGAGATGCTGCACCAGAATCATCAGCAACATCAGCAGCTCGGCATGCCAGTCAACCGGATGTTGGCTCTTCAATTTGTTTTTCATGTTTCATATCCTGTCACGCACCCCTCCCCCAACATTCACCTCGACATGTGTTCTGCGGTTGTGTGCATGGCACACTTGAAAGTTTTTTAACGCTCGGTAATTATTGGATTTGCCACGGTCCGCCTAATTATGGCGCAGCACGTGGGTGCCACATATGTGGCAAGGAGACGTACGTGGGGTGGCAAGAGAAAGTGTACAAACGTTGTCCTTGTATTAGCGCATCGTTGAACTGTGAAAATAATGGCCTCGACCCGGCTACGCATTGCAGTCGAGCTTATATAAACGGAGGCGACACGCGGCCACTTGAGTAAGTTTCTCGCAGGAGTCCATACAGAGAGTGAGAGATGGTGGAAAATTTGCTCTTTGGGGCTTAACGAAATTGTGTGCGATTTAAGTGGAAGGAATCGCAAGGAATGTCAATGGTTACTTTCTGGGAAAATGGGGAAAATTACAGGGATGTGAGCAGTAGGCGGAAATCAAAGGGATTTTGTGAGACTCTTAAAGCAATGTTTTATGGAAACTATGTGAGCTAAAGATCTTTACATTAAATAAGACAATGAACACATTCTGATAGTATTATAGTATTTAGTATAAAAATTGGAATCTTATTGTAATTATGAATATCTTATAATATAATACCCTCATTATTTTAAATTCATTACATTAATTGTTGCAACTCGGCACACAGTCATTTTCGACTTGAGGCAAGATGCAAGCTTAAAGAGGCATCAAATTCAATAAATCCCAATACCGACAAAATCCTAAACTTATGAATACCAACTATTATAAATAAACTTTGTTTGGTTTAAGTTATAAGTGCCAATTAGTGTCGTAGTGTCTTGTCCCATATTTTTTCCTGTTGTCTACCTTCCGCTTGACATGGCATTCTGTAAGGGACATGCTGAACTCTTCTCTTATCCTGCGCCAGCATCATTAAAAATAACCCGACAACAACAACAACAACGAAAATAACACAAAAACGATGCTTCATCATAGATGATATTAACTTTTCGCTCTGGACCGGCACAAGCACCCCACCAATTAAAGTCATTACCCGGCTATCATGTTGATAGTTCTGCTCGCTGTTGCCGCCAAGTGAAACTCTAAGCTCCGGCAAAATCCCATATATCAGTTGTGTGTATGTGTGTGTGTCGTCGGTGTTAGAGCAACTCTAAGCTGCCACAAAAACTTTGAAAAGCCCCAGCCGCGCTTTAAAGGTGCCACCCGGCCAAAAATACGAGCCCCCAAACGTTTAGCATACAATTAGCCCAAAAGGCAACGCACTGGAAGCCAGGCAAAAACTTCAGTGAAAATTATTAAAATTTCTCATGTTGGGTCGTTGCTCCAAAAAGGGTTGACCATATGGAAATTAGCATATGATACCCTCGGCTGCGGGTTGAGCCTGATCCTGGCTCCTGCTCAGCTCAACCCAACCAGAGTAAAGTACACACTTTCAGCTTTAAGTCGCTGCAAATTCATGTCTAGTCATGTGGCACGAACTTTAGTGTGGAAAAAGAGAAAAAATAACAGTCGACGAGTTATGATTTTCCATTTTACACACTGAGTGTTCATTTTTTGCTGTTTGCGTTTTTTTTTTTTTTTGTATTATTTTTTGAGTCTATTTTCCTGGCTGCTGTTCTTACATTTTTCTCAGCGTAAATTTTCCACCTTTTACACATTTTACTTCCATTTGATTAGATCGGCTTTTTAGGGCGACACGTGCGTCGCATGCAGGAGGCAAGCAGCGGCAACAACGCCTCGCATCCTGTTTTGTTTTCTCAATTCCGCCTCCTGAATTGTGCCTGGCATACCCTATCCTAAGGGGACTTTAACTTTGTTGTGGCACTCCTCTCAAATTCCTCTGTAAAACTTAAGGTTTATAAACATTTCCTTTATATTGTTTTACTAGATAAATGTATAAAATATCAACATTTGAAGTACATTTTGGACTTAAGTTAAAGTATTAACTAGGTTTATTTACAGCTTTAATTATACGAAATAACTTTACTTAAATAGAATATCCATAATTTCTTACATTAACTTAAATTGACTTGAAGATTTATAATTTATTGCAGTTGCTTAATTATTAAATGTGTATTTTCGTAAGTTAGTTTTTGTATTTTTTATTTATAGGAAAGAGCATTTAGTCTTCGGCACGTTGCTTCAAGTTTTGTTTTTGTAAATTTTGTGCTTTATAGAAATTTGCACGCTCATCGCTTGAGAGTTTTTAGGCTTATCAGTCAGGCAGCAACTTTGTCATAATCAACATCAAACAGGCCCTGCCACAGCCTGGTTCTCGGCTTCAGCCACTCGGTGGCAACTCTCTGTTGGCATCGTGAGCAGCAGCTATTATTATCCGGTGTCCGCAGAGTTGGGCCTCAGTTCTCAGCTCGGGCGGGGCACTTCTAATCAATGTACTTAAAATCGACGTGATGTTTGGCTGAGGGAAAAGGATGTCATCAGCAGGCGAATGTGTTGCAGCTGCGGCTTGTTGTGTGTTGATTAAAATTTGCTTGTCATTTCGATAAGGTACGACTTTTTAGTGCCGAATCCGGGCTGGCAGTTCAATAACCCATCCCCGGTTGCTGTGCTCTATCAGTTTCCAGAGCGGCTGCATCTCAAATGGGGGGCTGGAAGTGCTCATCGTTTCGTGTTTTTTATGCCATGTTTGACTGCTTTTAGTAATTCTTTTTTTTCTTTACTTCCCTCATAAAATCACTTGTAGCGCACCACAAAGCTTTAATTTGGCATTTGCTTTTTATGCCTTTTCATTTTTTGACACCTTTAACGGGCTCTGCTCAACAAAGAAGCACAAATTAAAAAAAATAAATAAAATCGAGGACGAAAATCGTCATTAGACACAACTTTGTGGGTGATTTTGTTGAATTGATAGTGTGATGTAATACTTGGGGTGTGATGTAATAATAGTGTGATGTAATATTAATGCTGAGAAAACCATTTCTTGTATTAATGAAATCAAGCGCAAAGAACAAATTATTTATTGAATTTTCATAAAGTTAAAAATATTTATTTGTTATAAAATAAAGTCAAGTAGTAAAAGATTAAGTTATTTAGTACAGACATAAATTGTTCAAATTCGAGAAAAATAAAATTATGTGAGTTGTGTTTATCAACCAAATGAAATTACAGTCGCAAGCAGATTATTATTAAACAAAGTTAAGTTTATTAATTAATTAGAAAATATTGAATTAATTTTATAAAACTGACGAAATTCAGATACATTATTGTCAAATTCATCTTGACGTGAAACCTTCTTATTATTTAATAAAGTTTGTTACTACGTGATATATAGTTCCAGTGTTGCACAGTTTATACAATTTAAGTTCTTTATGAAAGTGTTCTAAAGACTGACCGATATAATAGATTCCTCAAGCTAATCGATAGTATATATACATTTAGAATAACTTTCCAATAGTCTCAGTTATCGCAAATTACAGCGACCAAATTTTTTTTAATGCAAACACTTCTTGCGCAATTTTTGCCAAACTTTCCACATTTTTCAGACAGTTTGCACATCTGTTATAAGCGCTTATTTGTCAAATATTCTTATTTGTTAGCCGTTTTGAAAGACGTCATAGATTATGTATAATACTTGAAGTTCTGTTGTCAGTGTTTAAAAAGTTAATTAAATATTTAAATTGGCATAAGCGTCAAAAAAATATTTTCAATTTGGATTTAAACATGGCATAAATTACATATGTAAGTTATTTCATTAAAAATTAATATATTTGATTGAACCAACAAAGTAGTTCGAAAAGACGAAATTTAATTAATATTTCTACGAAATGACAATAATAAATATATGAATTTATGGTAAAATAATTAAAATAAAGAATCAAGTATTGAAATTCGTTTAGGCTATAAAGGTAAATAGTGATGATATATTTGTATATGTAAATACATATTTATCGATTATAGATATAAATATATATAAATCGATCTGCTGATTCGAAATAAGTATATATTTTTATAACAAAAGAATAAAAGCACAATTTTTTAATATTCTCATTTATTTAGTCACATAAAATCATTGACATGTTTACCAGCGACCTCTTCTGCCGCCACGCCTACCACCAAATCCACCACGTCTACCGAATCCACGACGTCCACCAAAACCACCACGTCTACCGAATCCTCCACGTCTACCGAATCCGCCACGTCTACCGAATCCACCACGTCTGCCAAATCCACCACGTCTGCCAAATCCGCCACGTCTACCGAAACCACCACGTCCAAAACCAAAACGTCCACCACGCCATCTGTGTCCACCGCATCCTCTCCTTCTGGTGGTAGTCTCTACCTCCTCCGTGGTAACCTCCTCTGTGGTAGCCTCCTCTGTAGTAGCTTCCTCTGTGGTTGTCTCTGCCACTGTGGTTGCGCACTCAGCATTACCTGCATTGGCTGCTAAGGTACAGTCAATGCAAGCCGGATCGGTTGGAGCGTCGGCGCAGGTGACTGCTTCTGCCGATGGAAGAAAGGCAACCAGAAGTGCCAGCAGAGCACAGCTCAGAAATACGGTTTGGGTCCTCATCTTAGCTGAAGTGTTACCAAATTGCTATTGATTATCCAATTCAAAGCTCTTTTATAGTGTCTGAGACTCTGTCAAAATTTATATTTTTTATGGGATGTTTACACAGCTTTTAGCTGCGTTTATTTGTCAAATATTGTTATTTGTTAGCGATTTGAAAGATGTTATCACATGTTATTCTGAATAACTCTTAACGTTGATGACGTTTCCATCTAATCTTATGCAATCAATTAAAATATGATATTTTAAGACAGTACATTGCATACTTATATTGGGATTATTTCGGTTGAAAATTTGATCCAAAATACAAAATGAAATTGGCAGAAGTAAGGAATAATTACTTTTATAACGATTGAGAGAAAGTGGGAAGATATAATGAGACTGTTTTGGCTTATCAACACAACGGAATCAATTGCACCATTTGGGAAATAATTACAAAAATAACACCTATCATAACATGGGTTAGGACGGATTGTTAATAAGCAGTCAATCGGTGTATCAAGGCGAAGGACAAAAATCTAGAAACTCTTCTGCACAGATTTCAATCTACTCTGGTGAATCGGACATTCAAGATTGAATGTACAAGAGAATTGAAAAGTATCTTGGAAAAGTAAGGATCATCATTTGTTTAATTTACTTACTTTATTCAGTCTATCGAGTGGCATCCTATCCCATAACAACATGAGGAGAGATAAGATAAAATGACCTGGCCTTAGAGCAATTTAAATGAGCAAATTCAATTTACACGATGACATAAAATAAAGTAAGTCTGCGGTAATCATTGAAGGGTCATTATATGTTAGGCACAATAACTGAAGAGAGGTCAATAATAATGAAAGTTAAAAAGCACTGGACCCAGGTGGCTGTCCTGGGGATCCACAGAAATTACTATGATAGATTTAGAAAGTAATGTAAGATATTCAGAAATCCAGTGGCCTAGTAGGAAAATCTAGTTTACTTTTTGAAGCAGGAGACAATGATTAAAGGCCGTACTGAAGTCTGTATAACCAATATTAGTTAGCATTTTATTCTGAAATACTTTGATCACAAGACATGTAAATTCATGAAGGTTCGTCGTACATTTGGTTCGACCTACATTTCACAAAACGATGCTGAATCTAATAGATTTACATAAGTGCTGCAGTTGAGGACAATTTGGAGACACCTTTCTTATTTTGTGTATATATAATACATATTCAGAGTCGGCAAATCGACCTAAACCTATTCATTTGTCTTATAAATGAATAAAAGGACAAATTTTGAATATTCACATTTATTTAGTCATTAGTATTCTCAGAAGTGACAAAGAAGTTTTCTAAAAGCAACCTCCTCCACCTCAACCACGTCTACCACGTCCACCGCGTCCACTGCGTCCGCCGCGTCCACCGGATCCACCGCGTCCACCGGGTCCACCGCGTCCACCACGTCCACCGCGTCCACCGGGTCCACCGCGTCCACCGCGTCCACCGGGTCCACCGCGTCCACCTGGTCCACCGCGTCCACCGCGTCCACCACGTCCACCGCGTCCACCGCGTCCACCACGTCCACCACGTCCACCGCGACCACCACGTCCACCACGTCCACCACGTCCACCGTGTCCACCGCGTCCACCGCATCCTCTCCTTCTGGTGGTAGTCTCTGTGTCATTTGCCATTGTGGTAGACTCATCTGAGGTATCATCCTCTGTGGTATCATCCTCTGTGGTATCATCCTCTGTGGTAGACTCCTCTGTGGTTGTCTCTGCCACTGTGGTTTCGCACTCAGCATTACCTGCATTGGCTGCTAAGGTACAGTCAATGCAAGCCGGATCGGTTGGAGCGTCGGCGCAGGTGACTGCTTCTCCCGATGGAAGGAAGGCAACCAGAAGTGCCAGCAGAGCACAGCTCAAAAATACGTTTTGGGTTCTCATCTTAGCTGAAGTGTTACCAAATTGGGAATGATTATCTAGTCCAATTCAAAGCGCTTTTATAGCATCTGTAATTTGGCCAACAGCTATTTTAGCTGTTTTATTTATAGATACATTTATACAGCTGTTAGTTGTGCGTATTTGTCAAATATTGCTAATTGTTTGGTTTTTTTAAAGACATCATAGAATTTGAAGCTGTGACGTTTGTTTTTGAAGCTTTGACGTTTTTTCTTAAGCGTATGCAACTTATTCCAATACATGGTTTTTAAAAAATAAATTATTTTTATTGAAGTTTTCAACAGAATGATTTGTGCAATAATTGACTTTAATCATGAGGATTTTAAAAAAACTATGTTAAATGTTTAAATAATTCTATTAAATAATTATTAAAATGAATAAAAATAAATAAAATATTTAATAATTGAGATTACAAGCACAAAATTTAATTTGAATGACAAATAATTAAAGGATTTATTAGTTGCATTGTAAGTAAAAAAATGAATTGTTATGAAAACTTAAGTTCATATATTTAAATATTAAATATAATATCTGAGCAATGTTTCCTTAAGACAGCTTAGCTTATTCCTTAAATACCTGTTCGATTGACTTTTCAAGGAGAGATGTGACATTCTGTTTTCCCGGCAAACATTTCCGTGTTTTGCAATCAACATTCCGTAGAATTCATTACAATTTGCAACAGCAACTTTTGATATGCTTTTTAACGTGTCGTGATTTGTTCTTTATTTTTCGTCTACTTAAAATATATATATTTAAATATGTATATATATATATTTATTTTTTTAAGCTCATCATTTTTTTTTTTTTTTTTTTTGCATATTTGAGTCTCGTCAAACGTTTAGCATATTCTCTTTGTTCAGCTTCTGATTTTGCTTTAGCTTCTGCTGCGCATTTTATGGCGTGCCGTGTCCCTTCGTCCTTTCGTCCTGTCGTCCTGTCTTTTTGGTGGTTGTTGCTTCCATTGCTCTTGTTGTTATTGTTGTTGCTGCTGTGCTCATTTTAACTACAAACAGCACAGACAATCACAGTCGCAGGATAATACCAACAGCAAGTACAACAATAACAGCAACAACAACAACAACAGTAACAACAGCAACAACAACAACAACAACAACAACAGCATCGCTGCCAGCTTTGTTCCATTAACAAAAACAACAACAGACAGCAGAAGCTTCACATAATTCCATGTAGACTTTGGGCCAAAATGGTCTGAGGCATGACGCTTGAATACCGGTGAATAGCGGGTGGAGGGGTGTAGATGGGGCTTCCAGTCTGGTTTATAATGTGCGCCGCTTCACTACGCTTATTATTTGTAGAATACTTATTGGGTGGGTGGCTTTTTAAATATGCATAAAGAAAAGCATAGCACACATCTCGGCTCCGTCTCGCCCGGCAGTCGCATATTGCGGCGTGGGAGAGGAGGCGTGGGTTGGGTGCGGGCGCCGAAGGTGGCACACATATTTGTCTGGGGCTTTGCATTATGCGATACGATGTCTTCCTCCGGTGGCTGCTTTTTTTACGTTCTGTTTTCTTTGCCGCTTTAACCTGGCGGCGTCTTTTCTCTTGCCGCTTTATTTAGCTTATTAAAATTTCACTTCACTTCATTTTTTCTTGTTTTGAAATTTATATCGCATGCAGAGGCGCCTTATTCCACTAATTATGTCAATTTTTGTAGACTTTGAACTTTGATTGCATTTTTGGACTGCCTCTTGACTGATTTTTGACGAGTGATTTGACCGTTTCCTCAACTGGTCGTTGATTGTGCGCGAATCACATTTAATGGTCCAATTTTACTATGCATAATTATTATGCACTATTAATTATAATGAATGACTTGTATTTCCATTTCTTATATATACACAAAAAAAAAAATAAATAAATAAATTATAATAACAACTATGACCATCTTTTTTAATAATATTGACTTTATGTATAATATATTTGTATTTTATCATAATCCTACAAGCGTTTCTCAATAGTAAAATGTAAAAACTGCAAATATTTTTTTCTGATTATTAAAAATTATTTCTGGGGACATCATTTGTTCTATTTCAGTTTCAGCGCGATTTTAATTTGATCACAATTTTCTGAATTCCAGTATAATTTAACATTAAAGTTCTCAGTTAAATAACTACGCAAATAATTTTTTGATTTACACGAGATCGACAACAATAGAAACGGCCAAACGACTTTGTCTAATAACTTACTTATGAGCCCAGTTTACTGTTGTGACAATGAACTCAAGCGCGGGGCCATCAACAATAAATACATGCTAAACTTCTCAATATTGGTAACCTTTTTCTGCACTTTTGCAAACGGGCAAAAAAATTAGAAGACTGCATATAAAATAGAAAACCGACTGCGGAATACTCTGATACTAGATTAGTACAACCTGATCTGAAGTGGCAAGGAACCTTGTTGTGGAGTTGGCTTGGAACAATCATCATAATAATCATAATAATGATAATAATCATTATTGTGAATTTAAGATTCTGTGACTAAGGCTCAAAGATTGCGAGAGATGTAGACTTTTATTGGCTAAGAAACTTTCAAGCCAATCTTTAAAAGAGGTTCTTAGCAATCTACTTTTTAAATTTGGCCACTCTAACTTTTGTGAATTTACAGATTTTCACTTTCAGATATATCGATTGATTGATCGATTTCTTATCGATCCTCCAAAATATCGTTTTTTCTGATATGGGCACAAACTAGTATATGTCGCAAATTTCAAAAAATAACACGCACACTTACAAACTAAAAGACGGACAACATGACGGACATTTCACAAAACCAATATACCTCATTATAACTTCTGAATCAGAGTATAAAATCAAAAATGAAGTAGGAAAGCAAACGGCAGTCGCTTCCGCTGGCCGCCATAACACCGGAAAGAACTGTACACAGACATACACACACACATACATATATACATATATATGCATATAGCAGGAGACAAATGCCATTTACAATTTTGTACATAAAGCCGCTTAAGCAGCACTCAGTGCGCCTCCCACACACCGCCCCCTCGACATGTAATTTGTTTTTATGTCTGCCCATATACGTGTGATAACGGGACGAGGTAAGTTTTTTTTCCCATACTTTTTTTTATTACTTTCGGTTCTTCTTTTTGTGCAGACAACTTCGATTAACATTGGCAGCACTCAACGGGAGACTCTGCTGTGGCGAGGAACAGGGTGTGCGCGGGAGCTGAGAGCGGTTGGTTGCATGTCCACCCCACAGCAACAAATAACACAAGTCGCAACGTGGACTGGTGAATGGCGAATGGAGAATGGTGAATGGCCCTGGCCGTGAATTTTATATATAATTTTCGACGTGGCCTCCTGTCGCCTCCAAAGTGAAAAATATCCTTGCCACGTTGTGTTGCATTTCAAATTGTTTGCCAAAAAGCATTGAACGCATTGAACTTTATGCCCGGCTAGAAAGAAGCATAGCAAAAGTTTTCTTTAAAAAAAAAACTAAATAAATAAATAAAAATAAACTGCGTCCCACATTTCGCGTTGAGTTGAGAATTGAAAGGCGCTTAGTTTGTGTTGTGTTTTCTGTTGGATATACAAAAAAGAAATTTTAGATTAAAATTAAATGTTTGCTTAATTTTTTGAAGACTGCTAATGCGAGAGGCATTTTCGAGAGCTAAATATATTTTAAAATTGATTGCGTTGGCTCCATAATGTTAAGTGCTTAATTATGATATTATTTTTATAACTCATCCACAGTCTGAAAAATTGAAAAGCAAAAGTTGCTTTTGCACTGGGAAAGTGTCAAACTGTTTGCACAGCTTGGCAAGGAATTTACATTAATAATGAGTATTTATTCTATGTGTGTACACAAGTACACTGTCTACATATGTATTCACAAAACACTCATATGATTTTTACACATGAATTTCTTTCGCAAATATGTTCATAATTAAACTGGTCTTCAAGTTTAAGCCAATTGTTATATAAATATGTTATAGTTATATTGTTACTTTAATAATTAATATAACAGAGATTTCAATTTTTATGGAAATGAATAAAGTTTTGACCAATTTCTAAATAATAAGAAATTTGATTTTTTAATTTACGTCTTATAAAAATATATAACAACAATGAATTGGAAGAATTAAATATCAATATATAATTTAATTGAGAAGCTATTTTATATAAGAATCTGTATTAAAACACTCAAAAAAAATGTGTGTAATAATTGTAAATTGCCATTTTTAATATCCATTAATTTTGAAATGTTTCTAATTACTGCAAGACATGCAACTAAAAATGTTGTTTCAAAACTCTGATGTCGAAAATTAGGTCACTGGTTTATTCAACGCATTCGTTTAATTATTTATTCTCTACGAAGGCAAATTCAAATGTTTCTTAATCATTGAATCCCTAAGCAGAGCCAAGTAAAATTCATTAATCAGAAAGGGTGGCTGTCCAAAGAAGTTTTCGTGGAAAAACTTAAAACCATTCGGAAAGGAAACTTGAGTTCGCATCACTTTCACCAAACGGGTGTCTGTTTGATTTGATTTGATGGTCACATTGCGTGACAGTAATTACAAAATAAATGCAAACATCACAGAAGACACAGAAGACACATCCAAGGAAAGGGATGTGATGCGGTTGGAGGGGGTTGGAAATTTGGGACTGGAAATGAAGCTGGGGTGTGCGTGATGCATGTGTTTGTCTGTGTGTATCTGTGTGGGTGGCTTTGTGTATCTTTGTTGTAATTCGAGTAGTTGTTTGATGCATGCAGCTCTTGATGGATTGGCGTACAGTTGCAGCCACGTAACTAGGAGTGGAGGCTTTGTTGTCTTTGGCACTGTATTTTATTACATGTGTAAGTTGCGCTTAAGTTTTTCCAAGTGTCTTGTGACAAATTTGACAACAGCTGAGACCAATTGCTCAAAGCTCTAGCCACACACACACACACCCTCACCCACACACACACTTTGACGAGAGGCATGCATCGTTTCATCTATCAATCAAGCGATGGAAAGGCAATCATAAAACTGCCATTAAGCCACACACACACAGCCAAAACTCTATCATAAATCTTGGCTGTAATCTTAAAAAAAAAAACAGTTACCCCCAGCAGCCACCAATTGTCCTCGTCTGTTGCATGTTTATACTATTAACATATTGTTTACTTTACCCGAAATCCAAACACATTTTCCTTTATCTGCATGTGCAGCAGCAGCTGCAACCTGCCCCTCCTCCGTGCAACCCACCCATTCCATTAGCTTTGCAATTTATCAAATATTTTTCGCTAGCGGAAACGGAAGCATCCGGAAGCTGCATAAAGCTACGTGTCATAATGGAGCTCTCTCTGGCTGGAAGGTTCAGCTAATGGCGCTAATAACGCACCATCAAATATTAATAATAATGGGGCGAAAAAAGCACTTCCGATTAACCAATGTCCACCAGGTCGCCCCACAAAATGAAGTGCCTTTGACAGACACACACACAAAGAACTCAACTCAGCGATGCCTGCCCCTTGCCAATCCCTACCCCGCCTCTGGCTCCATGTCCACGTCCATCAGACGCCACTCGGAGGCAAAGTTTTCACTCGAAACGCATTGAACTTGAGTGTGTGTGTGTGTGTGTGTGTGTGTGTGTGTGTGTGTGTGTGTGGTGTGTGAAGTGTGTGTGCCGGACATTTTGATTAGCTTAATGCCTGGACATACTCCGGAAGTGGCAGCACAACAACTGAAAAGAAAATAGAAAGAAACTGTGTGATTTCCACTCGCACATATCCTATAGCATTTAGCTTGATAATAATAATAAATGGTATGGAAAAACTATTTTTATTTGCGAGGAAATCGAAAATGGAAAATGTTCTGCTAAGCGTTTTAGAATTGTCTCTCTAAAGTTATTTTATTTATTTTCTTGCATAAGCTAAAAATAAATAATGGTGAGTACTTTTACGAAACTTTAAATTTACATTTTTATTTATCAACATTTTGCTTAAAAATCTCTGCTGCGTTTGCTCCACACTAAATAAAATTTGTAATTTAGTTTAAGTAATCAAATTTGACTAAAATATTATTAAAAGAAAAGTATTGCTGCATAAAAAAAAATAAATCTTAAAAGAGTTTTCTGAAGTCAGCTTTTGTAATTTAATGTAATCAAATGATAATTTAATCAGTCATATTAAATAAAATTTTATCATGCAGTTGTTCAATATTATAGGGTATTTAAGAGGGGTATTGATGCAGTGGCAGGATCCCGAATTACAAATTGCACAGTTCGATTTCTGAAAGGTGCTCGAATTGCAGTTGGGGCAGGCACAAGTTCTGCTCTGCGAAAGGGCGACAGGTGCCAGGCGCTGCTCCTGGCGAGACAGCTCGCCAGCCCCTTGCCCCACCCTCTTCAATAATTTGGCAAAAAACAACAATAAATATGGCGCACACACACACACACACACACACAGTGTTGTGCCACATCTCACAGACAGAGCCGGGTTGTGCAGCAAATTGCTTAGCATACTTTACGGCTTCAATTGGCAATTGGCAGCCTTTGAATTTCGTTTGCCCCTCCCCCACCCTTTCCCGTTTCCAACATTTCTGCTCCACATGCCAGGCGCTTGACATGGTAGTGGGTGTGGCTGCGGACTGAAGTGGTTACCTCAGCCATCAGCCGTAAGCGTGGTGCCTACCTGGCAGCTGACAACGTGGCAAGCTTTTTTATTGTTGTTGTTGGCTGTTGGGTTTTCCAACTCCTTCACTTTTTTTTCTTGTATTTTTTGAGCGCAACTTGCATGTTGCGGCTGTTCGGACTTAAAGCGAACTACTCCGCGAGACATGAATATAAAGTTATGGTAACAGAATAATCGCATAGTTGAAGTAACGTTTTTTATATTTTTTATCAGCATCAAGACCCGGGTCGATATATAAAATATTAAATATTAAAATAAAAAATTAATAATATATTATAAATGCCAGTAAATTCAAATTTAGAATTTACACAGATTAATTTTGTCGCAATAAATTGATTTCCATAAAAAATCACAATTTTAAATCTATATTTGTTTAATCGGATATGTATTCAACTTATCATATCTAGAAATGTCTGCTAATCGAGCTTTCTCGACTACAGTATTCTTGTTTGCTTATTGTGTAAAATGGCTAACAATATAAACTGATTATAATAACAAGAACCGATTAAAATTGAATCAGAGTTGCACATCTGTGCAGATCTAGAAAGCTACTTCTTGATTGGCCCTCGGTTCACATGTACATGCTACTGACTGTCTGCTGGCTGTGTGGCAGCTGCCGTTTAACTTCCGTCTACAAACTCCTTCTCTTTCGCACACACTCAACACATATGGGAAGAGAAATTTCACACGCTGCGTCAGTTTTGATTGAAATATTGACAGCAATTTTTGCATAGTTTGGCCATAGATTTAGCAGGTCGAACCGCCCGCACCGCCCGCACCACCACCACCAGCACGAGCACCACCCGCTGAACAAACTGAACTGCAACCGAATGTGGCTCATGTGCAATGTGGTGAAAACTTGAACAGTTGTTGCGAGGGACCCACTCAATCGAGCCTGAAAACAGCTTATGACAGCTTGCCTTATTATAACTGTCAGGGTTGTCAGGTTATTAGAAACCTTTCAGGTAACCCCACCCCCTCCCTGTGCTCAAAGAGCGTGTGGCAGGCGTAGGAGCCAGCGTCTAATATCTTCATTAGGCTGCCTGCCTCGAGAGTCGTGCAACGTTCGCCTTTATTGTGGTGCATGACTTTAAGCGCTTTTCTATTTGTTTGGTTCTTTTTTTGTGTCTTGTTTTGCTCTTTTCCACTTTTTATTTCGTTTTCCACTTTGTGTTTTTCAGGCCTCTGACAGGGCGACAGCTCAGGTGTAAAATAGTTTGCCGCGTCAGTTGGCAGAGTTGTATTTTGTTTTCCCTTATTTCTTTTATTTTGCTCGGTTCGGTTTTGGTTCCTATTGATTTTCCAACACTTTTCGCCCGGCGCGTTTCTTCATAAATGTCAGAAAACACTTTGATGTCATGACTTTAAGGCTGTCAACCCACACAAACAAATACACATGCAGATAGATGGGCAGATATGAGCTCTTTACAATTTGATTCCCCTTTTCCATATTTCCTTTTCGTTTTTCTTTTTTCTTTTTTCATTGGTCACATGTGGCACTTTGATGTGGTTGTGTCTGCGGCACATTTTTGTCAAGTCATCGCCGTTGAGCCCTAGATCTTTGGGTCTGTTGTAGGTGTTGCTGCCAGTATCTTGGGATTTGGTGCGTTTTACAAATCATTTCGACTAATTGTTTTGGGACGCAAAAAACACAAGAAAGTGGTAAAAACCAGACATTTGAAAATCCTTGAACCAAGGGTCAGCCAACGCAGATTGTGGCAAGGTCATTTGCCCCCCGCTGCAACATCAGCATTTGCTTGTCTATTTTTACCTCAGTTCCAATCATTGCTTTCTCATCAGACTGTGCCTGAGATAAGCAGACCAAAAAAATAAATAATACAAACCTAAATTTAATCAACATTATCGACTAAATCACTTTTGCAAATATCTAATTTCAAATTCAAGACTCAAGCAAAAATTGGGGCGCCCATTGGAAAATGGGAAAACTGTTTTTGTCGAGATTTTAGCGAAGTTTTATTTAATTTGCAAAGCAAAATCGCATTTTTTTCTACCATTTAAAAATAGTTGGAATAATTAAACTTTGAAAATTAAATACATAATAAATGCAGTGCCAACAAAAATGAGTTGAAAACTGTGGAAATTATACACAAAGATTACAACATTTTTCTCCAAAATATTTGACTTATTTTCAATTGTTAACTTTTGCAAGAAGTAAACTTCTTAAGCAAACATACACAAACATGTAAAATGAGTTTTAAAGTTTATGCAAAGCACAAGTTAAAATAAGCTGAACTTGTTTTGCAATCATTAAAAGTAAATATTGATGAAAATTTTAAATGATTTATGGCTTAACGCAAATTATTGACAATAATAAAAGTATTTAACTTTTACTGTTTACTTTTTATTTTAATACGGTTTCTCAAGTTGAAATTGTTAATCGTTTATTCAGTGCAGCTCAAACAATTTGCATTGGCTTACAAAAATAGGAATTTGAAAGAAATCTTTCCATCATTGAGAACTTTACAGACTAATCCTAATAACAGTACCTTATCAGTCTGAGATTGTGCGGAAAACTCATCGAAAGTTTTCCCATTGAGCAATTGAGCAAACACAAATCAAGCAGAATGCCAAAAAAAAGAAGGGAATTCGTTTTTTTTTATTTTATTTTTTATTGATAATATTTGGTTGTTATTATTGAGTCAACACACTGATATGCACTTTTTTGTTTTTGTTTTTGTTATTGTTATTGTTGTTGTGTGTTTCTGTTTGCATTGAAAACAATTGGAAACATTTTGTGTGTGTGTCTTTGAATTTTGAGTTGCTAAGCTTTTGGCGCTGCAACTTTTGACAGCATTTGATTGAATGTTTGGCAACGTCGACGTCGCATGGGATTACCACAATGTGTTATCTCTGGACGGGGGGTTGCACTCAGTCCGACCCCCTCAGGTGGCCCTAATTGCTGCGACATACGCAGAGTGCGGAGCAGGTGAAAAAATTACTCAATGTTCGCTTTGGAATTTTGGTCACTGCTCAACAGCACTTTACTCGAGTAGTTCGTAAAATTCAATTTTTGTAATATTTCCGACATTTTTATGAGCATATTTTGAAATAATTTGAAAATAGCTCAGAGCTCGACTTCGTGGCTCGAATAAATAAAATAACAATTTTCCTCATTTCATAAATAAATAACACACTTTGTTACTAATATCAATTTATTATTATTAACTGTAACTTAAAAGTATATTTTTCTATCCTATAATTATTAATGTTTTGTAAATAATAATAATATATGTATTATTTATTTATAACTAAGCTTCATAAAAATAAAATGAAATTTTCCTCATTTCATAAATAAATAACACATTTTGTTACTAATATCAATTTATTATTAATAATTGTAACTTAAAAGTATATTTTTCTATCCTATAATTAATAATGTTTTCTAAATAATAATAAAATATTTATTATTTATTTATAACTAAGCTTTATTAAAAAAAAAACTGAAATTTTCAAATTTAATAATGCATAATATTATTATAAATAACATATTTATTGCTTATTTATTACTAAGCATAATCAAAAACTACAAATTATTTATGACTTGCGTGTTAATTCAATGGTACAAAGATCAAATATTAGAAATACAATCTCAGATATTTAAAAAATATATAAATAATAAAGATATCAAAATATAAATAAAACTTATTAAAATTTATTAATTTAGAATATTGAAAATGCGTAAAATATTATGTGTATTATAAATTATAATCAAAATTCGTATTTGAATACCAAATAAAAAAAAAATAATTAATGAAAGCAAAATTCGGAGCAACATGAGGCAATACAATTTAAATATTATAAAAAAGTACATTTATTTCAATTATTTAATGCAGAGCGAACGTCTTTAAGCACCTCCCTCCTCCCGCATCGGACAACGAATAAGAAGCTTGTGTGCTGCGTTAAATGCTCATCAACAGGCAGCTGCTGGCAGCTGTTCGGAGCTCACGCTCTTTATCAAATGCTCTCTTACGTTCCACACGTTACGTTCCGTTTGCCACAATTTTCGTCTTATACGCAACAATTTGGCATTGGAACACAGCAGCAGAGCACAGCAAGAGCGAGAAGAGAAACCACTGCAAAGAGAACAAACATTCCGCTCTTTTCCTCTGTTCAAAGTAAATACAAATGTAACGTTAAGTTTTGTTTTTGTTTTTCTTTTTATGTAGGCGCCAAATGTAATCAATAATATTAAATATTTAATGTGGCAGGTAGAAAAATGGACAACATGTGAAAATGATACGATAACTTTTGCAGCTCCGTGTTATTATTTTGAAATATTCATATTAATTTAAAAATAAAAAATTAAAGTTTTTTGTAATACTTTGTATGCATTTAAAAGTTAAATAAGTTTGAAGGAAAAATTACCTGTGCACCTGCACTATTCAATGCCACCCCACTCACATGCGAATGCGTTCCACATGCAACAACTTTGTCGCTCTTTGCCTGCCCTCACTCGCTCCCGCTCTCTCACTCTCTCTTGATTCCATACTCTCTCTCGGGCTTCGTTGAGTTGCGCGCTGCTGCTTAACGAGCCGAACGGTAAAAGAGTCGCATACAGGTGCAAGCTAACGACTCCCCCGCTCGCTTCGGCTCCACACACATACACTGTTACATGACAATACTTGAAACCGCTCTTCAGCAGCTCCTCTTTCGCTCTTTGCTGCTCTCTCTCTCTCTCTCACTCATCCACTCGCAGACTCTCTCTCACTCTCTCTCGCTGAGCAGGAAACGTCGCAAGGAAACGGCAAAATGTTCTACGTCCATTCGTTTTCGTATGTGTGCGAGCAGCTGTAACTGTATGCTGTATGTGTGCGTGTGTGTGTGCATGTGTATGCCTGTGGATGACATTGCGGCAATCGTTGGGGCAGCGCCAGTTGTCGGCTAACGGTAGTCGTTGCGAAACTTTTGCTGGAGTAACGTGTCGCGCAATTGAAATTGGCGGCGTTTTCATCGTCCAGCTGCGCCTCTACTGGCTTCAATTCACGTACTCGCGACTTTTTCATCTGTGTGTGTGTGTGTGTGTGTGTGTGTGTTGGTGTGGGTGTGTGTGTGTGGTTGTGTGGGACTGCCAATTAGTGTGTGTTACATTTGTGCAACAGTCGACTCGTGTGCGTGTGCGCGTTTGCCTCTGTGTCTGTGTGTGTGTGCCCCATGCTGCATGTGTGTGCGTGGGGCGCCGCAGCCGCCGCCGACAGAGCAACACAAATTTATTAAAATTTCATGAGAAATGTATTTCACAAAAAAAAAAAATACTGCCACATCAAAATACAGCATGTGAATAAATAAATATATATATATAGACATATATATATATATATATATATATATATATAGAGTGCCCAGTCAGAATCAGCAGAATTAATTGAAGTAACCTTTTGCTAGGTAAGCTTAACCCGTACAATAAAATATAATAAAACTTGTAACGAGCTTTTAATTCAGTTTACTCAATTTTGGGTTTAACTTTTTTTATTTCTTCCCCCCTCTTGTGGCGATTGCTTATTTGCTGGCAAAAACTTTATCTAAATTCAATTTTGACTTGGACCCTTGAATTTTTACCGCCACCCCGTGACGCACGCTTATCGCCATTAAACTGAATTAGATAAGTTAAACGATGCCTAATGTCAATTTAATTATGTGAAAATAAAACTCTCCTTCTCTCGTAGCTGGAAACTATTCCCAACTGCTCTTATTTTATTTGTATTTATTTTGTTCGTGGATTGACAATTTCAAGGCACTCCCTGGGAAGCGTTGGGACTGGATTAAAAAGTGAAATGAGTTCCGTACAGATATAGGAGATATTCCTGTTAATAGTCTGGCATTATCCTTGTGAGGTGCTCGATTTTAGGCAAGACAAACTACTTTCATGATAAGCAAGTACAATAACAATATATTATAATATATTATATCATATCAATCATATAGAATCATATCAGGAAATATAAATAGTAATAAGAACCATAAGCAAAAAGGCCTCTATATTATTATAATTGAGTTATTGTAATTATAAACGTCCATCATACAAATAAAAATAATTAATATTTCAAAGTATTTTAAATTAATTAATAGTGTTTCACTCACATCTGATCGATTAATAAAATTAATAAATAAAATATGAAAAGCAAAATAATTACAATAATAAGAAATACCGCTTGATGATCAGTATGATCAATAATTTAGTGTTGTTTCACTCGATGACAGTCGATGAGAAAACTATTCAAGATTATTTGTTATTAGTTATGGACTGTGGCTAATCCGAACAGCTCTCGACTGCATTTTTGAACTCTATTTAAATGAGCTCCATTCAGTGGTTACTTCATCTGTTGATCGTTTCCTCAGTGTTCAACCTTCGGATCATGCTAATTGGCAGCTTAAAAGCATTGACAAATTTGAGTCGTCCAAATCGAGTTGACCATAAACTGTTGACCATAAACTGTTGACCATACGCAACTGTTGACCCAAACAAATGAGCGTGAAAATTTCTAAAAAAAAATATTGCTTATGAATATTAAAGAGACAAGTTGGCGCAAAATACCAGCTAACAGCTAAGCGGCTAGCGTGGGAAAAGACGGGAGAAAAACAACTAATGGCAAGGTCAGCCAAGGGGCAAGTGACAAGCGACCTGCGGCATGCGGCATGCGACACGCCCAAAACTCACGTGAAGTGCAAATGCATTTGGTTTTAATTAAAATGAGCAAAAGTGACTTTCCAAATGGTCAAGAGATAAAACTGCAATAACTATAAAGAGCAGTTTAAAACGGAATTGACGTTCGACTAGGGCTGGGATGGGACATGGTGGATGGGGGTTGTTTTCACACAGGGCTTGTACTCAAGTTGGGGACGCACACGCGCCAATTTGTTAAGCGGGTCACGTACCAACCCAGACCAACCCTCCCACCCCATTAGCCAGCCCAAGTGCCGCACGAGCCTCTTCCGTACGCCTGTGTGTGGGTGTGTGTGTGTCTGTGTGTGTGTCATCAACACGAAAATAAAAATCGAAAATTAAACTCACTGAAAATGGCAACAACATTTTGTTACTGCTTTTCCCTTCGGCCCGCAAATCGATTTCAATAAAGTTCGACTTTGATGACGACTTTAAAATCTTACCAAATGACGCAACAAATTAAATGTCAATAATTTCAAATAATTACCAAGAGAAAAATAAAAAATAAAAGAACGTTTAGCAACAAATCCCAAGGTTAAATCAATTTGAATGAATTTTTATTGCTTTTTAATCTAATTAAATCGCCATAAAAACACAAAATACGTCGAAAAACTGTTACGAGAATTAAACTAAATCAATAAAAAGTCATTTATGCACTTTAAAGTCCGCCGTAAACCGTCGATAAGAGAAACACAAACAAATTGACTACAAAGTTGTCTACGGTCAAGGCGATGGAAGAGGGCATGGTTAGCTGGGGATGGAGGTGGGGGAGGGGGAAGGGGAGGGTGCTGTGACTTTGTTGTAGTCAATTGGTTAATGAGTGCGTACAGCGAACACGAAAGGGTTGCCACAGCCCTGGGGGTGCAGCAAAATGGGATCGTTGCAATAATGACCTGCATTTTGCATGTGAGCAGCGGGCTGCTTAAATGGGAGTGTCACAGGGGATGGGGTAGGATAGTCTAAGATGGGAGGGGGTGATGCAAAAGAGTTAAATATACAAAGAACAACATTTAACACTAATCTGATTTAATGGCAAGTTGTGGAAGACATTTTAATCATCATGCATTAACTGTTAATCATTAATGTATAAAAACTGTTCTTTAATTTATTTATATTTATTTATTTAAAATATTTAATTTTAATATAATACAAGTACGAGCACTAGTGCACTATATTTGAATTAATTATAATCAATTTACTAAAGCAAAACAATGATGCAATTAATTATGCCTTAATACAATGGCTAAAAATGGAAAGCGATTCATATAACAAAAAATATGAAATCAAATTGCATTCAATTTAAACATGCAAATTTATATTACTTTTTTATATATGCGTATATTATTTATATATATACTTAAACAAATGTATAGATTATCTTTTATCAATTTCAGCTTATCTTTTCTGTTTTAAAAGGACAGGGTTAGCAAGTCGAAGATTTTTGTCAATGAATAACAGGAGATAAGTTAATGGTAGCAACAACCATATCGATATCGTTGATTATCAATATTGTTGCCTCACTATCTTTCCGATAATGGTGATAAGAATTATATACATATATAAACTTATATATAGCATAGCAACTCAATAACAACTACCACAAATAAAAGCGTTCAAAATCTCGAAGATTAAATACAATTTAGTAGTTATATTACAATCACTTATCTATAAAACATGAAATGTTATCTACAATAAATAGAAATAAAATTTTCCAATGGGTTCAACCAAATTATTAATATTATTATTAAAATTTGATGTATTTTCTGCCTCAGTCTTAAATAAGCAAAAGTAATTTTATTCAAAAGAGTATCATTTTTAAAATGTATTTCAAATTTATACACATGCCAGTCCTTACTACAACTTAATCGCCATAACAGCGGTTTCTGTATGTGGTGCTGGCGGTTGAATCACCACATTTCCATGCTCATCTTTATAATCTTTATAGCTCCTGGACCGCACACACTCCATGCCGAGAGCCTCCATAACTCGCTTCGAGTAGAGGCTGGTGCAGGTGGTTACCAGCAGGGGAAGTCCCTTGGCACGACCCACGTCCATCAGGGCAGTAACCAGCCGGCGTCCCAATCCTTGGCGACGCACATTGGTATCCACTGCTAGGTAGCTTAAATGCAGAGCATCTGCTACTCCGTATAGTTCAAAGAATCGAGCATTATATTCAATGTCGGCCAGAAAGTAGTGAACATGTTCGATTAGAAGTTTCGGCTTATGCTCATTGGCCTCGATCCAATTCTGCTCCAGATCGCTTGGGTGTATTACTCCAGCAAATGCCACGCCCACAAAGCGACCGGCATCAATGGCAACCAGTGAAGTGCCCTGTGCAATGAGCGACAATCGGTATTTCCTCCGCTCGGCATCATCAAAGTCAATTTGATGATCGCCCGGTGTCTGCATTAGTGGCTCATGTCCGTAGAAATGGTCCCGCATAAAGATAGTGGCCTCTTCGATATCATCCAGTTCCAATTGCCGCACAATCGTCGTCATGTTGCACGTGTAGGCGACTAACTAAATCTACTTGCTGAACGTCCAGCGAGCTTTTGAGTGAGCTTATCGCCTAAAGCTCTTGAGATTGTGGCAAATGCGGCATCGTTTTTTACACTGTAAACACTTCGTATGACAAAATAGAGATACTGAGATATTTACTTTATTATTATAATCAAATTGTATAGACAAATTTAGTCTGCTTTAATTGAAGTACGCTTAGATTAGATATTCACAAAAGCATTGCTAAATACAACAATTTGAAATGAACATTTTAATTTTAAATTATAAATCAAAATAAAGATGGCAGTTTCATAAACTCTTTTGCTGCAGCAAATTAATATTAAATATATTTATATATATTTCTTATTAAATTAATTAAAAAAATATGTTTTTCTGTGTACTATCCGCTAAACGTAAGCGATAAGGCAATTTAACTGATAAGACAACAAACCGTTACAGATCCCACGCTGTAAACATATTCTTCGCGATAAGACAAGAAAAGACTATAAAAATATCAGCCCAAAAAATGGAATTAAAAATTGCTAAAAGTTAAAAAAAAGTCTTATAAGGAATCGGATTATATGCGGACATCTCTTCCAATTTTACGGACATATACAAAGTATAATTATATAAATTTTAACTTGATTCTTACTTAGGAGGCAGACAAACAAAACTGTTTTTAGATAGAATTGATTGTGAAAAGCGAGCTACACTTTATTTATATAATTACTGAAACCCTGGGAAATTTGTACATCTGAATTTTTGTCATTATTTTTCCGAATTTGATGGAGTCTCCATATAAATCGTCTACAATTTTAAAGCCATAACACTAGCCTTTGTGTGTGGTGCCGGTGGCTTGAACACCACATTGCCATCCTCATCCTTGAAGGCAGCATACTCCTCCGAGTGCACGCACTCCATGCCCAGAGATGCCATCAGTCGGGTCGAGTAGAGACCAGTGCAGGTTGCCACCAGCAAAGGGAATCCCTTGGCCCGACCCACATCGATCAGAGCACTTACCAGACGGCGGCCAAGACCTTGACGACGCCTGGACGAATCCACTGCTATGCTTTTCAGATAAAGGGCATCCGTTGCACCATATTGCTGGAACAATCCAGCGTTCCTCTTGATGTTGCACAGAAAGTATTCGATATGCTCCATTGGTTGCGTGCGCCGCTTCTTGCTCAATTCAAACCAATTCTGCTCCAGTTCGCTGGCACTGAGCACTCCAGCAAAGATTACGCCCACAATGCGATCATCGATGCTCTGATCGATGGCAATCAGCGAACAACCCTGACGAATAACCGATTCGAAATACTCTCTCCTCTTCGGATCCGGTGGCGCTTTCGGCAACTGGATGCCGGGTGACTGCAACAGGGGTTCGTGATTGCCAAAATGCTCGGCTAGAAAGAGTCTTGCGTCATCGATGTGACTCGGTTGCATTTCACACGCGATCGTCGTCATGTTGCGAGCTTCGCCAGGTGACTGAAAGAATTCCACGAGTTACCTTGTCGCAAAACAATGGAATAGCGAACAACAAAATCCGGTTTTCACTAGATAACGATATGCAAACAGTAAATGTTTTTATATAGTCGGTATTACGCGACTCGCAGCTTCCCTGCTGCCTACCCCACTGCCTCCACTGTATTCATCAAATTAATTTATTTACCAGTTATACTTTTAAATCTGCGGATTATGACTCATTTCATTTGTACTAAAAAAATTCTTGGCTAGGTGAATTTGTGTTTTGTTGTCGATTGGAAAAACAATTTTTCTTCATGCATTTAAAGCTTTTTTATTCAGTGCAGCAAAGCAAAGTATTCATCAATGCTGGAAAATTAAAACACATTTAAGTTAAATTTCATATTTATTAGTAGGCTTAATAGTTTTTAATGGGTAATATTTAGTTAACTTCATCAATAATTGAACAATTAATTTAAATTAATAATACGTAAAAGTGGAACCAATTAATTTTATTTGCTTTTACACTTTGATATGCGCTTTGATTAAATCGTATATATGTAATTACACATATTATTAAAATACTCATTCATTAGTAATTTAATTTTTTGATAGTTTTCCTGATTGAGTGAACGAAAATTCGTTTAAATCAGTCACACAATCTTGACTTAAATATGCATTGCACATGGAATTTTAAAATTGTTGTATATTTCACTATTTTCTTGATGAACACCAATCAATGGTCGAGCCTTTATGGGATTAATTTAACGATAACTGTCTCTATTTCTTGGTAAGCCAATAATCCAGACACATTTTCATCACCTTAGAACTAAATAACAAATATTACTATTTCCACTTTTATAATCAAACGGTTACAACTTGATGGCCATAACGCGTAAGTGGGTGTGTGGAGCAGCTGGCTTAAACACTACTTTGCCACTGTCATCCTTATAGTCCGCATAGGCCTGCTCATAGATGCACTCCATGCCCAATGCCTCCTTCTGGCGGGCCGAGTAGAAGCTGCTGCAGTAGGCGGCCATCAGGGGAAATCCCTTGGTGCGACCCACCTCCATGAGGGCGGCAGCTAGACGTGAGCCCAGCCCCTTGCCACGCATTGAGGCATCCACATTTGTCATGTGTGAGTAGAGAAGTTTGGAGATGCCGTAACGCTCAAAGAGATTTACTTTGATTTCGACTTTGGACAGGAACACCGCAATGAGTCCCCAGGTGTTTGGCTCCAATGCAGCGGCCTCCTCGCGATGCTTCTCCAAGCAGCTGGGGAATTGTGCAACCGCAAGAACAAAGCCAACAATACGCCCAGTCTTCTCCTCAGTGGCCAATAAGCTGGTGCCCTGCTCAATCATAGAGATGTGGTACTCGTCGTTCTCCTTTTCATTGAATTTTTGCACATCCTCCCCAGAGGCGGCGCAGAGCGGCTCTCCTTTATAGAAATTGGCGCCCATGAAGATCTTCACTTGCGCGTAGTCCGGCACTGTCATGATGCGAATAAGTATGCCATCTTTTGAGCACAGCTCCGTTGCCATGTTGAGAATTCGGTATTCAACGCTGAAATATAGTTGTTTTCAACCCAGCACCACTATTTATAAGTACTGCCTTATCTCTAAGTTCCTCTTATCGCTACACCTCAAGTTCTTTATCAAACTTGTTTTGAAAATTTGCTTGCTTTCTTCCTGTCCTGATTATCAGTACTTTATAAATTAGCCAATTGAAATAACGTGCCCCTTGATTACTTTCAGAAGTCACTTTGTTGCAATTTTTTCAGCCGTTTTTACCAAGTCATAACCTTATCAATAAAAATATGAATGTGCGTTCTTAAGTAACAACGTCGCCGCAATTATTTTAAGTTGTCCTATCAGGCGTTATAGTAAATAGTCAGATAACATCACCTTAAGCAATTCTTAAGTGTTTAAATGAATTAGATAATTGCATGTCTACGGGGGTGATCTTCTAAAATAGCTATAACATTCTCAGATTTTAGAGATATAGAATAATACAGCCAAATATCTTGCCCATACATATAAAATCAATTCAAATAATATAATAACACTGCAACTAAAATTCATGAAATTTAACTAGAAGTGTTAGATAAACCCTAATATAAATCTATTATCGCATTTTAATACGTTTATCTAGGCTATAAATAGCAAACTTATCTCTCCTTTGCTGCTAGCCAATAAATGATGATAAGATCTTCACAACATTGTATTCTTTTTTTAGGTCTACGTTTTAAAATAGATAACCATTTTAAAAGCAAATACACATAAATTCTGTATCTGTCCAAAAGTGCGAAAACAATCCAAGCAGTTGATTTTTATAACCAGAGCCCAATAAAAGTGTGTAAAAAGGGTATAACAGTTTAGTGCAATAGTATGAAACAGGTAAATGGAAAAAACTATAACCATTAAAAGTGTTTATTTTCTAATACTTTATTTATTTTATCGATATCTTTTTTTTATAGCTATAAAAGCCCCAATTTTAAATGTTTAGCTTTCCAATTGTTATATAAAGTTCTTTGATTTATTATTAATCAATAGTAAATATTTCATAGAGATCGAAAATATTATCCCATATCGCTCTTATTATGCACATCCATCGATTTAATGCATATAATAGTTATGTTCAAGGTATCTCCCTGTCGAGCTCTCTCGACTAGAGCTTTCTTACTTATCAATCGGGAGAAGTCATATGACACTAGTATACCTAAGATTTTACTGCTCATCACAAACCTCACTAGAAAATATTATAAAATAGTTATATCTGTGAGGATATCTCTTTCCTCTTACCTATGTCTGCAGACAAGAAGTAAAAATGAAAAGCGCTTTAAGCAGCGAAACAGTTAACCAAAAATTGAGCACTGTTAAGTGTTGAGTGTGGGGGTTGTCTGTTGGCCGGAATGCTAGCAAATTCCCAAACTGGTCAACAACCAACATAATTTACATGTCTGCTGGATAAGTTCGGCGCAGAAGATGGCTGGTAAGCAAGGGTGGGGGGGGGGGCAGGGGCGGGGTAGACTGAGTCTGGACCAGTCTGGGCAGCTTAAACAGTCTGTTGGCCATGTTATGCCAGACTAGTTACATTTGCTGTTGTTGTTGTTGCTGTTGCTGTTGCTGTTGCTTTTGCTGTTTGTCGTAGTTGTTTGCTGTGGTTGCTTGTTGGTGTTGCAGCAATGCGTAGCATTGAAGTCAGGTGCTTTAAAATCGAGTCTCTTCAATTTGCTGGTCGCAAGTTTATCAAAGTTCATCAAAAATAAACCATTCGTTTTGTTAATGCTGTGAGATTTGCAATCCGCTGATTGAAATAAATTATGTGTGCGGGTTTTAAATTAATTTTTATTAGCTGCTGCCGCCGTTGATGCCGCACTTTGTTTGGCATCCAACAAAGCCGCAGGCATGAACAGGTGCTGTTGCCCACTCCGGCCACGCCCAGCTGCGGAGCATTGTTGCATACTTTTAGGTGGCATACACAAGGCTACATTTTTGCACAAATATTTGCACAACTGAATTTTTGATTTATGCCCCGCGCAACGTGACCCAAATTTTTCTGGTTACTAACTAATTAAAAGCGAAAAGTTGACAACATTCTCCAGTTAAAATTTCTATAAACGAGAAAATTAATTTTTATTTTTTTTTTTTTTAATATTATTTTTCACTCGATGCTTTTATGGTTCTATGATTTATGGCGCATGTTTGCCGTAAAAGTTATGACCGCAGCAGAAATTAATGAAAATTCAATCAAAGTTCGCGCCACTCAACGCAGGCGTGTGTAACGCGAGCGGGTCAGAGGCGGCGGGGGCAGGCAAAACTCAACACTTGCAACATATGCCCAGCTGTGCCACAGCGGCCTCGAAAGCCCTCCACTTGTGTGATTGTCTTGCTGACCTTAATGAAGATTAATTTAAAACAAGAGCTACCCGGTGCTATGCTCTGCCCTCAGCAGCTTCATCGTGCTCTCTCCCTTAAAAAATAAAGAAAAGAAAACTATAAGAAAATAACTGTGCTCGTGATAACACACCAACAAAGACACGGGGGCAACTTACGATACGAGCCGAGAGACAGAATGTCTCTGATGGAGATGACAACAGTGCTTTGAGTGCTGGGCGCACAGAATCAAAGAAACAATTTAATAAAATTCAGTTTTCTAGTGCGACATAGAAATGACAATAGACCACGTACAGTGAGATATATACATATATATATATATATATATATACAGCCTGGGCCATGATGAACACTGAATGCACTATTTAAAATATGCCAAAAGATACTTATTAATGTAAATAAAAAAAAAAAAATACTTGATACAGTTTTAGAAAAATTCTCACTCAGCCAAAAACTTTCAAGAATTGTGAATTAACTTTCGTACATTATAAATAACTAAGTTGGTGGTTCAGAATTACAATATTACAATATTATTATCAATTCAGACCAATACCTTCAAGAGCTGATTTGATTCAAGAAATAAAAAAACCAACATAAAAAGTGAAGAGCAACACAAATATACACTTCCAGCTAATGAAATCAAACAGTCAGCTTTGAACTTTGCTCAGTGAAAGAAACTAAATATAAAATTTGAATAATTTAATAAAATCATCGAACAACTGCTACTTGTGCCACTTGATTTCGATGATATCGTGGGTAATTAATTTATTAAACCATTTCCCTATGCGACGCAGGCCGGGAACACCTCGGGGGGTGCTCGGGTCTACATGATGCCAGTTTCGAAATCTTTTACTGGCCCCTTTGTTTACAAGATCATACATATACATAGGTGGGGGGTCCCGCTCCATTCAGCTTCATTAATTAGTAAAGAAAACCCGAAGAAACCTTTACAAATACCAGGCGGAGTGGCCGTTGTTCATCCTACACAATCTGTAGCGCATTATTATAATTTCAGCTGCCTACTGACTAACTAAATTCAATTCAATTCAATTCGTTTATCTGATTTTCTTTCAAGTGGTCGGACGGTTCCGCTTCGCTCTGCTCAATTTTATTTTCCCTACTTTTTTGTTGCTGTTGAATATTTATATATATACTACATACATATGTATGTTTTGTACTCTTGATAATCATCAACGGTTGAGTTGTCAGAGCGATTTGTCAAAATATTTTCAACAGCGGACAACTACAGCATATAGCTTTCCTGTGCCAATTTGGATCAACTAATAATATTGATAATTATATTTAGATAAAAGCAGTTACACTTCGAATACCAATATTACAAATATTACTTATTCCGGATTTATGAAAAGTTCAAGTTAATAACGTGATTACGAGCAGCTTTCAGCTTTCTGTGTGGTGCAGGTGGTTTGAACACCACTTGGCCACTGTCGAATTAATTAAAAAAGGGCTTTGATTATCTTAATTATATTCAATTCCTGGAAATGAATTTCATATATTTCTCGCATACAGTTTAAACATGCACTTGACATACTTATGTAAATACAATCATGTGTGTAGTTAATTAGTTTAGGCCATAATGTTTTCTTTAGGCAATTAATGGAAGATTGAGTTACTGCAATATTTATACGTATATTGAGCAGTAAATTTAATTTTTGACAGCTGAAATAAATTTAAGTTGTTTATTTAAAAGAGAAGATGTAGTCAAACTATATTCATTTTTAAGTCGATACGCAAACAATCCACATAAAAATCTATATCTACGTGTTGTTCTTTTTGTTTCAAACATTTTTATGTGCTACAAGAGGCACGACAAGAGCAGCAACGAGTGGCATTATAAAACTACGCAGAGGCTATAAAAAGAGCTGCAGGGCCCCAACTCAACTTGCGTATAAATTTGTAAATCGATTTTGAAAACTAACAAAACAACTTGCCAAAATAAAAAATAAAAAAAAAAAAAAAGGAAACAGACTAAAGGCAAAACCAAAACGTTATTAATAAACAAAAATGATTTATGTGTCTGCAGTGGTCGACAATGGAGGCTGAGAACTCGCCAAACTCTGGGAACTCTGGCAACTAGCCGGACTGCGAACAGCGTCTGCTGTGCTCTGTGGTCAGTAACACAACTGTAGCAGTTATTGGCCCGGCCACCATCCGCCAGTTGGCCCGTTGTTATCTCGGGCCGTTAATCTAATCAATTGAGCTGACTTCAAGCCAAACAGCACCCTCATAAACAGTGCTGAGCGGCGCCTGCGCAACAGGTAAAAGACAATAGACTGAGAGAGAGAGAGAGAGAGAGAGGGAGAGAGAGAGAGGTAGAGAATTGAAGGTCTTTCTCAGCACTTGTCTGTAAGGGCATGGATCTGGATCTGGGTCTGTGGATTGGCAAATCTTGAGGCAACGTTCAGGGCGTGTGCATGACAAATGTTCTTTGATTTATTGACAGTTTCAAGTGGACGCAGTCGGCGTTCGCCTCAACGTTTGTCAACATGGCTAGTTGGTCACGTTCCTGGGTCGGTACTTCATAGACCTGAGGACCCAGGCACAGTCACGCCACCTGCTGTGCGAACGCTGCAAACATTTAAAAATAGCACACAAAATATTCTAGGGCACATCAAAGTATAAAATGCGCCAAACATTGTTCGATATTTTAAATTTTTTTTCTTTTTTTTTTTTGCTTTTCGCCTGTAACCGGAGCAGCCAACAAAGCGCGGAAACCACCCAACATACGTCAACCCAGAATACATTGCTTCCGCAGTTGAGTGCCGATTCCATGTATTTTTTATGCCCTAAAATTGGGTATTGTCCTGATGTGTTGTATAACGATCTGTGGATATCTTAGATTGCATAAAGTCTTTAAATTTATGACCTCAATAGATTGGCGGGATGCTATAGCCTTGCCTCTAAATGTCATAATTTATACAGATAGTTTTTTTTTCAGAGCTGTTTATATTTATCATATCCGCTATAGGAAATGTCGCTAATGTTTGCTTTAAGTTATTTGGCTTTTTCAGAGTATATAAGATTCGGCTTGCCAAAAAGTGCTGTGCAGTCATGTTTCTTTTTTTTATTTTGATTTCCCTCCCAGTTTTTGTTGCAGGTGTCGCTTGCATGCACACTTGACATAATATTGTTGCCAGTTGGCGGCACATTTCATTTCATTTTGGAATTTATTGTGCGCCCTCGGTGATTTCTATATAATTTTATTGCCGTTTGTGTGGGCGCCCATTCGGTTATGGTTTCTTTATACTCGCATTGAAACCGGGGTATTTTTTCTAATTTATGGTAATGGTGTTGCGAAATGAAGGAGTTGAACTATGCATGTAAGATTAATGCCTCCTAAATAGCAAATAATGTTGACAATAGTGGGAGGTAATTGAGATAATATTATACACATATAAATAAATATGTACATTTACTTAATTATATATATTGACTTACTATTATGATTAGAAATACTTAATGGTTGTAAAACTTTGTGATAACTGTTTGCGCTTAGACTGAGAACACCAGATCTGTCATAACGATGTTTTCTTCCTTTTTTTATAGTAGAAAGTTTGATTGATTTCGCTTGGGTTTGGGATCTTTATTTATAGTGCTCAATTAAAAGGAATTTTTATAGGTCATTCTGATTTTTGTTTTTTTAGTTTTTTATGAGCGCAGCTATCGTAAATGGCAGAGCAAACTCTATAAACTTGGCGAAATACTTTTCATATCTCAAACTGTAACATTCAGCACTCAATCAACAATCTATTCAGCGCATCAGTCAAGCAAACAGTGGATCGGGTCGAAATCACGGCCAAAACGCTGGGACAACAATAAAGCGAAAGCACTAAACAAAGTCAACATAACCTCAATTCGCCTTTAATGGCACAAACTTGGCAGGCTAAATACAATATAATATGGCGACGTGCAAACTTGGCCAGACAGAGATAGACAGTGAGAGAGGGAGACAGTGGGACAGTGGGACAGACACAAAATGGGTGGAAATAGAAAGAAACTAATCAAGCTGAAGCTACAATAAGGACGTAAAACAACAAAAGCATGAACATAACAAATAGCAAAATAGAAAATTATGATGGAAAATTATGAGTTAAGATAGCGATGTTGTCGACGCTAACGTGAACGAAACTCATTTGTAAAAAGAAAGAGACAGCAACAACAACGACAACCTGCTTTGGTCAGTTTTGGTCATTATTGCTGGAAAATGTTTGTTGTGCTCCCATATTAATAATAAATAAATTTACGTATTTATTCAACATTCTTTGTGCCCCCGTGTGACAAACACAAAGTCATTGAAAATAGGAGAAATTAAACGAGCACGCAAAATGCCAATTTTTCATCGGGCAGACAATGGTTCATCATCAAGATTGTGTTTACTGTTAGAAAGATAACAACCGGTTGACTTTCGATTTATCAGACATTACTGCGATGAAAAACTGAATAATTTATAAAACAGCTTTTCATTTTGAAGAAAACACATTCTAAAATTTAATATATTATGTAATATATTATATATTAATATATTATGCATTTTATAAGTTTCATTTATATGAATTGCATAAGAAAACTATTTTATTAATTTTATAATGATTATATCACTATGCCCAATAAATTCTTAATATTCAACAATTATTATGTTCTTGAAACTTAAAACTAATGTTTCAAAAAGTGAAATTATTTATTTTGTGAAATTTAATTATTACCATTTTATATTATATACTTTCTATTGCTTTCTATTTATTTGTGTCCTTTTGATTAACTTTGTGACCATATATACAATAGTAAGAATAAGTGAATATTTACCTTGATAATTTTCAATTCAAAAGGTATATCAAATTTAAAATGTACAATTTTTTCTTTTATGCACACATTTATTTTGTTTGCGATTTGCATTCACATTGTTTCTTGCAAATAAATTATTTAATTTATTACGGTAAACCGCAGTGCAAAATAAGTATTTATAACCAAAAAGCAAATTTAGACAAAGAATTTTCTATTTTAACTATTTTTAAACATGTACAGCAAAAGTCTCTAATCTCGCTATAAAACAAGGTCATGGACTTGCAAAGCGATTAATTTGAATAATTTCGAACAGTTAAATCCCATTCTCTAAACTTTTTGTTAATTTTGAACTTCTGCTAATCTCAGCGAGTGACAACACGAAAAAATGAGTCTCATTTTTATGCATATCCGGAACGAGAATCTGTGCCCCAACCCCGAAGCGAACTCCAACTCCAACTCGAAACCGAATCCGAATCCGGACCACCGCCGGTGGCAGAAATGGGATTTTCAAACATATCGCATATACAAAATGCAAACATGTCTGGCAAACACAAATCCCATAAATGTTTTGAGTCCCCCGAACCCAACCCCTCCCCTCTGAGAGCCGTGGGATGCGTGGAGTAGTGATAAAAACTTGCAAAAAATATTTTCATATGTGAAAATGTGTAAAGTGTAAAAGTTTCCACCCGTTTGCAGAGCGCAGTTCGCAGTTCGCCTTTTTGTTATTTCCTATTTCCACATTGTGTTTGGGTTTTGTGTATTTCTGTTTGGACTGTCTGACTGTCTGTGCATTTGTTTGTTTGACTGTACGTCTGTCCGTCTGTCTGTCTGTCTATCTGTCTGTCGCTGTGTGAGCATCAGGCGCTGTGGCAAAAGAAATTACAACAAATCCATTTGTGAAATTGCAAACCGAGACAAACCACGACGACGACGACGACGACGACGAAGACCATCTCGGTTGATGATGACGCCTCCAACAGTAGCGCTTATCCGGTTGCCTTTGATGGTCCTCTCTGCTCCTCCCTGCTTCTCTCCGCTCATCTCTGCTCCTCTTTCTCATTTCTTTTACTCGCATAGTAGAGCAGACTGCTCTTTTGCGCTGGCACTGGCACTGACAGCACTTGGAGGAGCACTTTAAGAGCGGTAGACGATGTGTCCCGTCGGTGCTAACCAATTACATGGCTGGCCAGTACCCCAGTCTAAGGGCTCCTCCTGTCATTATGCACTCAAAATCAAGATGGAAGGCGGCACTCGCTGCCTGCCTGTCATTTGCCTCGGCAAACATTCATCTTACTAAAGTTGGCCAGTCAGCAGGCCAACGACATTGCCTCCTAAAAATATCCACCCCACCCAGCCCACTTTATCCGCTGTAGCTCGAAGAGCTCCTTGCCACCGTCGAGACATTCATCAATTTGTTAAGCGAAGCCGAGCAAAAAAGCGAAATTGAAACGAACATTTTTCGTGCTGCTGCTGCAGCTTGCATATAAATTTGCAAAAATAAGTGCAGCTCCGGTGCTACAGCTCCAGGCTGGCAGCTACTACCAGCACTTAGCTACCAGCTCCCAGCTCCCAGCTCCCAGCACCAGGACACCAAACTACACACGTCAAATTTCAAACAAGTTCGGCCGCCGCAGGACATGCAACAAACGGCAGCAGGCAGCACCAAACGACCGTGTCCGTATCCCAGTGCTCGGGCTGCATAAAAACTCTGCCACCGGAGTTTCAACACCAGTGATGCCAATTTCGCTGGCTTCCTTGAGTGTCAGTTGGGAAACGGGGTACACTTTAAAATTGTGGGAGTTTTAGCTGTTGATTTTGTTCACTATTTATGAAAATTTAAATGCATTAATTCAATAAACAAAAAAATTATATTGCTGGGGATAGGGTATCTTGCAGTCGTTGATCATTTTCGAAGTAAATAGATATCTAAAGCATCGAATTGCTCACAGATTCTATTCTACCTGGTTTTATTTTGGTGTTACTTGCTTCTAAAACTAGCTATTTTGATTCTCAAAAGTAGGCAACACTGTTGGAGACTCACAGACAGTTGGTTTGTGGCCAGAGGGCAGCAGGTGGGATGTCAGCGTTTTTTTTCTCCTCTTTGTTGTTGCAAGCGCTTTCCGCTCGTCTCCCAGTTTACGGGAGTGAAGAGACGTGCGGAGCGGAGCAGAGCAACAATGAAATAGGCAACGTCTGAGATAAAGGAATGCATCCACTTTTTCCACTTACTTCCACCATCTGCTATCACAAATCGGGATGGTCTGTGGCTAAAATAAGCCTCAGCTTTAACGCTCTTTCCCAAAGTCTGCAAAGTTTTGTGAAAAACGGCCGAGCAAATGTGCAAATATATGTGTTTAATGTTAGGTCGAAGTTAAGAGTAGAAATACTTAAAAAAAAAATAGAGAGAACAAAATAAAAGCAAAACATGCCTTTTTCTGATATCTATTTTTTGTTGCTTTTGATAACCACTTAATATTTAAAGTAACTATTAAAACTGAAAAACCATCACATTTATTCAAATATTGCCAAAGTTTGTACCAAGAAAGATTTTTCATAATTTCTGCCAATTGCTTGCGTAAATTTAAAAAAAAAATTGTTGTAAAATTTGTGGTAAGCAACTAAATTGGCTTTCAGCCTTGCCGTTATACAAAGCATTTTTGATGGAAACATGTTTTGTTTTTAGTAAGGAAAAGAAATGCGTTTTGAGAAAACTATGCGCAACAATTTATAAAGCTCACATCGTTTTGGGTCTGCAAGTTTTGAGCCTGAAACAATAAATGCAGCTGCAGCTGGAATAGGAAAACTTTGGGTCTCTCCAGACCTCAAAGCTGAATTTGCCCAGTCATTGGCTACCTGCTGCCGTGTTGTTACCAAAATGAGTGGGAGAGATTACAGAAAGAGAGAGAGGGAGGATGGCAACGAGAGGGAGAGAAAGTGAAGAAGCACACGTTAGTTTGGGGAATTGCAAATAAATATTTCAACTGCAGTTGCAGATTATTTTACTGCTCTGCAACTGCAAATGCGAATTCACCAAATGTGGAAGCAACAAAAATAGCAAAAAATATATACATACATACATATATATGCATATAAAATGGAACACGAGGAGCGGAGCAAACAATGCCAAAACTGCTGAGACAAGGAGAAACAGTGAAGCACACAAAAATGGAGAAACAACTTAGCTTAGATTTCTCCGGGGAACTATGATAAAGTGTGCACCATGGCAAATGGCATAATGAAGACAAATAGAAGGAGAGTTTCGGGTTTTGTTTGCTGGGCGTGGCTTAACTTGGCTTTTGCCTTAAATGATTTCAATTTATTTGCCTTCGATTCTCAACTGTGGTCAACTTTTACATTCATGTTCACTTTCGATTCTGATTGTAGTTCTTCAAGTAGATGCCGGCAATTGCCTCCTGGAAGCGCCTGCGTCGCTTGTCCTGCATCAGAAATGATAGCAAATTTTTGGTGCTCAGGCCTCGACTAGCCTGTCGCTCCAGCAGGGCCAGTTCATCATCGGATGCAATGCCTTCATATGGATACTCCTCGCCGTCAAATGGAACCTCAGCCGGCTTAGCAATTTCTACTGCTGCTGCTGCCGCTTGTTCTCCTGCTTCCTCTGACTCATCGATGGGCGCATTGATCACATCGAAATTGTTATTCAGAAAGCTGCCCCGCAGTAGATCAATAATGGGTAACAGATTGCTACGATAGTTAAAGCCTCGGCCGGATCCGGAGCTATTTCCTGCAGCACCTTGGAAACTCAGATTCTGTGCATTGTTGGGGTTAACAATGACGATCGATCCGCCGCCACCGTTCAGATAATCATTTAGTCCGGGAATCTGAAAAGGTGGGAACGGTGGGCGTGGGTGCTGCGGATAGGGATAGTAGGGAGGCCAATAGTGAGGACCGTGTTCCTGTCTGTCATTATTTTGGTTGGGTGTCACAATAATAATGGGCTGCTGTTGGTCATTCCCACGTCTACTCCAGTTAAGAAGGCGTGGATGAAGTGCTCTCAGTACTGTGTGAATGTGAAGGAAAGATGATAATTATATATATGGAAATCTAGTTATAAAGTGTATCTAAAATTGATAAAAATAATTTGATCATATCTACAACTGAAACAGATTGTAAATTTTTGTTGTTTTCAAAATTCAGATGCAATTTACAGTGAACTAAGTCGGCAAAATCTTAGTTTGATAAGTAACTTAAAAAGAAACTTAATTTTTTTTAATTTACTACCAAGTTCCTTTTGCTTACCCGCTAGGCTTTCCGGTGAGCTGTTTTTAGCCGCAGAGCTTAGGGCCACACAGGCAGTGAAGAAGAGGACGAGTGGAATACAATTCTTGAACATCTTGGAAACTTGAGTGGATGAAGACTGTGCTCCAAGTGTCGATCACCAGTGGCTTATATAGTAGCACCCGTAATTGTAACTAGCCAAGTTCTGACTGCTTTCGCTTAGTGGCATTTCGCTGAAATTTCGCCCAGGTGTCAAGTGCTAATTTAATAGATGATCTATTGAGTGGGGTTGGCTTGTTAATGTTATCGCCTCGTAAATCAATTTCAAAGCATTGCCCAGTTCTCTGTTTATTGCAATCGTAAAATGTTTCGAAACTGGATTGTCTCAATATAGTTTTGTTCGTTTGGCGCAATTTTCTTTTAGCCGAATGTGTGTTTATGTTTTGCATTTGCTTTAGCCGCTTTCATGATCGATTTAGCGTTAAGTTGATAGTCCCCAGCAGACTACTTTTAGACGGCTGTCTGCCACGGGCCAATGGCGGGGGCTAATTTGTTTACTTTACGACCAGATCAGATATTCAAGGCCTGCACTTGTGGGTCGCATGGATAATTTGCAGGCCTGCCAAAGGCCATTGCCCCCATTCGGTGAGTTTTGTACATTGAACTTGAGAAATTCTGCCGAGCTTATCAAATCTGCTCCATAAAATACTAATGTGAAAGCGGCCGATTTAATGGGTAGTAAAAAGGGCAGTAGATAGTAATCGAATAAATAAAATAAAAGTTGTTTGACGAAGAAGAGCAACTATTGCTTAAGGTGGGTGGGAATCCCTCAACGTTGTTTGTATTTCAACTAAAACCAACACGAGCAGATCTCTTTTCGTATTTTCTAAGAATTTTTCGTGAAATCTTTACTACTTCATTTTGGAAACATTCCAAATTTTTTACTAGCAGTAAACTGAATTCATTTAAGTCTCCACTTTCAGTTTGTAATTATAGTTTGTAGAATAAAATCATTTATTTAAAATATTTCCCAAAATCCTTCCTGTACTTCAATCTTTAACAATTGTATTTTCAATTGTCGAGGCCCATCATTAGTTGGCCAATCATGGCATGTTCCTCCGATGCGTCCCATATCAATTTCCTTGTACGTTATCCCTACAATAAATCCATTTCCTTTCTTACGGCTGAGTAAATACCAACTTCTGTGCTGCCAACATACAAAAGCCTGCCAAACTAAAAAGTAAATGGCAAACAGCAAATAATATCAAACAATATCCGTTGGCATATACAAGTAATAAAAGTGAAAGTTGCAAAAATCGTAGCTGCCGCTGCTGCTGTTATCCTTTGCAATCAGAAACCAGAGGCAACAATAAATCCTAGATACACAACAAGAAGTACAGCAGTCACATGAGGTAAATATTATTTAAAAAACCAAAACACGTAGGCAACACAAAGTACAAATCGCACTCAATCAAAATCACCTCGAGACCAGACCACACCAGCGAAAGCTTAAAAGATGAAATACACATGAAGTAAAAAAAGGGAAGGAAAAAAAGCTGAAGGATTGGGTGAAAAAGGAGATTTTAGCTGGATGGGGTTTCCATCTCTTTTGCTGTCTGCCGTAAGCAAAAATAAATAACAAGTGAGCAGAAAATAGATAGCAACAATTGGGGCAAAGACAAATTCAACATTGAAACTGCCATGTACGAGGATTTAACAGATTTAAATTCTATTTGGCAAACGCAACAAGGATTCTTGTGGGAGCAGATCCGCCTTTGGGTGGCCCGCACGGGACACTCCTCGAGGTCTGTCATTTAATGTTGACCAAAGGCTTTCTCGTCTTGTTTTGGTAGTTCTGTGTGTGTGGCCTAAAAAGCTTGCCTCGTCATGTGGCAAAGTTGTAGCTTTGTTGAGCTGCTGCTGCTGCTGCTACTGCTGCTTCATAGTGGCCCAGCCACTTAGCCCATATTAAGAGGAGTCTCCTTGTAGCAGGCCATGTGCAAGTATTTATCGATTGGCATGACAATCCAATTCGTTATGCTTAAATCTACGGGCGCAGTGTGACCAAGCTGCCCCTTTTGAGGTGTCAGGCCGTGGAAAGAGAAAAAGGCGAAGCAATTTCCCATTTTGCGATATTAAATGAAAAATCAGCACATGCACAGCACCTGAGTGTCCAACCATCCGTCTCCTGTCCAAACCTCTCTTTTTTCCATGTATGCTTGTTGGCCAGCATTTTTACGCAAATTGGCAGTTAAGACAGATTGGCCAACGAATGAACAAGTGGGTGTTCTCGGGAACCTCAGCAACTGCAACAATAGCAACAGCAGCAACAGCAGCAGCAGCAGCAACTTGGCTAACAAGTGTTTTTGTGGTAGAGTCAGGTTGTAACTGTGCTTCCGTTCTGGGTCTTAATTAAAGCTGTTGTGGCTACCGAACGTGTTAATCTGCTGAAAAGTGGAGGCGGTCACAGCAGGTCTTCTATCTGGACTATTCTGGTTCAGGTGAGATAACACTATAAAGTGCTATAGACTGCTGGCCAACTAGTTTAACTGGGTCTTAAGCAGTATACACAACTTTTAAATACTACTAACTTAAATTAAAATTATAGATTGGAATATAAAAACAATAAAATATTTTACTCATGGTCATCTTTTGGTAAGGACCAATATAAAATTGGGAGCTTTTTAAGAGAGTAGCTGGTGAGGATTGATGGAATGATTAGATATGAGAAGCTTCAGGGAATGCCATTGATCAGTGGACTCCGATTATAGTGGTATGTTTTAATATCTTTTCCAATAGCAGGTTTGACACATTTGGTTGCCCCGTGCAGCTGCTGCTTGAGTGACATTTGCTGCTTCTAGAAAAAGGCATTTCCAGCTATTTCCGGCGGGTTACGTATGTGCGTCTGTGCGTCTGTGTTTTGTGTCGCGTTGCCATTAGGCATCCGCCACTGGGCAGCAGCAGGACGCCGCTGGCCGAGAGCCTCCAAGCACCAACAACAACAACAACAACAATAGCAGCAGCTCTCAGCTGCCACTCAGCACAAATTTTCGGCAGCATGCTTTTCCGGTTTGGCAACGCAGCAGCAGCGCGGCCAGTGAATCTTGCTGGTTGCTCCTCCGTTGTGCTTCCTGTGCCTCAAGACCCATCAGCCACCAACGACATACACCTACCCCACCCCACCCCACCCCACCACCCATTCAGCCTCTCAGGCTTACTCTAGTTCAATAAGGATTTCCGTTTCAATTCGTGCGCTGCGCCATTGTTGCTTTCAACATCGCTGTGGCAGTTGGCGTCGCAGTTGCTGTTGCTGCCTTTTGCTGGCGTTGTCCATTTTCGTTTATCGAATTTTTCAATTTGACGACCTTTGGGCAGAGTCTGAACTTTTTACACTTTTAGCAACAATTTCGTTGTCGCCCCCGCCCCATTTCTGCCTTTTATTATTTATTTATTTATTTTTGTGCTGATTTCATGCGTTTGCCTTGCGACTTTTCGGCTGCTTTTTGTGCTTGATTTGCTTTCCAATTTTCAATGTGTCACTTTATGAGCGGGTCCATTAATCAAAAAAGCCAAAAACAAAAATCTAAAGAAAAGGCAACCTGAAAAGAGCGTCAAGAAATTATTGCTTAAATAAGCTTGTTTTACTTCTTCTGTTTTTTTTTTTCTGGAATACCCTTGTGAAATGAAGCGACCACAGAATTGTTCTGAGTTGGCAATTCTGAAAAGTTTTTTCACCCCTACCACTTGCGCTTTTCTTATTGATTTTGTTTTTCATGCGTCATTTGGCTGGCAGCGTTTTGCATGCAACACACAAATTGCCACGCCTCAGCGGAGGCAGTCACGAAGATGGCGCCGGGGACAGTCTTGAGTGCATAATTTATAGAGAGCTACATTTAAAGAACAACAAATCAATTACTCGAGAGGCTGGCAAAACAACGCTATCAAAGACTGACTCAACATCTGGGTGTGTGTGTGTGTGAGGGAGTGTGTGTGGGAGTGTGTGTGGGAGTGTGGGAGGGAGTGTGTGGGCGTGTTACTGTGACAAAGTCGTCAACGCAGTCAGAGAAATTTAAGAATGAAACGACGATCTTCAAGTGATGCTCTACCCTTTGCTTAAAAATATACTAATTCAAATCAGTCAATCATCCATTACTTGTATTTGTAACTGTTAAAATAATAAAATTTAAAAATTAAAAATATATATTTTATTCATCTCTACTTATGACTTTCCAGTAAAGTCATAAGTTGCATATTCCTTTAATTTGCTTGCAATTTCTCTTTGTAAACCCATTTAAAGCACCACACAAAATCATTACAAGCACAATTATTGCGACCATTAATCTTAATATGGTATCTTTTCGTGGCATGACAAGCCCAGCCAGGAAACTGAGCTACCCCATCTGCAGGGAGCACACTTAACTCCGTTTCGCAGCCACTTTCTCAGTCGCAATCTTCAAAGACAAATACAACATTCACATTCACAATAGCATGTGGCAAGTGGAAATAAAAAACCAAGAAATTTTTAAGCACATCTCGTACAACAAGTCGTATGCGGAATGGGCAAAAAGAAAAACCAGGACTAACACCAGCAACCCAAAGACAACGACAACAACAACAACAACAACAACGACAACAACAACAACAATAACAATAACAACAACGACAACGACAAAGACAAAGACATCGTCTTCGTTGTTGTCGCATTTCTTTTGCAAGTGTCAAGTGTCAACGCCAAAATGATTAGGTAGGCGTTTCCAACAACAACAATAACAGCAAAGAGCAACAGCAACAAAAAACAACAGCAACAAACAACAACAAACAACAACAACAACTAGTACTCTTGGCTGGCTTTGTAGGCGTGTTTCTTGTGTTTCTTGTGCGACTCTGCCCCGAAAAGCTATTAAACAGCCTCGCCAAGCGGCAAGCAGTCAAGGGGCAGCCAGGCAGGCGGAACAGGGATAGCAAAGGCAGTGCCCCAATCCCCAAACATCACCGTTTTTACACTGTCAACGCCAGCTGCGGCCCGACATCAAAAATTCCCTAGTTTGCAGTTCGCAGTTCCCAGGTCGCAACTTTAGCTGCAGCTGCAGCTGCAAGTTGCAACTTCAACTTCCATTTAGTGTTTTAGTTTATAGTCCTGTTTTGATTTCGAAACATTATGACGACTGTTAAAGTTATAACTACACGGCAAACTCATTCAACTTGAAATTGAAATAATTTTTAGTCTTCTCTCTCTTTCTCTCTCGCTATCTCTCTCTCTCTCTCTCGCTCTCTCTGTGTGTATGTTGCATATTCTGCGTGGCTCTTTGCGCTTTTTATGTCTTCATCATTCATATTTATGCGTTCCTTTTTTAATTTCGCTTAGCACTTGGCTCTGCCAACTAGTCTAGCGACTCCACCTACTCCATAAGGTGTCCATAGACTCGGCCCCAGACCAGCGGTACCCACCCTGCCCCCATTGCGTGTTGGGGCGTGTATTACTGCCCCCTGGCCCCACTCGCCGCCTCGACTCATTTTGACAGCTCTTCGGTGTGTGGTGTGTGGTGTGTGACTGTCAGTCAGTCAGTCAGTCAGTCGTCCGGCGAATCGTTCACATTTATGACTGTTAGGGCCAAAGGTTTTTGCGTTTTATGCGCTGAAATTGTTGTGCAAAAAGCAAACGATGTGGCACCAGAATAGCAACACCAGCCCAGGTTGTTAAACCTAAGCACATCGAACTAGCATCTGAACAGGAAAATGTTTCAACTTTTTTCTGAGCATACGATAGTTAAAACAAATAACTGGTATTCGTAGTTTTCTTAATATTTTCGTAATTGTTATGATTGAATAACCGCAACTAGCATTTAAAGATATACCAATTGAATAAAATGAATCGAAGAGTGAAAATCTTTGGTAGAAGCAATTTTTATAATACACAAAGATATTTGGTCATTCTGTCTAGCTCAACATTTTCAATAATTAAGATTTGTATTTTACTAATATAAAAGTCATTTCCAACTTAAACCATTTGCGTAAAAATCAAAATTGAATCCAGAAGTGCTCCGTCTATTAGCTGTGGAGCTTAGTTTGGCCACATCGAGTTATGTAAACTAATATCTGACAATTTATGAGGTTAGCCTACTCACATTTCCCTTGACCAATCAGCTGAATATGTACACCGCCAACAAGCTGAAACCGCCCAATCACTTAAACATTCCCCCGTACACATTTCCGACTGTATTTTTTGTTGCAGGTCTGGTTGCCGCATATCTCACGCCTAATCATCAACTGCAATTTCAACGGCTCGACCAACCCACAACCTACGCAAAGAGCAAAGGCACTTCACACTCCCAGGCACACAGGGCGATTATTATATACCGGGCCCAGCGATGTTGAGGATGTTGTATGATGGTGCTTCAGCTTCGCCATTTACATGGCTATAAAATTTAAGCCGGACAAACGAAGGGGCACGGAAAACGGAAAACTTTCGCTGGCGAAGCGAAAATTCCCAGAGCCATAATTTTTCACAAAACGTCTCTGACGCCGCATAATTGCAGCGTAATTTTTGCGCATTTAATTTCAACGTCTGGCCCTCTCTGGAGCCCTCCGAACCTTAACCTTAGCCAAGAAGTGCCAACATGCTGCACGTTGCCGGCCATCGGAGGCTCGGGGGAGTGTGAAATGTGACCCGTAGACAGAAGCAGCAGCAGAAGCAGAAGCAACCAAAAGCGTTGACTTGTTTACCATATTCGCATGTGGCAAATTTTTTCCTTTTCTATTTCTCCAACATGTTTTTTGTTCTTCGACGTGGGCGACTTGTGCGACTTTTGTATTTAATTAACAAAAAACACAATGCAACAATTTTGCACTTTATTTGACCATGAAATGCTCTGTTTACCACTTTCTGGTGAGTTATAGTTGCTCTGACAAACTTAATAAACAACCTGCAACAAATAACAATGTTTAAAATTGCTTAAATTTTATAAATATAATATCTATTTACAATACAAAAACTGTCAGTTCTATTTAATATATAATAAAATATTATTAATAAACCAAAAGACTTTTGGCAGAGTCTACAATATTCGGCGCATTTTTGCTGAATTTATTTCTAGTTGTTCCCTTTTAATTTTCATGTGGCAAAAGTTGCGTCCATTATACAAAAATATTTTCGCTCGTTCCCTCGTCGTCGTCACTTTGCAACGTTTCAATGATAAAGTGTTTTTTGTGTCGCTGCCGCCGTCGCTTGCTACGGAAAATATATTAAAGAAAATGTTAAAAATGGCTAAAATGGGTTTTCTATTGTTCTGTGGCCGTTCGCTGCCTGCAATTTTTAGCTGCAGTAAAAAAAATGCCTGGCAAAAAATTGTTTATTACATTTTTAGCTTTGCACCGAGTTGCACGGTAGCAAATTTATGCCCGACATTGAATGGTATCCAAGCCAGGGCCGCACAGGAGTGGGTCGGTGGCGGTGGTGGCAGCGCCGGGCCGGGCCAAGGACAGCTGGTAGCCCTGACGCGGCGTCTTGGCTAAACAAATATTATTTTTTTTTTTTTTGGTGGCATTGAACTTTGCTGGGATGTCACTTCAGCTGGTTAGGAAATGAAAAGAATGCGTGCCTTGAATCCATTCAAAATGCGACTTGCACAAGGTGAGTGCAGTTGAAGTGGTAGACTAGGAAGAGTTTCTGAGAAAATATCCGGTATTTAAGTGACTTATTTAAGAATTCATTTCCATATGTCAGAGGTAAAGATCTAGGTTAGGTTTAAGACTAAAAGCTTTACTTAAAGTGCGAAATTTATTATACTTAAGTAGTGAGTTTCAGCTCAACATTAAATTGTGCTTTAAAATGTTGCAGTATAATTAACTCAATTAAAGTAGTATTGCTTAATATAAAAATTACTATGTGATGACAATTCTCTTTTTAGCTCTTATTTATCTGGTCTTATTTAAATATATGATTTAATTATTTCTTCCATATTTATTATTTCAATTAAAACCCAGCAAGTAACTAAATCTACAATTCCCTATGACTAATATAACATTGCGACTTTATCTTGTCCACAAGTTACCCACATTACTTAATCTCCCTCTCTCTCTGTCTCTCTCTCTCTCTCTGTCTCTCTCTATCTCTCTCTCTCTGTCTCTCTCTCTCTGTTCCCTCTTGCAACGTTAGTCCCGCCTGAGTTCCCACATAAAATATCCATAACATTAACCACAATTACTATGAAATTGTATACCCAGTGAAATTGCAGGGAGCGAAAAAAAAATTGCCATTGCTTGTGTTGGTTTATTTTTTGTGTGGCTGTTGGAGATATGGTTGGTGCTGTTGTTGCCGCCCACAAAGTCCGAAATTAAAAAATGGTTAAAAAATATTTTTCTATTAATTTTCCAAGCTGTCCTTTTTTTTGCGCTCGCGTTGGCGTCGTCAACATGTGTTGCATTTGGCAATTAAATGCCAGGCAACAACACGCAACACCAAAACCAAAAAGAAAGCAAAATGCTCCAACAGCAAAACACAGCAACAACATCCACAACAACAACAACAACAACAACTTAGATTGCATCGGGGGTCTGTTGCTGTTGCTGTTGCCTGTTGCCTGTTGCCCGTTGGTAGCGTAATAATTTTTGGCGCAGAGTTTCGCATCTTGAAGTGCAAATAAAATGCCTCTTTTTAGTGACTCAGTCGGCGGCAGTCGGACCGGCAACTTGGAGAGTGCGAAAATAATATGACCAGGCCGTAGGCAACGGTACCTCCACCATCACCAGCCAGAAGGGGGAAGAGCCAGACAGAACGATCCGAACGCAGAATGGGGTGCCCAGGCATAGAAAACTAAATGAATGACATGCCAGGGCGTCTGCAATGTCTGTCTGCCATGGGCAAAGATGGCAAAGGAGACTGGGGAACAGACAACTGGCAACTGGCAACTGGGAACTGGGAACTGGGAACTGGAGAACTGGGCAACTTGCGGTTCGACGCCAGCCAGAAAACGTCTGCGGCGCTGGCTTCAATTAATTTTCGACTTGGTTATTGTTTGCGGGTGTTAATGGTTCGCGTTATCAGAGCAGCAGGAGGAGCAGGAGGAGCAGGAGTGGGAGGAGCAGCCTGATACTGATGTTGCAGCAGTGGCACTGCAGTTGCCTTAGGCTGTGGGTTATGTGGCAGCGGCTACTGTTGACACTCCACATTGCCAACTGTCTAACCGAATTGTGCAACTGAATACTGTATAGTGTTTGGGTAGCTCTTGCCACCAGTTGCAGTCCATATTGATTGCTAGGTAGTCCCATTCAGGGATTTAATTTTATCACAAATTAAAAAATGATTATGTAAAATAATAATAAAAAAAAATATATATATGCAGATTAGGTAAATTGAAAATTTAATACTAACTAAAATTCGACAAATTATATAACTGATTATCACAATAAACTTTATTATAAAACCACTTGTATGAATTGAGTAAATAAAATAAAATTTGCATGACTAATGCAAATAGAATCAAATAAATTAAACACGTCACATTTGGACTCATATTTGCAATTCTAATTATTTAAACCACAAAAAAACAGTTCATAATGAAAAGTAGTAGTTCAAAATAGTAGAAGATATGACTTTAAAATAACATATTTAAAAAATGCATACAACTGAACAGACGCCAGTGAAAAACTTATATAAATTATAAAAAGAGGCTACCAAAGAAAGAACAAATATTTCAGAAATAGTTTGATTAATGAACGTAAGAAATCAGGTGTATTTTCTATATTCTACATAAATTTAACTTGTTTTTATCAAGATAAGATAAGAATACGAACAGTAATTTTTGTCTGAAAAGCATAGAGTTACAATTTAATAGAGCTCAGTAATCACATCTCATCTAAATCTCTTATGCATTAAGTTCAAGTCATTCACAATTAAACGATATCTCATCACAATCTCAACCGAGTCAAGCAATTCTTATTTTTTCCCATCAACAGAAATCCCAGAAATCTCAAAAAAATCTTAGAAATCTAAAATAAATTGAAAAATAAAAATATACATTCTTATATATTCTTATAAATATTTAATTATTTTTTAATTTCTTTAAATTTTTAATTTTATCATAAATTTAATTTAATTATAATTTTTAATTTTTGTTTTCTTCATGTCGACTGACTTTAGTTGACAATTAAATAAATAAATAAATAAATAAACACTTTCCGATGCAATCTCCACTCAACTGGCTACCAAGATACGCGTCTCGACCTCTGAAGATGATCTGTATGTTACTCTGTGCGGTTTTATGAGTGTGCGTGTGTGTGTGTGTGTTAGTCTGACCCAATGTCCGCCTCCAATGGCTCCGTTCGTGGTTCGTGTCAGTCGAAGAGCGACGTCGCTTTTCACGCATCTGTTTTTTGCTTTCGTCACATAAAAAAATTTGCATTTGACGGCAGCTACCGCAGAAACGGTGCCAGTGCCTGTGGCAGTGGCAGTGGCAGGGCCAGTGGCAACCCACAGCTAAGCAACAGTCCGACAGTAGTTGAGTTCGATGCTCCTCAGCTCCGCACCACCTCAGCTCCCACAGAGTGGGGACTAAGCGAAGCGACCAGCTGCTGGTTTCATTGCAATTGCAACTACGGCGAACATGGAGCACATTAAAAGGCCGAACCATGGCCATAAAAACTATGCGACTCGCTGTGTTGCTAAAATTTTATTTCTTTTATTTGGGACTGTGCCGCCGACAACACAAAAACAACAACAACAACAACAATGAGTGCGACAACAACAAGGCACATTTGCAACTTTGCTGCCACTTCCACTGTCAAGTTGGCGTAAAATTTTTCATTTCGCATATGAAAGGAAGTGTGGGCGCCAGTTTGGGCCTCCCTACCTACCCCTCCCCCTTCACTCACCCTCCCTCCCTCCCTCTCTCCATGTTCCCCCCTCTCTCACTCTCTCTCACCATAACCAAAACAGATCCCAGGCCACAGCCGCAAAACGGCTTCAACGTTTGTCGTTTAGTTTTTTTTTTTTTCTTTCTTTATTTGACTTTTTTTGCATTTTGCACTTTGGTTTTCTTTTTGCATTTTATTAATTGCTTGAGTGAATTCGCGTCGGCTTTTCCCCCAGCCTGCTAAGTTTTCTTTGTGTTTTCTCGCTTTTGATCTTTTTTGAGACACTTAAGCATATATGTATGAATGTATGTATGTGTGTATACTTTGAAAATGGCGCACATGGAAACTATCTTGATAGAAATTAAAAAGGGCTTTAAATACAAAGATTGAACTAATGTGACTAGTTCACAGATTTTACTTTGCTTAATTAACAGACGTATTTTTAAAGTACTCATGAACTTACACAATTTATTTGGCATATGTTCTCTTAACGAAAGTAGTGGCTTAAAGATAGGTACAGTTTTAAGCAATTTAAAAATGCATTAAATACTCAAAATAAATATGCAGATTTAAACAAATGCTGGTCTACATTTTAACGGCTTTTGCATACAAATTTAATTTACATGCACAAATTTACTCAATTTGTTTAAATTAAATTTACCTTGTTTAATGATTCGCATTGGTTTTGATTTGACCAACTTTCACTGGCTGACACAAAACAGCTATTACAGTGTTTGCCATAAGTCTTACTATCGAATGTAGTTTTATATTTTTAAACTTTAATTTCAATGATTTAAAACCAGGCATTGCAATCTTCGTAGTTGTTCTTGTCATGTCGCATTTCCGACGGCTCAAAGGGCAAACATCAGACTGAGGCCGACCTCCCCCCGCCCCCAGCCTTGTCTGGGCCAACATTTTCGTACGGTTTTTCGCGCTGTTTATATTTTTGTATTTTGACACGTTTTGGCATGTCGCAGGGGTTGGGGAGAGCGGAGAGGGAGAGGGAGAGGGATAGAGGGTTTGGGTTAGGAACTGTATGTCTGGCATTTTACATAAATTTTGCCTGCTGCACGCTGAGAAAATCGTGTCGAGGAACTGCGCAACGTTGCCAGCAACTGCCACATGACTTGCTGTCATGTGACACAAACGCGACAGTTTGCAAGGTCACGTCACATTAATTTGCTGACAATGATGTATTTAGTGGGCACAAGGGAGGGGCAAACAGTCAGTATGCATAACTGACTGACTGCCTGCCTGCCTGTCAGACATTCTTAAAGCCAGTCCAATTAAGTTGCAACATTTCAAAAATTTCACGCAAATTATGCATTATTTATCAACTGCATTTTTTCTCTTGCATTTTCTATCTTTGCAGCATAAAATGGGCGAAATTTAAATGAAATCGCTGAATGTGTGAACACTAAATTGGAAAACGTAACAAAAGTCAAAATGCCTGCGATAAAATTACAGAAATTGAATTGCTGGCCGAGGCAACAACAACAACAGCAACAGCAACAACAACAACAACATTTGTCTATTGATTGGCCCGGCGAAATTGAAAGGCTCGAGTTCAGCTGCTGGCATTCTGCAACAAATTATTTAAAAAGTTATTGCCGCATTCAGCGTCAGGGTGTTAATAACAGTAAAACTTTATGCTGGCTGACATTGACTTTGATTTTATTGAGCAGACCCAGTGGCAGTGGCACTGTCGTCGTCTCAACAGCAGTTGGCAACCCAGCGAGCTCAGCTGTGGCAGGCGTCGCAGCACTGGAAATTGGTAAGTAAATGATGAGAGCCACTGTGGAATACCAATTACATTATCGATATTATGGAATATTTAATTTATTTTTTTCATTGTGCAAAATATATCTGAACACCAAATACCACATGTTTATTAAAATATTTGTTAAAGTAATCTAAGAAGTAATTTAAACCAAACATATAAGATATAATAAACAAAATGAAATAAATAACTTTAAAAAAAATAAATTGAAATTAAAAGAAGTCTTACTATAATCGATTTCCAGTTTTCATATATATATCTAAATTTTCAATTATGAATTCGAATAGGACATTTTTGGCATTGTTTGTCAAGTATTATTTGCATGTGCACAGCTTTTATATACAGCATGAAAATTCCACTTTGATACACAATTTAAACGTTTTGACCAATTTCCACACCCCCCTCTTTTCCACTGGTTGCCCCTTTCCATTGTAGCCCTACTCGTTTGGCCATTGAACAAAAATACCGCCTGTTCAGTTCCCATGACATAAAATTTATGCATTTTTATTTCGATAACACAAAACCACATTTGCAGGCAGCAGCAGCAGAAAAAAAAAATACTTGCTCCCAAAATAAAAGGTACAAAGCAATATTATGGGAAATATTTTGTGCATATGTAACAAAGCCAATTGGAACTAAATTTGTTCCAATACTTGGTTCGAATGCTCAAAATTTCAACAATACATAGAAATACAAAAATTGAATCGATATATATATATGCGACATTGTCAATAATACATGATGTATATTGTGTAATGCATGAATGAGCTTTTCCCAAAGTAGACTGCTTGAGAAAAGCGTCCTGACTCAGTTCGAGAGCCTGGAAGCCAGCAACAAACACTACCTTTCTGACAAGGCTCCTCCCCTCGTAGGGATACTGCTGAGGATAGCTGAAGTTCGAGGAATGGCATTTAATTTACCACTGCACTAAATACGCAATGGTTGAGATGGGGGCAACTCTGAGCCAGAGTCTACATTATTTGCATTTGCATTCGGCAATCAACATGGAAATCAATCAACCGCAAATGGGAATAGGAGCGAAACAAGACAGAAACTAAAACATGCCGACGCTCAAGTGTTTCCCAATAATGCAAACCGTAACTAATAACTGTTAAGAGGGAGCAGAACCAGGATCAGCACCCGCCATCCAACAGTCACGCACTCAACCACAACCAATTACAGAAATTTACGCAAAGCGCCAGGATGCGTCGACGACGTCGTCATTAATAAACATGAGCCTTGGCATATGCCAGGCCAAAAGCATGAATATATATATTTATATATATATATATATGTATGTACATATGTATATATGCAGAGCCAGGTGCTGAGATGGCCGAGCAAATCGAAGCCGCAGCGGTGCTTTTGATAGATGACTGCCTGCGTTTTGGTCTTGGTCTTAAACTTGGACGCTCCTCATTACCATTGCTGATTGGCTCCATCGTGGCGGTGGCTCCCAATGCTCACGTGTGTGGTCGCGTCCATCACTGCTGGCGGAGCTTCGGTTTTGTTTCTTTCCCCAAGCTGCTGCTGCTGCTGCTGCTGCTTCGGCTGCTACTATTGTTGTTGTCATTGTTATTGTTGCTTTCTGTGGCACTCGTCTGCTGAGCATAACAAATTATCTTGTTGTGGGCCTCTGGCTCGTTAGCGAGCAACTTGTTTGCCAAAGCCAAAGATATAACCAATTAAGAAGGATCATCGAACTCAATATACACTTGCATATCTTGATAGACATTTGGGCAGTGTTAAGAATGGATTTCAATTTATAAATATTTTGCAAAATTTACGAAAGATTTATTTATTATTAACGAATTTGATTTACCTTTTCTTATTTAAAATTATTTCAATTATTTTAACTGGATTTGATGTAACACTTCATCAGCACTTGTGATTTTATTGCCTAATTGCCACAGAATTTTAAGTTCTCAATTTATCAATAAAATGCCAATTTATAAAAGCACTTTCCCTTTTTATGGGTTTAATAGCTTCAAATGAAAAACACACTGAGTTATTGTTGTACGTAGTATATATTTAAGTGCTCTCCCTTAAGACGCTATTAATACATGTTTTAAGATTCCCATTTTATATATTTGATTATGCTTAAGCGTTAAGGCCAAGCTAAAGTAGCCAGTTGCAGAGTATAACCAGGCCAGGTCAGTAGCAGGAAATGAATGAAGCTGAATGAAAATCATGTTGTCGGTTGGTTGCTTGGTTGGTTGGTTGGTTGCTTGTTCGGATTACTTGGTCTGTTTTGCTCGATTACGGATCGGCCTGCGAGTATTTATTTAAATGCGTAAATATCTGCATGTCTGACATATTTCATTTGACCGTAGGCGCGTTGAAATGTTGCTCGAATTGCCTCGTGGCGAACAAATAAAAAATGACAACAAAATATACATACATATATACAGCATCTACATACATAAAATTATATGTATACATACATATGTTTGTGTACATAATGTTAAAGCGTTGCCGTTGCCATTTTAAATGATTGTATAAATTGGCATTGAAATCGAAATTCCCCTTCGAAAAATGGCATAAGAGCTGGCTTTAAGCAGTGAATATCAACTGCAGTCAATGATTTATTTCAATGGTTTTGCACAAGAATTTATTGACATGTGCATATTTAAATCTGGAGTACGAGAAAGTTAATGTAACGTAAATACTGTTCAGATTTTCCACGATATTTTCTGTTCATATAAAGCAATGTATTATTCTTAAATAAATATTTTGCTTTTAATAATTCTTTAAATATTTTAAATAAATGATAAATTTTACACAAAAAACAATAAATATGTCTAAGTAAAATCATTGATAAAAATACTCAATGAAATATATAATAAGAAAAAATATTTACTCCTGTTTAATGTATTTTGAAGACGTTTCCACTGATTCCAGCTTAAAAAGATAATCTAAGCTGGATTGTTATATTTATTCGATCACAGTTACTTATATTTTGTATTAACAAGTTAATAAACATTTACTGGACTGTCTTTCATGCCACAGTTTCATTTCAATCATAACCCACACACGCTCAAATATCGCACACATATGTTTGGCAGTTTGGTGTACTGAAAACCCTCTCAGTTAACTGACTGCTTTAAACTCTCAAAAGCAATTTCCGAGTTAATTGCTTGGCCAGCCCCATGGCCCATTTACACAATATACACTTTTACTTTCTAGCCTCAGATGGGTGACTTACATTTTGGAGCCACCAAACTGAGCAAATCCCACACACGCCGCGGCGGAATCTCTTAAAAACCACTTTCAACACACACACACACAGACACGTGACTTGTAGATGCCACACAAAAAACCTGATATGAATTGGTCTTAGATGTTGTCAGTTGTCGGTTGTCGGTTGTTGGTTGTCTCTTGGCATCTCTGGCAGCGATTACAACGCGACGGCCTAAAACAGTGGCCAAATGCGATAAACTAAACACCGAAGCGGCAAATGCTGAAATGCATGTAATTTGCCCCACTGGCCGCCAGCTGGCAGGCAATACAAAGATATTTATGCATGTAATGTGCTGCCACCGACCAGCAACCGCAACGGTGGCAATCAAAACTAAATGCAACACTAAGACTAAACGGTGCTAAAGGGGTGCAGGCGGGGGAATGGCCAATTAAGACTGCAGGCTGAAATGCGGCACTGGCAGTAAGCAACTTGTGGCACATTTAGCGGAAGCTAAAGAGAAAATATGTCTTCAAGAAATAATGGAATTTACCAGTTTTTCAATGCGTATTTTAATGAAAATCTGTTTAGTTACCAAGCAAATAATTAACAGGTTCAAAAAAGGCTTAAATGACTTAAATTATTGTAGTATTAATATGAGTAAAAAAATACCAAGACTGTGAAAGAAAGTAGTATATTTAAATATTGTTAAATTACTTACTATTAAATTGACATGACAATTTAATTAATATCAGTATTAACTAATTCATGACTGTTGAGAATTGAAAATGCTTTAATAAAATGTGCACAATTTACATTTTAAATCTCTTCTCGAATATTAATAAAATGCTTTAGTAACACTATCAGATTGAATCATTATCGCTTGGCAGCATTTGTTTGGTTAATACTACTTACTGGTAATAGCCCACTTCCCACTAAAGTTAAGTGCACAGTTAACTGACTACCGTGTGCTGTTGAAGCCTTTGGCAACTGAGCGCTAGATACAAAAAAGAAAAACATCACAGACTTTTGAGATACATTTTATTTTACGTATATAGATTTTGCGATAGAGATTTTTTGACAGCTCTCCGCAGGCCTGTGGCCAAAGTTAATGTTGCCTCCAGGCTGCAGCAGACCTGCAGTTGCAGCTGCAGCTGATCTCTGAGCGGCGATAAGGAACACGAACAAACAACTGACAGGCATGGCTGTGAAAAAAATTAAATAACAATTAATAGCCTAGTCCAGCCAGTGAAGGAGATTTGGGGCCAGACTTGGCCCAGGCACCCCCACAACACCAGGGAACAGATTTTGCATGGTCAGTCAGTCACTCGATAAATTAAAAGGCCGTGCAACTTGGCGCTGATAACTTGGCGACGATTAGGAGACAAGCACCGCAACATGGAACATGTTTTTCTTATGGTATCAATTTTTTTCTTCTCTTCTTCTTCAATGTTATTTTTCCTTTTTCGTTTTTTTTTTTTTTTTTTTTTGTTTTTTTTGTCTGCGATTTATGTGTGCTGCGATAGAGCGTAAAAGTGAATGTTCGAAATGTGGTGACATGCATTTAAGATACTTTGCTTATAAATTATGTTAATTTATAGCCATATCTCGCTTGCTCTGTACAAAATGTTTTACATATAATGTGTAAGTTTGTGTATCTATCGCTGTTTTGTTGCTGTTGTTTAATGTTGCGTGTTAAATGTTTGTCACGTCCATTTCCATTTCCACAGCTCGTTTTGTGTTGGTTTTTCTTTTTCTTTTTCTTTTACAATTAATCAGCGCATTGCCTTCGAGCCGGGCCCTTTGTGTTTATGGTTGCAACTTCCGTTGCATCCGTCAGATACGTTTTTGCTTATTGAAACCCAATTAAAAAGAGTGCGTAAATTCCATTACACGAATCTCCTGCTCACTTTCAGCCCCAACGAACCATAGCCAGAAGTTTGGTGTTGTTTGGGGGGAGCCGGGAGATTGGGGCTTGGGCCTGGGAGCCGATGCTCATAATCCACGCCTTGTTGCCTGCGTTGTTTATGAGCATCGGTAGCAGATACGCGTCATTGAACGCGTTTCTCGTGCCTCTTGTGAGCTGTTTGCTCGCTGTTTCCAAACTTATTGGCGCCTTTGAGCAGACCCACAAAGGGATCCACATGGGAAGATGCGCAAAGTCGACCATTAAATGCTCTACTAATTAAATTGTGATATTGGATTTTATACATATTCCTAGACAAAATTAATTGTTTAATTAATAAGTATTATTTTGCTGTTAAATATACACATTTAAATCTCTTTGTATCTGCAGAAAACAAAATTGAAAATATTCATTATAATGTCTCATGTTTAATTTAAATTAATTAATTTGATTTTGTTAATGTACATTTTTTTTAAATCTCAATAGTTTTTTCAAGATGAATACAAGCCACAAATATATTATAACCAATCTTCTGTCTGCAGCATTTCTCACACTTCCATGCTAATAAAGTCTTTGCATATCTTATTCAGTCTATGAACCATATAGCATATTAACATCATTTCCAACATTTCCTATTTCTGTTGCTCTCAAGTGTATTTAAAATGTTTGCTTATAATTTGGAATGGATTACGCCTGCAGAGCAGAGATTTTACGAGCGAAACAATCTTGTAACTCCATCAGAGAACCACGTAACCACTTGTGCCTTGCTTTGGTTTGCATTGAACTGTGAAATTTGTGCAATTTTCAATTTCATAAAGTTGCGCGGTGTTTGTTTGTGTTGTTTTACGCCCGGGCCCGAATGAACTTTGAATTATGATTATCGCAAAGGCACACACACACACACACACACACACACACACACAGATACACACACACACACACATGCAGCAGGAGCCAGCTTGGACGCACTGCAGCGGACTCACCCGGCTACGCACTCAAGTGCAGTTAATTAAATTTGGTGCAATTTATTTTGCGCAAAACTTTACCGTAAACAACAACAACAATAACAATAACAACAACAATAACAACAACAACAACAACTGTTGTTTGCGCCGTACGTTGTTTACTTTTCACTTTGTAGTTTTGTATTTTGCCGTCAGAGTTTTGCAAAATAGTTTTTCCCGTGCCGCGTCTTCAGAGGGGAGCTCGGAGTTGAGGAGTCGGGGAGTCGGGGAGTTGAGGAAGCCGCGCATCCATTCGATAAATTCTATGGCGTAAAATGCATTGTTTATGGATGTAAATAAAACGGTTCTTCATTTCCAGCATATTGGCATTGATTTGGCATAGTTTCCACATCTTTGTAATCATCACTTTTGCGCAGAGGGGAGTGGCACTTCTGCCGTCATAATTGATTACCCACACACACACACACACACACACACACACACACACAATTACATACATATATTGAAAAGTCTAGACAACTACGCGTACATCGATCAATCGGCGAGAAAAGCAACAGTTCTCTGCACATAGTTTTTCCTCAACTTAGTCTCAATAATTAAAAATAATTTATGAGCAGCAATATGTCAGGGTGTAATGTAAATATTACAAACTGTTGCTGTTGTTGTTGTTGTTATTGTAGTTGTTGTTGTTGTTGCCCCTCTTGGTAGGCGTTGCACAGCGACTCTCGTGAATGATTGCAACAATTTACGGGCACTGGCAAAGTTTTGCTGTCTGTTGATAATTAAGCAATTGCGTTTTGGCCAAATGAGTTTACAGTGTACTCTGCTAATGGGTTGGGTAAAAAACAACATATTTTCAAGGACCAGCGGGCACATAAGTACTTTCGGTGTTGATATGTACAAACAGAGATGAGCTTGATAACTTTTGGAAACCATAAGAAATAATACAGAAGGTGCTAAAGGGAATTGTATTGGAGTGGAAATAGAAATACTAGAAAGGATTATCCTACTTATAGAAATGTATATTGAAGCGAAAGCTCCCAAGTTCATAGCTAACATATTAATTTAAATTTGGCTTGGCTTCAGTTGCTCATGAAAAGTGCCCAGTTTACACACCAGAAACTTCACGGACAACCCATCCATTGAGACCACTTGGAAACAGCTAGCACCAAGTGAAAGACCAAGACCTGGACTCAAAATGGGACAAAGACACGACCAAAAGCCAAGAGGCGGTGTTTACATCGTTGCAAGTAAAATGAAACTACGACAGCAAAGATGTAAAAGTATCTATAACTGCAGATGGTGCGATAGGGTTGTCAAGTGGATGTGCGAGCAGCAAAGCTCACTTGGCTGGCTGCTCACCAAGTGCTTGGGGAATGGCAGTCTCCCGGTTTGACCTTTGTCTAGTTTCCTGCTCTTGGCTCAGCTGGCTTTGACTTATGGTGCTTAAGCGTTGACTGATTGCATCTAATTATTCACTGAATGATAATATTGTTGATATTTTTCTGTGTGTGCCCGGGCTGGAGCAACAGCCAGCTAGTTGATGATGCTGATGATGGCGTCTCAACGACCTATTCATGACCCTTTCGCTGTCTCTTGGGGGCCGGCGTCCGCTTGAGTGGAATTTCATTTGAAGCGTCAGCTGCTGCTTCTGTTGCTGTTGCTGTTGCCCCATTCGACAAGTGGATGAGCCCAAAATGATAATTGCGCTTTTCATGCATTCTCTCAGATTCAGATTGATGGCAAATGGAAATTGAGTCTGCCGATTGTATCTTCTTCTTCTTCTTCTGCTCTTACCTCCCTTCGCTACGCCTTTGGGGCACTTATTTGATTTTGCTTTGTTTCTGATTTAATTAATTTATGCGCTCGACTGACAGGTGAGAAACTGTGCTGCATAGCATTTTTGATTTGTTTTAATTTGATTTCTGAATTAAGCTTTTTTTCTATATCCCAAAAGCATAAAAATATGCGTATTTTGTATAATATTTCCACATATTTCATTTTAATTGGGTGCCATTTTTCAAGTGTCAGTCAGCCTGATATGGGAGGCATGTTAGCGTGGAAATTGTAGCCATGCTCGTTATGCAGCTCGCTGCAGGCCACATCGCATCGCATAATTAATTAACATACATAATTAGAGAGAGACAGAGACAGACAGAGAGTGAGAGAGAGAGAGAGTGAGAGAGAACACTATATTAATGGAGCTACTACCATTGCTCAACCCCATCTAACTGATATTCAAAATTAATATAATTTTTCAGGCACCTGCAAACAGGCTTTGGGCATGGAATCCGGGGCTATTGCGGACTTTCAAATTACGGCCAGCTCAGCACATGATATGGGCAATGTGGGCCCACAACATGCCAGGTAAGTCCAATAAATATAAAACCATATATAGTAATTGAAAACCATATTGAAAGGCTCCAAGGGTTGTGCGATCGCAAATGTAATCAATTTGCTATCAAGTTTCTGAGCTAATGTTGAAAAATAAACCAAAATTTCAATATGTAAACAATTTATAAAAAATTTCATATGTATTTTATGTTAAACATATGAAATTTTTTATACATACATAAATAAATAGCTCCTATAAATTTTTAGTTAAGATGATAATCTAATGAGTATTATTATCTGGTGACGGAGAGAATTCGATTTCATGAAATTTGTGGAATTATTCAGAGCGAAAACTAAATATATTTATGCTAAATATCACAGTTTTTATATGTGAGTGAAACACAAAAGAGATTTCAATTACGACCGACAGCAAAATGACTTTGCAAAACGCTTATTTTTGCCCGAAGGCAATACAATATTTAATTTAGAAACCAACACGAAAATAACAGCAACAGCAACAGCAACAACAACAACAACAACAAACGTGTTATTTATGTAAGCTCGAAATGATAAACAAGAAACATGCATTAAAATCTGCCACATAAAAACGGTTACATTGACGTGCGGCAAGTGGATACGAGGGTTTGGGGGCGTTTGAGGAATATTTCTGTATCCTGTGTACATGGAAATTATTATGAATTATTTTATGGCGTGTTTAAATGCCTTTATGTCATTCCTGCCAAAAACAAGGCAAACACACAAATGACATAAATTTAAATAAGCACACAAAGACACACACACACACATAAATACATACACACTCACACACCCACGAACATACTTATGTAAATTAAGGAGAATAATGATACAACTTATGAGCGCTTTATATTATGCTGACATTTATTTGCCTGCTGTGAAGTTGGCCAAAAGCATTTACTGATTTATCTTCTTGCCACACATGACAAATTCGCGCTCGCTAAAATAAAAAGAAGCTCTCGGAGTAATTATTTAGAATGTCCAAGCGCTGACCCCGAGCTCTGAGATCATGAATATATAATGCATAATGTAGTTGTGCCCGTAATAAACCCCCACCCCCACCCCCACCCGCACCCGCACCCCCACCACACATAAGAATAAACAATTTTATGACGCACTAAAATCATTTGCACAATGCGCAAACAAAACAAACAACTTTGGATGGACACCAAGTAATGAAAACCCAAACAAGCCCACAAAATGTCAAATAAAATAACTTGGCAAAGTTTCTCCTTGCCGGAAAGAAAACAACCCATAAAATGGAACTTTTTAGCAGAGTCCATAGAAAACTATGCTTGCAGATCGAAAGTTGGGGTTCCCACTGCTAAATGGAAGAGTCGTTATTAATTTTTATAATACAAACATATATCATTATAATGTATATATGATAGAGTAATCGCCATGAGACAAACATAAATTATTAATTTATGTACACGTATAATTTGATAAACATCAGAATTACATTATATGAATGAAAAGAAAGTATTTTTAAGGTAGGTAATACATAATTGGATGTGTAAGCAGGATAAATGGAATAAGATAGTAATAATAGCGAAAGCTGGGCGCTTTTCCAGAACTGTGAAGATTATATATAATTTTGCATCAGGATTGATTCATATATAGCAGTACATTACGTACAAGAAGTATCCTAAATGTATGACTAAATTAATAGGGTCATACAATCAAATTTAAAATAAGAATATTTCTTATAAGCTAGCATTATTGGCTGATATAATGCCGTCTTTTAACACCCCCTTTAAGTATCCGGCAGATCATTATGAATGAGGCATGCATTGCTGCATGCTCCATAAAACAAGTTTGCCCCGCCGAATGCCATCACATAGAAATGGAGCCAAAGGTCAGTCCGTAATGGGGAGAATCCGGAGACAAACAAGGCAAAATGTAAGCAAAGCTACAAATGCGACACAACCAAAACACAACACAGCAACAACATGCAACAACATATATGAGTGAAGTAACAAAAATATTGATTATAATGTCAATGTCGTCTTGAGGGGGCAAGAAGAAGGCAGCTTTCAGAGTTGAAGGGGGGCTGTAAAAGTGGAACAGCGGGCGAATCGAGCCGAGGCAAGGCGCATAAAAATAAAAGAAAACCAATAAAATTATGCAAAGTCAACAGAAAAACGACCAGCGACAGGCGACTGGCGACTGGCGACGACGACGCTGCCAACAACACTGAGAAAGTGGATAAGGATGGGAATAAGGATGAGAGTGACGGTGACGGTGACGGTGATGGTGCCCTGGTACGTGTTGACTACGAGCCTCCAGCTGTATCCATGAGAGATATAGAAAGGAAGACGGAGCGAGGGGTCGTGGAAGGGGGGTAGGTACAGAGGGTCTACGGTGCGCTAACAAATGTTTGGTAGTAAAAATGTCACACATGGCGTTTTGCATGTGGCGCCCCCTGCAAAAGACAGAGAGAGAGAATGAGAGAGACAGGGAGAGCGGGTGGGGGAAGAAACGTAGCTGACTCCGGGAATGTGCGTGCCCAGGCCTAATGATGCCCGCTGCGGAAGAGGGACGGACGAGTCGAGGGGTAGCGGGCAGTTTTACGTTAAACATGCGCCAAAGTCATATGAATTTTTATTACAAATGAAAAGGTTGCCAAGGCAGCGAGCGAGCGAGCGAGAGAGTGAGAGAGAGGGAGAGAGAGAGAGGGAAAGGGAAAGGGAGAGGGAGACCCAAGAAAAACACTCAACGTATGATAAATGAAAGCGCGCTGCTTATTGAAGGGTTAAAGCAACAATGTCTAGTGCTTCTCAGAGCCAAGTTCCAAGATTTACGGCCTGCATTTGGCCCACTTAGCCGCAAGGATACAACAAGGAAACTCTTATTATTAGCGTAGCCTAGTTCCCAACACCCAAAAAAGAAAATAATAATAAAAAAAAGAGAGAGAAAACAAAAGGCGAGCACAGTGCAAATGATGCCATTGAAGCATTCTTTATGAGCCTTACGTGACCAGAAACTCTTCGCCTATTTTAAGTTGTGTAGCATTCTCAGGTGATTCGAGCTAATAAACTTTAGCTGCATAGTTTTTCACTTTGCGAGCGCGCCTCACAAAAATGGCATTGAAGAAAATTGACTTTATTTGCCTTGCAGAGTGGTGCGAAATTTTCATTGTGTGAGTTTTTTTTTCGGGCTGGGAAAATGACAATGTGAGCGCCGCGTGTCAGCAAACATGAAAAGTCCATATTCATGCGTGAATTTTGATGGATGTCGCCTAATGAAAATATGCGACGCTTACCTCCCTACCTCCCTCCCTCCCTCTCTCTCTCTCTCTCTCTCTCTGTCTCTGTCTTTCTCGCCCACATATGTATCCTTTTTCTCTCCTTTTCACGCTCGGGAGAGCTTTGTGTCGTATGTGTTTGGCATAAATTGTTGACAGTTGAGTTATTTTCGACAGTCAGCCGTGGGACTCGGTCTCCCTCTCTCTCTCTCTCCCTCTCTCTCTATCTCTTTCTCTGTTGCTGTATCTGCACTAAGTCGCTCTCTCTCTCTCTTTCTGTATACGCTTGACTCACGTTTGGGTTGCCCAAATGTAGGCTGCTCATAAATTTGTTTCGTTGCTTTTGATGTTTTCGCTGTTGTGGCAGTTGCCTTGATAATTGAAGCAATTTAAGAAATGGCCTCGCAAAGCACCAATACGCTGAAATACGGTAAAATATTGTTGCAAGAGGTTGGCATGTTAGGAAACTATGTCAAAAATTATGAATTGTACAGTCTAACAAAAGTTATCGTGAGAATTGCAAACTAACATAAAGCCTTAAGAATTGGGTTAAAATCTACATATTAGATGCATAAAGATACACAAAAACTATACTTTGTATTTAGACAACTTTAAATATGCATTTTAAACTTAGGATTATTAAACTTCAAAAGTTTAAGTCAAAAGTTATCTTAGCACTTAATTTCGATGTTGAATGCTCAACAAATTAATTCGTTAGCTAATTTGCTTTGTTTTTTTGTAGTTTACCGATGAGTCTTATTTAAATTGATATCAGATTTGTGGTAAATATCTAAGACTCTCACATTCATTCCATTTTGGATGCTTAGATAGATTTCATGCATTTGGTCTGCGTATTATCGTTCCTTGGACTCAAAACTAGAAAAATGACTTCCGCTGTCGCTCTGTTGATTATAATCAACCGGGCAGCATTCAAGCGGCACTGATTAATAAAGTTAAATGACTTATAAGTCCATTAAGCAAACTTCTTCATTCTTGCGTAAAGTAAAAATGCCAAAGAAATTAGCGAACCAAGGCAAAGAAAGCAAGAAAACACAAAAAAAAAACAAAAAGAAAAGCAAAGGAACCGAAAAACTTTTCACGTCTGCAGCTGATGGAAAGAAATACTTACACATAACATAACAAACGAGGCAGCGAGAATGGGAAACAATTGCAAACATTTTCCAATACACAGCTGAACCATCGAGCTGGCAAAAACGAACAAAATAAGAAAAGTGAAAATGGGAAAAAAGAAAAGCATAAAGTGAACTACGTAAAATCTTATGGCAGCTTAGCATGCAATAAGCAGAAATCAATTGACCCATTTGGTTTATGTACTGGAAATAGGGGGGTGGGAGACCCCAACCCGACCCCAACCCGACCAACAAATGTCATCACATGGGGAATGCAAAAGGCGAGTGCCTGATTCGTATTGTTTTCACATTATATTGACAGCCTCGAATCAAAATCAACGCAGTTTCAATTGAAGCTATCCTCGCTGGGTGGCAATGGGAACCGAAAGCTGCACTTTATGTGCCCCAACGCACAAAACCACAAAGAACAACTTTTGTGTACGAAAACTTACAACGTTTTGCAATCAATGGGAACTTCGATTTGTGGTTAAGGATTGGCGAAGAGTGGCAAGGGTCGAGACCCTCTAACGTTATGGGGTAAAGTCAAAGTCAATCTGAATGCGACCAAATGTCAATGTCGACTCCAGATAATGTCTGAAAAGTTCTCCATCTCCCGATGTCTGTTTATATATCTCTCCCTCTCTCTCTCCCTCTCTCTCTCCCTCTCTCTCTCTCTATCCATCTCGTAGTCAGGCGTAACTATTCCAAGGCAAAACACGGTGCGTATGCGGAACGCTAACTGCCAATCATTTTTGATTGTTGGAAAATCTAGTTAATAAAGTGCAAAATTATTGTTTGAGTTCGTTCATAAAATGCATAAAATATGAAATGACGAAAGAAAACTGCGAAAATTTGTTTTCCATTTCCCTGTGTAACTAAGAACATAAAATTATAGCATTGTTTTAGAGAAATTAAATGCTTTACAATGAACACACTCAATGCTAATTGGACTGCAGTGAAAGGGAGGTATTATTTTGGGTATATAATGCGAGAATCTGGAGTAATTATGCTGAAATGAGAATTCCAGACTTACAACTTTCTGTACAATGAAACTATTTCTCATTTACTCCATAATTACAACTGATTTGCGTCACTCCCCTCCAGTTATTGTTCCTGTCAGTCAATTGTATATTGTAAATAATATACTTTTGGGATTCTCCAGCTACAACTACTGAGCTATTTCAGTTGTACTGAGGTTTGGTTTGTTGTTAATTACGAATATCGTTATGAACTCATAGATATTCCCTATTATACATATTTGTAACGCCAAAAGCAGACGCCATTGTTAGTTAGGGGCATGTTCTAATGCTACATGTAATCTGGATATGTTTGCCACAAATTGGAAACAGGTTTCAGCTTGCATTCCACATTACGAACATTTTGCATTTTGGGGGGGTCGAAGCAGTTGCTCGCAGCTTCCCCGCCGCTCCGCTTCATCCCTTAATTGCTGCTTTAGACGCTGCATTTGCTTGTGTTAAAGTCAGCCTCGCTGCCACGCCACATTATGTTACAACAGCCACAACATTGATAACACGAGTGTGCGACGGGGGGTGGGCGGAAGAGTGCCCGACTAGGAGATACCTTCAACATAGCCCTGAGTTCCTGTGTTTCTGTATTTGGTACCTGTTTGTGTTTTATCAGAACTTTCTAACGGGCTTGTAACTATTTTACCTACGCTCAAAAATCATAGTTAAGATATATATTCATATTCATTTTCAAATCATAAATAAATAAATTTCGTAATTTTGTATTTTTAATAGTGTATTAAAAATTACATTCTACAATGACTTTCGAATCTACCCTTTTTGATTGTCAGCAGGGTATAACAAGAACTGACATCCTGTGCCTTTTGGCTCCAATTCAGCTCCATTGTTGCTCACTCTTTTTGGGTTTTGTCTGCGGCTGTCGCTCACTTAATCGTTGCCTGTCTGTCCGATTGTCTGTCCGTCTGTCTGTCTGTCTGTCTGTCGCTCTGTCTGCCTGTCTGTGGCATTGATTTTCTACTTTTAGGCGAACAGCACGTCAGGCGGCCGGAATAGAGGCACGGTTACGGGCACTGATTACGGCAGCCAGCTGCCAGTTTTTGGCCACTGGAGCAATTGTTGTTAACGCGTTTTCCATTTTATTGCATTAATGTTTGATTTGGTTTTGCCTCATCCACACACCCCGCTTAATGTTGGCCCGATTGAATTGATTGCTGTGTGTATCCGTATCTTATGCTGTGTGCGTATCGGTATCCTTGTGCGTGCTTGTGTGTGTGTGTGTGTGTTTGTGTGTGTTGTTTTTTTTCTTTTGCTCTGCTAGTTGTGTGGCACTTGTGTGCTCTGAAATTCGATTTCATTGCCAGTTTCGTCTCTGGCTTCGTTACGCTTCAGCTGTCAGCAGTATCAAACTGGGGCCACTCCCCCATCTCTTTCTCTCCCCCTCTCTCTCTCTCTCTCTCTCTCTCTCTCTCTCTCTCTCTCTCTCTCTCTTAACGTCCTTCACATGCTGCGTAATGTGTTAATGTGCTTTTTATGTTACAAATGAGTCAATTTTTATGATTTAATGTTGCACAGCGCCATTCGTCCAATTCCAATTTTGATAACGGTTTGGCATTTTTCTTACATTGATTACCCCAAATATGGTGGACGGGACGACCCGATGAAAAGCATAAATTTGCTTGCTTATTGAATTATTTATAACATTTTATTGAATTTCTTCATTGCCACGCATTATTTCTCGCAACTTTGGCATTGATTTGGGTTACAGGCCTCAACAATTTATAAGCTTATTGCAACTTAAAACCGTTTTCCATTTTGGCCCCACTTAATTGGAGTAAAATTGCTGCAAAAAGTTGAAGGCATTTCCAAGGCAACGGACATCGGTTGTGGAAATTCTTTGGCATAACGGGGGGGAAAACATGTTTTATTAATTTCATTTATTAAAAATACACACCGTAGGTTATCTTCATTAGATTTTGTCAAGCTGCGTCGTCGTGCCACTTGGAATGTCGACGCTCACACACTTAGGCAAACAAATACTTGCAGCCTGGGCGTGTACCGGAAAATTCCAAGAAAATAACGACGTCAACGTAAGTGCTGCAAAATGTGTGAGCTGAGGAGCTTTTATGGCTAGAAAGAAGGTAGCAGCTCTAAAGCATTTGTATCTCAGGCAACACTTTAAGCAAAAATATACGAAATCTATGAAAGTGTTTTTTGTATTAAGCTTCTAAATGCTAAGGTGGTCTTCAATCTTTCTCTCGAACTATCTTTCTTTCAATTTAAATCAAGTTTTTAGTAATATTTAAAATAATAAGAAATATCTTAGCCGATTATCAAACGTTAAATATTTTGAAACAGATTTCTTAAACTACACAAAACCAAACACACAGTTTTAAGTTTCCACTAAATTTATTTAAATGTAAGTAGCTATTCACATTAATATTCAAAAATATACAATTGGAAGCAAAGTATATTCTGATTACTAATTGGGTTTCTTTTACTAGCTGAATGAAAAAATAGAAATAGTAATAACAAATTTAGGTTTCTGCCAAGTTCAACTTTTGAGTCTGCCTTTCTCCTGATCGGAGCTTGCGAGAGAACTAAGCAGCAGTGGCCTAGAGCCAAGAAAATACATAGCCTCCAAACGTCAACACAATTAAGACGCTTTCAGGCAGCAAATTGTGTGGCACGCATGCGTAACCAGCAGTAGCAGCAACAGCCGCAGCAGCAGCAAGTCTGGGAGCCGCATTGACGGTGCCAGTTAAATTTAAATACACCGAGTAAATACCGTGGAACTGTTTGCTGCGGTAATTGAAAGGCAAACACGAGACGGAGCCGACAAGTGGCCAGAAGACTAGCAGAAGACTAGAAGACCAGAAGACTGCGCATGTGTAGCCGACAACAATGCGACCGAGACGACCCGGGACAACTCAATCGAGTGCGCAGCTCTGAGACCCCGGGGCTATTTGCCTACGCATAGCTGTGGCACATTGTGACTGGCCTATTTGCTCAAAACGTTTTCACTCCGACAACTGCAACTGCTACTTTGAAAAGAGAAAAACAAAACTGGAAAAAAAAACAGTTACAGCTTCTTGTCTATTTGTATTTGATCAAGAGTGATGCTTGTTGGGTTGGGTTGGGCTTAACTACATCTACCTTCATATTTGGTCAGCTGTTGGGGTGTTCACTACATTAAATACCACGGTAAGTGTAAAGAAAGATTAGTAAAAGCCATACGAATAAGCAATAGTTGATAAAATGGCTTAAACGGGCCTTTGGAAACCGGAAGGTTTATCAAGGTTAGGTCAATCTTTTTAAAAGTGCGAAGAGCACTGTTGGGACAGTAGCGAAGCTTGTCGGAAATCCAAGAATTATTATTACAATATTTACAGAATGGATTAAAAATAACAAGAAAACAAAAATAATAATAGTGACATTAAGCCTAGCCATTTGACAGCTTGAGTCACCCTGTGGTATCAGGTATTCAGTTGCCTGAAATGCTTCCATCACTTCGGCTGTCACCTTTTTGAATATATGACAAACCATTAAGACAAAAGTCAGGCGCGACCTCAAAGGAGGTGGGGGTTACTGCTGCAGGTGGGGGGGAAACGGAATTGGGCATGGCACGTACCATAAAAGATGACTTTGTCACAGTTATTGCGCCCTGGCAATAATAACTCGAGAAAGCTGCAGAGGCAACAACAAACATGACAGACTGCAGCAAAAGAAAAAGTGCAGGCAAAGAAAACATAAACCCGACTTGCAACTAGCGAATAAGAAAAACAGCTGCCAAAAGAAAAGTAAATGGAAAATGGAAAATGACATGCGGAGGACTTGGTGGGTTCGTTTTGCCAACAGGCCGCAAAAATATAAAAAGCATGCAATCCAAATGCCGGCAACACTTTACAGAAGCCAAGCAGACAACAAAACAGCATTAGAAAGTGGGTGTTTTGTGGGGGGGGGGGGGGGGGGCTGCGAGGCAAAATAGAAAGAAAACTGCAAAAGAGTTTTGCATTTTGTGTGCCATTGTGTCAAGTGAAAATTGCACGGAGACGACGATGGCAAAAAACCTAGAAAACTGGCAAACACGCCGGAGCGATGACAACGGAAAAGATGACAATAAAAATGGTGGCTAAGGCTTAAGCGAACTCAAAGCAACAATAACAACAGTAGTAGTGGCAGCAAAAGCTGCACCAACGTCAACGGTTTAAAGTTCACTGGAAAATATGAAAAGCAAAATGGCGACAGCAGCCTCAGAGACGTGCAACCTGGCGGCCATTAGCGTTTTATGGCACAGCCCAAGAAATCGATAAAAACACGCACACATGTCTTTCCTGCTCTTGTTATTGTTGTTATTACTATTGTTGTTGTTGTTGCTATTGTTGTTGTTGTTGTTGTTGTTGTTGTCGTTCCTGTTGTCCGTTCGCTTCGTATGCAATTTGCCCTGTACAAGGGTTAACGCCAGCCTCAGTCTCAGTAACTGAGTAAGAGTTAGCCGCTTTTTTTTTTTACTGTAATCATAAAAGCATAACACAAAGGCCATTATGCAATATGCCCAGCACAGGCAAAGGCCACAGGATATGACTAAAGCTGGCTCTAATGTGGGTTAGACGAGAGCTAACAGAGACAAGAGGATAGGGGGATAGCGAGAGGAAATAACGTGTTAGCTTTAACATCTGCACTCTTAAAGTCAAGCTAAGTGAGCCGTGTAAAAAGGGATGCAGATTCAGTTTATTTAACGCAGTAAACTACAAATAAAAGTGCTTTAAAGAGCCACTCAAATAATACTGAATATATCTAGATTGAATTGTACAAAGACCGTCTATCTTTGCAATGCTAATTTTATTTCAACGTACCTTTCCTGCTATTGTTTTCCATTTTCCACACAATAACAAACATTCATAGAATATTTTGTGTATCAACAAAATACTTATATTTCTTCCCTTAGCCACAAGATTTTTATACCCTTAACCCATTAAAAATGGGTAAAAAGGGTATAATGGTTTTGTGCAAATGTATGTAACAGGCAGAAGGAAGCATCTCCGACCCCATAAAGTATATTTATTCTTGATCAGGATCAACAGCCGAGTCGATATAGCCCTGTCCGTCTGTCCGTCCGTCCGTCCGTCCGTCCGTCCGTCCGTCCGTCCGTCCGTCTGTCCGTCTCTATGAACACGCGGATCTCAGAGACTATAAGAGCCAGCGACTTCAAACTTAGAATATAAGTTCTCGTGTACCATATTCCGATAACAATAAATTCCACAATTTAAGAGGCGGAGGCTTCTTATTTATACATAATTTGCATATACATATTATTGATCAACTGCCGAAATTTCATTAAGATCGGATAAGAAACATCAAAGTTATAGTCGAAAATATATTCTCCTATTGATCTCACTTCTATCAGCAGCCGCAAGCATTTTTTGTTTGCATAAATAGGCGAGCGCATGTGTGAGAAAGAGATGGCATGGCTCTGTAAGAAATGAACTTTAGAACTGAACATTTGAGTGCAAATCATCTTAAAGGGAAATTTGCCAATAACACTAGATTATATTTAACAACTGGGTTAAGGGTATGTCGTGGTCGAGCTAACTCGACTACAGCACCTTACTTGTTTAAATTATAATTATTTTGAAAATACAAATTCAATGCAAATTCACTAATTTTAATAAATTGAAAGTCGACACTCCTAGCGTTTTTGCATGAATAAATTCAAGCCCATACCCAAACAAATACTTTTCCAAATACAACAAAAATACATAAAATTCTCACTAAAATATATCTTGAAAAATGTTAAGAATTTAGTTCAACTTGAAAGTCAAAGGTGGTAACAAAAAATTTCCTTTTGCCTTCCACAAGTATTTCGTAATGTTTCACACTTTTATATTATGTCTCTTCTTCTACCAACTGACATTCACTTAAGCCTCAATGTCAATCTATTTAGGTGCCATAATTATTTGCAGACACTGTGCTTAGGTACGTGGCAACAGCCAATTAAAAGACATCTGACGACCATTTTGAGGCTAAAAATTAATTTGTTAAAGGATTGCTTGGCAGTGCTGGCTCACGGCTTGCCACCACAGCAAGCGTCAAACTCTTCAAGCTTAGCCAAATATTTTGGTAAGGGTGCCAAAAAAAAAAGATGTATAAATTTAATTAAAAACTCGGCGAACTGAGGCTGTCGCTGTTGTCGCTGTCAGGCGCTAGGAGGCGCTGCTGTGTTCTGAGCGCGATAGAAACAAAAGAGCAGAAATTGTTTTTGCTATGGTGGGTTGGAGAGGGGGGTAAAAGGGGTTTCCTTTACAAACGTCGACGTCGACGTCTTTATGACAATCGTAAAAAATAATTTTTAGTAGCTTACAAGCCGTTGGCAGGAGCTCGGTGCCTTGGCATTTTAATTGCATCAAGTGCCATTAAAAACGTTGAAAGAAAAATTGGAAATTAAATGAAAAATAAATATGTATGTGTGGAGGAGGGAAATGCGAGTCAGAAAGAGATAAGCTGAAGAAGGGGCAACCCTTGAGCATCGCACACACACACACACACACACACACACACGCACAGACACACACACGGGAGAATTGAAAACGTAAATATTTTGCCGTCACCTGTGTTTTTCTTACACTTCTCACAATTTGCACACATGCAATAAGATTGTGACGGAATGCTAAGAACTGAAGAGATAGGGGTAGGAAGAGAGAGGGGGTGGAGAAGGGGACAACACTTCTGCTGTGCTACTTATTAGGCAACCCTCAGCATGTTGGGGGAGATTCTAACATATGTGGCTATATATACTCGAAATGGTAAGCCGCTTAAGTTTTGTCTCGGACCCCCACAAGGCAAAAGTTAAGTTGCCCAACCAAACGAGCTTCATTCAGTGCAAATCAGCTTAACTTTTTGCTCCATAAACTGTAGCATATTTTCAAGCCTTTCTTATGTGTGTGTGTGTGTGTGTGTGTGTGTGTGTGTGTGTGTGGGTATCCTTAAAGACTGGCCTCAGCCCCCAACCCAGCACCGAAAACAGAAATCTAGACAACCTCATTAAAAATAGGAAAACAGCCAGCAAGCAAGCTGCAAACGAAACTTAATAAAGACTCTGCTTCATATGCATAGACCCACAAAAAAGGATAACCAAATTCAAAGGCTAAGGAAGAAAAAAAAAATGTAGAAATATACAACACATATCAGCCTAGGGGCAAATTCATGCCAAAATAAAAAAAAAGGTTGCCTTAGTCTGTTAAGGATTGCATTGTGCTTAGCACAACAAACCAATTGGGCACCTAGGCTACAGGGTGCTTCCTCTTTGGCTAAAATATATGCAAATTCGATTTTGCATAGAGCAAAGCGCGCAATAAATATGCCAAAAGGACTACAAGAGTATTGTATAGAATCATTTAAATAAATAATGGACCCGAGTGTTGAGTGCATTGTAATGAAGTCAATGAACAAATTAGCAAGCTGTACCTCTATACATCCATTTGAACATTTACGAACCTTAAGAATCCTTCTGAACATTTACGAAACTGTCTCTTGAAAATCCGTTCTTTGAAAACTATGTGACTTAGAGTTAAATACAATGGCTCTTGAATAAACTGAATTTAATATTAAATACTTTTAGATATAGTTTTACTGTAATACAATTTTGAGAGTACCTTAAATTGCCTTAAGTCATACTTAGATACGTATCTTCCACAACAAAATGCAGCTTAAAATAATCCTCCATAAAGATTAGGATTATTGAAGAATTGGAAATTTATTTTAGTTGCTTTTCAGTCACTATTACTCTCAATTAAAATGTGCCTAAGAATTGTGCAATAATCATGTCTTAAATTTCTGCAAAGTTGAACTAAAAAGTTTTCCACACTTTTCAAATATTATCAAAATTCGCCAACAAATTTAGAAGGGTAACTGGTGTTTGCAGTTTCACCCACCGCAGATCCAATGAACCACAATTACATAGGAACCATATGACGCCGCCATCGAGCCACATGTCCATGCATATATTTTCATAATTATCCAAATAAATGTGTGTTAGGCCACAACACAGCGCACAAGTGAAAGCGACATGAATTTATATGAAAAACAGAGTACAACTTTACCAGCAACCGGGACCCAGTAGCCCATAAATGTATCTGTGAGATACTTATGCGTGTGTTTGTGTTCTTGTATCTGTTGGTTGACTCTAATTTCAGCCCCGTTTCGTGCTGGAGAGCATAAAGTAACACAAGACCTAGTTAGACTTGCCTTCTATGTGTGTGTGTGTGTTTGTGTGTGTGAGTAAGTGTGAGTGTGTGTGTTCAAATGCAACATTATGGCCACTTAGTTGTGTTGGTTTCGTGGTTTCGTTGTGTGTGTGTGTGTGGCTGCAGTTATGCGATAGCTGCAGCCTTTTATGGCATATTTTAGTAGCTTTACCTAAATAAAAGTGGTGCTAGGTGCCATTTCCTGCTGCTGACCATAACGCGCCAAACTATGCAGCGGAAAGTATGCACAGGATAACACACACACACTCACACACACACACACACAAGCACACACACACACACACACACTACTTACTCGAAACGCCGCAAGGAATGCAACAATTTGCTGTAAAGCGAAACCTCAGCTCCAACGGGAGCAACTCGAAGGCACAGAGTGAAAATATTTTGTGTGGCAACGTTAAATTTTTTCGCACGGTATTTTTCGGACTCGTTTGCATTGCATACTTTTATGGAAAATAAGGTACAAAATGAGTGTACAAGTTTTTCGGGTATTGTATAGCCGTGGCAGTATCCATAAGTATCACAAGTATCTGGCTCGTTAGTCGCAAATGAGAAGGCGTCGTTCGTTCGAGAACGAAACGAAGCTAATGAAAGCCTTTAGTTGAGTGCGATGCAAAATGATGCTGTACTCAAAAACCGAGACTCTGGCATCCTTATCCAGGGCTGCATAACAAGCACAACTTTGCTGGTGGTGGCGGTGGTGGGAGAGGATGTTGCATTATTTAAGTGGAGCAGAGCACGCCTTTTAGGCCTTCTTTCAGTCAGCATTCGGGCAAACAACACTTGCTTCCACAGGCTTCTTTTGCCTATGCCCATTATTCGCCCAATTTGAATGCGCATTGAGAAAACATTTGCAGCCAGCCTTGTCATGCAAATGATGCTAAAGTGCTATCCCAGGTGACCCATATGTTAACGGTAATAAACAGCGCTCCAGACATGAGAGGCTGCTACCAATGACTACCGAGTGGATTATCTCCATCTGTACGAATGCGAAATACTCTTTAAATTTGCATTGAAAGCATTTAAAATAAATTTAGATTTGTTTTAGATAAATACAAATCCATATATTATTCGAATTGAGTTCCAATTTTGAGACTGCTGCTATACTAGTATAGCTTTAATATTCCAAAAAAATATAATATTTGCAAAGAAATATTAAATTAAAATATATTTCATTTAAGACATAAATATTTCATTTTTTATTTCGTCAACTACCTTAAATAAACATGTTTCTGAGCAAACATGACGTAAATTTATTTAGCAATTTTCTCAAATGCCTAATAACATCACATTTAAATTGATTGCAGAGAATTAAACAAATTTCACTAATCATATCCAAAATAATAGTCATGCCTCATGACAATTTCTAGATATTCTTTGGCGTGTTTTCGGGCAGGCCAAGAGTAAAAGTCAACATTAAATGTCAAGCCGCAGAGTAGAGACCACATTTCATTGGATTTATGACAACGGAATTGATATTAATGTAGAAACTCGTAGCACACTTGCAAATAGGCCAACCCCTGAATCAGGAACAGGGCAGGGAAGGATATAGCAATATGGAAGCTTGGCAGACAGTCAACTTGGTGGCTTCCTCTGCCTGTTTTGCATATGAGTTTCGCTCCCGTGGCCCACAGCCGCTGTCCCGGCGTGTTGTAAACCGCGATTAACGTAAATAGCGGAAAAAATGGCGCACAGTGGAAGGAAAAAAAATAACAACAAAAATACATGAAGCAGATAGGCAGGCAAACACACACACACACACACAAACACACACTTGGGTGTAAAAAAAAACACTGGCTGGGAATGAGACCGAAACCGAAGAACTGAATGTGCCACAGAGGCAACAGCATTGGCAAAGCCACAACATAATGTAGGTCATGGCGGGGATGTGTGTGGAGTGTGAGTTTGCTCCAATGGAGATACCCTGTCTGTAATTCCCTCCAGCAGCCAACGCTATGCGTCAGGATAAAGAGTTCTTATGTTTGGATGCCACCAACCATGCGGAAAATTTGTAGCAATTTCTAGAGAACGAGGCAACTGCTGATGCTGATGTTGATGTGGATGTTGATGTGGATGTGGATGTTGCTACTCCAGCGACAGCTTCTGCTGCAGTTAATTAGCAAGTTACGTTTTTTTTTTATTAGATTGCAGATTAGTTGAGCTACGAGATATTATGTATAAAATATGATTTACTTCAAATTTCATAACATGCATTCCATGAGGACTTCAAATTACTTGAAATTCCCATTTTGCTTAGATAATTACTTAACGGAATGTTTGATTCATACTGAATTAGAAAGTTTTCCTTAAACTTAAATATGTCAAATGAAACGACATCTGAAGTAATCAAAGATTTTGCGTTGCTATAAATTATATATGCTGGAGAGAAAATAATGATTTCTAGGCAATTGTTAGCTATTCGTAAGTATTTGAAAACAAGAATTGTTGTTACTCGAAAATTAATATAAGTAAAAACTACAATTCAAAATAATAATAAAACTTACGATTATATCTAAATATTAATAATAAAGTAAAACAATTCTTAAAGATATTATCTCATTCAATGTGATATGAAAATGTTATCTATTTTGAATAACTTACAACACAACAACTTAAACTGGGGCAGCAACAAAGAGCACATGCATGCCACATGTTGCACAAACTAATCTCGATGAAACAATACCATAAACATTTACCCCAGCTGGATAACTCTCTATTTATGACTATATTATATACTCTATAGAGAACTGGACAAATTTTTTAAATGGCTTTGACTGAGTCAATAACTTGCATGATTTACTGCACTTTGAGCTCCCCCCGCTATTCTAATAAAAACCAACTACAAACTAGATAAAATATGAATATGAACATATAGCGTATGCCACACACAGATTCGCACATACACATACCTACAGCACACACACTTTCTCTGTGTGTGTGTGTGTGTGTGTGGAAAGAAATTGTCGCAATGCAGTTGCAGCTTTTTAGTTTGGCGAAAAAGTTGGTGTTTGAGTTTTGAGTAGAGTTGAGTTGAGCTGAGTTGAGATTTCCATTTTCCCAGGGCTGAAAGTTTGTACAGCAGTGCAGCATGTGACTAACGGTTTTGTTTTTCAGCTGCTTTACGCCAGTTTAAAAATCGAAAGTGAAAACTGCCAAACTGCCGCAGCTGTCGTGGATATAATTCATAAATTGAGCGCCACAAAATAATAAAAATAAAGTTGAAAAGTCATTCACTGCTCAAATTATGATTAAGTATGCAAATTGGCGCCTTGACACACACCAAAAAACAAGTTATTGAAGAAATATTGGCACGTTATTTAAATGAATTATAAATTGGCAGTAGATAATTTAATGAATACTAAAAATACATATTGAATAACTGCATGGCTCATTTAATTTATGGTATTATTTAGTGTTTTTAGTACCTTTCTTTGAATTCATTTTTTACACATGTGATTTAAATAATTTTAAATTTTTTAATTGCATTTGCTATGTTTCTGAAAATGTTCAAAACTATGACCACATTGATCCCACATTTTATTCATTTTTCATGTTGGTTAAAATTCAACGAATCAATTCGAACTATGGAACCAAATTCACTTTGAAGTGGGCTGAGCACAAGGGTTTTGACAACACAGTTGTCAATCAATGAGTTTCTCAAAAAAGGTAGTTCTTTTTGGCTTACACACACAGCTAACGACATTTAATAACACGCATTCGATCTGCAGCTCAATTATTCGCAAATTCGACAAAAAAGTAAGGCAATTTTAAACTTAATTAAGTAATTAACGCCGTGACTGTGAAAAACATGTGTAAAAGCGGAATTTCGTTTGGAAAAAAATGGAAAACGGCGGGGCGTTTCACGCCTAGTGGGCGTGGTCGAGCACTGAGTCAATCAATGCAAATTCAAATTAATTATTGATCAATATTGGTAATAATCAACGAAAAATCCTTTACTTTGAAACCAGCAGAAGTGAGAGCACTTGTTTAAAGTATAATTAATATTTAATATTAACAGGTGCAATGTGGAAAAATAAAATTAATTAATCAAGTTTTAAATACTTTTTTGAAAGAAGACTTCACCTATATATTACTATTTTAATTTTTAAGTTGATATCGAAGAAAGAAATATATTTTATTTAGTTAAGTAAAATATTTATTAAAATAATATTCTTAAGTGAATAAAAATTTCCTTTTTGCAAAAATAAAACAAAACCTATGGAAAATTCATTAAAAGAAATTCCAATTAATTCGTTTTATAAAGCTATCATTAAAAAGATAATATTTTATATACTTAAATTAAAATGTTCTCTTGCAGACTCAAGGTGGACAACAATGGAGGTGCCTGGTGTCCCAAGCATATGGTCTCACGTGGTCTCAAGGAATATCTGCAAATTGATCTGCTGCAGGTGCACCTGGTGAGTGCCATTCGAACCCAGGGTCGGTTTGGCAAAGGTCAGGGCCAGGAATACACGGAGGCCTATGTGCTCGAATACTGGAGGCCGGGCTTCGAGAAATGGCTGCGCTGGAAGACCATACAGGGCAAAGAGGTGAGTTTGGCTCAAAAGCAAACCTTCGTCCGTCTCTCTCTTTTTCTCTCTGTGTGTCTTTCTCTCTGTGCCCCCACTCTCCTCCTGCTCCAGCACTCTCACGCTCTCTGCATTCACACATTAATCAGGAACGGGTCGGGCGGCGATAAGCATCGCAATTGCCGCTAGCCACGAGCAGATACAAAATGCATCCTCATCTTTAGGATGCACAATTTACGTGCGAATTATCGCGAGGTGAGCGAGAATTGCGTAGGTGTCGCTCGATTGTGGAGGACCAGCCTGGAGCTCGTACCCGTTCCATCGATTTATTGTGTGCCGGCTAAGAAAATCAATTTGAACGCTTTTGTTTTTTCTTTCGGCCAAAGAGCTCAAATTCCCCCACCCACACACGCTAGCTGCTCGCTGCTATCCCCAGCTGGGGCATTAATAACATTATTTTTTTTTTCTTTAATATTATTTTTGTTTTTTGTGTTTCATTGTATCTTGCAGATACTTCCTGGCAATATAAACACCTACAGCGAGGTGGAGAACGTGTTGCAGCCCAGCATCTTTGCGTCGAAGGTGCGCATCTATCCCTACAGTCAATACGATCGCACCGTCTGCCTGCGAGCCGAGATCGTCGGCTGTGCCTGGGAAGGTAAGTGGTCCATAGTCAGAGCCATGAATTATTGAAAACATTGAGAGTCCAGCTCTCTGCCAGCACTCACCTCGTACCCCAACTCCATGCTTTTCGCACTTGTTCATGCCTCGCGGCTGGCAAACAGTTAAAGTATCTTTTAGCTGCTGCAGTCAGAGAGTTTAATTTTCATACAACAAATGGAAGTTTTCATACTCTATCGATTATTTTCAACTCATTTTTATTTATCAAAGTAACTGATTTTATCTGATGTAAGTTGAATCGAAAACTAAATCATTTAAGAAATTGGATTTTGTTTTACAATCTTACAGATGATTGCAAGTGAGAAAAGATTCATTTGTATCAGTCATTATTCGCTTTTCAAATATTATTATTTATTTTGATATAATTTATTTATTTTTAATTTTATTTAATGGAATATTTGTCTTCATTAAGTAGATCTGAGAACATCTCGTATTAAACTGTCATATAAATTCTGCTTAAGCCAAAATTAATTTATGAAGAAGACTTTTATGAAATGATTTATGTCTTATTCCGAAACTGTTTATTAATAGCAGTATTAGGAGCTTTCCTAACTTAATCTAAATTTTAACTGAAAAATAAAATTCATGGGATTCTTGACTTTGTGAGTGTATAAAAGTATCTGCAAACATGCAATGAAGCGTGCGACCGGTTTTGATGACTTTGTTTTGCATTTGCAAGCAATTTCAAGCAAAAAGTTAGTTATTTTCTTTTATTGTTTTATTAAAAGTCTTGTTGTGGCTCGGCTGTTAGCCAGTCGCATGCTGCATAAATGATTTACGGATCTTGGACCAAGGTAACCATTTTTATGTAAATTGATAAGATAGTATTACAATGACCAGTGCCTAGTTACACTGGTCGAAGCTCAAAATACGACACCACAAATAGGCTTAAATTGATCGGTTGCCTTTCACTAAATCATTAATTGAGACTATCTTGACTTTTGCAGAGGGCATTGTCGCCTACAGCATTCCGAAGGGCGTTCAACGTGGCATGGAAATCGATCTATCCGACAAGACCTATGATGGACATGAGGAGGGCGATCGTCTTGTGAATGGACTCGGCCAGCTCGTCGATGGGCATCGCGGGAAAGACCATTTTCGCATGGATCTCAATGGCTTTGGTAAAGGTATAAAATGTTTGGCTGACTCTTAAGGAGTAAAGACGGCTTAGTTCACAACGAGATTGCTCCTTAACATTTTTTACAGTAGCCCATGTCCTACTTGTGACATTAATAGCCGAGTCTAGACGGCATTAGACTTAATGCTGATTTACATGTTGGTTGCTGAACATAAATGTCAAATAAATTAGCTCTTAACTGGCTCTGCTCTCATTTGATATGACATGTAATGGAGCTTATCGTACTCGAACTTTTGGATGATATTCATAAATGTGGTTCAGTAGGGAAAGGACAAGACACAGACTTAGATGAGTAATTAAATCAACTTAGGTATTCGGACACGTATAACATTAGTTTAGTTAAAATGATAATTGGCCAATATTAAACCAAACACATTTTCGTTAAAAAGAGGAAGAATGCAAGAAAATGTAATTTGTGAAAAGAAGAGAACAACCACACAACCAGAACACCTAATATATAATTTAATAATGCCAAAAGTGTTATTTTCAGGCTATGAATGGGTTGGTTGGCGCAATGACACATTGTTTGGTCGACCAGTGGAAATCACATTTGAATTCGAGACCGTACGCAATTTCAGTGCTGTCATTATACACACAAACAACATGTTCTCCAAGGATGTGCAAGTGAGTAAAAAATCACATTTATAGAATAAGAGACGAGAACACTACAAACAACCCCAACCAGTGTCGAGAAAAACCCATTACTGTCAAATGCAACCGCAAATGCACACATTTACCACACATTTTTGTTGAGCACTCAATGTTGCATGGAAGACAACAACACGATACTGTCATTTGCGGACAGATAAATTGGCTCTTTAAAAATAAAATACATCAACAACAACAACAACAAGCGAATTATATAAACAAAAAATGTGCTGCGCCTTTTGTTTGGAAATCGTAAAAAATCAACAGCCGCCGCAAGGTCCGATACGCAACCCACCCCCCCCCCTTTCCAAAAGTGGCACCACTCACAGTTACCCGCCAGACAAACTGGCGGCGGCAACTGAGCAAATAAATGCTAAACAGTTCCGACAACCGCAATAATAAAATAAAATTGTCAGAAAGAAAGAAAAAATACGAATGATTTTTTATAAACAAAGCAAACACGAAATCGAACCTAAACAAACCGCATTTGATACGAACGCAACGATCTGACTCAGGTGGCACTTGAAATCTGGTGGAGGTACTTGTGCCACACACACACATACATATGTATATATATTTATGGTATCCATAAATATAGTCGTATGTATATATTGGAGTCAATTTTCTTACTCCTTGTGGTCTTTATCGAAAGTAAACAATGCAAGTACACAAGAATACAATCAAATAATGATTGGGGGCTGTGTTGTTTTGTTTAGCCACAGAAATGCTTAACGGGGCCTACGCATTCCCTCAAATAGTTGGCCCCCATAATCTGGCTATAAAACTGAACAGTACGCAACATAACATAACAGAATTTTGTTTCAAGTCCATTGACCCAAATTGTTGTGGCAATGTGTTAAATGGTAGATTAAGTTAGATATGAGCTTGTTGACTGATAAGAGCACCAAAATTGTTTCACTTTGCCACATTAAAAGGTAGCTCGGCAGCTGTGCAGCACTATCTTTAATTAAAGTCAGCATTAGTGCAACTCAATATGACTGCATTTTGTTGCAACCCAACCCGCTCGTATCATAAATATCTTGTACATTTTCTTTGCCTGACAGCCTCGAGTGTCGTACGACAGTTTAATAATTGGAATATGCGCCCTATTTGATCTTATCAATATTAGCCATGTATATTTGTGGCAATATAACCCCCCCAATGCGGCTCGTACGCTTGTCAAATTTGTGTCAAATTAATCACGATTTTTCCTTTTTTTTTGGTTCTTTTCTGACAGATAACTATAATGCAACCAGTTGTCTGATATGTTGTCATAAATATGCATTTAGTATGTACTTTTTATTAGTGATAAGTTGATAATTAATAATTTTCATTTGTGGAATACATCCAAGGTACAAAAATCATTAGAGTTTATTATTATTTTGTAAATGGGTGTCAACATAAACAATAAATGTAAATTTTGTTGTGATTCAGTAGTGAATATGAAAAACATACCCAAATGTTTCTTTTATTTATCAAGATCAATCAATGCTCTTCCCAGCTATAAAATATGATTAACAAATAATTACAGCACTAAAGTTTTTAACTAATCATGAGCTCTCCAATTTTACTCTTCAAATACTTTGTTGAAAACCATTCCAATCTATAATCTCTAATCTTTTTCAAAATCTATGAGTGCTTCTAATGAGTCTCAATTTTTTCTGCTTAAATTTAAATTTATGACTCCCATTTAAGCACATGAGTAATTTTCTCAAGCTTTTTAGTCTGAAAAGAAACGGCTTTATCCATTATTACAGATCGTCTGTGTAGATAACCCGGCTTAAAGAGCTTCGTACTTCTTCTCAGTTCTGCTGACGTAATTAACCACAAAGTATGCAGTCAATTGGCAGCTTCAAGCGGCACATAAAATTTCAATTACCACAAATTTTCGCGGGCTTTGATTTGTTGCCGCCATTTATACGTGAACTTAACTGGGTCTGCAGTCAACAGTCTCTGGGGTGGCAACGTCCTGGTCTACCTGCTCTGCGGCCACTTGAACGCTGCACAGTAGTGCGAAATCGTATTTTCTCTTTTACTTTAAAACCAAGCTAAGATTAAAGAAATAAAATGCATATAAATATTAAATATTTATTTTTTTATTTGCAAAGAAACCAGAGCATAAACATCAAATAAAATTGGTAATATTGAGTTACGGCTCTCGAACTTATTCCAGCAAAATACTGCTTGTTACCACTGTGTATTGACCATTCGGTTTATGGTTGCCATAATTTACACAGAATCAACGACGACGTCTTCGTTGCCGTTGCCGTCTCTCATTCGCTATAAGTCTCATTTTTATGATTTTTCATTACCATTTGCTTGGCCAGCACCATTCGAAATGGCCCATAAGTCATAAAATTACTTAGAGCAGCTCTGGACCCAAACGCAAACCCAAACCAGACGCATCGCTGCCATGGGACACTCTTGGCCTGGCTGCCATCCCATAAATACTCAAAATGCCATTTGTGATGCATTGATAAGCTCAAAATTATGCTAATTGCGTTTTAATTATGACACGCGTGTGGCTGCTGCACCTTTCACCGCACCTGCACCTGCACCAGCACTCCAGCCCCAAGACCAGCTCCAAGTCAAAGTCATTATATGTCAGATGTTCGATAAGCCTCTGGAGCTTTGGTGTTGTCGGTTAGCGTCTGCTTGTTTGACTTTGTCTTTAGCATTTCTAATGAGCCACAAACTCCTTGTGTACTCTTTAAAATGCGTGCCCAGATTTATAGTTCCCGATTAAGACATTGTCGTGGGGGTCAACGTCTACGTGTGGTCCTAATAATTAGTGTGTTGGGGCTTAGTCTCCACAGATTGTTTGTCTTTACAAGTGGCTGACTTCCGTTAGCTGCAGCCGCACCATGGGAAAGTTTGTTGGATAACAGTTTGACAGGTGGTTTCCGAAAGAGGACTTAGCGATTAGCTGGTGTGCAAGGATATCATTTTCCTCCAGCTGCGAGCTCAGCTTTTGATTACATTAGCTCTTTTGTGTATAAACAGAAACTTAAGCAGTTGTGAACTCACTTAAATTGTATGTGCTAAAAATATATTTAACAGATATCTTCTTCCCATTTCTACTAATCTGTATAATTTTCATTTAATTTACTTGAAGGCAACTAATTTCGTAACATTATTAGATCTAGTTTATTATTTATTAACTGTTTCGAAAGATTAAAAAGCTTAGCCTTGGTTAAACAGCATTTTGTTCTCTTGTTAATATCAATGAAATCTGTTTGTACATCTCACCCATACTGTTTAACTAGCCATGATTTCGATTGATATTCACTGCATTCAGCAAAGGCATACAAAGTCCAAGTAACACCTCTTAGTGTCAGCGACAACTCATTAGCCATTCCCAGCCCAAATGGCAATGGGAAAGACAACACTTACACATCCGGCTGACACCAAAAAGTATCCAACGGCCAAGCCAAAAGTAAATGTTGTATATACAAATAATGAAATTTACAATTGTATATAAACGTATATATATATATATATATACATATATACGTATTTTTTTTCGCTTTTATCACTTCCGTGGCACGTCCATAACTGAAACTTGCTCTGTCGCTTGACCAAAACGGTCGACATGGCTAACAAATATGACAAAAACAAATACAAACAAAGTGAAGAACAAGCGCATCGTAAAGAAGAAAATAAATGTGATTACTTTAATTATTATGCCACTCACACACACACACACACACATTTATATAAATACAAACACAAAGAAGTCGCAGTCCAACTGTTACTCATATCTGTCTACCCACCATTCCCCCCCTCTGTCCATCTGTCTGTTGCAGGTGTTTGTGCACGCCAAAGTTTTCTTCAGCATTGGAGGACGCCAGTTTGCCGGGGAGCCAGTTCAGTTCTCCTATATGCCCGACCAGGTGCTGGATCACGCACGCGACGTGACAATCAAATTACATCATCGCCTGGGGCGTTATCTGCAGTTGCATTTGTATTTCGCCGCCCGCTGGATGATGCTCAGCGAGATTACATTTATATCAGGTGAGAGCCAGAAAGCAAAGAAACGAAACGCCCGCTGGGCCAAAAAAAAAAAAATAAAAAATAAAAACAGAAATAACAAACAAACAAAAAATATGTTGCCGTACAAATTATTTTATTAAAAATATGTAACATGAACACGCAAAACGTGCATGTTGCATGAGAGAGTGAGAGGCAAAAGGGTTAACTTGGCTGCCACCTTGCCTGTGTTGGCCGCCACATGGTGCATATTGCGCCACTTGCAATAAATGCGAATGCATTCGTTGTCAACGCCACTGCCGCAGGAGCTGCAACGCGTTGGAGGCGTTGGGCAAACTCGTTGTTGATGTGCCACTGTTGTTTGTAGTTTGAATTAATTTTTATGCGAGTTCCCCTTGACTTGTTTGTGGATTTAAAACGTTGATAGAGCGACAGGTTGCGTGAAGAGCCAACGTAGATTGGAAGGTATGCAAATCAAATAAATTAAACGGAAAATTAAAAATGCATGATTAATTTATTTATAAGTATAGTTTTACGCGATGTATCTTAATGTCTTACAATGGATGCTTGATAAGCGTATATTAATATATGGAAATTATGGAAAATGAAATATTATTTATAATATATTATTTAGTATGGGATAGTAGTATAAATTACAAATTTAAATATTTTAATTAAAATGGTTTATTAAAAATCCCAGTAATTTTATTTTGGTATGCAATAGGGTACTGGTAATCAAAAAATGTAAAAACCCAAAAATAACTAAGTCAAATGCGCAAATCTAATTTTTCATTCTCGAATTATGGCTAACCCAATTGTATTGCTCTGGCAGTACTTCATTCAACTATGCAGTTTCTGTACTCCCATGGGTCAAACCACAAACAACAGGGGCTCTATTTACCTGGCCAACTGTTTAAATTGCATATGATGGCTGGGAAGGGGGCGGAAGGGGGAAAAACTCACTTAAATACTACCACGGGCTGTTTAGAGCAAGTGGTATAACATACTACGTATAACCCAAACAGTAAACATAACTTAGCCAGGCAAACTACAAAACTCAGTACGCCTGCAAACATAAAATGCAGCAGAAACTGCAACAGCAACATCAACAGCAATTGCAACTGCAACTGCAACTGCAACGGCAACGGCAACTGCATTGGCAACGGCTAAAAGCAGCTGCAGCAGCAGCAACAACAAAAATAACTTTAAGCAATTGAAAATTCCACTGACACTAAAAATTCGTTGCGCATTTCATTAAAAACCCTGGCAAACGACTCGTCTCCACTCGACTCGACTCGACTCGACTCGAGTCGACTCGACTGTGTGTCGATGGTGCAAAATATATTACCAACTGGGAAGCAGGGCTATGAACCAATTTTTACTTAACTCACATCGCTGCTAAGCCAGCTGGGAGCTTTGTTTTTGTACGAATGTGCTGTGTGTGTGTGTGTGTGTGTGTGTGTGTGAGTGTGTGTGTGAGTGTGTTGTGTGAATGTTGTGTGTGTACTGTGTGCAATTGTGCATAGAGTGATACAAAGCAGGCTGACTGTGGGGGGAACCGAACTTGGTAGCAAGTCAGCCATTGTAGCAAGCATAGGAAACGGAAACACACACACGCATACACAAATTCAAAGCAACAGATAGACAAGGACAGAGAGAGAGAGAGGGAGATAGAGAGAGGTGTGCTTAAGCTTACACAGACGGGGCTAAAACAGCAACAGCGGCATATGCCCCACTACAACCAGAAGCAAAGCACAAGGATATTGTGAAAATTAAATGAGTTGCATTACTTTTGTGCATTTGAAATTTGCAACTCAATGAGCACACCGAGCATTGAGGCAGCCAGCCAGCCAGCCAGCCAGCCAGCCAGCCAGTCAGCCAGTGCAACACAGTGCAGCACAGTGCAGTGGCGTCAGTGGAGCCAACGGTATCCAGGGAGAGAGCGAATCAATGGAAATGGTGACGGCAACATCGTGCTTTCCTGTCTCTAGCTTCCTCCTCTTACACGTTGCATAATAAAGCGCCGCACTGCTTTTTAATGCTCTACGCCGAAATAAGTATGAGAACTATGCACTAAAGTTGGCTAAGCGCAGATATAGCTACAAATAAATATAAAAACTGGAAAACCTGTGACAACTGCGACTGAAGTAGTCAAGCAGTTTTTCCTATAAATTTTCATCGACAAATTTTGTTCAAAGTCACTCATTTTGTGTAACAACTTTTCGTGAATTCTAAGAAAATTAAATTAATTTTGATAAAAGCAGATGCAGTCGATATGATAAATTGTTTTTTTTTAAATATGCAACTTTGCTTGACACAGTTATATAATTATCTAATAATAAATATAATTTTTTATATATTTATATAAAGATAATTGTGCTATTTAATTGTTTTACTATTATTTAAAGGAGTTATGCCTTTTAAACAAAACATTCCTGCAAACTAAAAAATTATATATTTATGTTTCTATTTATTATTGATAATTTAATTCTTTTTTAATTAAATTTGGAACTTATTGAGTAAGTGTAAGTTTAATACGCATACAGCAAATGAATACTTATTGATTCACGCCCATTTTGGAAAGGGAATTTAATCATCAACTTGCCTCATTTGTGATTCTCTCTTTGCCATTGGCGCTTGCAGCGCCGCAGTTCGTCTTGCTTACAGATTTTATATACTTTTTTTTGTTCTCCTTTTTTGTAGCTTTCTTTCAGCATTTGTTGTTTTCAATTTATTTGATTTTTTTTTTTCATCCAAAGCGTACTTAAGCTTTGCAAGTGCTTTGCTTTATAAATCAATATATTTTTGCAATATATTTTTGCATGCTGCATGCCCCATACCCCAGATTCGTTTTACACACGACTATGATTTTGTTGTTTGTGCGCTTGGATTTTGATGCATTCTGTTCTGGCAGCCATTCATTCAGTCATTCTGTCAGATAGTCAGTCATTCATTCATTCGCTCAGACAGTTAGTCAGTGAGTCAGTCAAGCATTCGCTGCATTCAAATTCATTTCAATAACTTCGCTGCTGCTGCGCTTTAAATCCTTTTGCAATTTCCCTCGCTTAATCCTTTCTAATTGAAAATCGTTTTGTATTCAAGATCTGAGAGTGCCTTTTGAGTGTGTTTAAATGTGTGTCTGTGTCTGTGTCTGTTTCGGTGTATTTCAGAATAGTAGTCTGTATGGTAATGCGGATAACTGTGTCTTGATGTTGATGCTTCATGAGTTGCATCAGTGTTTGATATAGTTGATTTGCTGCATTGTAGCATCCGCCTGGCCTTGAGCATTCGAGTAAATTGCAACAATGTGCATCATTTTGTATTTGGAATCCCGCTCGTAATTTGCTTAATGGTTGATGGAGTTGAAGTGCCATCCAAAGTGCATTGATATTGAAAGCATTAAATTGCCGAGTGCATAATGCAATCAATGCAACAGCACCAACAGAAACTAAGGCAGCAAACTGAGGCAGCCAAACAATGCGCCGTTAATGGAGGTCACGTGCACTGCGAATGATTAAGATGAGCTGATTTCAAAGCATACACATAGATATATACATACATACATACATATATATATAAGCAGCTAAAGGCTAACGAAATTGGCAGGAAATTAAACATCACAGATTAATTTGTATGCGAAATAAATTGAATGCTGCTCTCCGTATTAAATTAAATACAAGTCTAATAATTTCCAGATATCAGCTATTGTTTTTCTAAATAAAAAGGAAATTTATTATAATATCACTTAAATATATGAATATTATTAAATTAATAATCTCTATATTATAAGAGTAGTTGCGATTAACAAATAAAAAGCTTAAAATATTTTAAATAATAACTCTATTGAAAAGCCACAGCTCTCCCACAATTTAGATCCAAATTTAAAAGTGCAATTTGTGGCGACAACCTTCAAAGATCGGCAATTAAATTTACCGTTATTATTTATTACATATTATCAGCTGGAATCCAGATATTCTGAAGTTACTTATTTAAATGTGAAATGAAAATATAGTTATATTCATAATTTTCTTTATGACACCTTTAAAGGCTTTTCAAATACCAGGAGCATAATGAAAATTTCAGACACTCTGCTATCTGCCAGTGAAACTTTTGCAAAGTAAATCCTTTACATTATCGTGTCTATATCCAATCTGTATCGGTGGCATGCACCACTCGAAATATCAAGTGGCGCTATTAACATTTTGTCTCTGGCAGCGGCAACAAATTAACATATTTTAGGTTCGCTGTGGTTCACAGAACATATGACGCGGCATTTCGGAGTCGGACTAAACAATTCCCAACGGTTCTATTTGCTGCGGCAGACGAACTTTGATGCCACGAGCGTCGCCCAAACCAACAACAGAATGGCAAAAATTTGTTGCCGTCGCTATTTGCATGGCAAATTCAAACACACGAAAGTAAACAACAAAAAAAAACTTTTGTGCCAACAAAAAAGTTGACGCCAAAGAAAATAGACGACACGCGGCAGCAACAACAACGCCAAAAACAGCAACAATGCCAAAAACAACCACATTAAGCAAACAAGTTCAAAATCAATGCCAAGAGCTGTAAAAATTTGCATTTCCCTCAACGGTTTTGTGTGAAGTTTTCCATTTTTTTTTTTCGAAAATTTTGTTTTTAAATATCAGTCGGAGTTGAACAAACGCTCGAGGCGAAAATGCATTTGGAAATTGTGCTCCGAACCAGGATAACCATCCGGGCTAACAAAACAAAGTCCACGGTCCGAGGTCCGAGGTCCGCTGGGTAAACATTTTGCCCAGTGAGACAAAGAGGGGGGGGGGGGGGGGGTCAGCTGATGTTATTGACGACTGTCTGGCCTGGGTTTGGTTGTCGCCGGTTGACGGCGTATTTCAACGTTTCTGTTTATTGTCTGGCTGTGAAAGGTCAACAGCAAACAATGCACACGCTTCAACGCCTACTCTAGTGTTGTGGGCGTGACGGCACCTAAAAGTATGCAACACTAATTGCCACTCAACGGGGCGTTCTTCTCAGCGTCAACGTTGACATCCCCAACTGAAGAGCAGCTCAGCAGCTCATTTATCATAATAATCGCGATTGTGCGGGCTCCCTATCTCTCTCTCTCTCCCTCTCTATCTCTGTGTCTGTCTCTATTTATCTTTCAGTAGCGCACACTCTTTCCCTCCCTCTCTAATTGCTCACTGAGACCCATTAGCTTAGTTGGTTTATCAAGACGGGCAGCTGTCAGGCAACAGTTTGCCACCCTGCCCCACCCCCAGTTAGCTGCAATCTTTATGCAGCCTATTTAGCTTGCAAATGAGCAAAATTCTCAATGCATTCCAAACCACATTCTCGTCTCTTCTACTGTGTCTCTATCTCTGTCTCTGTCTCTGTCTCTGTTTGCAGTACCCGTTGTGGGCAATTTCACAGATGAGGAGCTGCTCAATGTGCCGCCTTCAAATGGGGCCGCTGTGCCAAACACATCGGAATATCCGCTGCAGCGCGACGAGGTGGGTCGTGCCGTCAGCAGCGGTGGGGAGAGGAGTCAACACACCACCCAAGGTAAGTGCATTGGGACAGATTATCGTTTATGGGTCGGAAATTGCTGGCTTACGACTTACCTGCCCCAATAAGTTTGAGGTAGCACAATAAGATCTTAAAATCACACTCAAACTAAGGCAACGCTGCCTTTAAGTTTATATTTAAGATTATATTCAAATAACCATTTCAAGATAAGTTACAAAATCATTATGAAAAACATTTAAAATTAGCTACAGTCGAAATTGTTTTAAATTCCCCAAATATTGTTTACTAATTGCAAAGCGGCAACTGCAAAACTCTATATTAACTCTATCTGTTCATTAGCAAACAAAAGCTGGACAAAGACAACAATAAGCTACGTCTCGAATATATATATATATATATATATAAATATATATATGTATATATATTATGGAAACCCGTTGTACATAAATATTATTCTTTTCCGTCCGCCACAGCAAAATGCAGAAAAACTGCAAAAACTTTTTCATTAAATACTTGCGCTGCAGTTTTTTCACATTATTTTTTCCAGTTACTTGCCACAGAGTTTAACCGAGTCATTGTCTGTTATTGTTTTTGTTATTGTTGTTGTTGTTGTTTCATATCATATCATGGAGTTATATTTTGCTCTTGCTTTTCGCAGTTATCTCGCCAAAGCCCATTGACCATCAGGAACCAGAAGCAAGTTTCGTTGGCGTCATAATCACAGTGCTTGCAACAATTATCCTCTTCCTTGTCGCTATTATACTTTTGATAATAGCTCGCAACAAGCGCGGACGCGGACGTGGCAACGTTTTGGATGCATTTCAGCATAACTTCAATCCGGATACGCTCGGCGGCGTTGATAAGCGACTGAATGGCAATGGCGTCTTGAAGGTAGGCAAATGAATGAAATACTGCCACACACACACACACACACATACAACAAGACACCAACAACACAATCAACTGACGTCTGGTTGGGCCACTAACCGGATGACATGAAAAGTGCATAAGCTGCTGTCGCACTGTGGGTTGCCAACGCAGCCAGCCCAAAATGCATGTCCAAAATAAAGAAAAAAAAAAATTGTTAAAAAAAAATTGAAAATTGCTGGCAACGCACAAGGGTCTTAGATGGTAGAGAATCGGCTCCATATGCAAAAATCATGATTAAAAACTGTTCTCTATTGGCTGTCAGAGCACAACATAACCAAAAAAAAACTAGGCGTCAACTTTTTGTTGCAGTGCATGCCACACATGTGTGTACATTTTACCTTTTTTTTGTTTCATTTTTTTTTGGTTTTTTGGTTTTTCATTCTTTCACCTTTTGCCCTTAGGTGGTCACAACAATGGATGACAATGAGTCGTCCATTGACAAGAACAGTCTGTACCATGAGCCCTTCAATGTGAACATGTACACGAGCGCGGCCAGTGCTTGCTCCATGAATGACCTGCAGCGTCAGCATGTAACTCCGGACTACACAGGTGAGTTCACGCAAAGAGGAGGGGCAGAGAGTTTGCTACTGCTGCCATGTGGCATACAGCATACAGCATGGCTAAGGCTTTAGCTCCAACTCCTGTTACTGCTGTTGCTGCTGCTGCTGCTGCTGTTGCTGCTGGTGTCGCTGCTGATGAGTTTGATGTTTTGCGTCCTGCCTGTGACAGGACATGCAAATGTTTCTGCAACATTGTGAGCAAAAAAAGAGAAATGCGATAACGACGCAATGCTTAATTTAGCGCACAACATGAAAGTTCAGCCTGATGGACTTTGCCATCGGCGCTACAGCAGCAACATCAGGAGCAGAAGCAGCAGCAGTAGAAACAGGAGCAGCAAAACAAGAACAGCAACACTATCAATCAAAAAAGGACAAAAACAAAAACAGCAACAAAAAAATAAATGAAAATTTGCGCGTTGTTGGCGCCGCAGGACATAATTTTGAATTGCTTAGTCGCCGGTCGGGACCAAACCAGCTGAAAGGGTCTGCCGAAAGGCTTATGCAACTTGCAACAATTTGGAGTTGAAAATCTGCACTCAATTCTGTGCTGTGCAAATTTAGTGTAATGAGATATATATCAAAATTTACTCTTTTTATTTTTATAAATTAAATAGCAAAAATACACTAATTTAATTGAGAACAACTTAAATGCAATATTAAATTTTACTTAAGGACACTCACAAAGTACATAAGTGAAGAGTAAAATAACTGAAATGTTATTTAGACAAAAGGCACTCGTTTAATCCGCTTACGAATTACTGCTTTATCTCGACCTAAAATCCGGACAAATAGCCAATAATGACTCCTAATCCTTTCAACTAGTAGTCAACGTACCTTAAGCTGTCCAGTTAAGAGCAGGAAAAAGAAGAGTATCGCATAAAAAATGTGAATGCTTTTGGGAAAGGGTACAGAATATGAAGGAAACTGTTGGAGTTACATGTGCACTGTTTAATTGCCACATGAAAATGTAGCATTCGGTTTTTGGGTAACGACCTTAGCTACATAATTCGTAATGAATTCTAATGTCTTGTGTCCGCTGCCTAAAGGCGTGCCACACACTTTTTGCTGCTGTTGCGCTTATCTCGAATAGAGGCTGAGACACTGAGCCAAGCGAAGCATGCCACATAAAATCGACAACACGCAGGACAGAGCAGTCACATTGTTTGCACACATTCCTAGACCATAGTCATCATCATCATCATCATCATCATCATTATTATCATTATTGTCATCGTCATCATAAACGTTTATGGCACGCCTTTCATGCGCTCGAGGCATTTGCCAAAAAGTTTTGTGATGTTGCCTTTGGGTGCATTTTATAACTGGGCAGCAAATATTTGTCATCGTACCACCCACCCACCACCCACCTGCCTGCTCCTCTTCTTTGTCTGTCCGTTGCCGTAATAATTTAATTTAGCTCAAATAAATTATAACTTCAGCCATGGAACTCCACCGTTCCTCAACTGAGTACCCCAACTTGCCCCAAAACCCATTCCCAGCACTCGTCACAGTCTCGCGCGTACCGCACGCTTCAAATTGAGTGCTTCAAACTTCGTTGGAAAACTTGTGCTTGCCACACTCGGCCGCCAGTCCTCCTTCACACACACACACAGACACACACACACTCAAATTAAAGTCCATTTTTGAAATCAACTGCCAATTTGCACTGGCGTAACGATCCCCTCGACAAAATCAGTGCAAGAAAATCCACATAATAACATTGCATGCAAACAAACATGGCAATAAGCCTGGCCCAAAGCACGAAACTCGTTTAAAAGCAGGTCGCAATTTACTCAGCTGCACATCACCGAGTTTGTGAATATTTTACAAGCCGCCAATTAAAGTAAACTCCTATCGAAATCAATAAATTCAACTCATTAAAATTGAAACTTTAAGAATTATTTGTTTATTTGAAATTTGCATTCCTCTAAATAAAGATGGGTTTACTTTCGAAATCTCTTAAATTAGTAGAAATACAAGTTTTTCTAATTCAAGTAACAAAAACTTATCAAACAAAACTTATCTTTCAAACTAGTCACACAAAGATACGAAGACAAATGAATTGCCTGAAAATTAGTTACAAATTAGGATTTTACTTTAGCTAAGAATTCAACTTAGTTTTTTTATATTTTATATTTTATAGCTAAACATGAGTTGATATATATATATATATATATTTTTTTTTTGTAAACATAGTTTTTTATTGTATATTCAACTAGGCTCCAATTGGAATAGTGTATTTGAGATGTCTGTAATATCAAGTTGAGAATGTTAGGCCACAAAACTTCAGTGCAACATCAAAACTAAGGCACTGATTGCTCAAATACATAGATAGATGTAAGGACACACACACACACACACACACATACACACACATACACACACACATGCACATTTGAGGAACTTGCATACGAATTTTGCACAGTCGTCGAAAAGTTTTGTCATTAACGTTCTTTGGTTGTTTGTCTGTCTGTCTGTCTGTCCGTCTGTCTGTCCGTCCGTCTCTCTCTGCCTCAATGGCCATCTCTTTCGCACTGTCTGTTATTTTATGTTTTCCACTAGCTTTTGGCACAACGAATGCAAAAATGACAGGCCGAAAAGCAGACAGAAAACAGACAATGAGCCGCACACAAACTAAATAATGTTATTACAACAACAATAAAATTAAAACTTATCTTGCCGCCTGCGTCGGGGGCGAGTGCGAGTGCGAGCGAGACAACACAACGCCAAGTTGCAATTAATTTCATTTAGTTTTTTGCCACACGCCATTTTCTCGTGCCCGGGGCTCAGCCCCCCCCCCTTCCCCCTCTCTCTCCTAGTTTTTCCTTTCTATGTGCAACGAGAGTTGACTAAATGGGAAAAGTTTGAAGTTGAAGGCACAAAAGTCCTGGACAAGACAAATGAAAATCAGAGACAAAAGCGCCCATTTCCCAGAGCGAGATGGCATTATATGACGGCACTGTGGACTGCAGACAAACTGTTCAACGCAGAGTTGCATTTGGCTTGCCCCTTGTAGTTTCAGTTTATGAGTGGAACCGTTCACCCACCATACAACATACTCTTCAACAAGGGGCAACAGTAGAACTGCTAAATAAATTTCTCTAGCAACACTCAACTTTCTGGCATATGTTTTGAAAATCAGTTTTACCTCATTTTACAAAAGTTTTAATGTTGGCAAAAAGTATTTTAAATATATACAGAAATTCAGAAGTTTACGTTAAAACGAATGTGATGAAAAACTTTAGAAAGGATTAAATATTTTACGATTTCTTTTTACAAATGACATTTCTGACTTGACATTTTTTAAGGTTTGCAAACTTCCAGCAATTGTTGCTAAATCAATAATGTACTTAAACAATAAATATAATATTGTTACTACTTTCGAATTCTTATGTATTTGTTGAAATGCTTAACTAATTCAAATTTAAATAACAAAAAACTTTTATTTTTCTTAATAAAATCTTTAATTTTCGAACCTCGCCAATAGTTTAGGATACGGTTTTATTGCCCAGCTAAAGTTTAGCTAAATGAATTTAAGAGAAACTTGCAATTTACAACCTGCAACGCACATCCATTTGGGTCCTGTGTAGTGGAGTGTGAACCTCACTTGAATTTGCTCGTAGAATTTTGTGGCATCTTTTGTATAATTCGTTAGCCCGACAAAAGTTTTTCCTGGCACGTAAAATGGCGCTTAAAACTTTATTGTTTTGGTGAGGTGCAGTTTGGCCGTTCTGTTTTATGGTCAAAAATTAACACTCTCTGAACTCTAAAAACCAACCCCTGCATTTTGCTCCCCCTCTCTTTGCACAGATGTGCCGGACATTGTGTGCCAGGACTATGCGGTGCCTCACATGCAGCAGCTGCTGCCCAATGCCGCTGGCACCGCCACCGCCCGCAGCTCACTCAATGCATCCATCGTTGCGGCTCCAGTTGTTTCAGCAGCAGCAGCAGCAGCAGCAGCAGCAACAGCGGCTGGGGGACCAGGAGCAGCACCACCCGTACCACCGCCACCAGAGAAATATTACGCAGCAACACCAATTTGCAGCAAAGCAGCGTCGGGACCGCCAGGCTCACAGAGCAGTGGCTCGTTGAGTTTGAGCTCCTCGAATACGGCAGCGACCACGCCCACGCCAACGGGCGGCAAACCACATCATTACAATTTGGATATGAGCGCTAATTTCGCCGACATCAACGCGGAGCAGGCCAATTGCCAAGTGCAGGAGTTTCCACGCCAGTCCCTGGTCATCGTCGAGAAGCTCGGCTCTGGTGTATTTGGTGAACTGCATTTGTGCGAAACAAATGTGCTGAAGTAAGTATCCACAAAAACCACCACCGTCCCCACCCTAAACTACACTACACAACCCCACAATGTACTTAACCGAGTCGTGTGTTGTGTCTGCTGCAAGCGAACCAAAAATCATTCGGAAAATGCAACTAAAATAGCTGCGTTAGGCTTACGGTATATTTTCCGGCTACACTCAAATGCCAGTAAGCTGGCCTTTTTGAAAAGCAGCGAGACTTCAATGCATTTCAACAACAGCACAGATGGAATGCCACAACAGCGGTTTAGGCCATAAAAACTGTAGCCCCAGTTTAATCTTAAAACTTTAACTAATTTTGAGAGCGAGCAAGAGATAAAAACAATGTTTGGCTGAATTCGATAAGAAATGTTATTTGCATTAAAAAAAATATTTCGACTACAACAGTCTGATGTGCTTATGATGAAAATATAAGTAGAAAATGTGAAACAGAGAATTAATCAAAAGTTAGTCTCTAATAAGTCGTAAAGGATACAAATTGAATAACACATATTATTTTTCTTGTATATCAATGAAAATCAAAAAAATTTAAGTTTACTGCAGATACGAAAATCACTTTATTTAAAATGTTTAAAGAAAAGAAATTTATCTTAAATAAGCATCTTAAATATACATTTTAATCTCAGTGATAGTTGCGAATTAGTTTTATTAAAAAACAAATAAATTTCATCGAATAGCCGCAAATGAAAAGTTTACATCAAATGAATCATCTATTTTGACATATTTCCAAATTGGTTTCTTGACTTTCAACAAAGACTGAAATAAAAGATTATCCAATTCAGCAAATATGTCGCTGACGTTGGACAAATGAAAAGAAAAATCAAAAAGTCGTATAACAACAGTTGACAATGAGAAAAACCGCAACGCTTTAATGCCACACACACATAACTGTAAATATATATATAAATAAATATATATATATATATATAGATAGATAGAGTACATCAAACGGTTAGATGGAAAGATATACGAATCAAAAGGCTGTGCATTGGCTCATCTCTACCCGCTGCAGGTAGTTGCATGCAGCAAGCAGGTAGCAGGTTGCTGGTTTTGCAGGATATAATACCACGTCTGCGGTAACAAGAACAATAGCAGCACCAACAATAATAACAACAGACGCACATGCTGGCCACAAAAAAGCTTATCAGAAATTCCATTATGAAAACTTTAACCAAAAAAGGCAGCAACAGCAGCAGCAGCAGCAACAGCAGCAACAGCAGCAGCAGCAACAGCAGCAGCAGCAGCAGCAGCAGCAATGTCAACAACCAAAACCAAAGGCAGCAACCAGACGCAGGCGAGACAAGTTGAGAGCTGAAAACAGCCATTGTATTCGAGTGGGTGTGGAGAGGGGAGAGGGGAGGGGGAGAGGGTGGTGATGGTGCAAGTTACCTTTGATTTCATTTTGCCGTTTAATTAAAGCTTTTTATTGCACATTATACATATATGAGGAAGGGCGTGGCCTGGCCATACATTGGCTACAATTTGCTACATTCTGCAGCTGCCTCTGCTGCTACCTCTGCTGCTCCTGCTTCTGTTGCAGTATGTTTTCATTTTCGCAGACAGCCCGATGTATGCGTCAAGTGTGTGTGTGTGCGTGTGTGTGTGAGTGAGTGAGTGTGTGCGTTTGATTTTCCACTTGCATGTCTATTATAATTTTCATCTGTGGTCTAGCACAATAAAGTCCATCTGTTGTCTGATAACTGTCTATCCAGCTGTCTATTAATATTTTATCAGAGTGCCACGCCCAGCACAAGTGGCAGACGGACGACCTCGTTCGATGCCAACCACTTGAAGTCTTAACCCCCTGTGTTGTGCTTCTGCTTGTGTGTGTGTGTGTGTGTGTGTTAATTATTTTGCATACAGCTGCCCAGAACCTGCAGCCTGTGGTCATCCTTGCTGCCTTTGCCTCTAGTTTTTCTACCACTGCAGTGCAATATTACGTATACGTAATATGTTTTGTGGCTTTCTAACCGCAAATCTATTAAAGCAAGCAGGCAAATCGAATGGTAACGGAACGTATCGAAATTGCCAGGGCAACCAGGATTGACAATAGCAGTAACAGCAGTGTCGGGACACTGACCAGGACACTTTTGAGCTACAATAATTGATTTTTGCGATAGAGAGCAATTGTCATGGGCATACATAGCTCAATTGTTATATATGTATGTAATTTGGCACTGCTGTTCAGATAGAATAAATGGAAGCCAGGAGACCGTGAGTTGTGGTCGAATGTGGAGAGAAATCTGCGGCTAACACTGGAAAAGTTACAAAAGGAAAGAGTCGTACGTTGTGATTTATCGAATATCGATATAATTTATATTTATATATATAAATATATTATTTACAATATCTACTTCCATTAATAACTTTAGTCTCATAGATAATAATTTACTTTTACCATCAATTGATACCAAATCTTGAATGCCAACTTCCTATTCCCTCTCACCCTTTCAACATAAATATCAATCTTATATCTTACAGCGCCACCCTTGTAGCTGTCGCCACCCTACGTCCTGGTGCTAGTGATCATCTGAGAAAGGAGTTTCGCAGCAAGGCCAAGCAGCTTGCGCGGCTCAGCGATCCGAATGTGGCACGTTTGGTGGGCGCCTGTCTGCGGGACGAGCCCATATGCATTGTGCAGGACTATTCCAATTGTCTTGGTGACTTGAATCAATTTCTGCAGGAACATGTGGCCGAAACAAGCGGACTGATGGCCAACAAGAGTCTAAGGTAGGTGGTGGAGACACAGAGAGAGAGTGAGAGAGATAACGAAACAGAGAGAGACAGAGAGAGTGGGAGAGCTGAGTTTTTCCCTTTTAGCTAAGCGGCACTCTAATGTGTTTTGTCTCTTTTCGTTTACTGGCTGCGTTTTTGCGTGCGTTTTTATCATGTTTCCTGTACCGACGCCATTTGCCGACGCTACACTTCCGGTCTCGTGTTCAATGATTACGCCGATCTACCAACGAACAACCACCGAACAACCACCAACAACCACCAACAACCACCAACAACATGCGCAAACGGATGTAAAAACTTCGTTAACTTTGCTGCTGTTGCTGCTGCTGCTGCTGCTGCTATCGTCGTCGTTGTCGTCCTTGCCACACGCGAAAACTTTTGAAATACTCATTTGACGCTGGCATCCTCCCTTGGCATCCGTTTCGTGACCGCCCAACCACCACCCCCAACCGAACACTGTTGTAGCTATGGCTGCTTAGTCTACATTGCCACACAAATTGCATCGGGCATGAAGCATTTGGAGCAAATGAATTTCGTACATCGGGATCTGGCAACAAGGTAAGTACTTGAGATAAGAACACCTTACGCCACTGGTTGTGCCCCCTCTGTTTGAATTTCTGTCGCATCATTGCAGCAAATTGAACTTTAAGTTAACATGTTGAAAGTTTCTCTACTTATTTTTTGGCATTTTTTTTTTTTATGTGGTGCGTGCTCAGAAAGTTTTTCAACTTGCGTCTGAGAGGCAATCGAAAATAAAAAATAAGAAGGTGTCTTAAAAACTAGATGCGCCTTCATTTCACCTTCTCAATTTCGAAAAATATATTTTTCATGAATTTTATGAAATTAAAAAAATATGAATACTTATTTACAAGCAAATATTCATTACATTTGAAATAATTGAATTACTCATCGTGTTATGTGTAATATTAAATTAAACGCTGAAGTATCGAAAAAATCTTCGTGAATTTCTTTTTACATGTAAAATAAAGATATTTGATCCCAAAGTTAAATTTTCGCAATGTTATTACAATTGAGCACCTGAGAAAACTGAGCGCAAATTGGTTTATGGAACACACTTTGCATCGCCAATTTCGTCAGAATTCTCAAGTTACTTTAATGAAATTGCGTTGCCCCCACAAAACGACATTAACTAAAAATATCCCACAATTTCCCGCTGAATTGCCGGGAAGTGCGAGTAGTGAAAACTGAGTAAAATGCCAGGCAAGTTATAAATAAGATGGTAATTCAATATATCGAAGAGCCCGCTGTCTGCACATTTGCGCATAAAATGTAATCAATTAAAATTAATTTGCTAATGAAAATGTCAACAAGGAGAGTTGCCAGCAACAGCAACATCAACAAACATGACAGCAACAATAACAACAAAAGACTGGCAACACTTGACGACGTTCCTGTCGCTTATGGGCGAAATTCGTTCCCTTCTCTTATTTTTTTTTTGGTTTTTTTTTTTTTTTGCTTTTAGCTTATATAAATGAATGATAGACATTGTTGTTATAGCAGCGTCCATCGCCCCGCCCCGCCCCGCCGAACTGCCAGCGTCGTCATAACAAATCAATAGACTTGTAAGCCATGTTACGTGGCATGCTCTGGCCATATTTCTTGAATGTCTTTTGAAATCCAATAAGAAATTTTGCTATTTTTGGGCACGCAATTGTCAAACACAATCCTCTGTCTGTCTGCCGCCCCCTCAGCCCCGTCTGCCCCGCGCTCCAGCACTCAAATGACTTCCATTGCATAACAATGCAATCCAATAAAAATAATAAAACCAAAAAAATGGTAGTAGAAAGGTATACCATTTGACAGCAATTGGCCATGGCGTCCAACTCTGGGCCATAAGTTATCTCTTTCCATTTTTTTTTTTTTCCTTAGCCATGTACAAAATTTGTTTCTCAGCGACGCCATATGAATTGCTAGCCATAAATTTGTGTACATGACAATTGGACGTATGCGCAACAAAACTACATTTGTTGCGTATGCAAAGGTCCTTCTGCCATTTATAATTCTACTGTAAACTGTACAACATATTAAGCTATAGAAATATCAGCTTAGATTTGCAGCCGGACAAGGTTAAAGTTCAGCTCTATTAAATGGGCTGTCTAGCCACAAGAATATTGTGGGTCTATTTTTGAACTGCTTATCCAAATCACAGACAAGTTAACTGACCCGTTCTAAGGCAATTTGAGTTACATACAGCTTCAATTAGTGTGTCAAAGCCACCGAGCTTAAGCCTGTCAGTGTGGCATCAACTAAAGCACTTAGGGACAGGACTCCTTTTTTGGCTAGCTTAACATATTTGCCATAAAAATTAACTAAGATTTCAGGCTGAATTCACTTAAATAGAATTTCTGCTACATTTGCCCAGGCAAACAAAGAATCCAAGCACAAGCACAAATACACAAATACACAGATACACACATAGATACACACACACACACACACTCGAATGAACGAATGTATTCCAGGCATTGTTTGATTTGCCATTTTACCTGGCGCTCAGACAACGACTAAGGAAACATCAGCAAATATTAGCTGGAAAAACCGCAAACGAACGACAAGTGATGGAAAAGCTGCCAAACGATGTTTGCACAGGATTCTGGCAATAAGAAATACAAGTCGGGCAGCTTCTTTAAACAATATATATATATATAGTAAAACTGAGAGAAATTAATTAATAATAACTATTTTTTTTTTAATGTTTTTACACTGCACTTTAAATGCACTTTGTTTGGTTTTAATTTAATAATATTTACTGCCCAAATTTTTATGATACTCTGTTGAATTTGTGCAGCTGGCAAATCTTAGGTCTAAAGTACTTTTGCAACTGCCACAACAAACCGTTTCACGCCGCTGTGTCCACTTATTAGCTAAAATTTCACAACAATTTCAACCGACTGCCCGCACAACTGTAAAGTAGTTCTGGCCACAAGCCAAATTTGCACAAATTTGCTAGACACCCCCCCCCCCCTTTCTGCCACATCCCTCCTCCTTTTGGCAATGGAGAACTTGTCACACAGCACTGCAAGGCATACAAATTGTTTGGGGCAATGTTTTGGGAAATCGGAGATGGGGAAATTGTGGTGCGACGGCCACTATTAAAATTTTATACTTAACTAATGTGCTGTTGGTTGGGATTTTACTTCTGGTCGGATTCCGATGGCAAACAGCTGACGTAAACAGTGTACATAAAGAAAATACTCAGAAGTACCACAAAAGAGGAAATTCAGTAAATAAGCGCCACACAGTTGCATGGCAGCTTAGACACACAAGCTTACATGTGTTTAGTCAACAGGATGTTGAATTGTCTTTGGATTTGTGCTTTTGTAGTTAGTTTTGTTGCTTTTTCTTGGTTTTTGTTGGCAACGCCCATGTAGGAAATGAGTTTATTGCTGTTGTAAATATTGCAAAATGTTTGTTTTGTGTGCACCAATAAAAACAAAAAATTATTTTATTCCCCACCCACTCCTAAGCTATGCCCGAAACCCTAGTTGATGTCCGAAAAATTCGAAAATTCTCTCAGCTTCTGCGGTTTTTAGTTTGGTCTTCCGTTGACTAGCCAGAGTTGCCATGTATCATTGATTCCACAGTTTTTTGTTGGAACAATACGGAGATTGGGCTACAAGCAGAGTTGCAAGCTGTGTTTTATAATTTAAGTGCTTGTTTTTAACCACAACTTCAGTCGTCTTTCGTCGTCTTTCGCTGTCTGCCGTCAGTCAGATTGCTCAACACAAAAACCTAATGTGGTCAAGAAAATGAAGCAAATATGTTTAAATATTTAAATGCAATTCTTATGCAATATTTATACCAGTTCCAAATACAAAAATATTCAAAACCACTGAAAAGAAAGCACTCGAACTGCAAACCTTTAACCTCATACTGACCTCAAATTCCTAAAACATTTTTAAGAATTATTTATAGCACAAATATAGAACATGGAAACATTTGGTTTTTACCAGACAGCTTTTAATTTGTCCTTAAATTTATTTTAAGCTTAATTCAAGTCTGTTAATATTCTTAGTAAAACCCAAATATCTTGCCAACAAAAATTACTTCAAAACACTTTTGTTTATTATTTCTTGTAAAATTTCTTTGATGGATTTCATAATTCTAAACATTTTTCATCCACCCACACATAACTTTACAAGAATTTCCAATCAATTGCACAATTAATTCTGAAGTATCTAGTATCTAGAAGTAATAAGCAGAAGGCTCGTAAACTAAAAGTGATTTAAATGGAACGACGTTGTCGTTATGGCAACACTTTTATCAACATTTCCGGCCAACAAGGCGTGAACGCATGTGAAGGAAGTTGAGAACCACAGGACATGAAAATAAAACAAGCATCTGTTGTTGCTGGCCCGGCTTCCGCTTCTGCATCTGCATCTGCATCTGGTTCTGCTTCTCCGTCTGCAACTGCAACTGCATCCTTGGCCGAAAAGAGCAATGCATTTCAATTTCGGCCTTTAAATAGTTTTGCCTACTTTCGAGCGGCAAAGCAGCTGCAGCTGCAACAGCAGTGCCAACAAAAAAACAACAACAACAACTAAAAAAAAATGTGCCCTCTTTCACTAGCTCGTTTGGTCTGCTGAAAGTTTACACTACACAAATATGCAGAACACACACACACACACACACACACACACAGAGACATACTCGCCTGCACACACTTATCTATATATATACATACAGACTCGTAGAGGCACCATCCATTTCCTTGCATCCCACTAGACTGCTGCATATTCTATAACGACGCATTTTTTCCCCCCGTTTGCTGCTGCTACAAAACTCTTATCAGCGCCATTTCCCTTTTGGCCAAGGGTGGGCGGCATGTAGGGCGGGCGTGGCACTGCTTGCACCCAGAAATTGTTTAAAAATAGTTTGCAAGTGGTAAAGAAGATGATGAAAAAATAGACCCGCACACACACGCACACACACACAGACACACACTCGAGTGAAAGCCCCAAGATATGAAATTTTGCGCTGAGTGTTGAGTGTGGGGCAGCCAAAAAGTGGGCGTGTCCCGACTGTGTTGTCATTTATTGCTGTGCGTAGTTTTCATGTAATTTTCAAGTATTTTTTCAACAGCCAAAAACTGTGCAGAGTCTGCCACATTCCCAAAAACTTAGCATAGGGTAGATTAGGCGTGGCAAGACTGAACTGAGGAAAGGCAATTTGGCTTATGTGATATGAAATGACATCGAGAGATTAATATAAATTCTAAGTACATTGTAATCGTGCTAATTGATTAAATTTTAATTTAATAAAAATAATACATTTTATTTTTGTTGCATTTATAATATATTATATTATTTTACTTATTTTTATTTAATTATATATTTCATTTTATATATTAAATACTAATGAAGTTCTTTCACTTCATTTATTATATTTTTAATTTTGATAAAATTATTTATTTATTTCAATTACTTTTAATTAACTTTTAATTGTCTAATATTTCACTATTTGAAGTTTATATAAGATATATTTAATACAAATACATCAATACGTCTACAAGAGAGTATCTAATTGTCTAAATCGCTTGATCTGCAACATTGTAACTTATTTCTCATGCCTCTTGTTGGCAGCCGCAATGCAGCAAACTTTTGTCAGTCACCCACCCACACGGCGCAAGAGTGTGTGTGGGTATGTTGCATGCATATGTGTGTGTGTGTGGGTGTGTGTGTGTGTGTGTATAACCCATCGTTGTCGTTGTGTCTGGCCCCATAGCGCACATCAGCTAAGTAAATAACATTTTTCGCACTCTTAGTCACGTTCCTAATCATTTTTATTTGGTAACTGTTTGGAAAATGTTTGCACACCAGCAGCAGCAGCAGCAGCAGTAGCAGTAGTAGCCGCAGTCTACTACTTGTACAACACTCTCTCTCTCACACACACACACACACACACACTACTTGTCACACACACACACTATGACTATACATAGAATATTTGTTGAAATGAGCTTTGGCACTAATATCGTTTATTAGCTTGGCACTTGAGTGTTTAAATGCTGAAAAATTGTTCGTGATAGTCCTTGGCAGGACAACGACGGACGTGCAACGCTTGATGGCTTGAGAGCGGAAATGGTTGATGGGATGGGGAAGGAGAAGGAGAAGTGAAGGGGGAAGTAGGAGGAGGAGGGCGAGGGAAGCAGCAGCGCGCTGAACGTCCTCGCCATCGTTGAGTTTAATTTGAAATTAGTTGAACAGTTGTCGGTTTTGCAAACCAAGCATTTTTGTGTGCGGGGCACAAAGGTTGCAGGGGCAGTTAGGTTGCTGAGAACGTTGTAATAGGTCGTGGGCTCAATTGGGCTAAGGAAAAGCCACCGCAACAGAATTGTGGCTCTCAAGTGATAGCTGAAGATGTGAGCAAGGTCAGCATTCGAAAAATGCAACAGAGAAGTTAAGAGAAATATACAAAAATTAACCGGAGTCTAACTGATCTCACTTTAAATTTAATTATATAAAATAACATAAATCAACTAAAAATTAAAATGTGTGGGCTATAAAAAATAAAAATGTTTATCTTAATAAAATAAATGTAATTTCCCAAATATTCAACTGTTTGTAAACATAAATGCTATATTTGCAACCACAAAAACGGACACATCAATTATAAAATGTGGACATGAACTGCTTTGTAGTTCAGATAGTTAAATCGATTGTTGAACTTGACAACTTTGCATTAAAAACTTAGTGACAGCTTTTCAAAACCCACTAAAAGCTGCACCTGCATTTGGTTAGCTTACAACACACACACACATATTTATATAACAGTATACACAGATAGATTATGTGGGCGTGGCTGTTTGTGGCAATGCGATTCCCGTCACTGCTTCTGTTGCTGCTGCTGTTGCTGTTGCTGCTGTTTGCATATTGTTATTAATTTTCATTTTGAATGGCATGTTGACAGTCACTTTGACACTGACAGCTTTGGTAAAAAGTAGCAGCCAAGTGGCAGAGAGAGATAGAGAGGCAGCAACAGCAGCAGCAGCAGCAGAATTGAATATGTTGATCCTGCAGGCAGAGCCGAGAGATGAGAGTTGAAAGCTGCTACGACCAGTCGGCGTCAAAAGGTTTATAATTTCAAAACAGTCAACTGATGTATCACGTCAACAATATACAGCAGGTGTAAATCTCGCACACACACACACACACATTGTTTTTGTTTACTTGTGTGTGTGTGTGTGTAAGTTTGCAAGCTTAACTTTTGGCCAACATAGAGCAGCAATTGCCGCTTGCTGTTGAACAGCTGATAAGCAAGAGTCGCCCAACCACAGTTTCAAGTCTGCAACTCGTTCAAACTGTCAGCTAATGATATTTTTATTTAAAACCCAGTTGGGGTCTTTTCAGTTTGCTGTTTGGCCAGCTAAGCTCAAGTGACGTTTCCTTGGCTCGTTACAGCCTCTCGAGCTTTCGCTTTTTGCTTTCTTAATTACACCACTCGACAAATGGCTCACAAAGTGCAGCAGTGCAGCTCAAGAAAATTGCAGACACGCAAATAGCCTCAACCCCCGAGGTGCCTCGCAACTGAACTGAATATCAGTTGCAGCGAGGGGTTAGCCAACTTTAAAGCAGCTAATACTGTTTAGAAGCATTTATAATTTTTTAGCAAAATAAACGTTTTTTTCTTAATTATTTAGAGGGTATTTTTTACTTCTTGTGTTTTGCATTCTACTCGCCAAAGTCAAAATACCCAACGACAAACAGTTTATTTTGAGGCACAGCCAAACAATGCCGCTGCTGCAGCCTTGGTGTTTCGAGTGCAACCCTTTTGGGGGCACGTTGCATGACAGAAAACCTTGGGCCAACTCGACGTATGCGCAATATTTGGCCTGAACGTCAACCATATTTATTTACTTCTTACTTTGCGTGTCGCGTTCAAACAGTGGCCAACCTTTTGAACATGTACCCATATGAAAATGGGGCAATTAAGGTTCATAAAGTTTCCACATAATTGTGCTTAACATTCAACAAGGAGTAACTTAATCCTTGTCACAGAAAAATATTAAACAATTATTATTTTGCATATCTATAATACAAAAATATGGAAGTCATTATAAAATTGCAAATATGATCACAAAATAGCACTAATGACCAATCAAAATAATATGAAAAATAAAATTAAATATCCATTGCATTTTTTTTAATGAGCAGAACTTAACTGTATTCCACAGACCATAAAATAAATAACTGCAACTGGATTTGAGTCTTTTTGTTCCCACTACAACTGGGAACATTTCACATGAGCAACCTGCAAGTTCTTCATTTTCAACATATTCCAATTCAACAATTTGTTGAAAATAATATATTTACATATGCATATGTATAAATACTTCTATATACATATATGTGAATATGTGTGTATGAAAATATTTCGTTGGCCGTTTTGTGTTTTTGTCGTTTTTGGGGTTCGGGATTCGGGTCCCATATCCGTTGCTGTTGCTGTTGTTGTTGGCCCGCATTTCGACACCTTTTTCGCACATAAATTTTAATAACACATTCCAGGAACACAGTGCACGTATGTTGCACCACCCACACGCCCACAAAATACATGATATATATACATATGTATGTACATATGTATTTAAATGTATATATTTTTATACATATGTGCACAACACACAAAACAATTCCCAAATGTAGAGACACGTAGCTCTGAAAAACGCTGCTGTTGCTGCTGCAATTGGCAAACAAGTCAAGGTGGTAAATAGCAGTGGAGTCAACAGAAGTTGGTTAGGGGCGGGGTTTGGTTTGGTGGGAGGGAGGGATGTATCCAACTGGGACGACCTACATGGCGCTCATTTTGTGTCAACTGCACAACGTAAATTGCCAAAAGGGCAGTCAAGAACAACAACATTAACAAAAAACAGCAACAACATGGGGCAAACAACAAGGTACACGCCCGTTGACAAGTAAAAAGTGGGAGGGGGGCATCAAACAACAAAAACACACACACACACACAGTAGCAATAACAGCAGCAGTCAATAAACTATAAAATATGCAATGTTGAATATATATATGTATATATTTTGTATATATATTTTTTCAACGAAAATATTTTATGCATGCAGGTGAATTGATTCAACGAGCTGCCAACGAATGAATGCATAAGCCAAGCTGGCATTCAGTCAGCGAAACCAACCAAATGGCAACCAACGTTGCACCCAAAGGAAATTAGCTTGACAGGAAATTCCACAACAACATTGCGACGAGGTCGCGAAACCACCAAGACCACCCACAATCCACAACCCATTGCAACAGTCGTTGCCCCCGCCCCGTCCCTCCCTCACCCCAACCCCAATCCCAACCCCATCGAAACTCTGGTTGCCGCAATGCACGTTGACATTTTCACTCATGCCGATTTTCATATTACATTTGGTTGAGCTTAAATGACAAATGTGGTTGGTAAGCCGACGTCTGGGAACTGCGTCCCCGGGTTCTGTTCCTGCTGCTGACTTCGGTTCTCGGTTTGGGTCTGGGTCTGGGCATGGATGGACTGCTCGACTGTGCAGATCGCTTGCCGGCTTGCATTGAAGTTGAGGCATTTTCGGTTTGCGGTATTATTGCTGAAAGACAGCCGAACAGCCGAACAGCCAAACGGACTGACTGACTGACTGACTGCCTGAATAACTCTACATTTGAGTTCCACAGATTGTATGTGTGTGTGTTTTTGTGTGTGTGTGTGTGTGATTGACTGCATACTCCTCTGTCTGGTCGCGTTGGCTTTGTGATTGAGATGGATTGCGTTGGTGGTGGCAGAAATGCGGCGACAACGACTATCATGTTGTTGACTGCCTATCATTTTTATACTCTGATGCCATTGTAAACAGAGTATATTGTTTTGTCTAGGAACTTGAAGTGTGTATCGATAAATTGCCTAATTTTAATTGGTGGTTTGTTGCTAACCTTTGCTTGTGACACTTTTATGCCAGGAGTCGCTGCTTTCCCCATCCGAAAAGTCACTAAAGATGTTTCCCTGCCACCTTTTTCAGCTGGTATCAGAGTAATATACGGTCGGTAAAGTACAATTGCAACGTTGTCTGATGTACGAAAGAGAATCAAATCGATAAAAAACATAAAAGAAGGGAAATGACGACTTTGGGCATTTGCCTATTGTTTAAAGCCGAATTAAGAGCTGTCAGAAGTTAACGTGTTCATGCAAAAGCAAGCAATAGTAAAAGACTGACATACCAACAATAATATTAATAATAAAATATTAAAAAATAAATGCACTGGGCAGGTCAACGACGAGGCAATCGGATGTCCTCCTCCACATTCCACGTCAGATGGATGAATGAAAGCCATCAATGATGGGCCGATGGTCAGTTTGATGAGTTTCTGTCATTTATGTGTTGGCCATTAGCAGTCGAATTAATCGAAATGGCTTAGCTAATTGCCACAAAATGTTTCAATATATATGCAATTAGCAGTGAAGGTAAAAATGTACCGCAATAGATAGAAATGAATACTCAATGGAAATGAATACTCAATATGAATACACAGAACTCTACTCTGCTCGAAAAGAAATTAGATACATTTTAGCCCTCTCTGAACAGAGTAACTAAAAGGCAGAAATTAACCTTAATTTACATATATATATAAGACACAGATTTATATTTGTACTAGAAAGTAGTAACCAACCTATTTGAAGAATATTTGAAGAATTATATGATAAATAAATAAACAAAACTTAAAACATAAATGAGCTGCCAGAAAATCTTTAGTTATAGTTGCAACATTCATGTGTTTATTCTGTCAAAATGCATTTACAAATGTGGTTTAGACACGAAGATCGACTTAGGATATTTATATTTATTTGTGTATTTGAATAAACAAACGATTGCTTTAGAAGTGATGGGAATATACAAAGCTCAGTCTTCATTGCTATTAAACTAATATTGATTCCAATGGAAGTGTCTTAATGGGTGTTCCGTCCCATAATAAGGCCTTTTGGAGCCGAAACAACCCCTGTGCATTTGCACGGCACAACAACAGCAAGGACAAACAATTACGAGGACAAAGGATCACAATGAGATGCCTATCGGTGCCTATAAATAAATTTGCCATCGCCAAGTCAAAAGCAATACACAAAAGGCAACAAAACTGCGAAAATATTTTGGAAATTAATGCAAAGGCGTGCAACACATATAAATAAAATTGGAGAAAGGAAAACACGCATACGCAGTGGATGATAGCTAAGGGGTGAGGGGGTGGAAAAGCAATAAAACCGTCAAGTTGGCAACATTGACGGCGTCGAGCGGGACGAGACAGTATAGCGTTTTACGACTGTAGACGATGTCAACAAATAGAGCAAATACTGTCACAGTTGCGGCAGGATCCAGGAACCAGGAACCAGCAGCAACAAGGACCAGCTCAGTCTGAGCCCAGCACCTGCGGCCTAAAAGTATGCAATAAAAAGGGCAGCCGCTATTTTCGTCGTCGCCGCTTTGCATTACTCCTGCCAAAAGGACTTGGCTGCGTTTCCTTTGATGCTCTCAATAAGCTGTCTGCAATGGGTATACTACTTTGTGGATTGCAGCTTAGAATAAAATATTTGGATTGAAGATTTAGTCAGTCCAACTAAACAATTCAATTCATTAGATAAATATACAATCAAATTAATCCTTGAATTGGTATCTTTTATAATTTGTGAGACATTTTTTATAAAATTAGACAAATTTATAAAATTTGCGTATTTTTACAGAGTATCTCCACAGCGTATATCTATTTGCATTTACAATGCTTACTTTGTTTGCAATGCGCTTTTAATTTGACCGCGTCTGTTGGAAACGACGACGACGCCGACGCCGACGTCGACGTCGACTTTGGCGTCCTTTCCTTTGCCAACGCAGCGGCGCAGAAACTTAATTTTGCTTACTGTTGTTCTTGTTGTTGTTGCTGTTGTTCTTGTTGCTGTTGCTGTTGCTGTTGTTGTTGTTGTTGTTGCTGCTGTTGTTGTTGTTGAAGTTGCGTTTTTGCATTGCCTTGCAAAGTTTGTCGAGTCGCTAAAACTTTAGCCATTTGTTGTTCTTGCAACAGTTTCCAGAACGAGGCTATTTGTTGCTTCGCTGGGCCAGACGACATCAACGTAAATGTCTCCCCAAAACCAATCATTTCCTTTAGATTCTCAGGCCAACGCCGACGACTCGTTCCTTACTATCTCTCAGCGGATGCCTTACGAGGCGAGCTACATTTTAATATACTTGTGGATGGCATTGGCTCAGTGCCATTTACAGCGACCCTTTCCCCTCTAGTGTCACGCAATTTTCTTACCAAAATAAATTTTATTTCGCACGGTTTTTGGTTTCTCAACGTCGTTTTTCATTTCATCGGTCGCCCTGTTTATGAACTGCTTGCCTCTAAATTGTCTTTATGCCATGGGCCAACTGCATGCCACTTAGACGTTGTCCTTTGACTCAGCCGGCTCCATGCTTAACTTTCCTTCATTTTCTTTCCTGGCTCTATTCCTGTTTTTCTTTTTTATGTTTTTTTTATTTATTTTTTTTTTTGATAATATTTTCATTTTGGCAAAATGGCATCCTTTGGGTGAGCGAACAGAGCGCCGAAAATTTTTGCTTAAATTTAGTTTTATCCTTCTTTTGGTCGTCAGACTGCATATTTAGTCGACGTATCCTGAGGGAAATTAAAATGTGCTTACCGAATAATTTGAGTCCATTTGGCTACTGACTACTGACTTTTAAAGCCCTTTAACGGAAATGGAGAATGGGTATTTAAGAATTTCTGCACAACAGAACTGACGTTGAGAGGCCTAACTTATATTTGTAGTTATAGTTATATAAGTATATACATACGTTATATATAAGCTCTCACATACGTTATATATATCTCTAAAAGTTAGTATCTATAATTTTGGGGCCTGGGATCAGCTTTGACATAAATTTATATAATCTTCTGTAATTCTACAAATAGATACATGCAAATAGGAAAATAGTCACAAAAAAAGTTTTTTTTTTTTTATTTCTTTAATCAAATATATAATTAATTTGTGTCAGTATGGTCCGTCTTTTAATTTTATATGAAAAAACTATGTGTAAATATGCATCAAACTTTATTAACAACTTTCCCATCAATCAAAGCCATGGCTAACAGGTTAAAATCCACCATTTTTTGTGTATTTTTTCCTGAATGGCCAACATCGTTGTCTCTATTTATGCATGTCAAATATGATTTTATTGACTTTTGCAATTTTTCGAGCGTTATATTTATCAAGTGCACCCACACTGAGTGTGTGGCAAAGAAATGGATCAAACGAATGCCGTCTGTTTGATTCACGATGATTTGTGAGTCGGATCAATAGTAATGAAGCACTTGAAGTGAAAGCAGAATCCTTCAGAGTTCATTGATTTCATTAAACACAAGCTTTGAGGAAATATGAAACAAAACATTTACAGTAAACCGAATATTTTGTAATATTTTCGCAATTTTACAGAGTTGATTAAACTTATATTAATCTTTAAAAAAAATATATCTTATTCATTCTTCTCCTTGTTAGTTGTCAAGTTGCATTCATATTCAGGCTCATCATGTTGCTCCTTCTCAATTTTCTTCACGTTTCCATATTTATACCATATAACTGATACGATGCCCATGCCAATCCCTAAGATTATTCCAATCAGACAAATCGCGGCTAGAAACACCAGATAGTGGACATCATTCAGCAAATAAGCCAAGAAGTCAATAATCGGTTGAACCACCCAGAAGCAAACGATTTCAATTGGATTTAGCATCATTTTGTTACAGTTTCGATCTAGATTTAAAAATATATTGACAATTGAAGTCGAAAATGACTTAAGAATCGAAGTTTTTTCATTTTCATTTTACTCGACAATCAGTTAGCACTGAAATATGAAACATATTTCATTTTATTTAAAAATCAATTCGAACATATTCAATTTAAAAAAAAAATTCTAGAAATTTTCGCATTCTCATGGAGTTTCAGGAGTATTTGGAAAAACAATTGAACATATTCAATTATCATTTACACTCCGACTATGGACTGCTGATCAAGACGGCAACTTGCATTGCTTTTGGAGCACTCTGTGGCTGGTTGATGGGCATCGTAACTTGGGTGCTTTATAGGATAGCCAAATGGCTGGAAATACTGCCTGTGACTAAGTACAATTATCAGGATGATGACTTCGATTTGGATGCACAAACAGATATTGGGTATAATATCCAGGCCGAAAGTTCTATAACCACTTTAATGACAAGGCAACAGCATCAGGGGCAACATTAGAATCATCTGTCATTGATCCTTGGAGTGTGTGCGATAAAGTTCAAGACGGGAGCCATAAAAAATGCTTTAAATTGCTCTTAGACTGTCTCAAGTGGCAGGCGATTTGAAGCCGATTCTGAGGCAGAAACAAGTATTTTGCAACTGACTGCCGCAAACTCATTAGCAGATTTATATATATTTTATCAATGTTGCAGCGCTTTAAATTCAATTACTCATACGCCACGTAGCAACCAAGTCCACAGCAGAAAAGCTGCTCCACTCTTGGCATGTGTTGAACATTGCTTTGAACATTGCCGCAGGCTTGCAACATTTAATAAACCATATCTTTTATTTTTTGCTTCCTCTCTCTGTTGTGAGCTAAATTTTATAAAATTCTGGTTTTTGCTGGTCTGCGTGTTGCCTGCTGCTGATTTTCCACAAACAGCCGGCAGCTATTTTTCCACAAATTCTATATGATATGTATATATTGGCTGTCTTTTGGCGTTTCTCCTGTGTGGGTAATGAAGGTCATGACTTGATTTTAAATTAGCCTCGAAGCTCACTTTTGCTGAATGTTTTTTCGGTGATTGGTTTTACTGATGTATCCTATAAAGTTGCACCTTATGAATTGCAAACATTAACAATGCTTTCTTTGCAGGAAACTCAAAAAAAACAAAACTTCAACAAATTCCTTTGGTCTAGAAACAAATTCAAGATTGATCAAGACAATGATTATGACGTATAGGATAGTGAATAGAATTCGCAGACATGTATATGCACTTTTTATTAAATCAATTTAATTGTTTAATCAATAGATCTCATAGGTCGCACCTCCAACTTATAATATAATAATTGTTTGTATTTTGTCCTCAATTAAAAATATGGTTTCTGCTAACTAAAACTTATAGTGGAGTTCGGAATTATTAGTAGTTGTTGTTACTGGGATATTAAACAGAAATGTAAATAATGTTGTAAACATTGATGCTTTTGTTATTACTTAAGTTCTATAAGTAGCAAGTGAACAAATAAAAGCAGTAGGGATTTTAAGAAGTCGATCAAGCAAGCAACTAAAAAATTACCCCACAATAAAACGTAAAAGAACAGACAAATCTGGAAAACTTATAAGAGTTTTAATATAAACTCCATAATATAAATATACTTCTTATTATTCCCCAAATGTACAGTCTACATTTATAGAAGTTCGCTTTTCATTCATTGCTTTACCCGCAGTTATTAGCCTACTTTCAACAATTTGGCAACGTCGTCTGTTCTATTGTTGTTTAAAGACCATTGTCTATGCTTGAGCACTTGAGGAATGCTTACAACATTTCAGAAACAGACTCAGCAGCAACAGCACCACAGTGAAGACTCCGCGAGCGACTGGGAGCTAAGGGCCAAGAGCTGCGACTACGACAACCCTAATTCTGGAAAGCGCGATATAATTGCAAAAAAGTTACAATGAAGTGGGCGGAGGCAAGGAGTGTGGGGCAGCCATATTGCGGTAAGACTGAAAGAGAATCTGAATCTGAATGAATGGATGCCCTGACAAGGGGGTGGGTGGTTCAAAAACATTTAATCACCCAACGCAACCCACACAAGCCCGTGTAATTCATTTGACGTTGAATGCAGAGCTTAAGCCAGATGGTATTCCCCCTACCCTTCCACACGGGGGTTGCTCGCCACCCAAATGCAATCTCTATGCCCCGTTCTCGTGTTCCTCGTCCACGGGACACAAAACAGCTGTCAGCGTAGCAAATTTTCAAAATGCAACTCCCAAAAAGCTGCTATGCACTTTAGCAGGCTGGGAGCGTGGAAATGTGCTATAATTGATACATAAATAACAAGGGAGACTGGAACAATTGAGGATACTCGACTGCAAAATACCCTTTTTGTTATCTTCACTTCAATTAAATATGCAAAGAAATTAAAATGCATTTAAAAATTAGATATATGTAAAAAACACTAAAAAAAACTGAATCATTTTAGGCAATTATAAAATTCATTTCAACTTTCAATATTTTAATCAATATATATATACGTATGTATATATTTTTTCAAAGTCTACTTCAGATCAAAAGTAAAGTTAAACCTTTACATATGTAAAACAAAAAAGCACCCCTTGAATTACATTACAGGGTGTTCAAGTGCCAAGCCGCGACCAGACAGCCAAACAATCTAAGCCTTCGCCGGATGAAGTGTGCGTCGGTTGTGGGATTCATTAAGGTTTTTCATTTCATTGAAACATGAGCATTTGAGAAGTATTTTTCATATACATATGAATACGAATGCGCCGACGTTGAAATAAGTACTACAGTCTGTACATATATATATACATATATATATATAATTTATATTTTTACGATTTTTCCCGTACCGTGCGTAATGAGGCAGTCGGCTTAGACGGGATGGGATTGCGTTCGTTCGAGTGGGTGTGCCTTGTATGACTGTATGTGTGTGTGTGTGTGTATGTGTGTGTGTGTGTGAGTGTGTACGTTTGTGTGTATGTCCTTTTGTTATTGTCTAGGCAACGGCTCAGCGCCCTTTTTTATATGCATCAACAGCGCAGCAACGTCAGAGTTGCATTTTCCGGCACTCGCATTTCCATTGGGGAAATGGCATTGCCAAGTATTTTACACGGCTAGGATGCTCGTCTCACTATCTGCCTGTCTGTCTGTCTCTCCGTCTGTCTGTCTCTCTGTTCTGCCTCTAATTTTGGTACATTGAACCGTCTCTCACTTATGTTTGCATCTGTGTGCGGTTCACTTGCAACGCGACTCCTTTTGGGGGTATTTTTTGTTAGTCAAACTAGGAAACTAAAGCAAAAGAGGTTTTACAAAGAGCGTCCTTAAGGAGTACTCTAAAATAACTTCTTACTTTTCTATACAAGATACCTAGTTGTGTACATCATTAGAAGCTTCCACATATCTACTCCACTCAATATTGATTTATCCATTCGAATGATATATTTTATATTATTCCCGGGTCGTTTCGATTAATTCACCTGCTAATGGCCAGCACATAAATAACAAAAACTCAAACATTCTGACCACAGGCAGAGAATCATTGCCGGGTTTCATTCATTCGCTTAGCGTCATGTGGAATACAGAGGATATCCGATTGCTTCGCAGTGGACCTGCCCAGGCAATCTATCGCCGTTTTTTCCAGTGTATTGCCTGGCTGCTCTACGGCATCGCGCGTTGTTGTCATTTCTTCAAGTTGCGCTACAACTCACAGGAGAAGCAATTGGAGCAGATACAGTATCATCCCATCGCCTCCAAGTTTGTGGTGATTGTTAAGTTTCTAATATTCCTAAGCGATTCAGTGAATTATATTGTGCTCGGTCTTGTCCTATGGATACATATCTTTCGCGTCGAGGGCAGCACCGGACAGAACTTTATGATTAGCCTCGTCATGCAAGGCTTCATTGTGTATTCGATGCGGCGCATTGTAATATTTTTGCATTCGCAGGAGGATCGCAAATTGATAATGCATTTGGTTAACGAGATCTTCTACATTACACGGACCATTGAGAGCAAGTTTGGTATGATCTATCACTGCGAAGTGTCCCTCTTTTGCGTTTACAGCGTCAAACTGTGTTTGGTATACATCATGACGGAGTCGATGTGGCACAAACCCTACTTTCTCTGGATGAACTTCCTCTATTGGGTGCTCTTAGAGTATTGCAGTCTGGCGTATTTCATCTATCAGCTGATATTGCAAAATTGGTATCGCAATTTGGCCTATTTCCTGCAACGGTTTATCGAGTATCATCAGAGTCAGAGTTTAATATCTGCTCGTTACCACCGCCGGCTGTTGTCACTCTTCAAGCTCCATTTGCGGATAAATAATCTACATCAATGTGTTCGGAAGAATGTCGCCTGGCTACCCTCAGCAATCTATCTGGCAATATTCACCAGTATTTTCAACATGACTTTGTTAATTGAGTGCGTTGTCTTTGCGACGGATGAGATTGAGAATAAGGTGTATATCATATCTGACGGTTGTCTGGGGCCTACCATGATTCCAATACTCAATGTTTTTGTAATTGGAATGTGCACGGATCGATTACGCAGCGAGGAGTTGGCTCTGCAACAGCAGATTGTGCTCATAAATGTTTTGTATGTCCGCAAGGCTTATCCACATGATTATACCCTGGAAGTGCTCAACAATGAGGTGGGTTGATGCATTTAATCAATACAATAATTGTTATATATTTTCGATTGATTTTAGCACACTTCCTTGATTGTGCACCAGAAACTGGAGCCGTTGCAAAATGTGATCATATTGGATACCACTTGTGATCGAGAATTTGCCTTTAATTACTTTTTGACAGTCATTTTAACCGCACTGTCATTTATTCAATATACTGTTTCAACAGGTCGTATTTTGGATGAGTGTGTGACCCACAAATAAGACATATATCAATATACATATAATAAACTAACTTCTGGGAAATGTAAAAAAATATATCACATTTATTTCGATTAATATATGTATTGCCTTATTTCCAAGTGTGAATCTTTATCGAAGCATTTCACTTGGAGTTCAAACAACTTCAAACTGACTTCACCTATGGTTTCCATGATTTCCATCACATTTCATCGACATTAACTCAATCTATTCTTCAATTTATCAGCAACTTACCCAGCGGGTAAAGTTTTCATGGATTTACACTCAATAAACGCAACAATTCGAACATTCAAAAGTCACGTACCAATTCGAAATACATACTATGTTTTGCAGAGCAAAAAAGACTAAGTTGAATATTCAATTTTTGATACATTTTGCTGGTACATTTAAATTTATTTTTACAACCCTCCAGCGAACGTGTGTGTGTCGCTAACGGTACCTATACCAGCCAGACGATAAAATAATAATCGATTTGACTTTGGTTTGAGTATTTTTGTGTTTTTTGTGTTTTTTTTTTTTCTTTTTCTTGCTTTGTTGGTTAAAAAGCCCACAACTCATCTGCGCCGCCCCACAAAAATGAGAAGCAAAAAAATGAAGCAACTCCGGCACTTCCTGCTGGGAATCGATTTTTACACATTTCCCCAACCTGCGATGCTCCCGAAATTTATGCGAATTTGAATTTGATATGGTTAAACTGTTTGCCTAGGCAACGTCAGCCATGCAAATGCCTTGATAAGAGTACCAAAGGTGGGTGGTACGTGGTACGTGGTGGGTTGTGGGTGGTGGGTGGTGGGGTTACTGGGGTACTGGAGTGGTGTTCGGTAGGCTGTCATTGTGCCTAGCTTTGTCGCTTTTTAGTGTAAAATTAATTTGCTATAATTCATCAATGGACCCAGGCAAAGGATTATTTTGCATAAAAAATTGTGGCACTTGTCGATTTTGCATAGTCGGCTTTTGGGGCACAGTAGCAGCTGTTAGACAGTGAATGGGGCAGGGTGACCAGAGGAGGAAGGAATCGGGAGTATTGCTATGCCATTCGGTGTGTGTAACTGACGCACTTTGTGTAATTTATGGCTGCACATTTATTTTATTGAGTTTAATGTGGGCGCAGTTGTTGCCGGCGCCTTACAAAGGTGAAAGGTTTGGGGACGGCAACGGTGTGGATAAGAGCTCTGCAGGCAGGCACTCAACCAGGTTAAAGGATGGGAACTGGTGGCCCATTGGCGCTTTGTTATGCCTGACTGAGCGCACTGTGCCAGATGTATTGGGTTTGAACAGGGATGAATGGTGTATATTCAAAGATGCCACAAAACCGATGCATAAAATTAATTAACGATTTCAAGTTATTAAAGTTATTACTTTCAAAAAAATTTCTGCACGACTAATGCTACTTTTAAAAGCATTTCATAGTTGCTATCAGTGAAAAATTAGAAAATCTAAAGTATATTACTAAGCTAGTTAGATCTCAATTATTGAAAAATAAATATAATTTTAAAAAACAACTCTTTCATGTGTTCATATGTTTTTTTTTTGAATTTCACATAATTTTTATATAATTATATTTAATATATGTTCGTTTTATTATTTAATATCTTATGCAAATACAAATTGTAGAGCCTCTAACATCAGCAAGTTATGCTAACGCTTCAAGATTCCTATTCAGGTTTCTATGCATTAAAATTTCATAATACCAATTAAATGAAATATGTTCTGTCAGACGACTCCTACGCTCGATGGGCAAACAAATTAAATCGTTAGCCCCAGAAACTTTGGGAAAACACAAAACACAAATAGAAAATGCCGCCAAGCTTGGCAAGAACTAATTAAGCATTCAAAAACGTTTTGCCATAAAGTTTAAATTGTCTGTGGACATGGGACTAGGCTACCATGAAAATCCAATAATAAAGCCAAACTCGGCGACGGCGCTTGACGCTCATAAATTATAGCAAATTATTAAGCAAGAGTCAAACAAGTTTGTGCCGCACGCTCCTGCAACAAAGTTGCGAGTACATTGCGTATACGCCTTGTGCTGTGCAAATGATTTATTTTTATTATTATTGGCGGTGAATTTTAAATCAAAAAGCGCACAAATGCTGCTGCCCCAAAAATTACGAGTGACTCCCGTCCCCCCGTCCAGCATCGGAAAAAGTATGCTACAGTTTTGTGTGCTGCCCCGTCGGTGGCAGCTGCTTTTGTCATTATTAATAACTGTTAATTATTCACCATTATAACTATGCTTGAGAGCACGTTCTTGTTTGAGTTGTCGTCTGGACGTCGGACCATGCCCACCCCACACCCACACCCACATCCACAACTCTCCCTCTCCACAACTACCCCTCTCTCCCTTCCACATTCCTCTATGTACTTTGCCGCTCAAGTAAATTCTCTTTTCACATTGTTTGGCATTATATTTTCTTTGCCTCTTAGTTAACGCCTGTTCGTCTCTCTCTCTCTCTCTCTCTCTAAGTAGCTTCTCGCCCTCTCCTTCTATCATTCTCTATTGGCCATATTTACATATTATTAAAAAGTTTTTCAAGCTCAGACGACAGCAACAACGAGAACATCGAGGAAAAAACTTTTCTATTTTGCCTTCGACAAAGTTATTGAAAATTCATGAATAATTGACATTTATTGCAGTTGGCACAAGTGATGGCCGATAATGGACGACCATACGCCCACTTTAAAGGGGGCGTGCCATTTGAAATATTCCCTCTCCCTCTCTCTCTTGTCTGTGTGCTTTTGTGTGTGTCTCTCTCTCTCTCTCTGCCCATTTATAGACATAAATATTAAAGTAGCTTACGTACTTAATTGTAAATTATGTATTCAATTAGTTATGCCAGGCTGCCCAAACTGAGAACGTTGCACGCAATGCTACTCACAGATGCAGTCCTTTGAAGCGAGTCCAATGAGATTGTAGAATATTCAATCAGACTATGATTCCACTTAATTTACAGTTTGAATGCAATTTTGCAACTATTAAATATTTATTTATTTGTCTGTAAATGTTTTTAACGTGATCATATTATAAAAATTTACTTCGTCTTCAGTAACCCAATTAAAGAACTAATTTTAGCTTCAGTAACTCAACTAAGTATCTCATTTTAGCTGCAACTTACTTGTATTTCATTTATCTAATAAGCAATATGTTTAAATTGTGTGCATCAAATTTATGTGGCAAACAGTTGGCATGTGTCAAAAAGTCAAAACAATCAGCACACGAGTCCAAAATTAGTTTGATAACAAGAAAAAGTGACAGCTAATTAATTACTATTTTGATCAACAACAACAACTAAAATATTTACCAAGTGAAAAGCTACAATTCTATAACATCAAAAATATGCAAAATTATTTAATACAAATTCATATGCATATAAATTAAATGAAAACGACACGCTTATATTCATTTAATAAATATAATTCCCAACAAAAACATTTTATTTCGATAGGCCATCAAAATGACAACGACAACGTCAAGTGCTCTGACCGAATAAATTTGAAAAATCTCCCTTCAGTGCTAGATTAAATAAAACATCATCAAATCAGACAAGATGAAAAGCAATTTTATATTTTAGTTTAAGGAACTGCCAAAAGCTATGGAAAGCTATCCACTGTGCTGTTGATGGCAATGCCATTTTTGATTAAATGTGGCCCGCAGCGAGATTACGGAATAGCCGACATACCTACATATCATATGCATATGCATATGCATATATATATATATGTATGTATGTATACACATATACACATTGCCCACTCAGTAGATGTACGCACTGAAAATGTGTCAGTCTCTCCTCCTGTTGTGGCACGAGTTGGCTGCTGCCTAAATATATTTTGCCATAAAATAACACCAGAGGGCGCTGTCAGTAGCATAAGCTGAGCATTTCCGTTTTTGTTTTAGTTACTACTAACCGCTCATATATATTTATGTATATACATACATATATAAGGTATACAGTTACATATCAAAACATTTATGCTGGAGTCTGTAAACCGCATAGCCAGGCATTTGCATTCAAATGCATTTAATTAAATCAACTAGAACCAACAGGAAAATGCAGCAGCAGCATCAGCATCAGCAAAGAACTTGGCTCAAACCAACAAATGACCTTCCATCCACACTCGGCCGCACACACACACACACTCACTCACACACACACGCACACAGCTCAATATGAGCCTCATAACATTTAAAACAAAATTTATTTTGTGCAAATTTTTGCCAGGTTCGTTAGTTTTAATTGTGTTTAGTTTTCATTTTTAGTGCGAGTTGGCACAGTGGCACAAAATTGACAGTGCAAATTGAAATAATTAACTGAGAGCATAAAGTAATTATAATCATTTGGCCAAAAACTAACTTTAAATACGTACAATTCTCTCAGGTTACGATAAAGTTTTTAATTGTCTTAATACTTTGTTAGTTTATTATTATTTTTAATACGAATGATTAATTTTAAAGAGTTCTTTTAACTTCCTTATCACAACTACTTTCTTTATTATTATTTTGACACCAGTGTATTTTGCCTTTGTTTAGCTTGACAACAGTTTTTGCCGTGCTTACAATTAACTTGCCGGAAAATGTTTTTTTTTTGTGCCAAATATTGTTGCTTTTTCTGCCACATTGACAGTTTTGGGATTGTGGTTTTTAAAAACAAGCGAAGCCATTAAATAAAACAGATCGAGAAAGCTGTCGACCTGTCTGACTGCCTGCCAGCCTGCCAACCTGGCCCACTATCCCAAGGCCAATCGCACTGTCAATTAACAAACGGCTGAAACAGCGAACCCGCATCAGGCTGTCAAAAAGTTAAATGTGGAAAACTCGTTCGCATCATTTATATTATTATCGCTAATTGAAGACAGCATTGAAGGTAATACCCAATGGCTTCAGATAAAAGCGCCATCTCGCAATATTGCACTTTGCAACCTCAACCCCCGCCCGTCCCGTCACCAGTTCACAATTGAAATCAAATCATGGCTGAAACGAACCAATAACAACTTGGCCAAGCAGCCAAGCCTGGTAACCAAAAAAAAGGGTTGAAAACAAAAACATTGTATTCAATTTTATTAACACTCGAATGCATTTTCTTTGTTCCAATTCAGTTTCCTTCTTGCCAGATTCAGCAGTTGCCATAAAACTTGGCAGTAGGTTTTAACCCAATGGGATAATGTTTTGAATTAATTTCATTTTTGTTCATATTGTGTGGTTTTTCAAAAGAAAATTCTGCACGACTTCCCTGATTTATTTGGGCCTAAGCTAGATGGGTGACATTTGTTTAAATTAATAGCGAAATAATTTTAAGTGGTTGGTTTGCAAAGTCTTGAATACAAATTTGGTATAAAAAATATATTTATAGACTAGATATGCTCAAGATTCTTAGTATTTCGTATTCGTATTTCTTATTAAAGAATCCCTCATCAATGCTACAATTTTGTAAACTTGACAGAGATTTGAGGAATTCATATTTTAATTGGCTGCCTCAACATGAAAAGTTAAAAAGTAAATAAATACTCTTAGAGTGAAGCTCGTAACATAATAATTATCATCATAGATGCAACAACGGTATATAGCAGTAGAGTATATTTAATTAATTGAAATGCCGTCTTCTTCTTGTGTAGACCACCCCCAGGGCCAAAATTGAGGCACTTAGGAGTACCCCCAACTTAAATATACATACCATCCATCCATCCATCCATTAGTGGGGCAGCGAGGCATAATTGTGCCAACATTTAGCATCATTATTTTTGCGCATTATCTTTGATCTTAATAGTTTGCTTTGACAATTTTCCATGGCAGCATGTTTTTACTTATGCGGCCAGCCCGCAAAGCATTTAATGTGATTAATTAATTTAAAGTCCCCAAGGAGCACGAGGCAGATATTATCATCATCATCATCATCTTTGACGTCCAATGTTATTTCAAAGGAGGGCAATGGCAAAACATTTCTCTCCACTGGCTCTAATTGCCTTCTATCAAACGAAAACCTTTCGCTGACACTGACACTTGACAAAATATGATGATAAAAAATGAATAAAACAAAAGAAATGTGCATAAAAAACTAACGAAAATTTTGATGTTGAATACCGCAAGGCTCGTTGTGAAAAATGAACGCCTAATGAAGAGGTTGAGTGTTCAGCGCAAGTTGAAGGTGTTTATTTATTTATCTCATTTTTTTTAGGCTGAGAACCCTTTGATAACTGACACCAGGTGAGCAGCGGTCGACACTTTTGATGGACAAGCCTCACCGGTACAGTCAAGACAAAAGATGTCCCGAGCTGAACCGAGCCATTTATCAAGGCGCCCTGTCCTCCGTTTTAGCTTAATAAACAATAATCAGGCTGTAATTATATGTTGGTAATGGCATAATGCGAACCCAGACAATGCGTCAACGTCCTTGTTTGGCTTGATAATTGAAAATGTTTGTAATTTTCGCCTGGCTTTCCTTTTTGTTTGTTGTCTTGCTTTCCCTCAAACTTTGCACTTTTATCTGTTGCAAAACTTTTGCTGGCCTTTTTTCCTTATCCTCTTTATTATTATTTTTTTTTTTTTTTTGTTGGTTGCTGTTTGTACAAAACTTTTGCGACAGTTTAGGGATTAACAGTCCCGGCAAACCAAAAAAAAAAAAAAAAAAAAAGTTTCAGGTCATGTCCACATTTAAGTGCTAAAAATTCGCTGGCTTATGAGGCACTTGATGAAGTTGTTGCGCGGGGAATTAAATGCCAATATTTTGGCTTAGTCCTTATTGCGGCTGTTACTAATGGATTTGTCTACAAAATATTGAAATACAATAAAGCAACAGTATAGCTAACGTCGGAGTAGTACCATGCGTGAATTGGGCCAACTAAACTTTATTATTATTATTATTATTACTGCCAGCAGCCCACGCGCATAAAACTTAAGACAAACACAGCTGACGGCCAAGAGAGAGAGAGAGAGAGAGAGATAATAAAGAAAGATAGGTGCAGACAATGCGATCAAGAGAGAGAAGAGAGAGGGGATGTGGCTTGAAGGCTCTGCGGCCTATCAAGATAAATATTAGGCGCATTTTACGCCCGCTTATTATTTTTAGGCCAGGCAAAGTTTAACTTTTAGCACGGAATGTTGCTTAAACTAACAAAAAGTGGCAACAAAATTTCAGCAAATCGGGAGAAAGGAATGAATGTCTTTGGAAAACTAAGATGGCCATATACCCTTTCAGAAAATATAAAAATAGTCTTTCAGTTTGACAGCTTATACTGATTGTAAACTGAAGGGAAACGGAATATTTGTTTTTTAAGAATTTATAAAATTAAATTTTAAAAAATCCTGCATATTATAAAATTACAAAGAATTTTGTTATTTATTTGTTATTTATTGTATGATTATTATAAATATTGAGCTAACATTTTCTTAAAAATTCAAAGAAAAATAATATTTTGTATGTAATTTAAAGTATATGAAATCGCATAATTTTGCTCATTGAGATTATCAGCCTAATGACTAAGCCATAATACCCCAAAACCAGGGTATGGTGGATGGTAGATGGTAGATGGTACATCAATTCGGATGGAAAATGAAGTCCCTGCGCAGCTGACGTACTAATAATTTTCGGTACACGTCAGACCTAAGCCCGAAGATGTTGCTTTGGCAACGACTTTGTAGTTGGGAACGAGTGTCCGGGGCCAATAGGGACATTGTGCGGTGTGTGGGGGGATGGGGATGGGGATGGGTAACTTTTCACTAAGATGCTTGTACTTTCAGGCGGTTCGACTGGCCGCTTGAGCAATTTAACTAAAAGCTCAATCAATCATCGCACATAGACGGCAAGCGGCTCCATGGAAATGCTTAATTTCAGCTTTGGCTGCTGCTGCTGCTCCTTTGTCAATGTTGTCATAGAGTTTTGTTGGCCAGCGACCGTTTTTGGCCAAAGAAGAAGTTTTAAGCCGCTTTTCAAGGCGCTTTTTGAAGTTTATCTGCTCCGTTGGCAAACTGTCTTGGCCCAGAGACATCAGCTACCTGGACAAAATGTGTATATGTTGCATGCAACATTAGGTGCCCGCTAGGAAAACATATTTGCTTAGCTGCAAAAGGGTTGATTATTGAGGCAACGGAAATTGTCGAGACTAATGCGCCCAAAGGCGGCTTAACGATTAACTCTGCAACGTGACGAGGCCTTAAAGTAATTGCTTGGAAATGAGCCCAGCTTTTGATGTACATGTTGTGCAATTAAAATGGAAAGCCTTAAAGTAGGATACGTAAAAGAAACCCATAGATAAAAGGTGTGAACGACCTTAAAATGCCCTGGCGTAGTTGCAACATTTAATGTGACACCAATCTACAGCAGTAAATCATGTGCAGAAATTAATATAATCTGTTGCACAAATGTTAAATAAGAAAAATATAAATAATAAAGGTGGAAATGCTTAGAAATTATAGGAATAAACTAAGCAGAATCCATTGGGATTATGCATAATTAAGTAAAAACTCATTTTTAAATTGTTTTTCATAAAAACTTAAGACGTTTTTCTAATTACATTTTTTAAAATATCGTCACTTGTTAGGATTATAAATATCCTCTACAGTATTTACTATAAAATATGAACTTAAAATATTAAAGAGCACCTGCATTGCTTTTTCCATAGCCAAAATGACCAGCTCGACCATTTCAGGGCTAGAGTTGATGTCATAAAAACTATGCTTTATAAACTCATAGCTGGAGGCTGTTGCCACTCTTATTCCCAGACAACAAGAACGACAATGATGATGATGAGCGAAATAAAAAAGAAAATAATGAAAAAAAAAGAAAAGAAAAACAAGAGAATGCAGGCAACAGTAAGAAAAACAACAACAACACGAATAAGAATATAATTATGTCTGCTTTCTGCAATTATTTCAATTATAAACACAAGCTGTTGCATTTGGCAGTGCGCCACAGCAGCAGCAGCACCAGCAGCAGCAGCAACAAACAATGCAAAAGTTGCTGCGGGGCGAACAATGGGGCAAGGAAGGCATTTGCCGCTCGCATAAAAATCTTTTTGCAGTTTGCAACGAGAGGGAGACGCTTACATAAAATGAGCACATTAGCCTAAAAGCAGGCAACATAAACTGTGCGAACTCCGCTTGCAACAGCAACAGCAGCAGCAACAACAGCAACAGCAGCAGCAGCAGCAACAGCAGCGGCAGCAGCAGAAGGTGTTCGACTGAGCAAAGGAGAGGAAAGCCACTGGCAAAGAGTTATCTTTGGGTTAATGTGTATTAAATACCCTAGCAAACATGTGGCAGATATACCATACCACCAATTTTTCTGATCAAAATAAAACACTTGAAAGGCAAGTTAACAAAACAAAACAAATGCAATTCGAATTGAATTCTCAACATAACTTTGCCATGCTGTCATCTGCTTAAGTTGTCCAAATCAACCCTTTTACGCATTTGGAATTTGTAAAGGGTATAAGCACAAAGAAAAGCACCAGTGCATGCAGCAGTTTTTTATGTAAGTGCAACTGCCTCTGTTGCTGTTGCTGTTGCTGCCGCTTGTTGCATATGCATGCCTAGGCGTAATGCGTGAAGTCTGGACAGCACAACAACAACAACAACAACAAAAACGTAATTACTATATAAACTGAACGAGCTTGACTGACTTTTGACTGTGTGCGTCTCTCAGTTGCTCCTTGTGTCTCCCAGTCGCTGTTGCAGTCTGTTTGTTTTGTTGTTGCCTCATTTTTGGCATGTGCCTGGAATTGTTTTTGGCTCACGTTTGCAAACAGCAACAAAATCAACTCGTGCTCATAATAAAACTTTTACTATGACAGTAAAATTTTAATGAAATCACTGCAAAACTACAAAACACTTGTGCTACAAAAAGCGTACCACAACCAGCAACAGGACCAGCACCAGGACCAAAGAGTACCCGCCAAGAATGTTGACTTTGCGGCACAGAAGCTTACGGGGATGACTGAGTTGTCTACTGTTATTATTCTCGTTGCTGTTGTTGTTGTTGTTGCTGTTGCTGTTGCAGGTCGTGTTAAGTGCATCGCAGGCAATTGAAGATAGCAAGTCGAGGGAATTTGCTGTGTTTGTTTGTCGTGGCAATTTGTAACACATTTGAAATATTTATAGGAAGTAAACATTATCTCAAATTACCTCAAAGATATATGTGTATTCAGAGGAGTAGGTGCGCTGGCTAACAGTAAAAATACAATTGACCTGGAAAAATACATTACTTTAAAATACAACTTAGTTTAGAATGATTTTCTCCTAAGTCAATTCCAATATTTGCTGAAATTTTAAAAGTCTTGCTATATAAAATAAAAATAATGGAACCTAACTTTTATTGATATATAAATTATATTTCATTACTTTAACTAAACAATATTTATCAAGCTGCAACAATATTTTATTAAACAATCACTGAATGTCAGATTCACAAAATCCTAGTCTCAATTGGTGCTTACGCTATTTAGTGTCCCCTTCCAATAAATAATTGCCAGAAATACAGTAAATACAGCTCTCATATAAATCAATTGAAGATGCCCACCTCAAATACATAAATCAAATCACATCCATAAGCCTAACCCCAACAATGACAAAAACAATATAAAAATTGATAACCTCACAAAAAACGAAAAACAAAAAACAAAAAGCGAAAAAAAAGGCAACCGCTTGAATTAATTTGCATTATTAAATCGTTCGCATAAATCGCAGAGCAGCAGCAACAAATACGGTAATGAAATAACAAAACAAAAATACAATACGATAATTAAAACATCCCCAAGGATCTTGGAACTAATTGCCGCAGCCCTTTGGCAGTCGGCAGCGAGTGTTATAAATAAATAAATGAAAACCAAACCAAACCGAACCGAACCGAACCGAAACAAAGTCAACGCCATGCATAAATTATAAGCAAGTGTGGCGATGGCGCCTTAATTTATGCTTTAAAATATTATATTAATACTCACAGCATGAAAATTGGCTCCCAGCGACAAAGTGAGACAACCAGATAGAGACAGAGAGAGACAGAGACAGAGAGAGAAGGCGACAAAATCAAGAGAGCGACAGAAACGCACTAATTCAATAATTTATGCACATTTTTTAACACATGAAGGCATTTTGGGCAACTGCAGAAATTCATGAATCCTTTTTTTTTAACTTTTAATTAAAATTAAGTAAAACCACTGCAACGCTGCGGGATTTATTTTATAAATACCCTGTGGCATAATGTGCATATTTATTTATTTATTTGTTATTATTTATTTATTTATTTATTTTGTAAATACCCTATAGTATAATGTGCATATTTTGATTTTAATTTTCAAAAAAATTGTAATAATTAATAGAAATTGTTGATTTGTTGTTTAGGCAAGCTAAAATATTTAAATGCAGTTTATTTTTATTTACGTAGTATACTGATTTACATAAAAGCTGTGCTTAATTTTGATTACAGGGTATATAAATAATATTCACTGCAATAAGCACATTAAGAGAGGCACTTTTGGCATGGCGTGCGTTCCAAATTGAGCGGATTAAGTTTAATTACAATTTTTCGTTGGTGGTGGTTGGGTGGGTGGGTGCGTGGACTTGTGTCTTCACCGTTAACACATGCACGCCACCCAAAAACAGGGACCTCCTTTGTCCAATGCAGTTGTAAGGGTTGTTCCTTTGTCTGGTGCATAAATGAAAAGTAAACCTTTATGCAACACTGCGGGATGCAATGCAATGCAGACCAAAAACCCGAAGCACAACCGCATCAAAAGCCAACCCCCCGAAGCAACCCCGAAAAATACACACAAACACACACACACACACACACACACACACATTTATATATATTTATGAGTATTCTGTCTGTCGTGAATTCGTTGCGCACACGTGTTCCGTTGGTGGTCCATTGGTCGACTACTGCAGCTCCTGTTGCGCTCTGTGTCCATAATTGGATTTAGTTGTCGTTAAGATTGGACTGCTTATTGTTTTCGGCCAGCCGTGCATATGTCGGCTGTCATTATTGGCACCCAACGACCAAGGCGAAAAGACGACGCCGGCAATCTTCGCCAGCTTCGAGGCAGCGGCTCGTGTGCGTGTATTTGTGGCTTTTAATAGCTGGCCTCGTGTTTGGGGTTGACGCCTCAACGACGCTTAAGGATTGAAATAACAGACCAAACATTAAGAAAACTGATTACTTGATAGACGACGTGTCAAGAGGGTTCACCGACTTCCAGTAGACTTGTAAGCTTCATTTAATTCAATGTGGAATTTTAATGTGTGTCTCTAAAGCCCAACATGAATATGAATGCTGCCAAGACTTGATTTATTGGCGCAAAATAAACGAATATTTAACATTTGTGTCTGGGGAAAACAGAACAACATAACATGTGAAAATTTGAGCATGGAATTAAATAAATAGTTTGAACAATTGCAATTGTTGTTGTGACACAATTCATAATTCGTTCAACCTGAAATTGATTAAACAAGAAAACAAAATTCATTGTTTGGGATTATGGGATCAAGATACAAATAATGTTAAATGCAAATGAAACTGCAATGAATTCAAAAAGAAAACAATTAAAAATTGCAAAATATATAATCAGTCTTATTGGTTTATTTATTAAATGCGAAAATACATTTCATTTCATTATACAATATAAATAGCCAATTTTAATAAATTTACCACAAATTTAAAAAAAAAAATAAGAAAGAACATTGCAGTCGGATGTAACCGACAGCAAGATACTATGATACCATAATTTGTGTGCAGCCACGAAATATTGTCCAAGTTTGCTTCCAGGTTGAGGTAGTTATAAGATAGTAACATAAGTCAAAATTATAGTACGAAAATCGGCATACCGGCATATGGGCTTAGGTCAAACCTTCAAAATTGTGTGACTTTAGCTTTCTATCCTTGAAGGAGGTTACCAGCAAGTTACACTTCAAGTTTGATCACTCTGTCCCTAAAATTGTGGGAGACATACGGATTTATCGATTTACACTTTGAGATATATCGGCACTGCAACATAACACCAATTTATTATCGGTTCTTAAAGACGAGTACCAGTAAAATACCTACCAAATTTGACGTTCCCAATTCAAAAACTACGGAAGATATAGCCATTTAAAAGTTTAAGGGGCGGGTGGACTGATGGCGTCGGAGGTGGGCGTGGCATATGCCGATCTTCGAAGGACATCGCCAATAATCTACCAACAAAAATTGGTGACTGTACCCATAAAATTGTGAGAGATATGTGACTTTATCGATTTGCGAAAATATTAAAAGCATTTATTACGAAAAACCAAAAAAAAAAAGATATAATATTCTAATATTCTTATAAAATATTAATTTAAATGTTATAAATATAGAAAATATAAATGGGAGCTAAGTAACTTACATTTTTAAATTTTTAGAGAAACCTTATTCATTTAATTAAAAGAAATACATTTCAAAATAATTAATATTTTTCTTGCATTTTTCACAACCCACAGTTCAATAAATTAATTAATTTAGTTCATATGCCAAATAATTTTTAGGTTATTTTTATTTAATTTGTGAAAAAAAACCCTTTATCGATTTCTAAGTACGAGGTCAATATTTTGATTGGCTTATAAAGCATTTATGGAGAAACCACCTTGAAAAGCTGCCACTTCTGAATTGAACACATCGAATTATTTACAGAGCAATTACATCGAATGCTTTCCTCTATCCTATGGAGTCCAGGCAGGCCACATGCGCCTCTAATTACTTTCGGAAAATTGTGATCAATCACACTATATGTACATACATATATATATTTATATATATATATATATATATGCAGCACGTTGCGGTTGACATCGCCACCCTCGCGACTACCGCATAATGACCACACCGCCATAGCGAGTCTGGCAAACACCTAAGAGTCAAAGCCAGAAGCCAATGGCATGGCTAAAAGCATTTGAGCCTTAATCGTTTCATGTCGCGCGACAAGTTAAGCCCCCTTGGAGTCGGACTGGGTGTTGGATGGTGGATGGTGGATGGTGGAGCTGCTTGGACTGCCATGGTAACCACTACAACGACAGGCGGTGTGGTCAGCTGTGCGTTAGATTTGTGTAGATTAGCTGTACAGCTGGGTTTGGATTGCCTTCCAGGCGCTCTTAGTAATAATTGCAAATCAATGACAGGGAAATTCAATTCAAAGGCTGCTGGGCGACACCACAACAACAACAACAACAATAGAACCAATAGCAACAATAGGAGCAACATGATGGCAACTTGAAATTTCAATTGGATCGATTGGCAATTGACAAAAAGCGTGCAGAACCAAGTGTAGACGGACATTTGAGTTGAGGGCCAGCTCCACAGGATGTACGTTTAAATGACCAACGCAATTATGGCCAAGCATAATTATAGGTGGGTGGGTGGGTGGATTGTATACATATATATATACAAATATATATATATATATATGTGCACATGTGTGTGAGTGCTTTCGAGGGCCGTTGTGTATTGATGTGCCTGTGCCACGCTGTGTTGTTTTGGAAAATTTAATTGATTTAATCAAACAATGACAATGATTAATGCGGTTTATTAAAGTGAATGTATTTGAAGTGGTGGTACTGGTAATTGATATACATTTTTAGAACGCGCCGTTAAGTATAATTATCAAATTAAATATTTATAATATTGATGAGTTGATCAATTGCTAAGATAAAAACTAATTTGCTTTTGCATGATAAATTAGAAATGGATTAGAATTTCCAAAACTTATCGGAGTAATCTGCCAAAACACATAAAAAGGGTTATTAATTATGGGATATATTTGTTATAATCTATTGAAGAAATAAATGCTTAAAGAATAACAGTTATTGTCATTTTAATATAAACACTTTCATCACCTCCAATGTATATTTAAGTATTTATAGCTTTTTTACATATTAAGCCCCGCAAATAATTGCTATGTTTATCTTATATTTTTGTAGGTGTCTGCCTTGTGTAAGCGAGATAATTGTTTATAAATGCAAAACTATAAATGTGCATATATTTATATGTGTGTGTGTGTCTCCGTTCAATAGCTGCATATTTGCAAGCAATTATTTATTAAATGGTAATTGTTTATGGCATATTATGGCTATTATGGTGTATGCCTCCATTTATTTTAATATGCCTTCAATCAACATATACAAATATCAGAACATGCAAGCCCAAACACACACACACACACACACACACACATATATATATATATATATATATATATACACACACGAGCACATACACTTGAAAATTGCAATCAATTGTCATTTGCATAATATCAACATTAAAACAATCGCGTCCTCCGGAAAAAAAACTCAGACCGAGCGAAATTTTAATTAAAAATCAGCTTGCAACAAAAAAAAATAGCCGGGAAACATGTAAAATTTGCTTAGTAAGGTGAAAAAAAGTGAAAGCTGCTAACGTTTAAACAAAAAACAAAAATGAAAAAAAAACTGCAATAAATTTCTAGCCAAGATCCACAAGAAAAATACTAGAAAAATGCGCATAAATTAAGCATAAAATGTTGCCAAGTGCAACGCTGCTCAGAACTGGAGTTAACGGTAGTTAGTTAGTTTTATAGCGAGTGGCGGATATGGTGGGGTTGAAGAGGGTCGGTGCGGAGAGTGGAGATGGGGGGAGGGGGGCACTTAACTTAGATGCAGTCACCCGAACCTTGGGCATTGCAGTGAAAGCAGTTAAAGTGAAAGCCCTCAAATGCACGCGATTTGCATAAATGCAAATTTATATTGCGAGTAAAGAACCCAAGCACATCACTCAAAATGAGTCGACGCACTAATGAAGCAACAAAGGAGGCGTGGCTGCAGCTCAAAGAAAAAAACGGGGCGTTGCGCTTAAGCAGCGAGCAGCGAGCAGCGATTTGAGACAACGCCCAATTCCTCAAAGTAATCAGTAATCAGTGGAAAGAGTTATACTAAACAAATATACATAAAACCAAATAGAAAATCATTTAATTATATTTGCATTTAGAATGCATATCTTTTATAACGGTTTAAAAAAGGAAACTTGAGGAAAATTGTCTATAAACTATACAAATTGTCACATAAAGACTTAAAATCAATTTGTAAATTGAATTGTGTTTCTGAAAGAACTGATTTACTTCAATTTATAAATTGTTAATTAATTTAATATTATTTTGCATTTTACTTAGAACTGTGGAAAATCTGGCTTACTTAAATGTAAATTCAGGAATATTGCCTCTTCTTGACCTATTCACCTTTATATATGCAACTCATTAGGATTGCAAGTCAAGTTGAAAGTTTTATGATTTCTCACTGGGCAACTTTGATTCCAATTATGGCCCCTATTGAGTTTTCAAAGTCAATCAATACTCTCGGATATAGCAACTACTTCCGCCTGGCTGCACATTATTTCCCGCCGGAGTCAATACTCCTCCAGAGTATCAGCCCCGCTGCCCACCCCAGTCCGTGCAACGACAACTGCAGCATCGACTTCATTTCATTTTATTTGCACGCATCGCGTTGTCGGGAGTGAAATGTACGGAACACCAATTGCCACCCACCAAATTGACCTTATTGGCAATGGCTGTCATTTTGCTTCCACCTGATCACATCTCACATGGTCGCAACGATATCTGTTGCCCCCTCACCCGCTACCTTCCCACCCTCGCTGCCTGTTCCCGGTGGCGTAACAATTTTTGCATGCGTTGACATGTGAAATTGTTGCACAAGTCTCCAGGCGATGTTTTGCTGCTGTTTGTACTTGTCTTGTATTTGTTGCAATTGTTGTTGTGTGCACCTGTTTGGGGGCATGGTGTTGATGTTTTAATTAATGGCCATGTGTCAACTGCATGCAAATAGGTTAAAAGGCAGACAATTTCCGTTTAAATACTACAGCCAAGCAGCACTCGAAAAGCTCTTCTGTGGCTTTAATTTGAGAGGACAGATTATGTGTTTGAAACATTCCCACACAGAAGGTGAACAGGCAGTTTGTTGAAAAACTTTCGATTTTATTTTTAAATTTATAAAACTACTTTATAGTTGAACTACAATAATTAATGTCTACGCCTATGGCGATCCCACTTATATACGGATGATCAGTATACAATCAGTGAATTTTTGTATTCTTTTTTTCTATTTTCTAAAATACACTTCACACAGGACACATCCGATTGAGAACTTTTGAGATATGATATGATTTAACAAAATGTTAAATTTTCAATAAAATTCGGAAATAATTTTAAAAATCTGTATTTCCAATCACAGAACGCTTTCTAATTTACGAAGCAAAGATCTACAATTTTAAAAAATATATCCAAAAATTTCTTTTAAATAAATTCCTCAATTATATTTGACTTTTCTATGAAATGTATTTTTTATACAATGTATAATTTGGGAATAGACACGCCATCAATCGCAGTTCTTGTCTCCTATTTTTGCTCAAATTTTGAATATTAATATTGCACAAGTGTCAGCTTAGTTTCAGCTTTAAGCCACAAAGTAAACTGAAATCAAAGTTATGGCTGCAAAAAAAAAAAAATTCAATCATGAATAGCAAAATGAGGTCGTAACCTTTGGCCCATCGATGCTGGGACACAACTCTTCGTCGTAATCATTAGCATACATTAAGGCTTGACCCTCAAGTGCTGTCCAAATGGCCTATTATGTGCTTGTAGCTGGTTGCTCCATTGGTTTCCTAACTCACTTTTCTTTCTTTTTTTTTCGGTGTTCTCAATTGCAAAGGTCCTTCGGTCCCTCGGTCTCCGTCCAGCAATAACTGCATGTGTGTGTGTGTGTGTCCAGAGCAAATGATAATAGTTGTTGCCCAGCCATACACACAATCCATGAGAAGCAGAAACGGGAGTCGACCCTCAACTGATGCCGTCCAAGTGATAAAAAAAGAAGCTCAGTTCCACTCATGTGTTGTGGGTCATTTTAGTTGATGTTTCGCTGGCATTCTTCATTCATCGGTTCAGTCATTCAAGCGTTTCAATTGAGTGGAAAGCTAAGGCTGCCATGGTCCAGTCCGGAACCATGTCCCGGTTCTTCGTAAGCTTATAAGCTCGTTTATGGCTCCCTCCAAACCATGTATTTCCTTCTCATAGTTTCGCTTTTGGTTTCATCTCCCGCATATTCTTTTTTCAATTTGACATCCGTTTTTGTGGCTACATCATGTCTATTATGTTGATGATGTCCTTTGACAACATGCCCTCGCCTTGGCTGCCAGAATGACCAGTAATGATAATGGCCCAGAGTTTGGCGTTTGTCGTTCGCGTTTTGCCATTGGATTGTCAAGGATTGTCGAGAGATTCTGTTTTGTTTTCTTTTTTTCCTTTTTCAATCCGGTTGTAGTTGTTTTTTGTGGTTTGTTCTGTTTAGTGGTCTACCAAATGGAAATGGGCAGCTTATAGTGTAAGTGTGTCAACAGATCAATTTAAATAATTTAAATGCGGTTTTAGGATTACTATATATACCAATTTTTTATAAGGTTTCGCAGAATATTATTTGTGGCCTAGGCACAAATTGTTTTTCATTTTATTTATCCAGAAAAATAAAAATTTCAAACTCAATTTATAAATAAACTGAAAATGAAAACTCCATCGAGTGTGAAAACTATTTTATCAGTTTTTGTTGTCACATCTGGAATTAAAATTCATTTATAAATGCAAATCATAAGCTATGCAGCTGAGCAGATACAATTTTAAATTGTGAACTTTTTTTTGTAGTACAAATAAAGCTCTCCAGAAAATAACTAAATGGCTTAAATGACCTATTTAAAAACGGCTGGCATTTTTATGATTCAGAGTGCCCCCATTTGTGGAAGGCTTCAGCAATCGATTTCAAGCAGATCTGTAATATCGTTTGGGACAACGCCTAGCGGCATTTGACTTTATTGGTGGTTGCTAGTGGGCCACCCTTTGACCTCAAGCAACTCATCGGACTCAAGTTTAATTGTTTGTTTTCTTAGTTTATTGAACTGCGGCCGACAGTCGACTGACGACTGACAACTGACAACTGGGCAGTGGGCAGTGGACAGCACTTTAGTTGATGCACTTAATGTCGATGGCGTGTTTTTAATGGCCAACAGTTTGTCTGGGACTTTAATTAACTCGCTTAAAGCCCACTGGGCAGCACATGAGTCTTTCTAATTTATAACCAACTGGCAAGACGCGTCCAACGCCAAAGCAAATCCCAAAGTCGTTTATTTGTCCTTGCTGCCAACCATTTTATTTATTTTGCCCGCGTCGCGTCTTGTGCAAAATAAAGGCTAGTACGCTGTTCCCTGCCTGCCTGCTGACTGCCAGAGTGAGTGGGTGGGGACTGTTTTTCGCAGGCACGGGGCAACTAAAAACCCATAACTATATGTTTTTCTGACACATTTTTAAAGTACGCCGCAAGTCGCATGCAATTTATTGTTATTGCGTTTTGTACTCGTTTTTCTTTTTTCTCTGATGTTATTTTTTCCCCATTCCTTCTCTATCTCTCTCTCTCCCTCCCTCTCTCTCTCTTTCTCTATAAATACATGTATATTTGTCTCCCTTTATCGCAAATCCAAGGACTTTTTGCTGAGCATTTGTGTTAACCTAATATGCTTGTAATTGCCAGCTAAAAAAAAAGAGAAACAGCTCCGAAAACTAGAACAATATATGGTTCTGATGTTGTTTGTTATTTTTTTTTTTTCATTTTTTTTTTTTATTTACTGATTTTGTTTTTGTTACGGCTGGTATGCCAGATACAGATGGTTAGTGAAAGTTTGGAAAACAAGGACGCAAACTAACGGCACTGTTGTCCATTGTCTGCCCTTTTGGTCGAAATGGTGAATATCCATTTTCTTATTATGTTTGCCTGGAGAGCAGCAAAATCTTTTAATATTTTTATTAAATTAATTTCTTTACAATTTCCATTTTATTTTAAAAAAATATTTTTAATTAAAACTAATGTAACTATTTTTTTTTAATTTCCGTTAAGTTGAGTTATTTATTTTTAAATGCAATCAAGTCAATTCTTTTTATATTATATCATATTGTGCACACAATCACAAATTTTAAAATCAACTAATAGAGTATTTACTAGCCATGGAACTGTTGGAAAAAAACACTGCCAGTTTTGTGTTAATTTATTTTGGAAAAGCATTTTTAGTCGCTTTAATTTGTTGGTCAGCTTACAAATTTTTACGACGCGTTTTAATTGACGCCGTTTCTGCGCCAGTTTCCATATGGCAGTGTTTTATTTTACGGAATATTTTACGTAACCAAATTTATGAGCCAGTGTGTGCAAGGGAAATTAATTGGGTTAATAGTGCCAGCTCTTGAGTTAATGGCTCATATTTAAGTCTGTTAAACGGACAGTTAAGCGAATAACACACAATTCAGTTTAAAATAAAGATAGCTGATAGCTAAACACATATCAATAGGCCAATTGTGAAGACAGCAAGCAGATACATTTTATATATGTATGTAGAAAAGTGAAGTGGGGAATTGGGTGGATGGTTGGGGGGTGCCTTACTATGTTTCAACCCTTAGCAAAACCTCGACACGTGTCAGTGTCGCTGTCAATAGATGTCAAGAGCATAGAAATAGAAATGGAAATCCTACCCCCAGACATAAACTGCCTAGACAAGCCTACTTAACTACTCACTCAACAAGCGACACTCTATCCATGTTGCAACTGCGTCGTGCTACACACACATTCATCGCCTGACAGCTGAAAATTAAACCTTTCACTCAACTCAAATTCAATTGTTGTTGTTGCGTCTTGCGAAATCGAAATCTATAACGCACGAAATCAGAAACTGTCCGCCATGCATGGTGGAGTTGGGGATGGTGGTGCGGTGTGGTGCGGTGCGGTGCGGTGCGGTGTGGTTTGAGATTTGGGCTAAACGCATTACATATAACGAACAGCAAACGAGTCCAACGAGGCTTCGAGTCGCGCTTGACGATGCCGCACTTGAGGCAGACATTTTATTTGTAATATGACAGCACTTCATATCCTTTTCCAATGATATTAAGGGGCAGGCGAACACAACAGGAAATTATGCACGTCAGACCTGTCTGCTTATGTGTAATGCCCCATGCCCACCTCTTGGGATTGTGGACAGGGTGGCGTTCACATTTGCCCGCTGGCCCTTCGTCAGTTATTTGGTTAGAAGCCCTCCCTCCCTCCCCCCCGTTTGTGATGTTTGTCAGGTTTTTGCTGGGTCTTTGCATACTTGATTGCATTTCCGTTAATGAATTGTTGTTGATGATGGACAGATGTGCGATGGTCCTCATAACTATAGCTGACTATAGATTTGGGCATCAAACTTCCAGTTGAATTAATTTTGAAAGAAAATGTGGTCTTTTTTTAGCAGTCCTTTTGGTCTGTTATATTAGCCATATCTATTATCAATTGATTGTTAAATATGCCGTAATTATTATATTTATTTATTAAACGTGGTCTTAAAAAATAAATATTTAAAAAGGTGCTAAACAAAGAAATGTCAAATTCAAGTTAAAATTAAAATTACAACTTAAATTATATATTAAAGAAGTATTTTTATTTACGCTTTCAAGGCAAAAAAAAAGTCACAATCTCTGCAATTATTGTTATATTCTTTGCTTTAAATTAAATTATATTTTTCTCTATCGTCAGTTTTTCAGCTTATTAAAATTTATTTTACTGACGCTTTGCATTTTAATAGAATAAAATATTCTCATCTCATCTTGCGGAATAAAATGTAAAGCAGCTAAATTGCTTTGTTCATTAAAAGCCCGTCTGTCAACATTTTCTGCAGTTTTTCAGTTTTTTGCCATCAGTTCCAGTTAAGCATTTGTCGCATCATATTTTTTGTCGCAAACACTCTGTTTATAAATATTCGCAATGAAGTTCTTGAAGTTCTCAATTGCCCTCTGAGGTATGTCATCAGTCATAACGAAAAGCTGTCTCTGTATTTACTTAACTTTGGCACACTCCGTTTTGCCCAATATCAAATGTTGGTTGTGTTTACCATTTCATGGTTTCATTTACGACACTCCCCCGTATGCAGCCGGGCAGAGCCAACCCCGACCCACTCATTTCTTGATGCTGCTTGCCACTCCGCTTATATTGTCATTTTCAGTCATGCTTCAACGTTTGTTGATCCCCAGTTTTTGTTGCACTGCCTCAGCAGACTCATCTCTCTGCTTCCTGCTTGGGTGGTTGGGGCAGCGCCTGAAACAATAACACAAAAACACAAAGCTACCAACTGCTGCTGCTGCTGCTGCCGCCCTCGGGGTGCTCCGTACTCCGTAGACTGACCACTTGGCAGCTTCCAAACGTAACATGAAATCTGTTATGCGCCGGTGGTGCCCTTAAGCAAGAAACAACAATGGACTTTTAAAACTGGGAACTGTGAATACCCTTCAGACTCTTATCGAAATACTAAGCTTCGTTGAACTTATTAACAGAATCGAATGTTTTAATTTTATAATCAAATGTTTTCTTATTGTAATCAGCAAAAAATAAGCAATGTTTTTTATAGAGCCAAATATTTGAAAATCAGCTTAAATCTTAAGTTAGGAGACAAATGTAATGAATATAAATTTCAATGAATTTAATTTAATTTTTTATGATTTGTATACAAACAGATATTTTTACATTCCACATATTTAGACCCTTTTAAAAAATAGTTCCTATTAGATTGCGCAGAGTATGTTAATCAGTCTCAAAGCCAGATATCGGCCACTAAGCTAAACTGTTGCAAACTCCTTGATCAAGTTGCCAATGCCATCTCAAATAGTAGAAGCAACAACAACTGCTACACATGCAACCCCTTCAAGTGAAGCACACAGCAGCAATGAAGAATGGTAAAATGATAGGAAGGGTTTGTGGTGGGGGAGGTGGGGTTGTTTGGCAGCGACGCTCATTTGAAATGCATGCGACGAGAATGGCTATGTGGCACGAAAGTGGGGAACGATGAACGAAGCAATCAACTCGTGTTAGCAAGGAGAATATCCTGATATCCTGACTGAATCTCGTTTGACTTTTTTGGCCTGCGGAAGTGTTTGTTTATTTAATTTCTGTTATTTTTAATTGAATTTTCAATGCTGCCACAGATTTCTGATGCAAAAATCTCAACTTAATCCCTCTACCATTGCAGAAGTTGCATCATCGGACCCGAGCTGAGCGTCAAGGTCTGCTCCATTGGCACTGTGATAAACCGTTCGGCCTATTCGTCGGACTATTGCCAGCTGGAGGGCACCACGGGTCGACAGACGCAGCCAATGCCCATACGCTGGATGGCCTGGGAGAGTGTCCTGCTGGTAAGTTTATCCCTAACACTTTCCACCTCTCCCAAGTCCAAGTCTTACAAAAAAAAATGCAGCTTGTTCACATTTTTTTATTCTTTTCTTTATTTTCCTGGTTTGCTCATTTACTGCATGAATTGTGCGCAGGGGCAGAAGTTTATAATTATAAATTAATGAACAGTGTTCACTCTGCCTCTCCCTCTCTCTGTCTGTTTACCACTACCTTTCCCACACCACTCCGCTCACCTGGGTATTGCAAGAAGCCAGTGGAGTTAGCCGCCAGGGTAGGGGTGGTCGATCCTTGAAGACAGCTTGACAGCAAAATGAGTTGTAATTGTCTTAATTATTTTTAATTTGCTTTTTCTGCTGCCTCTTTAAGCAGGCGATTTATGTCAGTTACCTTTTCCGGTCTTGAAGATCTGCAAACCACATTTTGATAAGTCTATTAGGGCAGCAAAAAGCAAAAAGGTGTGAATATTTTAAACACAATTTTTGTTTATTTTTACTAAGCTCGGAAATTTTATTGTTAATTGTTATGAGTAACAAAGTAGATATTTATCTTAGAATATTGATTTAAAAAAAAAATAAATAAATCAAAAACACGAGATGTTGTAGTAGCACCTGCTGAGATAGAGTATTCTAGAGGAAGAACTTATTTTCATGTTTTTAGTCTAAATTAAATAAATATGAATTTTTGCCATTAAAAAATTAAACTAAACATTTAATTTTTCCTATGGTATTTGGTAATCCAATTAACTAATATAGGCACTAGATGTAATATTTTATTTGAGTTACAGACTCGTATCAAATGACGGTGGAGCACTTTAATTTTGGCTGAATACAGCGTAGAACAAGAATTGTATTAGCGAGTAAACAAACGAACCAACAAAATACGAAAACAAAAAGACAAAAAATAAACAAAATAAAAACGAAACTGAGCAAAATATTTTGTAAATCCCCGAGCGAAAAACCGCACTAAATAAATTAATTAACTACATGAAAAACGGCGCAGACAACACAAAACAGCCGCACAAACAAAAAGGATATATGAAAAGGCACGGATAAATTCCACGCATATAGCACCAGATATATACATACATATATATGTTTGTTGTTGTTGTTGGTATGATTGTTGTTGTTGTTGTTGTGTGTGTGAGTGTGTGTTTTAGACAACAAAGTACAAGCTGCTTGTAGAGCTGTGCCATTGCCTTGGGGCCAAACGAATGGCAAAAGGGTTGGCAACGGTTTGGTAACGGTTTGGCAACGGGTTGGCAGCGGGTTGGCTGAGATGTTCTTTGGTATACAAACATATATGCATATTAAAAAGCGCAAAAGTTGCCTTAAAGGATATATATGTATGTATGTATTTATGTATGTGAATGAATGGCTTTGTGACGGTGCGCAACAGCAACAGCAACCGTAAAATCCTTAAGCCAAAAGCTATGTAAGCATAAATAAAGCGAACCGGTCTTTTGGTCGTTTACGTATGTTTGCATTAATAAAAATAAAAAAATAAAAATATACGGAAAAAACTTTTATTTAATTGCAGGCCAAATTCAGCACCAAATCGGATGTTTGGTCCTTTGCCGTTGCTCTCTGGGAAATATTGACATTCGCCCGGGAGCAGCCCTACGAGCACATGGCAGATGCGAATGTTATTGAAAACATCGGACATATCTATCAGGACGATAAAATGCATGTAAGTAACAATGCAATGTGCTAGCTCATTGCTATATACATATATATATATAAATATATATACTCTATGCATTTCTATTTTTTTATATTTACAGGAACTCTTGCCAATGCCACTCAACTGTCCGCGCGAAATTTACGATCTCATGTGCGAATGCTGGCAACGCAACGAATCAAGTCGTCCCAATTTCCGGGAGATACATTTGTTTCTGCAGCGCAAGAATTTAGGTTTTAAGCCCAACACCCAAACGCTGATGTATTAAATTGTATTTGTAAAAAACGAAACTGAAAGAAAATCATGGAAAAAAAAAAACCAACAAAAATAAACAAGAATTACAAGCGATTTTAGCACACATTTGAAATACATATATATCAAATATTATATGGCAAATTTGAAATAAAATGAAGAAACCACAATAAAAACACACAATGCGCATTTTACGCATTTAAAAGAGAAATGCAATTAAAATTAAATGATTTGTAAACAAACTGCGGCTTGTCGTAGTGGAAAATGCCCTCACTAAAATGGTAGTCAAAAAAAGTGTCTCAGACAACAAATAAATGAAACAATCAAATAATTAATTTAACTCATAGTTGGAATTCCTATTCTGATTTAAATTAGCAAATGCTTAAATGATGCTTGCGCCCTAAAAATGAATTCTTATTTGTAAAATTAATGAAAAAAACATACGATTAAATCTGCTTCAGTTCTTTTCTTGATTTACAATCAATTTACAAAATTACAATAATAATAATGCTAATAAGAAACCACAAGCCATATTCATATTTATATTAAAAATATCCCAAAACTATTCAACTTAGGGCTTACAACTTTTGGTTAGGGCACCCAGCACATACAGTAATAATACGATAAGTGATTTATTGGTCAGACACAGGATATGCTTAGCGATAAGTTCAATATTTCGAGTCAATAGCTTAAGATTTGCATTCAATACACTCGTAATTTGAATAGAATTGTAAATATATTTCAAACAGACTAAACACAATTGACAATTTCGACATATGATATATATATATAAGTATTTGTTGTACTGTACGCGTATTCTATGAAATAGAATCTAAAATGTAAACATTGACATATGTGTGTACCTATCGCTCCTCCACCTGAACGCTATCTATCTGATAATTTTGCTTTAAATGTATGTACATACCTATACCTATGCATATAGAACTCGAAATAAATATATATACATATATATTTATATAAACGTAGTTCTATGCAAAAACTCTCCCCTCAATTCTAAAATGAACTCTATCAACCACAACTCAAAATTGAATTTTGATGGAAGAAAAAAATCCAAAATAAAAAAAAACCTGCGTATAATTTTGACAATAAATGTTTGAGCAACTGAAAATTAGAATTTCATTTTATGCAAAATGCTTCTAGAACTGCCGACTAGAGAAGTGTTCTATATAAAAACTCGTATGCTAAGCGTAAATATTCTCAGCTAAGATAACACTGTGTTTTCAAGCCAAAGCTCGAACTTCAAATCATGACAAAGTCAATTAGACGCATATCAAAATATTTTTCGTTACTTCAGGCTTTATCTATCATATCCTTTAGTTTATTTTGGAATCAAATAAATATAGTTTCGTGTGCCTTTTCTGCGCTTCATTTTATTTTCCACACATTATATAGAAAGTAAATTAATTGCTAATTTGGCAGTTTGTGTTTAATGAATAAGCTTTAAAGAGGTTTCGCTGTAGCAACAAAATACTTGAAAATATATTCTTAAAACAATGGAAAACCATTGCAAATGATTTCAAGATCGGGCGACCGAACTTAACTGTCTTTCCAAAACGAAACTTTTTTCTTAGAATTTAAAAATATATATATGTATTTGTATCACTTAATTGTTGTGTGAGAAACTTGGAAAGCACGTTTGATAACTTATTTAATTGTGCAATTACTTAAATTAAAACTTGTTTTGTAGAATATTCCAATCATAAATGCTGATTTGCATTGTAGATTTATAAAAATGCAATTAAAACTATTATTACACAGATAAGTATTTAAAAAAAGACACATTTACAATTATTTGGAAAACGCTGACGAATAAATGATAAAAGTTTCAATTGCAACGAATCAAATTACGTAATATTATATTCATCAATTAATTTTCATGTCATAAAAAACATTTTAAGATATATCATTAAAACCTAAGATAAAAAGGAAAAACGTTGAGCACAATCATGTTGAATAAAAGTTTAAAAATTTAAGAGAATTGGAAATGGCAAATTACATTAACAAAAATTATAATATTAAAATAAATTAAAAATACATCTTTGGCACGCCGAAGATTACATATCTTTGCAGACCAAAATCCAACTGCTCACATCTTAAATTATATATTAATTGAAATAAAAAACCAACTAATTGTTTGTAAACAAGAAAAAAAAAATAAACAAACAAAAATCAATAATAAATATTCTTGACTCAATAGTCTTAAGCCAAGAAAATAGTCTTAGATGGAGTCCGTTTATTCTGCAATAAAAAATACTTGGTTTTGTGAAAAAGTTAAAATACCCTCTGCAATGGTATAAAAAATTAAAATGAAAAAAAAAATCGAATATATAGCTTAAGAAAAACTGCAGCTAAATAAAAACAAAAAAAAAAAAATAATTTAAAAATCACAAGTACACTAAATGCAAAAATAAAACGAAATACAAACCAAAATTGCGTGAGAGAATCTATTTTTTTTTTTGTTGAGGCACATACCACTGTTGCATGCCTGGTAAATTGGAGCAAGCAAAACTAAATGAGACTTTGAGCCGCTGTGTGCAGTTACCAGCTGAGTCCGGCGAGTTCTCGGTCCCAATTATACTGACTTCGGCGAGAGGAAAATTAAATAACATAAAATACAAATCCGCCACAAATCCGGAGGCCAACTTGAAAATAATAAACTTATTAATTCAAATTGCTGGCCTCGACGCCAGCCAGCAGCGGCCTACACAGGACCTGGGCCCAGAACCTAGCGGCTAGGTCATCATTGTCGCATTGTTAAATCCTCAAAACATCTGTGACCCTCGAGCTCAATTACAGGCAGATTTTCCTATCCGCCATGTTTCTTCTGCTAGAGATGGACACGTGAATCACGACCATTTATTATTATTATGGAGAAGAAAATAGTGTGTGTCTTGCTATATTTTTTTTTATTTATTTACAATATTTATAGACTTAAGTAACAGCCGAATTTATTTATAAATAACATCCAATAAGACATTAAAAAATAACTCCACAGCTGACTGGATAAAGCAGTGATTCTCGACGAAATATTTTTAATTAAACACGTATTTAAATAAACAATTGAAAATCTATATTTAATAAAACCTCTAATGCATATTTTAGGACATGTATTATTTTTAAAAAGTTGCTGAATGTTGAGGGTTATAAGAAAGGCTCATCCCTACCTCCCACACACTAATCCCCAAATGGAAGCTACAGAATTTGTATCACACTTTTGTTGCTTAGCTTCTAAAATTGCGCACATTATTTTTGCTTGCTTGTTGCATGTGTGTGTGTGGTGTTGTGTGTGGTGTTGTGTGTGTGGTGTTGTGTGTGTCCATGTGTCTTATTTTCTTGCCTCTTCGTTCCAGCTGCAAAGGCAACGGTTACGCAATTATTTGTGCGGTTTTGTAGCGTTTGGTCTGAACTGGGATTTGGTGAATCCGGCTACTAATTGGAAAAAAAAAAAACGGAATGCCAGCAGTAAAAATGCTGGCGACAAAGTTGTGATTGCAAATAGTCGTGGCTACTTTAATTTAAAGTAAGTTTGCGTTAACTGTCGAATCGAAATCAATAAGTTATTATTCGGGGGAAGGCCTCGGGCTCCACTCGCTGGCTTTGCCGGTTTCTCCCGCGGGAATGAGAGTCGAACTGGAACTGGGCCTGGGACTGGGACTGGGACTGCGCTTATTTGACTTGGTTTTCTTTTAAGGTTTGCGAAAACAAAATCCCAGACGCAATCTTTGATTTTATTGTAAGCAAACGAAAACAAAGCAAACGCAAAAAGAACAAACAGAAAGAGCGCCAGCAGCGACGCGAGGCGTCGGCGTCAGCAACAAATGCGCTCAGAGATTTTTCGTTGGTTAGCAAAACAACAGCAGCAACAAAAACAAAAACAACAAGCGAGCAAAATGCCGCAAGGAGCACGAACCAAAAACTGAAAAGCAAAAGGGGGAAAAACAAAAACAACAAAGACATTTTAATAGCATATCTATTTGGGTAAATGTGTACATGTATGTGTACAAAAGCATATGTGTGCGAGTTTTTACATATGAATACACAAATGTTATGTACATATGTATGTATGTGTGCTTTTATGTTAATTTATGTTAATTGCGCTCAACAGGTAAAGGATACAAATATGTAAATAAATAAAAAAGCTATATTAAATTCTGAGAGCATATCTGGGACCTGCGTCTCATCTCAAATACAAATTTAATATTTTTTTGAAAAGCCATAAAAATGCAGACGATGTCAGTGGGTGACGGTAAAGCCATTTGCACTGGGGACATGAAGTCATCAACCACTTCCCCCTCCCTCAACCAACCATTGCGTGACCCTTTGCCTTGCCTGGGCCGCTTTTTTGCTCGGCGCTGATCAGAAGAAGGAGAAGAGAGCAAAATAGCCCACTGCACCTTAAGGATTTGCTTTTTATGTTTATTATTCTCTTTCAGCCACGTGGCTGACTGTGGCACCCTTCGCCAATTCGATGCGCTAGTTTCACACCCTTGTGCCACGCACTCCATGCCACGCCCCTGCCTACGTATCGCTTCCCCCTTCAAGAAAAGCCACAAGCAAAACATGTTGCGTTTTTTTATGTGGCCTGCTACAAGGATGCCACCAGGGGTTAAGATAGGTGGGTTGGGTTGGCTCCTGTCTAAGGTCATCAATAATGGCGCAAACATGCATTTAAGTCGCTTGCTTTGCATTAAGACGAAATTGCCACACAACCTGAGCCCTTTTCTAATGCTCCCCTTTTTCTCTTTTCTTATTTTTGTTTTTGCTATTACTACAGCCCTCTAGAGACTCACTATTTTCAATAAAAATTTGTTTGTACATTGAGGACAGTTTTTTTGAGGTGGATTTAACCTTTTTGCTAATAGAAATGGACGGGATCAAAAATACTGCTTTGGGTTGTTATTGTTATTGTTGCAGTGTTATTTTAAACGTTAGTCTGCCGCCGAGGGTAACGACTCTGTCTGTTAACGCACATCGGAGTTCGTTATTGTAAATGTTATGTACAGACGGTAAGCCTGATTATCGACTGGCCGCCACAGCGAACGCTCTTCAAACATTCACGTTTATCGGCTGGGACAACACTGTCGCGGCGAAGCCCATTGTGCATTTTTTCTAAATTAAAATGGCATTTGCTAGCTGGAAAAATTTTGTTTAATAAAGTGCAGTACAATATACGAAATTGCATGCAGGTATGCATTGCAACAATAGAAAATACATATTGAAAAACAGGCAAGAAAGTAGCAGCTTTTCTTCTTCAAAAACTATGCGCGTGTGCCTATCTATGCGAGTGTGTGTGTGTCTGAGTGAAATTCCAACAATGCGCAGGGAGCGAGTTGGCTGAAATTTCTTTATGCAAAGCGTACGCAACAAAAAAGAGGAAGACGCAGTGCGAGCAATAAAGCCAGGAAAATTATAGATACTTTGAAAATAAAAGTGCGTATAATTAGCAAGTGCAACAACAAGCGTTGTCAATATGTATTTATGTGTGTGTGTATCGAAAGCAGCCTACACAAAATCGTTGAACTGTACAAAAACACGCCCATATTTAGTATGTGTGTAAAACGCTAGATTTGCTTTGCATGAGTATGTGTGTGTGTTTGTTTGCATGTGTGTTTGTGTATTTGTGACAGTGTTTATTTATTACACTTTGATTTTGCAATAAGCTGCTGCTGTTGCTGTAATGGGAGCTTATCCAGTGAACGGAAGTCGTCGCCTACAATTTTCGTGTTTTTTATTTTTATTAGTTTTTGCTGCCCCCACACAATCACACATACACATAGAAAACAATCAAAAAGGCACACGCATACATACACATGCGTGCATACATACATATATATATATATATATTCACAGCCAGTGTAGCCGTCGCGGTTGGCTTCGGCGTCAGCAGCGCAGACTCAATTGCATGAGAATTTTTTTTTTATATCTCTTGTGTTTTTGTTTTACTTTTTTTGTTTTGTTGTCGTCGCCGAGCAGCAGCAGCAGCGTTGACTTAATTTATTGCCAGCATTGTTGCTGCTGCTGCGCCTGCTGAAAATGAAAGTGTGTTTGTATGTATGTAGGTATCTGCTGCAAATTGTGCGCCCAGCGAAACAAAAGCAAAAAAAAAAAAAAAAACAAACAAAATTGACCAATAAAATCTCACAGTAATTTTTTTTCTTTTTCACGAGAGATTTAAGAGATTTCCAGTCTTTTATTTTATTTTGTTATTTTTGCAGCTAATTAGCAGCGTTTTGTAAGAGATTAAAATAATAATAAATAATTAAAGAACATTTTTTAAGCTACTAGTTTAGCCTCTGGGAATAAAATGGTTGGTAATAAACAAATAATTGTGCATTTAATATTCCAAATTTTATCGTATATATATTTTCTCAAATCGGAACTCGTAAACTAAAAGAAAAACAAGTAGAGGAATATGAAAATGCATAAACGTAGCTGAAGAACTTAGTTGTTTGGTTTCTTGCAGCTTAATCACAAGGTCTAAAGTTCAGAACACATATCACCCAACTGATTGGCATGCCGTAGCTGCAGTCGCTGAAGTAGCAGCAGTTGCAGCAGCAGCAGCATTAGCAGCGCCTTAATGGATCCATATCATCATATCAGACATCATGTGAGTATCTTCAATCATCCTCAATCATCAGCTACAATCAACCAGCCATTGTATGTCCATTATGAACTCTCATTTGAAATTTTCCTTTTGTAGTATCCACCCACTAGTACAGCCGGTTCAACAGTGGTTGGCAGCGGCACCAGCAGCACAATCATTCGACCAGAATTGCATCAAAAATGCAATCGTGGCTCGCACTCGAGTGACACAAGTTCAGCGTACAGCGGCAGCGATACAATGGCCTCTGTCTATGGATCATCGTTGGAGGCCGAGGAGATCGATCTCTCCGGCCTCGTCGAGTCTGTGGTCGACTCCGATGAGGAGGATCTCGCCGAGAGCATGGATGTGAGTCGGTGATATCAAGCCAAAAACAAACTATTTTTAATTTCTTGAGAGTCATTTTAATAAGCGAATTAAATTAGCGCTCTTAGCGTTTAATTAAATATTGTAGTTTTACCAATCATTAAGTTAAAATCACTTCTTGTTGAATCGTACTTTATCGTTTATATACATGTAATAGCCATATCTTATAATCTATCCCGTCTCCACAGAGCCTCAACGTGCGCGATGCGGTGCGCGATTGCCTCGAGAAGGATCCGTCGGAGCGCAGCGAAGACGATGTGGAAATCCTGCTGGAGTTCACGCAGGGCCTGAAGGCATTCACAAACATAACGCTGGCGGTGCGACGTGCTCTCTGCTCCGTGATGGTCTTCGCAGTGGTGGACAAGGCCGGCACTGTTGTCATGTCCGATGGCGAGGAGCTCGACTCGTGGTCGGTGCTAATCAATGGCGCCGTCGAAATCGAGCATGCGAATGGCACACGCGAGGAACTGCAAATGGGCGACTCCTTTGGCATATTGCCGACCATGGATAAATTGTATCATCGTGGCGTGATGCGCACCAAATGCGATGATTGTCAGTTTGTGTGCATCACCCAGACCGACTACTATCGCATCCAGCATCAGGGCGAGGAGAATACGCGCCGGCATGAGGATGAGAACGGACGGGTTGTTATTGTCACCGAACTGCGCTCGATTGGTGGCAGCGGGGCTGAGAGTGCCACAACAACTGGCGGCAGCGGATCAGCGACCACAGCACATTTGAATACGAAACGTGGTCATGTGGTGATCAGAGGCACACCGGAGCGACTGCTTCAGCAGCTTGTCGAGGAGAACTCGATGACGGATCCAACATATGTCGAGGATTTCCTGCTAACGCATCGCATTTTCATACACAATCCCCAAGAGGTGACCAGAAAACTGTTGCACTGGTTCGATCTCGAGCAGTTGGACACACACAAGACGCAGGAGCTGAGAGATCGGGTCACTCGCGTCGTTCTACTCTGGGTGAACAATCATTTTACCGATTTCGAGGCGGATCACGAGATGATGGAGTTCCTGGAGATCTTTGAGGCTGGACTGGAACGCAAAAAGCTGCTCAGCCAGCTGCGCTTGCTGCACATTGCATGTGCGGCCAAAGCACGCATGCGCAGCTGCATCTTGACGCGTTCCTCACGCGATGAACCACTGAATTTCCAAATCATTGGCGGCTACGAGCTGCGCGGCGTGGCAGCTGCCACGGGCAATGCCTCCGTCGGCATTTACATATCGCACGTAGAGCCGTGCTCAAAGGCCCAGGATGTCGGACTAAAGCGTGGCGATCAAATCCACGAGGTGAACGGCCAATCGTTGGATCATGTGACCAGTAAACGGGCTATGGAACTGCTTACGGGCACCACCCACCTGAGCATTCAGGTAAAAAGCAATCTGCTCGGCTTCAAGGAGATCATGCAGGCCCTGGAGCATGGCAGCGGCAGCTCAGCCAGCAGCGGTGCCGGTGGTGGTGGCAACGGTGTCGGTGGCATTAGCTCCAGTGGCAATGGCAGCTTTAAAAGTTTGCGCAGTCCGCGTCGGATTTGTGCGAATGACATTGCCAAGCTGCACGGACGCAGCGACAGCACCAGCGAGGAGTTGGCCAATCGGGCGCACATGGTGCGTCTGAGTTCGGTGGATATGCTGCTCGATCAGCCGGACTGTGCGCCGCCTCAGACGCCGCCAGTGAGTGGCGGCGGCGGTGGCATTATGGCCTCGAACTTTATGCAACAGCTGCTGCAGAGCGTCAACTCAAATTCGGCGAAAAAGGGCAGTTGCGAGGACGCAAAACCGGGCGGCTTCATGACCCTGGCGCCCAAGAGACGTCTGCAGAAGGCGCTGGCCAAAATGATTCAGCTGAACAAGCAGCAACAGCCGCTGGTGGGCAGCCTCAACGACAGCTCCGACACGCTGCTGAACGAGCCGCAGTGCAAGGCCAAGTTGTCCGCTGCCAGTTCCGGCAGCAGCAGCTGCGCCTCCACAACCAACATGTGCAACACGGCCGGTCGCCTCTATCAGTCGCAATCGAATCCGGATCTGAGCAGTCTCAACTATGACAACAGCAACAGCAGCGAACCCATCGCCATGCTCCAAGTGAACTATTTGCAGGCGCATCTACATCGGCCATCGGCTGCGAGCACACTGACTGCCAGCTCCATGCTGCCGCCGGACTATCCGGAGCATGTGCTCAAGGTGTACAAGTCGGATCAGACGTGCAAGTATGTGCTCATCTACAAGGAGACGACGGCCCATGAGGTGGTCATGCTGACACTGCAGGAGTTCGGCATCCACGATCCGAGCTCGAATTTCTCGCTGTGCGAAGTGAGCGTGGGCGAGGGTGGCATGGTTAAGCAGCGTCGTCTGCCCGATCAGCTACAGAATCTAGCGGAACGGATCAGCTTCGCTGCTCGCTATTATCTCAAGCTGAACGACAGCACCGAACCGCTGGTGCCCGATGAGCTGGCCTTGGAGCTGGTGCGGGAGTCGGGTGTGCACTTCCTGCAACTGAATGCATACGAGTTGGCCATCCAGCTGACGCTACAGGATTTCGCCAATTTCCGTCAGATCGAATCAACGGAGTATATCGACGAGCTGTTCGAACTGCAGTCCAAGTACGGTGTGCCGATGCTGAGCAAATTCTCGGAGCTGGTCAATCGCGAAATGTTCTGGGTGGTGAGCGAAATATGCGCTGAGCACAACATTGTGCGTCGGATGAAGATCGTCAAGCAATTTATCAAGATTGCCCGGCACTGCAAGGAGTGCCGCAATTTCAACTCCATGTTTGCCATCATCTCGGGCCTGGGACATGGCGCCGTTTCGCGACTACGTTTGACCTGGGAGAAGTTGCCGTCAAAGTATCAGCGTCTGTTCAATGATCTGCAGGATCTGATGGATCCATCGCGCAACATGTCCAAATACAGGCAATTGGTATCCGCCGAACTGCTCGCCCAGCATCCCATCATACCGTTCTATCCCATTGTCAAGAAGGATCTGACTTTCATCCATCTGGGCAACGATACGCGTGTGGAAGGCCTGATTAATTTCGAGAAGCTGCGCATGCTCTCCAAGGAGGTGCGTCTGCTGACGCACATGTGCAGCTCCCCCTACGATCTGCTGGCCATTTTGGAGCTGAAGGGACAAACGCCCTCCAACGCCCTCTTCTCGCTGAACCAAATGTCTGCGTCGCAGAGCAACGCTGCCGCTGGCACTGTAATTGCAGCCAACGCTGGACAAGCAACGATTAAGCGGCGCAAGAAATCGACAGCGGCACCCAATCCCAAGAAGATGTTCGAGGAGGCGCAGATGGTGCGACGCGTCAAGGCCTATCTGAACAGCCTGAAAATACTCAGCGATGAGGATCTGCTGCACAAGCTCTCGCTCGAATGCGAACCGCCGCATGGCTCCACCTACTCGGGCAGCATATCGCATGGCAACACCTCGCATCGGAGCGCGGGCAGTGGCAGCATCAATGCCAGCAATGCGGGCGCCAACAGCATCAATGCTGGCGGAGATCAGCTCAGCATTTATTCGCACACCAGCTCCAGTTCGGCACCGAACTCATCGCTATCGCTGCGCAAACGGCATCCCAGCTCGCCGACACTCTCCACGACCAGTTCGACGAGCTCGACCAGCGATCATCAGCGTCGTCAGCAGCTGCACAATAATGGACCCAAATTTGGCACCGCTTCGCCGCAGGCGGTCAAGAAAATGCTTTCGCTATCCGAATCCTCGAAAATTCGACCACATCAGCCATTTGTGCCGCGCCACAATTCGGCGCTGCCCGGCGTCATTCCGCCGCTACATCATCTACATGCCGCCCATGGATTTAGCACACCAGCCGCCGGTGGTGTTGTGCCGCCGCCTTCTGCGGCTGCAGCTGCTGCTGCAGCTGCCGCTGTCCCAGCCAGCGTGGTCAATGCACAGTGTACGCCCAGTCCCAGTCCATGTGCACATCGACGTTTGGCATCTGGAGGTAAGTAATCCAACTATTTATCCACATCCATTGTTAAGCCGTGGATTAGCGATTTCAGCAATATTCTGCTGGCTTATCGGCTAATCTCTGTCATAAATGTATTTTGGAGTTCTTGGGAAGTGAAACAGCTTTTCTTCCGAGAAGAAATGGTTTAAAATGGGAAATCTGAATTAGCAAGAAAATTGTGTATGTGGCAAAATTTTCGTATGTTGGTTAAAGTGGGTGAAATCTTTATTAGTAATCAGCTAAGAAAAAGGCGTCTGAAATCTGAAAATGTGATAATTTGTTTAATGAGACCTGCCTTAAAAATTAAGGTGAAATGTTTTTTAAGAAAGCTTCTTCTATTTATAGTTTTGTAAATGCAAATGTAAACAAATTAAACACAAAAGCTAAACAAATATAATTGGATAACGACTATATAAGATAGTTCCAATCCAAATCCAAAAAGTATTCCAAATTGTGAAAAGTTAAAATATGAATACTTAAATTCAATTAAATTAAATTCTTAATTAAAGAAACAAACAATGTAAAATTGTTGTAATTGGATGACAGCTCTATTTAAGATGATTCAAAATGATGAGAAACTAATTGAGAAGAGAAGCTAATTGGATAACAATTCTAAGCAAGATTCTTCCAATTTAAGCTTGTGCTTATGCTCCAATATACATACATATATAATACCAATCTTCTACAATTTCTACAGGCAACATAATGCCGGCTCGTGCGATACACGAGCGTTCCCATTCCGATACGCCTGCCCCCCCGCCGCCGCTGCCTTCGGTGGATCTATCGCTGGAGAGCAGCAGTGTGACAACATTTCGTGATTTACCGCTGCGCAAATCCGTGACTTCCGGTAAGTGTGCTGCAAATGAGCACTGTGGCAAGAATGCCTGCCCCCCAGCTGCCCCCGTTGCCGTCAATTAAACTAAACGCTTAGCGCTGCCTACTAAAACCAAAGTTCAACTTTAGATCATAGTTCATAGCTAATAATAATCATAGTGCCTAATTGTAGCTTAACTTTAGTTTGAACTTTAGCTAAAAAAAAGAAGAAACATCATTTTTAGATATGCTTTAAATATTCCCCGCTCCTCGCTTGCATTGTGGCCGATTCTATATATTGGTGGTTGGTTATCGCTGCTTCGGCATTTGGTTGTTGGTCTCACATATAACACACACACTCGCACATACACACACACACACACACGCATTTACAACACTCACAAATACTGTGACACACTTTACGCTACTTTTACTCTACTCTCATTGCCACAAAAAAAAAACACACACAACCCACAGGTTCGGTTTCGTCGTGTGACAGCGGGCACGGCTCCTACGCCCAGCAGCAACAACAACATTCGCATCATCAGCAACACCATTTGACATACCAGCAACAACAATCGCAGCAGCAACAGCAACAACAACAACAACACAATGATCCATCGCCGCCCGTTTATACGGCCGCTGATTGCCGGCTGTTGCAGCAGATATCGAACAATGCCGTCACACGGAATTTGAATAGTCCCTGCCAGAGCACGAGCACACCACCCAGCACACCCACACCACCAACACCACCACCACCACTACAACAACCACTACCAACAGCATCCATACAGCCAACACCGCTTCCTGCACCGCCAGCGCCCTATTTGCATATGCGCAGCCACCAGCAACTGCAGCAGATACAACAGCAATTGGCAATGCCACCACCACCGCCACCGGTCTACACAAGCAGCCTGTACAATCACCATCACAGCAATGCAACCACCAACAGGCATCTAAACCACATGCATGGTAAGTCGAGAGCAGCAGGCCCACAACAAGCGACAGAGCCACCAAATGCAGCAGACGGGGAATGAACTCTGAGGAGCAGATTCTAAGAATTTGAGAGAGTAGTTGAAATCTTCTAGTTAACACTCGATTTTTGGCAGATAACTGATTGATGTGAGAGTTAAATTCAAAAACGAGAGTAGACTGAAACTATACAAATTAAATCTCATACAAAATTAAGATTTGTTTTTATAATCCTTTATTCGTATGTAAGTAAGGCATTTTAACTTTAAGGTCTATTTGTAAACACAATTTTGAAGATTTACCAAATCACTAAAGTTAATTACTTTACATCGTTTTCTCCGACAGGTGGCCCGCCAAATTTTATGGATAGCACCAAGTGTACCATATGCCCCATGCCACCCATGAATCAATAAATCAAACTGTGCTGTTTTAACTACTAAATGTTAATTTAATTAGTTGTGAGTACAGTTATCCAAGCAATTGCTAATTCAATTACTAATATGGTATCTTTTATTTTACAGCATATATAGATGCCAAAATTTGTTAATGGTTGTGGTTTCCATGTTACCAACAAACAAACAAACATTCACATACATCAATCGTCATCGTCATATATACAACAACAACAACAGAAACAACAACAACAAAAAGATGAATATATGTTGCATATACATGTTCAAAATCCCATTTATCAGCGTCAACGTTCGAAATCCCATTGTCACGTATTCTTAGATTAAGCGCCTAACATTTAGTTTTGCTGTATGTTTTAAGTGGCTTACGATTAATTTTAATTTAGCACAATTCTTTGTAAACATTTTCCTCAAAAAATAACTCAAAACAATAAGAATGATCCACAAAGTTGTTGCCTTCTCACATGCATAGAAAAAAGAAAAAAAAAAAAAAACACAAAACGTCTGCAGGCAGACCAAAGTAGCAGACCCCAATCAAAACTTTTGCAATCAAAAAACTCTTTTGAAGACTTTCAGTTGGCATTTAGAAAAACAAAAAAAAAAAAAAGCAAAAAAAAAACGGAAAAATAATGAAAATGTTTTGCCCAGCCCAACAATAATAATAATAATGATAATAAAATTAATGAGACGAGGCCGACTTATTCAATCTATTGTATTCCATTTATGTATACTTTAGCTCTACTTATACACAAGTTAGTTATATCTATGCATACACATACATATATAACACATATACACATGCATAGGCAAAGTAAAGTATGATAACTAAAAAAAAAACCTTCGCTCCAATTCCAAATATTTAGTTTGTAAGCTGAACGATTTTTTCGAATATTTTTCAAACGTTGTGTGTATTCAATGTTTACTTGAAACATAAAAGACAAACGCAATTAATGTAAACGATAAAAGACAAACCTAGACAAAAAGTAATATGAAAGTACAAGAAAATCGAAACCAACCAGAAACAACAACAAGAAAACAAAAACCTGAGACTCGAACATCAACAAATAAAATAATATAAATGTTTTGTAAACATATTTTTCTCACACGTTAAGGACTCCAATATTTTTGTGTGTGTATTCGATTGCCTGTTATATATACATAAATATACATTATATAAATATATATACATACGACTATATACAAGAAATCTCTATATATATATATATACATTGCCTATATACACACCTGAACAAAGTGCAGCCCGACTCGCCTAATTTATATACAGCATCAATATATATGTTTTTCTTATATGAAAAAAAAAAAAATGAAAAGAAAGAAAATGATAAATGTTTAAATGTACTATATTTGTGCTCTTTTAGGTTTAAGCTAAGATAAACTTTTCCTTTTAATGGCTTACGCAAGTAAATGAAATAATGTAACAAACAAATATTTGTGCTGTTTCGCTTGAATCAACTTTTAATTAAAGCTAAAATCTCCTCCAATGTTGCAGCGCCAAAAGAGCGAAATTTTACAACACTTTTCTAAAGTTGCGAGAGTTTTTTGACGCTTGATAAATAAACCCCAGATTTTTGATTTAGCAATCTTTCCAAGAATTTATTTTACTTTCATTTTTTTAAGAACTGCTTTCTCAAATCTAAATATAAAATGCGTTTATTTGTGCTATAAAAAAATGCTTATATTTCATTAATGTGTCTCTTTGCTATATTATTTAAATCCAGAAATATTTTCTGTCGCTTACCAATTATAGATTTTCGCTGAACTCCAACTTTAGATTAGAACGGAAGCCTACAAAAAAAACCCAAAATAAAATAGAATAACAAAAATTGTAATTTCGACATGCTTGACAGTTAAATAAAATATTTACAAATAATTTTAATTAAAAATTGCAATTATGTAATTCATTGAATCTTCTATATGGATGTGTATTATATATGCCACATATATAATATATAGATGTTAATTTATGCTAATTACTTTCGAAAAACCATTAGCAAAATACATTCAGTATTTTAAACCTAAAACGTGTCTTTATTTTATATTTTTTACATTTCAGGATTACAACACTAAAGCAAGAAAACACCAAAGTTTTATCGAAAAATTTAAAATATTTATTTTTTTTATAATTATTGCTTTGCGTTGCGTAGAGCATATCAATTGGTTCATTAAAAAAATGTATAAATAATTTGGCTTTAAACCTAAGCACTATGATTAACACAAAAGTTAGTATTTGCATTGGGGTGGAGCGCGTAAATTTTGGTAACAAACTCTGAACTTAGGTGTAAACAATTGGGATCACAAAGCAAATAAACTAAATGATCGTCTCTAATAGGGTTGGTGGTTGGTGGTTTTATAGCTGCACACGTGGAAGAACACTCATATGATACTTAACGGTATTATTATTATATGGAGAATATGGAACTAAGTCTTTAAGTATAGTAGTAGATGCAAAACAGTTGTTCGTTTCTTTTCTTTTGTTTTTGTTTTCGTTTCGGTTTTTTGTTGCTGTTTTTTCATTTGTTATTCATACGTTAGTTTGGCTTAAACATGAAATACTATATGCAAATGAGCCAGTTTACAATCGCCTCAGATTAACCTCGTGCGCTTCAGATAGGTGATGAGCAGATTGTAGATAAACTTATATTGCGCCAGCGATGGTATAATGCTGTCCCGCTGATGTCGCAGCTGCCCAATGACGCGCGGTATATCCAAGTCCTGCCAGAGATGGAATACAATTTAAAAGTGCACCATTTTAATATGCATTATGGATCGTACCTCATTGTGATCCAGTGTGTAGAGCAATAGGTCCGCCGTTAGGGTGACACCGGAACGACCGCCACCCTCCAGGCAGTGGATGAGCACGGGCGGATTGGTATTGTGGCCGGGCGGCACTTCGTGCGTCGACGCCAATCGCACCGAATTGAGCTCCTCGAGAAAGTCGAGAAAATGATTGACATCCCGCGGACAATTCTGTTCGACCCAATCGGCGTACTGTAGATGCCACACAGAGCGATAGCGACGCGAGGGTGCATGATACAAACGCAGCTTGCTCGTCGTGCAGCGATCAGTGGTTTGTGAGAATTCCTGATACACCTGGAACTGTGAAGAGTAGAATTGATTAACACTTTTCTTAACTTGTCGTCCGCTCTGCTCACGTGTCCAAACTCCATGCGCTGCTGACTGCTGAGCGGTATATAGCTCATGTCCTCGGTTAGCTGCACCACCAGATAAACATCCGCCTCCCACACGCACTGCCAGAAGATGCGCATCGTTTGCGACTCCTGCGGCGACTGGGCGACAATATAAAATCGTTGCTTTGTGCCCACAGTGGCCTACAAAAACAACAAAATCACAGCATTAGTGAGAACAAAGATCAGGACAAGTGGGAAACCCACCGATATGTAGGATGCATTCACGTAGCCATGTCGATTGTCCATGGAGGGCGTTAGACGCACGCGATTATCATCGTATGGCAGAAAATTGGGATCATGATTCTTCGGCTCGTTCTCCTCAAGCAAAGCACAATCATATTGCGCATGCTCCCGTCTCTTCGGTATGCGCTCGAACTCCATGAAGAGCTGTGCATCCTGCAGCTTATCGTTTAATATCTGGCACTGCAATAACAATATATATTAAATGTTTATTAAACATATAAAGTAGTTATAGCTTCGATCATACCAATTTATCCTTGGAATACTGGCCCGATATGGGCTGTGGCTTGGTTTGGCCCGTTGACCAGCGATGGGGCAGATTTAGATCGTCCTGGGCCAGCTTCATTTTGGTCGCCAGCTTGGCTTGCTGGGCGGCCGAGGAGCTGGCCTTCTCTCTACCGAGCGTGGCCGACTTTTGCTTGTCGGGCGTTTTGCTGCGCGACAAAATATTCCAACGCCGGCGACGCTTTACATCCTTGCTGGCCGACGAGGAGCCGGTGGTGTCCAGCGTTGAGTTGAACATCGAAGATGCCGTCGACGCCGTGGCCGATGTATTGACTGATAGATTCATGGCACTGAATTGCTGATGCAGCGAATCGCCCGCCGGCGAAATCACATCCACCGTCGACTTGTTCAGGCTCGCCGTCGAGCGATGTTGGCGCGGCGGCGGCGTCGCTCCAATTGCTGGCGCCGCACTTGCCGCACGGGCGGCACGCAACGGTGCCTGCGGCTCCAAGAACTGCAGCTCTGTGCTCGCTGCACGATCCGCGCCGTATTTCTTAATATTTCGTGTAATCTCATCGTCTGCCGGGGCATTCACCGTCAGCGTAACAACATTGTTGCTGTTGGCGGCGGCGGCTTGGCGTGTAGCTGGCACTGGTGCCACGCCCGGCGGCGCTGATTGTATGGAGGCGGCACGTTGCCGCATGGCATCCGCATTGGCATTGCCGCTGCCGCTGCCACCGCTTGCACGCTGTGGCAATGGCACATTCTCGTAGATCGGCTCAATAGAGCCATTCATCGCGCTGCGTTGCAGCGGCGTCGGCGTTGTTGCCGCTGCCGGCTGTGGACTGCTCGCCGGCGGTGGCGCAGAGCTCCGATAGCCACTGGGTGGCAGAGTTGGTGAACTGTAAGATTAAACGAGAATTTAAATATGTTAAACATAATAAACAAAGACAAATAATGCGAAAAGTCTTTCAGTTCTGTGACTAATTTCTAGAGATTCATTGCTAATCTTCTAATCTCTGTTTGGCTGCTTCACCTTTGGACCGCTGCTGCTGCGGCGGCCGCTTGACTCATTGCCGACTGACGGAGCTGGGACATAATGGACGGCTGCTCCTCGATCATGTTGAGGTTCTCGAAGGTGCCGTGCGGCGGAAGATACGGCTGCGAGTGGCCCATGTGGCTTATGTACGGATACTGATGCAACATTGTGGCACCCGATGAGGTGGGCACATTGCCGCCGCCACCACTACCAACACCAGCACCACCGCCATGCACACCGCCGGCGGCAGCCAAGGCGACAAATTGACCGCCATTGAGCAGATTGCGATTCGACACCAGATCGGGTGATGAGCCCGAAACATAATTGCGAAAGCCTTGCAGTGGTCGCGGCGTGGCCACGGCCAAATCCGGCGTGGAAGAGGAGCTCAGCCGATTCACCGGATACGGTGGCGGCGCCTTGTGCCGCATCATTTGCATGCGCTGCGAAAGCTCCAAGTATGCAGAAGGCTGCTGCTGCTGCTGTTGTTGTTGTTGCTGCTGCTGCTGTGTCTGGTAGAGATTAAGATGATGATGATGCGCATGCAGTGCAGCTGCCGGCTGCGCCACATCCGGATAACGATGTGCGGCCGTCAGATGATGACTGAACAGCAAACTCTCGCCGTAGACACCGGGATTGTGCACATCGGGCTGCGAGCCGGCATAGTAGGCGGCCGCATTCCCCGGCGTTGCAAGCGCCAGTGCCACATTGTGCAGCTCAGCGGATGGCGTGCGATATTTAAGCTGTACGGCTGTCTCATAGTCCGGGGCAGGGCGATACGTGGGCAGCATGGCCTTCAGGCGCTCCCGTTCGTGGGGATCTGCATTAATATTCATGTTGCTGCTGCCATTGTTGCTGCTGCTGTTGATGTTGTTGTTGTTAATGTTGTTGCTGCCGCTGGCGCTAAGATGAAGCATGCTGTTGCTGCTGTGCAAATTGTTGTTGCTCAAGTCCAAACAGCTGCTGCTCTGCCCCAAAAGCTGACTATGACTGGCAGCGAGCGAAATATTTGATGATAGCAGCTGTTGCTGCTGATGTTGTTGCTGTTGCTGCTGAAACTGTTGCTGCAATTGTTGCTGCTGCTGCTGCTGGTGTTGCTGTTGCTGGTGTTGTTGCTCCGCTGCTGCCATATAATCATATTCCACGTAGCCAACGCTGTCAGCGCCCAGAGTGCAGTGTCCATTGTTGCTTTCGATGTCGGCGCCGACGCTGCTGCCCAAACTGGAGGGCGTCTCTGTGTCGATGTAGCGCTTGAAGAACTTGTGCTGCATGATGCACAACTTCCAGAAGTAGCGTGCCACATCCGCCTCGCTAAAGATAAAGCTGCCGACAATGCTGCCATCACCATCGATTTTATTCTGTTCGATTTTGATGGTGCGCTTATCAATGGTCACCGTGTGGAACTCTTTCCACGGAAAGTACTGTCTGCCATTGTCCGCATTGACGACCATCCCATTGATGGCCAGGCCCAGCAGCAGATCATTGCCGAGCGTATCCTTGGCAGCGAAACGCTCCTCGCCATAACCGTCCAACTGCTGACAGCACTGTATATACATCTCCTCCGCTTGGCTCTGGGTCAGATGAGCAATTCCCGCATGCTGTTGCAACACCTCCATTATCAGGCCATCCAACATGCTGTCATCGTTGGCCAATCCCTGCATGTTGCGCGGCAGCACTAGTGACTTTTTCAAATAGTCCTTGGACTGCTTGTCGCCCTGATAGCTATCGTACTCGGCCTTGCGACAATAGAGCGCCAGGAGGATCGCTGTGCGTATATCGCAAGCGATGCGTCCCTCGTAAATGTCGCTCTTCAGCTGCAGAAAATAATAGAAACGCGTCGCTTCGTCATTCAGATGACGCACTCCCGTTGTCACATAGTGCCGCACTCGCAGATACATCTTTGGTGCGGCTGCATATTTGTCCCGCTGCCGACTGAGCGAACGCTCCAAATCGATCCATTTGTATTCGTCCTCCTTGTCCTTGACCAAATAGCGTAGGCCAAAGAATTCCGGCTGCTGGATGAGCAGACGCTGGCACACATTGTCCAAGCACTCCTGGCCCTTGCTCTCCGAGCTGATGGTGCAGTCAACGGTGCTCGAGGTGTCTGTCAAAGATACAAAATGAATATTTCAAAGATACACATAAAATACGTGCGCAGATAAAACTTTACAGCAACAATGAATTGTGTTTGGCAACCCACGGCACGCGCAAATATGCTAATTTGCACACATCGAAAATACAATATATTTACTACATATATAGAAATTATTTTTGTTGTCTAATCGATTTTAGGATTGCCTTTTACGTTTTTATTGAGCCACCAAAAACACCAAACGGAAAAGATTTATTTTTTTTTTTGTTTTCTTGATGTTGTTGATCACTGTTAGCTAACAGTGCCCGGCGGTTGAGTGAGTCGCTTAACTTTTGCACAAGTTAGTCTCTAAGAAGCAGACAAACCAGACGAATGCACATCAAATGAGTATAAGAATAGCAACATTTAATTAATTTAAACATTCTTAGCCAAAATTTATTTGATTGCAAATAATATTTGTATAATTTTACTAAAAACAAAGCAGCATACAAAAAACAAGCCGCTGTTAACAGATTAACAGAGGCGCAACTGGTTAAAAAGATTGACAAATAGCCGTATATGTTAAATGAATGTTGTTGCAGATATGTTTTGGCAAAAGCGAATTCCACAAAACTGGTCATAAAACGAAAGCCGTTGCCAAGATAAACGCGCTGCTTATCTGCACTTGTTGTTGCCATATAATAAAATAAATAAGTTGACACACACAATTAGGCGTTTCCAATTAAAAGCGCTCAAATGAGTAAATAAATCAACAAGTGTACAACAATGTGTAAGACAAAAAAAAAAAAAGAAAAACTTGGCGTGTCTTGTTGCTGGTGTTATTGTTGTTGCTGTTATTTTTATAGGCTCGTGGAATTGGAACTTGTGGAGTGCCGTTATTGTTATTGATAGTCTTCTTCTTGCTGCTGTTTTCTTGTTAGGCTGATACGCCCCCCACACACACACATAGGCACATACAAATAGAGACACACACTCACCTAGCAAATGATGCACAGATATAACAAATAAACTTTTTGACGTCACATTATATTGTCGACATTTTTTAAATAATTTTAGTGGCATTTCCGTGCCGTTTTCTACACACTCCGTTTTTGACAATGTGCAAAACACGCTGCGCTGCTGCTCCTCTTGTTGTTGTTGGCCTTTGTTGCTGTTGTTGGTGTTGTTGTTGTTGGCCAGCAGGTATAAAAGACATTTGCATGTAAATTACACAATTGGTTTTTAGTTGGTTGTTTTTCAAGCTGATTGCGTACAGCTTGTAAGGCACTTTGAATCGAACACAGTTGCGTACACGCTTAGCATTTAAATGTAATTATAAAAGCTAATTGAAAGTCGTTGCAAATAATAAATAATAGAGTTAACAAAAAAAACTAAAAACGAAAGAGTAGTTTGATAGTGGTATCGAGTAAGCGAGTGAGTACAATGGCTGGCTGTTAGAGATGTGCAGTATTATCGATTCTCAATGCTTTCGCTGTTAACTAATGTTAATCAATAAATTGCTTGCACTTAGTTGACTGTTCGTAATATATATGCTGGCTTTCTATCTACTAAAAACCTATATCAGTTCTTCAGGTATTTAACAATAATTATTATTATTTTCAAATTATCAATAATATTTTACTCGCCCTAGTAATGATGATTTGCGTACTCTGCCTGCCCTCGTAGGCTTCGTTAAGTTTACTCACTTAACAATAGTTCGCCGATAAATAACAGCAGCACCATTTGAGTAACAATAACAGTATCACTTTGTTAAAGCTGCTGATCGGAAGTGGTTCGTTTTATTTTGCTGCTTTTAATTGGCATCGAAATAAGCACAATTTATTTATCAATTGACGTACGATGTCAGTTTAGCTTTAACCATACACCGACACGGGTCCATTATTAAAACAGCCGCACGCGCTTTACACCGTAATTAGCCAAGTACGCAACTAAACATTGAAAACTACATATATATATATATATATGTACACATGGATGTGTAGGTGCGCCTCGTCGTCGTCGCTGTTGTTGTTGCTGCCTATGCAGTCGTCGTCGTGGCTTCCAATTTAACTAAATAAAACAATTTAAGCGCTCGCGAGAAAAGGAGAAAGAGAGAGCCCCAGAAAAAGGGAGGGCAACAATAAATCGTTTAAGGCGAATGAACAAACGTGTCCAGATCAAATTAACAGCGTAAGTACGCAACTATATATATACATATACCTACACACACACACATACATAGATAGATACATACACCAGAAATTATCTTGAACCAATTGAGAATTTCGTTTGCTGTTTTTGATGGTCAAGGTTACACTGACAAGAAGAGATCAATACATACATACACACATACAGCCGCATTTACAAAACGCACGCATGTGTCTGTGCATACATTGTCCATACACACTGCCCTGTGTCTGGCTACGTGTGTACGTGCGAGACAGCAGATGTAAGTTGATTACCTGTTGCTGCTGGTTCGCTTTCAGTGTGACTGGTACTGGGACTGTTGATAAACAGGTTGCATGTTCATTAAATTTGAGGTTACATTTGACTGAACAGCCCTGTCTCGATTGCACTCTCGCTGATTCTCCTCTGCTGTATGTGTATGTGTGCCAGACGCGCCCTGAAATTATATATAAATATCTGGAATATGTTCATTGTTGCTTTAACTGATGCAATCAGTTAGCTTTCAGCTATCAGCTGTTTTTTTTTTGAGATATTAAAATTTTATTAATTATTTCTAATTTATACGTACTCGTATTTTTATGGACACTTTCAAACAAATTAGTTTTTATTAAATGCTAATTAGCTTAACAACACAATTTATATTTTACATTAGTGTAATAAACATTGCCCAACAAATGTTATCTTTTACTGTAATATTAAGTGCACAGCAACAAGTTAACAGTTTGACTTAATTTGACTTTAAAGCTCAGTTTGAATATAAAACTACATCCACAAATATGGAATTTGAATATATTCAAAAGTTTCTTGACTGTTCAGCAATTTTTTTTCATACATATTCATAGATGTGTGTGTTTAAAGCTTAAACTTTGCACGTTTCGTGCTGTTGAACAAATCAAACCAAAAATACAAAAACAACTGCAAATTTGACTTTGAACCAAAAAAAAGCGACTGTAGATTTTGTTTCTTGTTTCGGTTTTTAATTCGTTAAGCTTTTGTCTTTAACCTTGAACTCGCCAAACCCCTCTCCCCCCACCCCGACCCCTGCCATTAGACTGTTTGCAAAATAAATATGGCTCCACAGCAGTAGCTTAACCCTCAGCAGCCCACAACACTTGAAACTGCCCTAACATGAAGAGAAACCAAAAATTGCAATGTGCCAACGACTTTTCACAGCGATAACAATAAAAGTACAAACAAACAAGCGCCAGACTAAAAATGCTCATTCATGCTTACTATTTAGTTTGATGATTCGTGCACACTGCTTCGACTTGATGAGTTTTCTATAACTAATCTCAGTATTTGATACTTATAGCAACACTCTTTACCGGTTATTCAATTCGACAACTCGGCATATGTTTGCAAAATAATTTTGTTTAGACAAAACACGCACGTAATTATATTTAAGTACACATGAGTGCATATATATATATTTACGTATATACTATAGTAGTAATTTTTTCGATTTGAATCGCAATCAAATTATTTGTGGAATTGTTGCCCGCCTTGTTTTATTAAAAAAAAAAAAAAAAAAAAAAAAAAACAAATCGCAATTTTTTTTTCGAAATGGGATATTTAATTTATGTGAAGCTAATTTATGTTCGACAAAAAGAACAATATCAGCAAACGATTTTAACACGTTGAGTGTTTGAATAAAATGAGAAATTGATTATTAAATATACATAAAAATAATATACCTGGCGAATGACCTGCGTGAATCATTTGACGTATCTGCTGAGGCAATTTCTAACTGTTTCCAATCTTATCTTTTTGTGGTTTTGAATTTGATGTGATTGTGCGTAACAAATTTTGTTGTGCTCTATAACTTTACTATGGTTGGATTAAGGTCAGTCTGAGTACAAAAGTACATGTGTTAATGAAGTATGTAAAGAACTCACGTACCCGACGATAAGACAAAGTAAACATGCAAAACTATAAATTAGAATATGTAAACAGTTGAATAAAGTTCAATAAAGATATAAAAAAAATTGATGTCAGTTGTAAAGAGAATGCGGATATATTTTGAGCAACTTACTATGGTTTAGAGAGCTACCAATCGAATATCAAATTACACAACAGCTATTTAATGGGGAATATGCAAAAGTTTAGCTTAAAATATGTGTGAATGAAAAAAAAAAAGATTATTTAGTATTATAATATGAGTACCTTATAAAAAAACTTAATACGCTTCAGTAGCGATTCAATTGAATTCCCCATTCACCGTTACTATATATTACGGCAGCAATTCTGAAGCCGATGGCGTCACACATTACCAAAGCATTATAATTCTGATCTAAAACAAACGAGTGAACCGCAGTTTTCCCCGGTTTGCAGTCTGCCACTTGTCATAGATAGTCGATGCCGTTGAACGATAGTTGACCATAGGAGCAACCTTTCCTGTGCCGCCAAATCGCCGCTACTCGAAGTCAGTTCCACATTTGATTTGCATATGCGTCGTCGATTGTCGTCGTCGCTGTCAAATGTTTAATATTTATTTTTTTGCCATTTGCTGACCAGCGCCGATCACAGCAGCAAGAACTAAATATTGCAAGAGCATTTTCTATGCACAAATTCGAACGTACGTAGCTCGAAACCGATTAGACATTAAAAACCCTGCTCACAATTCCAATTCAAGGTGCACCGTCAACGTGTTTTTAATGATTGTCTGATTTTTTCTATCTATATGTGCACAAGAGACAAAAATATTTGAAGCGAAGATTATCGGGAATCAGAAAGGGAAATTTTGACAGCTAAATATTTTAGCGCAAATTAACAAAAAAAATCAAATTATTATAGCGCAAATTAAAATATATATACATTAAAAGCTAAATATGGTCGGCAAGTTAACAAAAACTGGGTCAAATTGGCACATACAATTAATATAGATTGGAAAACTTAAAAAAAAAATCATTTCACAAAAATTTGTTTATTAGTGACAGCAAGAAACAAAATACAAAATGTATGTAATATATTGTAAGCATTTATTTTAAATATTTTTATTTATTTATTTTATATATATAATAAATATATATATAAATATACTTATATTTCTAACTTTGCATGAAAGCAAACACAAATAGAAGATCACGAGGAAGATTAAAAGTTAAATTTATACTCATAATACTTTGACGTAATAAACACGGTGCCATGTGAAACGGGGAAACAACAGAAAACGTAGACAAAAATGTAATTCAGTGCGTCATTTTGAAATAGAAAGAAATGCGCGGGTATTCGCTAACGCTTTTTGCGTAGTGTTATTGCTTAAAAATACGTTATTTTTTCATCATTATGAATAAGCTCTTGCTCTTATCTGTGCAAATGTTTAAAAGTTATTGTTTATTTATTGTTGCTGTGCAGTTAGTGGCGAATATTTTGCGCTTAATCGCCGGGGTTGTTGTTGATAAGCGTGATTCGTTTAGACATAAAACTGTTGCGTCCTACGGTCTGGGCTGTTAGTTAACAGCGCGCTGTTAAGGCGAACAGACGAAGGTGAGCAGCAGCGGGCAGCAGTGAGTCAATCGTTAACTCGAGTAGAAATAAAAAAAAAAAGAAGAAAACCTTATTAATTGCAGCAAATGTGGAAGTGTGTGCCGCAATAGAAAGGCCAATCACAAACAAATTGCAACACGCAATTCAAAGGTCAATGTCAATGCAGACGCATGTGAAAGACAGAGACTTGCAGAGTGCAAAAGTGTGTGCGAGAAAGAGAGATACCACACCAGCGATCGTTTTGTACCGTTAGAACAAGTGCGGAAGCGCGTTTGCCGTTAGGCGCCTGCGGTCGCATGCAAAATAGTCAGTCACTAGACTGTACTCGCATTATACCCAGTAAATTTTTGCACAAGCTGAAAGGGTATAACAAATCTAAAGACATTTAAAACATAAACAGTTGATTATAATTTTTGTTTACAAATACAAATTTATCGTATTAGATCCATTTTACATATCGATAAATATCGATTAAAAGTAAAGTTTAGAGCACATCGCGTACCTTTAGAACTAGGTATCTTTTAACCGACACAAATTTGTTCTTTCTTCTTTTTGTGTGTGGCATACGTGGAATAAATTAAGTGCGTGCTCAAAGTGCGATATGTAAATATTGTGAAGGCAGGCCACCCTTGCTACCCCTTCGAGCAGTTTACCCCTATCCTCCCCACCCCGTTGCTCGTGCAAAGTGTATGTAAAACATTTGAAACTAACACGCAACATTGTTCGCTTTTCTATTCGTTTTGCAGTCAGAGTTTAAAACATGGCCAGTGAGCAGACACCGATGGATGGAGCCGGAGTTGGAGCAGCAGCTGCTGCTGCGGCTGCTGCTGTTGCTGGGGATGAGCCATTCTTGGGGCTGCTTGATGTTGCGCTGCTGGCGGTGCTGATCGGTGGTGCGGCATTTTATTTCCTGCGCAGCCGCAAGAAGGAGGAGGAACCCGTGCGCAGCTATTCCATCCAGTGAGTCATCACAACAATTTGATGATTCTTGAATATTTAATTATTAATAATGGATTTCATCTAATCGAATCGCTAAGGCCAACAACAGTGAGCACAACAACAGCAACGGATAATTCGTTCATCAAGAAACTGAAGGCATCCGGTCGTAGTCTGGTCGTCTTCTATGGCTCACAGACGGGCACCGGTGAGGAATTTGCTGGTCGATTGGCCAAGGATGGGATACGGTATCGGTTGAAGGGCATGGTTGCCGATCCCGAGGAATGCGATATGGAGGAACTGCTGCATCTGAAAGATATCGAGAACTCATTGGCCGTCTTCTGCCTGGCTACATACGGCGAGGGTGATCCCACCGACAATGCCATGGAGTTCTACGAGTGGATTACCAGCGGTGATGTCGATTTAACGGGCCTCAATTATGCGGTAAGTGCACAGAATCCTGATAACGCCTGTACGCCGCTGTTTGTTGTTGTTTCTATCTAAGTGCGGCAGACCGATTACATGAATCGCATAGCCTTCTAAATTTTTAGTTGGCGAGTGTGGCTCTTATCAATGCTGATAAGGCGACTTATCATTAAATAGCATTCTACTCCTACTCCTGCTGTTTGCCGAATGTAATTATATTTTTTTTTTACAAATAACAATCAGCTCAGACATTTAATCTATTTATAAAGTATATAAAATGCACAAGTGCTAGTAAAATGTAGGGAAATAAATGAAAACTGCAAGTGTAACAAAACTCTGGTAGTCAGACAGACAAGCTTGGAAGGCATCAATTATATATTATTATAGCACTTACGCTGTTTCATTGAGATTGAGAGCAATCGAGATAGTTAGACAGACAGAGAGAACGTTTATTAGATTAAAAAATTATATAACAAGAATTTACAAAAATGCAATATAATTTATAAAAAACAAGTAAGATGTTGTAGTCGAGTTAACTACAAACACGTGCATATACATACATATGTACATAAATACACACATATACAGGTACACGAAAGAGTAGTTATTGGGGCTCTGCAGAATACACGCAAATATATTGACGCTAGCGTCGATTATCATGCCATCCCTTTCTCACACATGCGCTCGTCTATTAAAATGTATACAGAAAATGCTTTCGGCTGCTGACAGCAATAAGATCAATATGAAAATATATTTTCGACTATAACTGGTGTTTCTTATCCGATCTTAATTAAATTTTGGCAGTTGATCAATAATGTGTATATGTGTATAAATTAGAAGCCTCTGCCTCTTAAATTGTGGAATTTATTGCTATCGGACATCGAAATGTATCGATATTTCAGAAACTGAGGCAGTTATCGATACAATATTGCAAACTTGATCTGCGCCTGGTACACGAGAGCTTATATTCCAAATTTGAAGTCTCTTGCTCTTATAGTCTCTGAGATCCGCGTGTTCATATGGACGGACGGACAGGGCTATATCGACTCGGCTGTTGATCCTGATCAAGAATATATATACTTTATGTGGTCTGACATGCTTCCGTCTGCCTGTTACATACATTTGCACAAAACCATTATACCCTTTTTATCCATTTTTAATGGGTTAAGGGTATAAAAATATTAATGCCGTGATCAATTCTAAAATCTTGTTAACTGGGAATTCAATTGCATTTTAAAAATCTAGAGAACAACGAATTTTAGTAGAACAACAAAAATATTAAAAAAGAAAATAAAATATAAAATATTAAAAAAAATAAATGATTAAAAAAAAAAAAATATGTGAGCATTATAAATATTCATATTGCCATTTATAAATTACACTGCAAAAGTAACATATTAGCTTATTCGCAAAACTTTTTGGAAGCAGCAATGTAGTTAATTTTATGCATTGCATGTTTTTAGTTGACAAAAAAAATACGTTTGTCGAATTATTCATTACAAAAACGACATTATTTTGCCTAATGCTAACATATGCAGTATATTTTGTGACGTCACGCTTGTTTAGTTACTGTTAAGTATACTCGTTTATCTCACATTGCCATGCTATTAACAGGTTCTGTCAATAACTTTGTAGTTGGTCACACTGCCTCATAACAGCTGTTGCCACAACGTGCACAACTGTTGCGCAATTTTGTTTGCTGCACGGAATGTAAAATATTGTAATCTTGTTAATTAACATTTGCTGAATGAAAATATTTGCCATGTAAAACGATACAAATTGCGAATGCTGTGCGACACAAAGTGCGCTGTAATGCTGAACACGCTCGCGGGCAGCGCCGGCGTCGCATCTGGCCTTGGCACGCGCAGCTGCCAGTCAATGAGGCGCACTTTGATCTGGCTATTAAATAATTTATGTAATACACACAGTACAACAACAATAGCAACAACAACAAACACCCATCAGCCCGGGGTAATTGATCATTGTGTGACTATCAATTGTTATAACACTTCCACTCTGTTGTTTGCAATACTTTCAGGTATTTGGTCTGGGCAACAAGACATACGAGCACTACAACAAAGTGGCCATCTATGTGGACAAGCGTTTGGAGGAGCTTGGTGCGAACCGCGTCTTCGAGCTGGGACTCGGCGACGATGATGCCAAGTGAGTAGTCTCCTATGCTCTGAACATTTCCGGGAACTTATTTTTACTAATGCTAAAAACTCGTCCCCCCTTTTTATAGCATTGAGGATGACTTTATCACGTGGAAGGATCGCTTCTGGCCCGCCGTCTGTGATCACTTTGGCATCGAGGGCAGCGGCGAGGAGGTGCTGATACGTCAGTATCGTTTGCTCGAACAGCCCGATGTGCAGCCAGATCGCATCTATACGGGAGAGATTGCTCGACTGCATTCTATGCAGAATCAGCGACCACCATTCGATGCCAAGAATCCGTTCTTGGCCCCAATTCGCGTCAATCGTGAACTGCACAAAGGCGGCGGTCGCTCGTGCATGCACATCGAGCTGAATATTGATGGGTCGAAGATGCGCTACGATGCTGGTGATCATGTGGCCATGTATCCCATCAATGACAAGTCGCTGGTGGAGAAACTTGGCCAGTTGTGCAGTGCCGACTTGGATACAGTGTTCTCGTTGATCAACACGGATACGGACAGCAGTAAGAAGCATCCGTTCCCATGCCCAACCACCTATCGCACGGCGCTGACTCACTACCTGGAAATCACTGCCATTCCACGCACGCACATCCTCAAGGAGCTGGCCGAATACTGCACGGATGAGGCGGACAAGCAGCTGCTACGCAGCATGGCTTCGCTGACGCCGGAGGGCAAGGAGAAGTATCAGAGTTGGATACAGAATGCGTGTCGCAATGTTGTCCACATACTCGAGGACATCAAGTCGTGTAGACCGCCCTTGGATCACGTTTGCGAGCTGTTGCCTCGGCTACAGCCGCGCTACTATTCGATATCATCGTCGGCCAAGCTACATCCAACAGATGTGCATGTGACCGCTGTGCTTGTCGAGTACAAGACGCCCACGGGTCGTGTTAATAAGGGCGTGGCCACCACCTACCTGAAAAACAAACAGCCCACAGATGGGGCCGAGGAAGTCAAGGTGCCGGTCTTTATACGCAAATCCCAATTCCGGCTGCCCACAAAACCGGAGACGCCCATTATAATGGTGGGTCCGGGCACGGGCCTAGCGCCGTTCCGTGGCTTCATCCAGGAGCGTCAGTATTTGCGCGACGAGGGCAAAACGGTGGGGGAGTCGGTACTGTATTTTGGCTGCCGCAAGCGCAGCGAAGACTACATCTACGAGGCCGAGCTGGAGGAGTGGGCCAAGAAGGGCACACTCACGCTTAAGACGGCCTTCTCGCGCGACCAGGCCGAGAAGATTTACGTGCAGCATATGCTCGAGAAAGATGCAGATCTGATTTGGGATGTGATTGGCGAGAAGAAAGGACACTTTTACATTTGCGGGTGAGTTGGCACTTAGTCCTTAATCTCTCCCACTCCCTTCTATTATACTCTATCTAATTCTATTTGATATTCCCATAGCGATGCCAAGAATATGGCTGTGGATGTGCGAAACATTCTGACGAAAATTCTGTCCACCAAGGGCAGCATGAGTGAGGCGGACGCCGTGCAGTATCTGAAAAAGATGGAGGCCCAGAAGCGCTACTCGGCCGATGTCTGGAGCTAATCGCGGAAATATTAGTTCTCTCTACTCCTCTACCCCATTTTATATAAATATGCCAGAGTCAAAGTCGCGGAACAATGAAAACAAGTGAAAAAGGAAAGCAAAGAAAGCAAAAAAAAACAAAACTAGAAAGAAGCCACATATTTTTTACATAAGCGTAAAGTCGTTTTAGTTCATTAAGCTACATAAATTAATTATATTAATCGGTTAGGGAACTCCAGCAGCGGTTCAACAAACAGCGTTTTAAGTAACGTTTATGCCTAATTTTTAGCGTTAAATTGATTGATTATATAAATATGATATGATGACTTTTAATTGTGTTGCACTCAATAATTGGAGTGATTGATGTTAATTATTATTGAGAATGATTGTAATTATTTTAAGTAGCCTTAAATTTACGTATGCAATTGATTGGAATGTTCGCTGGCAGCCTTTTAATTTAACTTGTGTACTTTTCTTCGGTGATTTCATGAAAACAAATGAAATAATTTGTGTGCAATTTTAATCAATACAAAATTGTATTTTGTTCCCAAATGTAAACGAAAAATAAACGTTAAAGAAATTTTTACAACAATTATTGCTATAATAATATAGTGCAACATTCATAATTAATTTAAATAACAATCGGCTTTTAATTTATTTGCTTTTGTTTTTTTTTTCGACGCATATTGTAATTTTTCAAGGTCTGGCAACGCAAAACAAACGGTAATTTAAAATATGAAATATACGAATACTTAACTACCTGTGGCGCCACTGTTTGTTTGTTAATTATTTCCATTAGTGATAAATAATAAATATAATAATAATAATTGAATAATATTTAAATTGAGTGATCAGCAGGTAAATTCGTTCAGAGAACTCTGGCAGCGCTGGCAACTCGCCATGCAACGGTAAAACTGATCAAAGCAAAGAACAAAATCTGTAGAAAGTTTGTGTAATTGTTTCAAATCGTTTTTATTTATACAAACTATGCTATTATATCAATTAAATATAAGTGCAATAATTGTAAACTAAAAAAAAAAAAATATATAAGATCGTAGCCGGGTGAGTAAATTATTTAATATAATTATTATTGTTATACATCAAAAACACCAGCGCGCTCGAAATTCGGCAGAGTAAAACGCAGAATTGCGCCCAAGCGGGTAGAGTTAAACATTTGTTCCGTCTTCTTCTTGATGAAATTGAGATCGTTGAAGTTCTCCAGACTGTTGTCAATGGCCTGATCCTTGTCCTGGCTAATGGCGGGCAGAATGCAATAGTTGGCAAAGAAACCGTATGCCTCGCGGCGATGCACCTCGTCCAGCAGTTGCTCATAGCTGGGCACCGGCACGCCCTTATCCAAACGGAGGAGCGTGTCGGTCAGGCGATTGTGATAGTATTTCAGCAGTTGCGGCCGCTTATGCTTTAGCACATCCAGTTCGAGGCTGGTGTAGAAAAAGTAGTTTAAATCGATGCCGGGACTGCCCCAAACGCTCAGCTGATAGTCAATGAAGATCGTATCCTGCACTTGCTTCTTGTCGTCGTATTTGAAGAGCACGTTGTTCACCCACATATCACCATGATTAAGCACCTTAATTTCGTTGTCCATTGGCGCCTGGGAGCGTATCAAATGTTCGCGCTGCCGTACCATATATTTGCCAATCTTTTCCGCAATGCGCTCGAAGCCCGGCCAGGTGCTGACCAGCTTACGAAGCTGCTCTCCATTGGCGGCCACAAAGCGCATCAGCATTCCGTTGGTTGCCAAAGCTTTTGGCGATAAAAAGCCACTGTCATAGACTTCCATGGTTTTAGGATCCTATGTATTATATATAGACACTGCTTTAACTATTGATACAAATTGGAATAACATTTTTCAATTTATCTGATTTTACTTTTATTTAATAATTTTAGCTGCCTCTGCTATATATATTAAACTTGAAATATATCGGTCGAAAGAATTTTTTTTATTCCAAGATACCCAATTATCTATTTCAAACTAACAAAATATGCGTGTTTGGCCAAAAAAGATTTATAGTCGTGCCACAATCGAATGAAGAATGAGAGTCAGTATAAAAGTTGTGGCATCGAAATATCCAATACACAAATTTGGAATACTCAATTGGCAGTTCGCCATGAAACAGGTAAAAAAAGAAGAAAAACCCAAATTAATATCTTGTTAACCGGGCTAAACAAGTTTTGTTTTACATATTGGGGGTTTTACAATTGTGCCAACAAATATTTCATTTAGGTACAATAATTTATCTTACTCTGTTCTTTATCTTTTTGACTTCATTATGGATGCAAAAAGATTATTCCCCATTAACCACTCAGTTTGACTTACCACAGTTGCCAGCACCATGGAGGCAGCATGAAACTCGGCCAGGCGTTCCACAATCAGACGACTATGCTTCTCATCCAGGCCTGTTTCGCGTGAGCCCATCACATAGCCCAGCTGGCCCAGATCCTCAAAGAGGAGCGAGTTCTCCGGCTCTCTTTTGCTCTGATATAGTCTGAAAATTGATCATTGTGAATGTCATCCATTTTTGCTTTGGATCAATTGCTTGTTCTCACTTTGGCCCAAAGCGTACTTTGCATCGCATGAGGAGTTCGAGGCGTGGCAATATCTCTGTGTATGTGGTCTTTTCCTTCAGATACACCTGCAAATCCTCCAAGACCTCCACACTATCGATCCGCAATATGCTCTTGACAATGAACGACAACTGTTGCTCCTTTTGTGCACTTTTGCCATCCAGTCGCCTGTAATTTACACGGACACGATAGATTTTACTGCAATAGTTGTCGCCGCTGCCGCTGCCCATGCCACAGTAAATGCCCACAATTTGAATACTGCTGGTGCGCAACGCCGTTTCCAGCGCCTCCTCGAAAAAGGGCACATCCAAATGCTTGGGGGGCTGCGAGTCCTGCAGCTCCTGATCGTATTCAATGCTGCACATGCTGCTGTTGTCGCGAATAAATTGATCGCTTCGGTCGACGCTATTCGCATTTTATATAGCATCTCTCTCGTCGGCTCGTTTGCCGGCCAGACAGTCTGACAATAGAATATTATATATAACGATCTGATTGTGTTTACCTCGATTAATAATGGGCCTGCCTATCTGCCATTGCAATTCTTATCGCTCAGTTGACCGATAAGAGATAACAAATGCCAAACACGTAGAACCGAGTCTCTCATTTAGACTAGTGTCGTTATACACTGCTCAAAATGATGTACGCATTTATTTTGTTTTGCTACTGCTCATAATTCTGTTTTATTAATGTTGGCCCTCCTCAATATTTAAACATCAATTATTTTTTTTTTACTTAATTTCTGTTTGCGACAGGCTAATGATAAATCTGCTAAAGCTAATCTTAACATATATTTTTTTTTCACAAAATATATATTATTATTGACATTTTGCGTTTGTCGTAATCACGCAACTTTGCTTTTGTAATTATTTTTAAGTATATATTAAAGTAGCCCAACTGACAGATTAATTTGCATGTAGCTATTATCCAGAATACAGAGAGTTAATTTACACAGTTTCTGTGAACCTTAATGACAAATAACAATGGCAAATATTATGTTCGCAATCACTTAACAATCGTCTTGAGAATATATACTTCTAGAGCCGTGTTGTATAATATTTCTATATATGAGATTGCTATAATATAGTACATTTATTTTTATAGTTTTTTGATTTGTATTGAATTGAGATTTGTTTTCATTGCTATTAATTAATTTTATTAACTTAAAATTGTTGTATAATAAACTTGACAGTAACACGTGTATGTAATAAAAAACATATTATTATACTATTATACCAAAATGGTATAATAGTATATTGGTTTTGTGCAATGTCCGTCATGCTGTCTGTCCGTCTGTCCGTCTGTATGAACGCGCGTTCCTCCGACACCCTTTGAGATAGAGACTTGAAACTTGAAACGTATACTGGAAAGTACCATCAAAAGTTAAAGTGTCTTGGGTTTGGACCTACGTCCACCAGGGAGCTAGAAAACCGCGAAAATCGATTTTAGCAAATCGATAAATCCACATATCTCTCACAATTTAATGAATATAGTCACCAATTTTGGTTAGTAGGTTGTTGGCGAGGTCCTTGAAAGTTTGACATGTGCCACGCCCACCTCCGACGCCCCCATCACCCCCGCCCCTAAAATTTTCAAATGGCTATATCTTTCGCAGTTTTTGAGTAGGGAACGTCAAATTTGGTAGGTATAATACTGGTAGTCGCCTTTAAGAACCGATAACAAATTTGTGGTGCCACGCCCACACCTGCGCCTATAATCGACAATTCCGATATTAAATCGATAACTCCGTATATCTCCGAACATTTTAAAGATAGAGTAACTAAACTTGGAAGGTAATTTGCTGGTAACCTCCTCCAAAGATTGGCATACCAATTTTTGGACCACGCCCACATCCGCCGCCCCCAGGAACTTCGTCCCTAGAAATTTAAAATGCGCATATCTGCCGTAATTTGCAAGCTAGAGTCGCAAAATTTTGCAGGTATGTTACTGGTAACTCCCCCAAAGATCGATAAAAAAAATTGGATGGCTACGCCCACTCCACCTATCTGAACCGATACACCTGTTGGTGTAAATCGATAAACCCATATATCTCACGCAATTTGAAAACTTAAAACACCAAATTTTAAAGGTATATTGCTAGTAACACCCTTCATAAATGTGGAAAAAAAATTTTGAACCACGCCCACTCCCGCCCACAAAAAACGATAAATGCCTGTATCTCCCGCAATTTAAGTTAGTTAATTAAATAAATATAATTAATTTAAATGAAATAAATAGTAAAGCGCTATTTTCTTAAAAATATGTTAGTTATACAAATACATTCCTTATTTTTTCATGTAATGCATTTATGAATGCATTTATAATCAAATTCACATGCACTTTGCACTTGCAAATAAAGTTGCCAGTAAAAGTGAACTTTGTGACGCAAGTCCAGCGTTGCCATTACATGCCAATTTCTAAAAATGTAATGTAACATAATACTTAACATATGTTGTTAATTTTGGATTAATGCAATTTGGTCACTCTTAATCAAGCGATTTTACCAAGCGCGGCAAATTGTTAATTGATTGCATTTTGGGGGTTACTAAGAATTCGACTCGAAGAATCTGCTAACTAATGTAGGACCCCATTAAAATTTTGATGGCCTCCTCGCGGTGTTCCCTGGACACCGATTAAATTTAATCGGTGTCCAGGGAACACCGCGAGGAGGTAGCAAATTTGAGCGTCGAAATTAACTTAACATATAAACAGAAGATAAAAGAAGTTTAGTTGTTATGAAAATTGAAATTAATTTATATAATGGTATAATAGTATTTCGCTGTCGGTTACGTCCGACTGCAACGTTCTATCTTGTTTTTATTATATATTTATGTTATTTACTTTTCTCATATCATCAGTATTTGAACCTTTGAACATTTTCCATAAAATTGACCTGCACAATATGAATATCAACTTATTGTGCTCGGTGATAAAATGACAATATGATTTTATAATATTAATGAAATATAAAATAGTAAATGGGTACAATGCAAGTGATGCAATACAAATCATCGTTTAAATAACAATTTTTCACTGTTTCGCAGTCAATCGAAGATTTGCAAGTCATCCAATCTATGAGTTGCTGTCGTTGATTTTTGAGCATCCCTCACAGCACAAATCCTCAAAGATAATGCAATAGTAATTATAATAATAATAATTGAATGATATTTAAATTGAGTGATCAGCAGGTAAATTCGGTCAGAGAACTCTGGCAACGCTGGCAACTCGCCAAACAACGGTAAAACTGATCAAAGCAAAGAACAAAAATCTGTAAAAAGTTCGTGTAATCGTCGTCAAATCGTTTTTATACCTTTTATTACAAATGGGTAAAAAGGCTATAATAATTTTGTGCATTTGTTTGTTACAGGAAGAAAGAAGCATCTCCGACTCCATAAAGTATATATATTTAAATGATACTTACTGATAATACATTTTCATTAGATTAGTTGTATATAGACTATTTTTGTATTTATTCAAATAAACAAGCTGTTTTCTATAAGTTACACAATTTTATAAAGTAGTCTCTTCTTTTTTGGTAATTACAATTATGATATATAATATACAAAATAACAATGTTTTCGTCGGACTCTATTTGAAGATTTATAATCTATAAAATATATAGGTATAATCTAAATAAAAGACTTTGGCAGCATATGATTTTGGATGATCAGTTCCTAGAGTGCTGCTTCTAGAATTTGAATGAATCAAATAGAGTTAATATCGTTTGTAATCTTATAATTATTGAAGTTCATTCTTACTTGTGTTTGAGTTGGCTCTGTTTGAATAAGTCACCCATCAGAAATGGCAGGCCGCCCGTTCTGCACATGGTTATGGGGCATCGCATAAATCAGTTTTTGCCAGAACTGAGGACCATCTCGTTTGAGATATGTATTTAGTTTCAAATAGATCTTCAGCTCAGAATCCAAGTCACTGAAGTCTGTGACATCTGGGTAAACGATTACTATCAGGCGTTTTCTTGGATCGATGGAGGTAGCCCTAATAGCAAGACGGAACTCGAAGCGCCCCCAGGATGACTGTATGAAGTTCTTGGTCATGAGTATAATTATTCTTTTAGATTCGTCAATCGATTTTAGTATGCAAGCTGGAATGGATTCACCAATTAACCAATCTCGTTGATAGAAGCATAGTCGAAATCCACGGGTATCATTTTCCAATTTCTCCACGTACTCTTCAACGAGTGTCAAGTCCAAGTGTGAGTAAGCAAGAAATGCATCAATTTGCAGGACTTTCGCATTTTCGAGTTCTGGACGGGAAATGCAGCTAAGACAAAGATTTCGTTGATAAAGCCATAATACAATAGACTTCTTGAAATAAATATATGCCAGTATTAGAACACTGATTCCTACAAGAGATCCAAGAATGATTATAGCGTAAGTCTTAGATGATAGACAAATATCATTTTTAGCAACGAATTCCAGCAGCTGTACGTTTTCCTCATAGCATTTGATAATTTCACGATCCTCAATCTGATGAGATGAGTTGATGACATAGAAAATGAAAGCTTCGGTTTCGCAATTGCAAATCCATGGATTCCCCGAAAGTTGAAGTCGTAATGTATTTGATCTCGAGGAGAGAAATTCCAGCACTTCCTTGTCAAGAGTTTGTAAACTGTTGTTCCTTATGTCCAAATAAGTTATATTTGGTGATAATTGATACAACTTTAAATTAGTTAATTTATTATTGTTCACAGACAGTTCACGTATATTAGAGTGTCCATATGAGGTCGAGTTTGGTAACTTGGTAATGTTTGTGTTGTTCAATTGAAGTGCTGTGAATCCTATTATCGGGATCGGAATCATTGGAAATTCTTTCAGTTGACCACAATTCATTATAAATCGATTTGTTTCACGTTCCAAATAGCAGTTACAGCCATGGGGACATCTCTTATTATTTATATCAACAACGAATTTACATTTGTCAGTTGAATCAATGCAAATAAAGGCTTTTATTTTATATTTATAAAACCAGCGGTGCATAGGGTATATTGTGTCAATGGAAATAAATGCTAGTTTTGTATAAAAGTTTACTATGTATTCGAGGATCGTTTGATTTATAAAATGTCTACTGATTCTTAAATTTTCCAAGTGATTTTGTAAGATTTTAGAGCTGAAAGGAGAAAAGAAAATTAAATTACTCTTTATTTATATGACTTTAGGATGGGAATGTAAATTGATACAGGATATAAATATATATGTAGGAGTGTGGTGGGGTAACGGTTTATATATGAGAGTGCGAGTTGTGCGATCAATTAAATATATGAGTCGGGCGGGAAATCTGAATTATTATTGGCAGTGAAAGTGATGAATCAAAATGTAAGTTCATAGTTGCTACTGCGCAGTTAATATTATTATAAAAATAAATATTAAGTGTTAAAGGAAGTATATAATATTTACATATTATGTTAAATTAAATTAAAGACATTAAACTGTTTGTACTTAAAAACTACATGATTGTAAGGATTTTATTTAAATAAACACACCTCATCCACTCATTATTATTTATCCGTGTGTTGCTAAATTCCAATGATTTCAAATTTGTTAAATTGTGAAAATGCTCTGAATATAGATTTACAATGATACATCGTCGAAATTTAATTTCCGATAAATTTACCAGACCATAAAAACTTTCATTATGAATGTCAAACTTGGTAGACTTTTTATAAAAATTATTACCATACAAAGTAAAGCTTTCCAAGTTTGTTGCACCGCTCAAAAAGGCTTTATCCAGAATAAATTTGGTATCCACTGGCAAAATAACCAGTATATCCAGTGTTCTTAGCTGAGTCGCTTTAGTGATATGGAAATTCTTGCACACATAATCGGTAGCAAGAGTCACATATAAGCCTTTTAAATGTTTAAGATTGTGCACAATATCATTTACATCTAGGCAGTTTGTCGACATATACCAATGTAATTTCTCCAAATAGCGTAAATTTTTTGCCACGGAATTAATATTAATAATATCGCTTTCATAGTCGGTTTTGATTTTAAGTGTGTGCACAGTCAAGTTTTTACATTTCTCGAACACATTTCTTATATAATCTCTTTCTTGCTTATCACATATATATTTTGGAGTAATATGTCTTTGATTTTGCTCTATACATTTAAACATGTATACACCGTCGTTGTCCAATTCACATTTTCCATCAAACCCATCAATAAAAATTATGTTTTTTCTTTTTAAAATGAAAGATTCAATGGTAGGGTAAGAACACTCGAATCCAAAGTTATCACCAATTAAATTCAGGTCGCAGTCATCAAATTCGCTGTGCAATTGACTGTCTCTGGACTGCATCTTGAAGATCAATTTAAAAACATCACGATCAATTTTACACCTAATATTATTTAAGCCAGTGCAAACTATGGATATTTCAAAGATTAATGCAATTATTTGAAGTAATTTAATCAACATTTTCCCATTTATGTGGGCAATAAACACATGTCAATGCTCCAAAATTTAAATAAGAACTGAGCAGCTATTGGCAAGCTTGTTCAGAAGAAATCTCCGATTTATGGTATTTCAGCTCCTTAGGGACTGTGCAGCTGCAGATTAAGTTCATTTGTAGGCACATTTTTATACCCTGAACCAATTAAAAATGGGTAAAAGGGTTGAATGATTTTGCAGATTTGTTTGCAACAGGCAGAAAGAAGCATCTCCGACTCCATAAAGTATATATGTATATTCCGAGTCGATATAGCCATGTCCTTCCGTACGAACAAGCGGCTGGCTAAAAACCCGTGCATATGCATACATACATGCATACATACATACGTACGTACACGCAATAATACGTAACGGGGTTCTGCAGAATACACACAAACACATATTGACGTTCGCGTCATCTCTTTCTCACACATGCACTCGCCTGTTTAAATGTATACAGAAAATGCTTGCGGCTGCTGATAGAAATGAGATCAATATGAGAATATATTTCGACCATAACTTGGGGGATTCTTATCCGATTTTGATGAAATTTTCGAAGGTAATCAATAATATAATTACGCATATTATGTATAAATAAGAAGACTTTGTTTTTTAAATTGTGAAATTTATTGCTATCGGAAATCGAAATGTATCGATAATCGATAAACAAAGAAAGTTATTGCTAAAAGAAAGCAAAACTTCATCTGCGCCTGGTATACGAGAATCTATATACCAAATATCAAGTCTCTAGCTCTTAAAGTCTCGGAGTTCGACGTGTTCATACATACGGAAAGACGGACGGACGGACGGACGGACGGACGGACAGACGGACAGGGCTATATCGACTCGGCTGTTGATCCTGATCTAGAATATATATACTTTATGTGGTCGGACATGCTTCCTTCTGCCTGTTACATACATTTGCACAAAACCATTATACCCTTTTTATCCAATTTTAATGGGTTAAGGGTATAAAAAATATAAAATCGTATGCGGGTGCGTAAATTATTTTATATAATTATTATTGTGATTTTCATACATCAAAAACACCAGCGCGCTCGAAATTCGGCAGAGTAAAACGCAGAATTTCGCCCAAGCGGGCAGAGTTAAACATTTGTTCCGTCTTCTTCTTGATGAAATTGGGATCGTTGAAGTTCTCCAGACTGTTGTCAATGGCCTGATCACTGTCCTGGCTAATGGCGGGCAGAATGCAATAGTTGGCAAAGAAACCGTATGCCTCGCGGCGATGCACCTCGTCCAGCAGTTGGTCATAACTGGGCACCGGCACGCCCTTATCCAAACGGAGGAGCGTGTCGGTCAGGCGATTGTGATAGTATTTCAGCAGTTGCGGCCGCTTATGCTTTAGCACAGCCAGTTCGAGGCTGGTGTAGAAAAAGTAGTTTAAATCGATGCCGGGACTGCCCCAAACGCTCATCTGATAGTCAATGAAGATCGTATCCTGCACTTGCTTCTTGTCGTCGTATTTGAAGAGCACGTTGTTCACCCACATATCACCATGATTAAGCACCTTAATTTCGTTGTCCATTGGCGCCTGGGAGCGTATCAAATGTTCGCGCTGCCGTACCATATATTTGCCAATCTTTTCCGCAATGCGCTCGAAGCCCGGCCAGGTGCTGACCAGCTTATGAAGCTGCTCTCCATTGGCGGCCACGAAGCGCATCAGCATTCCGTTGGTTGCCAAAGCTCTTGGCGATAAAAAACCACTGTCATAGACTTCCATGATTTTAGGATCCTATGCATGATGAATAGAAAATGCTTTTTCTATTGATACAAATGTGGATAACCATTTTCCTATTTATCTAATTTTAATTTTATTTAATAATTTTAGCTGACTCTGCTATATTAATTAAACTTGAAATATATCAGTCGGAAGATTGGTTCTCGTATAAGCATTTATTTTTTATACCAAGATACCCAGGTATCTATTAAAACTCACAAAATATGCATGTTTGGCCAGAAAAGATTTATTATCGTGCCACAATCGAATGAAGAATGAGAGTCAGTATAAAAGTTGTGGCATCGAAATATCCAATACACAAATTTGGAATACTCAATTGGCAGTTCGCCATGAAACAGGTAAAAAAAGAAGAAAAACCCAAATTAATATCTTGTTAACCGGGCTAAACAAGTTTTGTTTTACATATTGGGGGTTTTACAATTGTGCCAACAAATATTTCATTTAGGTACAATAATTTATCTTACTCTGTTCTTTATCTTTTTGACTTCATTATGGATGCAGAAAGATTATTCCCCATTAACCACTCAGTTTGACTTACCACAGTTGCCAGAACCATGGAGGCAGCATGAAACTCGGCCAGGCGTTCCACAATCAGACGACTATGCTTCTCATCCAGGCCTGTTTCGCGTGAGCCCATCACATAGCCCAGCTGGCCCAGATCCTCAAAGAGGAGCGAGCTCTCCGGATGCCTTTTGCTCTGATATAGTCTGAAAATTGATAATTTTTAATGTCATCCATTTTTGCTTTGGATCAATTGCTTGTTCTCACTTTGGCCCAAAGCGTACTTTGCATCGCATGAGGAGTTCGAGGCGTGGCAATATCTCTGTGTATGTGGTCTTTTCCTTCAGATACACCTGCAAATCCTCCAAGAACTCTACATTATCGATCCGCATTATGCTCTTGACAATGAACGACAACTGTTGCTCCTTTTGTGCACTTTTGCCATCCAGTCGCCTGTAATTTACACGGACACGATAGATTTTACTGCAATAGTTGTCGCCGCTGCCGCTGCCCATGCCACAGTAAATGCCCACAATTTGAATACTGCTGGTGCGCAACGCCGTTTCCAGCGCCTCCTCGAAAAAGGGCACATCCAAATGCTTGGGGGGCTGCGAGTCCTGCAGCTCCTGATCGTATTCAATGCTGCACATGCTGCTGTTGTCGCGAATAAATTGATCGCTTCGGTCGACGCTATTCGCATTTTATATCTGCTACTCAACTCAAACATTACGAGGTTAATTGCCATCATATAATATATATACTTGTGACTTGTTAAGTAAGTTTGCAACCTTTTTACAATTCTCTAAACCTGTTAGCTCCGTTCGCCGGAGCTGCTTTGCTAGCATCTCTCTCGTCGGCTCGTTTGCTGGCCAAACAGTCTGACAATAGAATATTATATATAACGATCTGATTGTGTTTACCTCGATTAATAATGGGCCTGCCTATCTGCCATTGCAATTCTTATCGCTCAGTTGACAGATAAGAGATAACAAATGCCAAACACGTAGAACCGAGTCTCTCATTTAGACTAGTGTCGTTATACACTGCTCAAAATGATGTACGCATTTATTTTGTTTTGCTACTGCTCATAATTCTGTTTTATTAATGTTGGCCCTCCTCAATATTTAAACATCAATTATTTTTTTTTTACTTAATTTCTGTTTGCGACAGGCTAATGATAAATCTGCTAAAGCTAATCTTAACATATATTTTTTTTTCACAAAATATATATTATTATTGACATTTTGCGTTTGTCGTAATCACGCAACTTTGCTTTTGTAATTATTTTTAAGTATATATTAAAGTAGCCCAACTGACAGATTAATTTGCATGTAGCTATTATCCAGAATACAGAGAGTTAATTTACACAGTTTCTGTGAACCTTAATGACAAATAACAATGGCAAATATTATGTTCGCAATCACTTAACAATCGTCTTGAGAATATATACTTCTAGAGCCGTGTTGTATAATATTTCTATATATGAGATTGCTATAATATAGTACATTTATTTTTATAGTTTTTGATTTAGATTGAATTGAGATTTGTTTTCATTGCTTATTAATTAATTTTATTGACTTAAAATTGTTGTATAATAAACTTGACAGTAACACGTGTATGTAATAAAAAACATATTAATTTTTATTATTTACTTTTACTATTTTACTTTTCTCATATCATCAGTATTTGAACCTTTGAACATTTTCCATAAAATTGACCTGCACAATATGAATATCAACTTATTGTGCTCGGTGATAAAATGACAATATGATTTTATAATATTACATAATGAAATATAAAATAGTAAATGGGTGCAATGCAAGTGATGCAATACAAATCATCGTTTAAATAACAATTTTTCACTGTTTCGCAGTCAATCGAAGATTTGCAAGTCATCCAATCTATGAGTTGCTGTCGTTGATTTTTGAGCATCCCTCACAGCACAAATCCTCAAAGATAATGCAATAGTAATTATAATAATAATAATTGAATGATATTTAAATTGAGTGATCAGCAGGTAAATTCGGTCAGAGAACTCTGGCAGCGCTGGCAACTCGCCAAACAACGGTAAAACTGATCAAAGCAAAGAACAAAAATCTGTAAAAAGTTCGTGTAATCGTCGTCAAATCGTTTTTATACCTTTTATTAAAAATGGGTAAAAAGGCTATAATAATTTTGTGCATTTGTTTGTTAAAGGAAGAAAGAAGCATCTCCGACTCCATAAAGTATATATATTTAAATGATACTTACTGATAATACATTTTCATTAGATTAGTTGTATATAGACTATTTTTGTATTTATTCAAATAAACAAGCTGTTTTCTATAAGTTACACAATTTTATAAAGTAGTCTCTTCTTTTTTGGTAATTACATTTATGATGCATAAAATATAAATAACAATGTTTTAGTCGGCAACCTTTTCTTTTATTGGCCTCTATTTAAAGATTTATAAACTATAAAATATATAGGTATAATCTAAATAAAAGACTTTGGCAGCATATGATTTTGGATGATCAGTTCCTAGAGTGGCGCTTCTAGAATTTGAACGAAATAAATAGAGTTAATATCATTTGGAATCTTGTAATTATTGAAGTTCATTCTTACTTGTGTTTGAGTTGGCTCTGTTTGAATAAGTCACCCATCAGAAATGGCAGGCCGCCCGTTCTGCACATGGTTATGGGGCATCGCATAAATCAGTTTTTGCCAGAACTGAGGACCATCTCGTTTGAGATATGTATTTAGTTTCAAATAGATCTTCAGCTCAGAATCCAAGTTATCGAAGTCTTTGACATCTGGGTAAACGATTACAATCAGGCGTTTTCTTGGATCGATGGAGGTAGCCCTAATAGCCAGACGGAATTCGAAGCGCCCCCAGGATGACTGTATGAAGTTCTTGGTCATGAGTATAATTATTCTTTTAGATTCGTCAATCGATTTTAGTATGCAAGCTGGAATGGATTCACCAATTAACCAATCTCGTTGATAGAAGCATAATCGAAATCCACGGGTATCATTTTCCAATTTTTCCACGTACTCTTCAACGAGTGTCAAGTCCAAGTGTGAGTAAGCAAGAAATGCATCAATTTGCAGGACTTTTGCATTTTCGAGTTCTGGACGGGAAATGCAACTAAGACAAAGATTTCGTTGATAAAGCCATAATACAATAGACTTCTTGAAATAAATATATGCCAGTATTAGAACACTGATTCCTACAAGAGATCCAAGAATGATTATTGCGTAAGTCTTAGATGATAGACAAATATCATTTTTAGCAGCGAATTCCAGCAGTTGTACGTTTTCCTCATAGCATTTGATACTTTCACGATCCTCAATCTGATGAGATGAGTTGATGACATAGAAAATGAAAGCTTCGGTTTCGCAATTGCAAATCCATGGATTCCCCGAAAGTTGAAGTCGTAATGTATTTGATCTCGAGGAGAGAAATTCTAGCACTTCCTTGTCAAGAGTTTGTATACTGTTGTTCCTTATGTCCAAATAAGTTATATTTGGTGATAATTGATACAACTTTAAATTAGTTAATTTATTATTGTTCACAGACAGTTCACGTATATTAGAGTGTCCATATGAGGTCGAGTTTGGTAATTTGGTAATGTTTGCGTTGTTCAATTGAAGTGCTGTGAATCCTATTATCGGGATCGGAATCATTGGAAATTCTTTCAGTTGACCACAATTCATTATAAATCGATTTGTTTTACGTTCCAAATAGCACTTACAGCCATGGGGACATCTCTTATTATTTATATCAACAGCGAATTTACATTTGTCAGTTGAATCAATGCAAATAAAGGCTTTTATTTTATATTTATAAAACCAGCGGTCCAGAGGGTAGAATGTGTCAAAGTTAATAAATGCTAGTTTTGTATAAAAGTTTACTATGTATTCGAGGATCGTTTGATTTATAAAATGTCTACTGATTCTTAAATTTTCCAAGTGATTTTGTAAGATTTTAGAGCTGAAAGGAAAAAAGAAAATTAAATTACTCTTTATTTATATGACTGTAGGATGGGAATGTAAATTGATACAGGATATAAATATATATGTAGGAGTGTGGTGGGGTAACGGTTTATATATGAGAGTGCGAGTTGTGCGATCAATTAAATATATGAGTCGGGCGGGAAATCTGAATTATTATTGGCAGTGAAAGTGATGAATCAAAATGTAAGTTCATAGTTGCTACTGCGCAGTTAATATTATTATAAAAATAAATATTAAGTGTTAAAGGAAGTATATAATATTTACATATTATGTTAAATTAAATTAAAGCCAGTAAACTGTTTGTATTTAAAAACTACATGATTGTAAGAATTTTATTTAAATAAACACACCTCATCCACTCATTATTATTTACCCGTGTGTCGCTAAATTCCAATGATTTCAAATTTGTTAAATTGTGAAAATGCTCTGAATATAGCTTCAGATTGTTACATTTTTGAAATTTAATTTCCGATAAATTTACCAGGCCATAAAAACATTCATTATGAATCTCAAACTTGGCCTTAGGCTTTTTAAAAATATTATTACCATTCAAAGTAAAGCTTTCCAAGTTTGTTGCACCGCTCAAAAAGGCTTTATCCAGAATAAATTTATCTTTGGTAACCTTTATATATAGTGTTCTTAGCTGAGTCGTCTTAGTGATATGGAAATTCTTGCACACATTACAACTGGGATTAAGAGTCACATATAAGCCTTTTAAATGTTTAAGATTGTGCACAATATCATTTACATCTAGGCAGTTTATCGACATTTGCCAATGTAATTTCTCCAAATTGGGCAAATTTTTTGCCACGGAATAAATATTAATAAGATCGCTTTCATATTTGGTTACGACGTGAAGTGTGTGCACAGTCAAGTTTTTACATTTTTCGAACACATTTTTAATAGAACATCTTTCTTGTCCTTGCTTTTGCTCTAGACATTTAAACATGTATACACCGTCGTTGTCCAATTCACATTTTCCATCAAACCCATCAATAACAATTTTTTTTTTCCTAGCCAAAAACCAAATTTCAAGTTTAGAGCGAGTACACTGAAATCCAAAGTTATCACCAATTAAATTCAGTTTGCAGTCATCAAATTTGCTGTAAAATTCATCGCCTCTGGACTGCATCTTGAAGATCAATTTTAAAACATCAATATCAATTTTACACCTAATGTTGTTTAAACCAGTGCAAACTATGGATATTGCAAGGCTTAATGAAATTATTTGAAGTAATTTAATCAACATTTTCCCATTTATGTGGGCAATAAACACATGTCAATGCTCCAAAATTTAAATAAGAACTGAGCAGCTATTGGCAAGCTTGTTCAGAAGAAATCTCCGATTTATGGTATTTCAGCTCCTTAGGGACTGTGCAGCTGCAGATTAAGTTCATTTGTAGGCACATTTTTATACCCTGAACCAATAAAAAATGGGTAAAAGGGTTGAATGATTTTGTGCATTTGTTTGCAACAGACAGAAAGAAGCATCTCCGACTCCATAAAGTATATATGTATATTCCGAGCCGATATAGCCATGTCCTTCCGTACGAACAAGCGGCTGGCTAAAAACGCGTGCATATGCATACATACATGCATACATACATACGTACGTACACGCAATAATACGTAACGGGGTTCTGCAGAATACACACAAACACATATTGACGTTCGCGTCATCTCTTTCTCACACATGCACTCGCCTGTTTAAATGTATACAGAAAATGCTTGCGTCTGCTGATAGAAATGAGATCAATATGAGAATATATTTCGACCATGACTTGGGGGATTCTTATCCGATTTTGATGAAATTTTCGAAGGTAATCAATAATATAATTACGCATATTATGTATAAATAAGAAGACTTTGTTTTTTAAATTGTGAAATTTATTGCTATCGGAAATCGAAATGTATCGATAATCGATAAACAAAGAAAGTTATTGCTAAAAGTAAGCAAAACTTGATCTGCGCCTGTTATACGAGAACCTATATACCAAATATCAAGTCTCTAGCTCTTAAAGTCTCGGAGTTCAACGTGTTCATGCATACGGAAAGACGGACGGACGGACGGACGGACGGACGGACGGACGGACGGACGGACAGACGGACAGGGCTATATCGACTCGGCTGTTGATCCTGATCTAGAATATATATACTTTATGTGGTCGGACATGCTTCCTTCTGCCTGTTACATACATTTGCACAAAACCATTATACCCTTTTTATCCAATTTTAATGGGTTAAGGGTATAAAAAATATAAAATCGTATGCGGGTGCGTAAATTATTTTATATAATTATTATTGTGATTTTCATACATCAAAAACACCAGCGCGCTCGAAATTCGGCAGAGTAAAACGCAGAATTTCGCCCAAGCGGGCAGAGTTAAACATTTGTTCCGTCTTCTTCTTGATGAAATTGGGATCGTTGAAGTTCTCCAGACTGTTGTCAATGGCCTGATCACTGTCCTGGCTAATGGCGGGCAGAATGCAATAGTTGGCAAAGAAACCGTATGCCTCGCGGCGATGCACCTCGTCCAGCAGTTGGTCATAACTGGGCACCGGCACGCCCTTATCCAAACGGAGGAGCGTGTCGGTCAGGCGATTGTGATAGTATTTCAGCAGTTGCGGCCGCTTATGCTTTAGCACAGCCAGTTCGAGGCTGGTGTAGAAAAAGTAGTTTAAATCGATGCCGGGACTGCCCCAAACGCTCATCTGATAGTCAATGAAGATCGTATCCTGCAGTTGCTTCTTGTCGTCGTATTTGAAGAGCACGTTGTTCACCCACATATCACCATGATTAAGCACCTTAATTTCGTTGTCCATTGGCGCCTGGGAGCGTATCAAATGTTCGCGCTGCCGTACCATATATTTGCCAATCTTTTCCGCAATGCGCTCGAAGCCCGGCCAGGTGCTGACCAGCTTATGAAGCTGCTCTCCATTGGCGGCCACGAAGCGCATCAGCATTCCGTTGGTTGCCAAAGCTCTTGGCGATAAAAAACCACTGTCATAGACTTCCATGATTTTAGGATCCTATGCATGATGAATAGAAAATGCTTTTTCTATTGATACAAATGTGGATAACCATTTTCCTATTTATCTGATTTTAATTTTATTTAATAATTTTAGCTGACTCTGCTATATTAATTAAACTTGAAATATATCAGTCGGAAGATTGGTTCTCGTATAAGCATTTATTTTTTATACCAAGATACCCAGGTATCTATTAAAACTCACAAAATATGCATGTTTGGCCAGAAAAGATTTATTATCGTGCCACAATCGAAAGCCAATATTCAATTGGCAGTTCGCCATGAAACAGGTATTATTATAAATAATTGTTTACAATTAAACAAAAAGCAAAACACAAATTAATACCTTTTTAACCGGGCTAAACAAGTTTTTCAATTGTGCCAACAAATATTTCATTTAGGTACAATAATTTATCTTACTCTGTTCTTTATCTTTTTTACTTTATTATGGATATATATATATATAATTTCACTGATAGACGGCGACAGCGACTTGTTGAGTAAGTTGCAGTTGTGTATAATATTTGTATCTCTGAGATTGCTATAATGTAGACAATTTGTTTTCATAGTTTTTGATTTGTACTGAATAGCGATTTGTTTTCATTGCTTATTAATTAATTTTATTAATTTAAAATTGCTGTGTAATAATTTTGACAGTAACACGTTAAAAGCATATGTAATAAAAAACATATTAATTTTTATTATATATTTATGTTATTTACTTTTCTCATATCATCAGAGTTTGAACCTTTGAACATTTTCCATAAAATTGCCCTGCACAATATGAATACCAATTTATTGTGCTCGGTGATAAAATGACAATATGATTTTATAATATTACATAATATAATATAAAATAGTAAATGTAAGTGATGCAATACAAATGATTGTTTAAATAACAATTTTTCACTGTTTCGCAATCAATCGAAGATTTGCAAGTCATCCAATCGCTTCAGGGTAAACTTGAGACTTTCGAGAGTGCGTTTGTTGCCGTCAAACATAAGTTGCACCTTTTGTCGAGCAAATTCCTCATCGTGAAAATTCTTCAGCGAGTTATCCTCCGAATCAATACCAATCATGCTCATCAACGGAAAGAAACCAAAGGCCACAAAGAATCCATATGCCTCCCGAGCGCGAATCTCTGCGATTATATCATCATATGTGGGAAGTGGCTGGCTCCAGGGAAGCTGCTTCAGGCAGCCCACCAGGGCATCGCAGTAGGCATCTATGAGTTGCTGTCGTTGATTTTTGAGCACATCCAGCTCCAGACTGGTGTTGAGAAAGTAATTGACATCGAAGCCCAGGCTGCCATAGAAGCATAGCTGAAAGTCAATCTAAGAGAAGCAGCCCCAATGAAACTCACTCAATCCTCTCAACCCACTCGCAACTCACTCTTACTTACAATCTTCACCTGCTGCACTTTGTAGTGCTCATCGTACTTGAAGAATATATTGTTTACCCACAGATCGCCCTGGTTAAGCACATTATATGCTCCACGCAGCGGATAAATCGATTTCAGTACACGCTCCGTGAAGTGCTCGTGATATCGATAAAGTTTGCCTGTTATCGAACCAAATCCTTCGCAGTCATTAATCAATGCCGCCAGCTTCAGCAATTGGGTGCCAAAGAGCAGCTTGAATGGCTGTGATTTGATCGCATCCATGTGCAGCAACCCAAACGGATAACGATCTATAATCGTTTGGGGCTCATTGTTGGCCATCACCATGGTCAGAGCATGATACTCGGCCAACTTGCGCATCACCAGCTCAGCATGGGCAGCATCCAGGCCCAACTGTCGACACTTCAGCTGATATCCCTCACAGCACAAATCCTCAAAGATAATGGTCTGCTCCGGCTGCGTCGTTGAATAGTAATGCCTGGCATAGAGAATAAAAATTAGAATAAATAACTTTTTTGTATGTACACAGTTCAATTTAAAGTTAAAATGATGACTTAAAAAGTATTTAAGAATTAAACAACAACTGTCCATTTAAACTCATTGTTCCTTTTATATTCTTTATTTAAATATATATATAAATATATATCTTTATTTAAAATATAAGCTATAAGAAGCCAAGAAGTATTTCTTAAATGTCTGTTGCTACACTATGAGGCTAGAGACATCACATTTGGAATATAATTTCTCGTTGATTATGTTAATTAAAAAATAGATATATACATAAATAACATAATTAATCAAGATCATTGCAGAAATACAGAAGTTGTTAAAAAAGTCGGATTTATACTGGCCACTTTTACTCAATTGCTTTGCAGTTGAGCAAACAAAAAAGTGTGGAACGTTCTATTCCAATTAAGGAAGTTAATTTTCTGAGAAATCGATAAATTGGCACATGAATCTTTGAAAATGATACTTAAAACAGGTTTTCACTTCTGTTACGAGGATTTTCCTTACGCTATCAGCATTTTCACACTTGGCAAATTATCCAATCGAAAACTCGTATTTAAATTTGTTAATAAGCTTTTCTTGAACGTATATTTTCCTGCTTACCTAGCGCCCAATGACCAAATTTCTTGGCCAGGATTTGCACGCCACATGAGCGCCTCCAGTTTTGGCTTGATGTGCATGTAGAATATGCTCTCCTTGTTGTAGATGTGAAGACGCGAGAGGATTGCCTGTTTCTCGGCCGGCATGCACTTGACTATGAGCGAGGTCTCAACGAGATCCCGTTCCGCTGTCTGGTACTTGACATGGGCCCGATATATATTACTGCAGTAGTTCTCGCCGCCTCGCGTCAGATCTGTCAGCTGAACATCAAGGATTTTGAGATCCTGCTGCTGCAGACCGTGCTCCAAGGCGCGCCTAAAGAAATGCGCCGTTAGATAGAGCGGTAGCGCCTCCGTTGTGGCCGACATTATATTTGGCTATGAATCAGTTCGAGCTCATCAATGAGCACTTTATATGGAAAATCAAAGTCACTTCCAATTGACCCCAATGGAAGATCTCTGAGTGCATCTACTTGCAGTTTGATTGGCTTAATGAAAATGCATTCTGTGTCTCGACGGTGGATTAGCGGTGGCCTCTTTTGATGCACTCTCTTGCTTCAATGTTTAAGCTCAGCTTTATTCAAATATATACATATAATATATACATATGTGGGTTGGTTTGTGGTTTCTGAGACCAATACCAACAACAACGACGAACACGAAGAAGAGTAACAACGACGATCCCTAGACAACAACGATACCGAGACAACAACGATAACGATTAATACCGTTGATGTAATAAAACCCCCACATATATATATTTGAGTATGCCTAAGATGTAATAGAACAGTTTAACTAGGAATATGCTTTATGCAACACAAATACAAATTCCTCTCTTTTAAATGAAATTCATTTGCTTTTCATGGTTATCATGGGTAAATATGCGGATAAGCCAAATAATCCGTATACTTCACGGCCTCGCGCTCTCAGAGTAATTTCTCATAGCATAAAGAAGTAAAAGTATTTGCTTATATGTTCAAAGACATCCCTAAATGATATCTGTGACTACAAGTTTTGTATCTAAATGTTATTCTAGATAATGATTATATTCTTTATGATTTAAAAAATAATTTTAATATACATATATAAAGTGGAGATAGGCACATTTACTAATTTTTTCTGCTAATATGTGAATTTATGAAACATAATTACGTAAAGAAGATTTAATATACATGTATATGTATAATAAAAATAATCAAATCATATGTTAAATAATAATAATAGTTTAAGCAGATATTAAACACTGATAAATTTTAGTGTCGAGTGGATAGCACTTTTTGATTTTAATTAATAACATGTTGTTGCGAGAAAAAACTTGTAAACAGCACTGCGTTCATTTGTTTTTTAATGCTTTAATCGTCTTCTCTACCCAGTCGCTAAAAATAAGCCACACAATAAAAAAGTCCATTAAGTTCACTCAAAAAACACACCCATGTTGGATCACTTTAATTGAACTCTGGCCTAGTAGCTGTAAATTAACTCGACAACTGTGTGTGTGTGTGTGTGTGTGTGTGTGAGTGAGTGAGCTTGTCATAAGTTGATGAACCAAGTGCCTCAGAAGGTGCTTCCGTTTAGTAATCCGCAAAGACACCCAATTCCTCTGCGCGTTTTAGACCCCATTTGTGGTAGTCGTTAAGAAACTGTTGCTTGAAGACGAGGTCCATCTTTTTTTTATTAAATTCCTCATCCTGCATGGTCTCAAGACTAGTGTCGTTTGACATCTCTTTTGGCATTGTAACCATGGGTAAAAAGGCAAATAAGCCAAATAATCCATAAATCTCTCGGCTGCGCAGCTCCCAGAGTAAATCCTCGTAGCTGGGTATTTGCTCAAAGCGTGCATGTTCCAAGGCATTCCTAAATGCCTTATAGTATAGCTTGATCAGTTCCTCCCGGCGCTGCTGCAGAATCTCCAGTTTAACGCTGGTGTTTAGAAAGAAGTTCACATCGCAAGCGGGACTCCCGTAAAAGCTCAATTGGAAGTCGACAAAGATGGCGCGTGTGGGAATTTCCTGCTGAGCCGCATTGTCATAGGCATACATAAAGTTATTCGTCCACAAGTCTCCATGATTGAGCACGACATAGCGATCATTGGATTTAGGCCTAGCAGCAGCTACACAAATTTTTCTAAAGTTATTCGAGAAACGGTGTAAGTTCTCGGTAATCTTCTCGTATCCAGGCCACGTCGATGTGGCGCCGATAAGACCATTGAGGAAACCACCAAACATTTTCTCAAAGGTGTCACTTTTCATCAAAGTTTCATCACTTAGCATGCCACGTTGGTATTGCTTAACAATTTCTGGATTCTTTGCGGAATATGAAATGATGATTATTATTTTTGTAACGATTTATTTAAGTACTTGTTACCTTCTTGGCCAGCACCATAGATGCCGCATGGAATTTGCCCAGCTGCTGAAGAATGAGTGACGCATGAGCCCAGTCCAAGCCTCTCTCACGTGAGGCCACCTTAAAACCATCCACTTTAAGATCTTCGAACACAATCGTCTGCACGGGTTTCTTTATTGCATTATAATATCTGCAAAAACATTTGGCAATCAACAAACTTTCTCTTTAGATTTTACTTTTTTTGTTAACTCACTTGGCTCCGAATCGGTCGCCATTGCTCAGAATATCCAAGCGAGGCAATATATCTGTGTAGGTTTGTTTCTCCTTGATGAAAACTTGAACATCCTCCAGGAACTTTGTTTCCTCTGTGATGGGAATTGTTTTGACAATAAGCGAAAGTTTTTCTTCTTTGCCGGAATCAGCGCCATCTGCCCATCGGGAGAATGTCAGAAGCACTTGGTAGATGGCCGAGCAGTAATTATCTCCCGGATTGCTGCCCCATGCGAAATTTATCTCATGCAACGTGACTTTGCTTTCATGCAAACCTTCCTCCAGCGTTTCCACAAAGAATGCTTCATTCAGATATTCCGGCACCGAAATGCTTTCCGCATTCTTCGTAATTACCATTTTGTCAAATTGTTCTTTTGGAGCTTTCGTAAGTGGCGACGTGTTAAGTTTCCGAGAGCGACTGGTTTCTTTATTTTTACTCACCTGTCTTATATATACTGATTAGTCTGACGCGACTTTTTTCCAGTTTTGGAGACATCATCAAAAGAGAGCGATAACAGCCCGTGGTGCGACTGAGTTTAGACAAATACTCTATTTCGTAATGTAGAAGTTTAATTTGACAAAGTGCTTACAAAATAAAAACTTACTGTTAACTAATAAAAGCAATATTATAAAAAGTATTATTTAAAGTATTTGAAGTCCAGAAACAGTTAAATTTTCGGTATATTATTTTGTATTTTGTTAAGTATCTTTTTATTGTAATCCACTGTGCATTCAATGACGTCATAAGCGGGCTGAGGAGCGCCACCGACGATATTAAGTATATCATTAATTAAGATCTTTGCATAAGCATTGCTAATCGATCAAAAAATAATGTATATCTTAATCTTTTTGAACTATGTAGAAATGTTAAAGGTGAAAGTGTCGTATACTCAGATATACAGAGTACAATTATTAATATTTATAATATTTGTGTTTTTATAAACTTAAGTTTGTTTTGATAAAACAAAAATTCTAATTATTTATTGTTAGACCTGCCGAAAGTGCTAAACGTGAACTACTTTGTTTTCATAATGAATCAAGATAATATTCTTAACTTATCGTAACTGCTTCATTAGCAAATATGTGATAGTTACTATTATACAACTAGGTAGTATGTATGTATGTATATATTGATGTCATACTACTAAACTAATATAATAACAAATAAGGGATTGGAGACTGAGATATAAAAATGTATGGCCCGTGTTAAGTCACACCACTAAGCAGTCTACACACGCTTTGTGGTGGTTGCACACACGTCATCATGTTGACGCAATGAGTAAGCAAAATTTTATCTTGTTGTCTAATATAACTAAGCAGACAATACAATGTTGAATTGCACTTTTCCGTGCTTAGTTGGTAGTTGAAGTGTTTAATTAATGTTGCCAATTTCTAAACAAACTTGTGGATTGCGAGCTTTTAAAAATGTTGTGGAGGGTACTTAAATTGCATAGCTTGAATTGTAACGTATTGAAGTATATATATTGTTGATCAGCATGAACTAGTCAAATCGATATTGCTATTTTCGTCATCAGTTTTAAAACTCGGAATATATATTTTTTTTTTTTTTGTTTTTTTTTTTTGCTATCTTTTGTTCTTGCAGAACGAGGTGCTCAGAGACATCTCTGGTGCTCCGCCATATGTAAGCAACAGGACGCTGCACAACGACTTCGGTCTACCGACAGTCAAAACACAGATAAACCGACATACGAGTCGGTATAACGACCGGTTGCATAACCATGTCAACCCATTGGCTTGCTCCCTTGGGAATAACACCACTCGCAGGAGGTTGAATCGCCTTCACACCAGCGACCTCTGGACTGTTGGCCGTTAAATAAATGTTACATTGAATGTTATGTATTATTGGATAAAACCATTTCTATGTTTATGTTATAGATTATTAATTCACTGTCTCTTTCATACTGTTTCAAATCAATGTTTTATAGCCTTTAAGTAGGTTGATTAATGTTTAAATATAATTGAAAAAAAAAAAAATATCGCATAGTTCCCATAGGAATAATTGGTCAAAAAATGAGTTCTTGTTTAAGCAACTTTTCGTTAAACAAAAATCTCACCAGCTGTGCGTGCTATTAAACTAATCATATTTGAGCCAACAAATGATTAACATCGGATTGCAATCACAACAATCAGTCGACTTTATAATAAGTTTATAATCATTTAATCACCAATTCTGAGTTCTATTATGTGTTTAATATTATGTCATAAGCTTATCAACAAAGCAGTTTCATAGCAAATAGTCGGAACTTGATTATTTTCTGTTATCGCGCACTGCTTATCATGTTTAATCATATATTGTTGAGGCATTTTAGCCCAGTTAACAACCAGTTTATAGCGCATGCGGTCTAAGAAAGTGCAGAAAAACTGGTGTTTAATTTTGGATTTCTGGTGGTGCTATCTGCTCAAATTTGGGTTTGATATGAGAGCGAGCTGTTCCCCTTATTTTTGTCACTTTCGGAGTAAAGTATTTCGACGAGATGTGCAGTTATTTAGACTACTAAATGGTCAAAATTTTATACCGGGAAAAAGTTCGTTGGGTTTTTTGATATTGGGAAATGTGCAAATTGGCAGCGCAAAATCATGAGGTTGACATATTAACTAGATTTACCAGGCCACAAACTAAACTGGCATGCCAAAAACAGAAAACTTGACTAAATGGAAGAAGAAACGGTATTTATTATTCAATTGAAGTTTCTATATCTATATTATCTATGAAATTTTCTATTAAATTGAAATGAGGGTCGATTGCTTTTTATATATTATTGATGTTAACTATTTAATATTTAAATATTATTGATGTTAATAATATTAAAAAAAATAATAGATTAGTGTATCCGAGCAGAATATACTCTGTACGCAGTTGAAAGTTCATCAAACAAGATATGTATTTGCTGCAAGATGCACGATTCCTTCATTCCTTCCCTAAGGCTATGTTTATAGTCTCATTGTCATTTAATTTCTAGCAAACAGTCTTAACTTTTTAAACGTCAAAAATCAACCCCAATCCCTAAAAACTTTGAGGATATCGAAGAGGTATCCAACAACTTAGTTAATCACGATCTGTACATCCATAAGTAATATATTTTTAACTTATGTTATTTGATATTCAAATCATTTTGCTCATGCAATATCGAGTGTTAACACTTCTTGTAATACTACAAACCAAATCGATTGACTTCCGTTCTAAATTCTAAAACTTTCTAAGCACATCTTTTTAGATTTTTCCGCAGTTTTCAAAGCACTTGCTTTTGCATATGGATGTGTTGGCCTCTGTCGAGATGCTCTTGGTGCTGAATTAAATGCGTTTGCGGTACTTTTTGCTAATAAGGAAAACGCCACAACAACAATAAAAACAACAACATAAATGAATCTCAGTCGCTTTTGCTCGCCCATTGCATGTTTTGCTGCTGCTGCTGCTGCTGCTGCTGCCCCATGCGATATGCATCACCAGTTGCTTTTTTCTGTGGCCATTCGGTGGGGCTAATAGATGTGGCCGGGTGGGTGGTTCATGAAACTCCAGTTCGCCATGTTTGCGATGTTTGGCAAATTTGCTTTTGAGTTGCCAACGGGCATTTACACACACACACACACACACACAGAGACACGGTGTGCATGTCACGTGTTTTTGCAGTTCATGACGGCTTAATTAACTCCCCTTTTGGTTACAATTTTTTTTGTTGATGCTTCTGAGATTTTTGTCAAGCTTTAAAGGGGCTTTGCGTTAGTTTTCCAGCAGCACATATAAATTTTGCATTACACACGTTTAGCGAAATGCATTAATAAACAAAAGCGTTTAAATGCGCGATTGCACAGAAATTAGTGACGTAGCCACGGTTGTCTGGCCATGCCACTCCACGCCACGGTTCACCTCTCCCCTTCCCTAAGCTTAACCCGTCACAAATCCAACCACAGGAGCCACCATCCCCTTGTCTGCCGCCCTTTGAGCAGCGCTGATGTATGCGATTTTAATCGTACGCCCAGACACAAACATGATGCGAGTCCCCCCCAGAAATGGCCAGAAACCAAAATCCATGGCAACCCCCAATGACAAGGGACAAACGATAATGGCGCGATACGAGTGGAGCTGGCTAGAGGGGCAACACCAAAAAGTAGACAATAACCCAGCCCAAAATTTGGTTGCAGACAGTACTGAGTAAATGACCATAATCAAACACTTTACGCCTGAAAGCATGCCAGGCATCCTATTCTCTCGCCGTTGATGAAGAAAACAGCAACCAGAAAGCACAAAGCAGCTGCCTAAGCTTCATACACCGGATTTTAGATTCAGTTATCCTATCTGTGTGCATCAAAGTAGCCGTCGCCGAATTTAATTAGTACCCTTCAATAGAGTTCCCTACTTAGACACGAAATTTTTCAATGGGTCCTTTCGTTTTCTAATTGAGTTTACCCTTTGAAATTTATTGTCTTATTGTTATTAGTTAGGATTACCATAACCTAAAAAACGAAACAAAAATTGATTGAATAGAAATAAACGTAAACCAAGTTATGATTAGATGAAAACCCCCCTTGAAATATTTTTTTTTTGTCAGATGTTCTCACTATCGCAAGACATTAGTTTATGTGTAGATATGGACTACAGATTGATAATCAATGAGTTGGTTTTCTTAAAATATTATAAGCTGTTCATATAAATATTATTAATGCTTATCAGCGAAACGTGGCACATTCCAGAGAAACTTGTAGTTAAGTATCTTCCCAAAATGTTCGCAAATCTAATCAGTACTTCCTTCAAGGCCCTAAAACCCCCTTTTACTCAAAAATTTACAACACGCTTATCGAAATGTTATTCCCAGTAACACTTCTTGAATTCATATATAAATGGTGGACTCCACTTCAGTCTTCACAACAGTTTCCAATCGGCTACCGATCAGTATAAACAATGTATTCTCCCGTGAAACTTACGGCTCTTGCGCTGATTTTTTGCCAGCTGTTAGGCGCAATACATTGCGGAGTGTACGATAATACAGATAATTGGGTCATATCCGACAAGACGAAGAATTTCCCCGGGAACGCTGTTCTCGGCGGCCTTGATCCAGTTGGCTATAGAAATTTCGTCGGACGCGTCATTTATGCCAGCTCTATCCTGCCAGCACGGATTAGGGCTGAAACTGAATATGTCACTTATAACACCGAATCAGTCGCTAGTTCGACGACCTCCTACGAGGTACTGGTTTCCAATGCAACCCTCAGCTATCAGTGGGTGCGCAGCTTTGATGGATTCTTGGAGGATAATATCGTCTCTGTTGGAACGAGCTCTACGAACGAACGTGTTTATATCTGCCGGGCCAGAACTGATGGTGCATTGATGATTGGCACATTGTATCTGGCACAAAGGACATGCATCATCCGTTACGAGGCCTTGCCCCTGAGGAAGTTCGAAAAATACGAAGTGCTGACTCGAAAATATAAACCGGCGGAGTGGATACCATTCCAAAATCAAATCAATTGATAATATTACATTATTAAATGATTGAATTAGTTTCAATGAACATTAATCAACAGATTGTTTTGCTTAAATTGTCTTAAATCTATAATAAATTGATTTAAATCGGTATACAAATGTAAATACAGATAATTTAAATAAACGAATAAATACACCTATTCAAAATAATAAAACGTTGATGCTATTTAATTTTTCAAACATATTTTGGGTAAACATTTTGACATTTGTCTAAGAAAATGTTTTTGATTATCCGAGAATTTGCCTGAAAGCACAGAATGTGTATTATTATTTTAAATATATTGTCTTTTACTGCCTGTAATTGTTCTCGTAACTTGAGTTTCATTTAAGACTTACGATAATTGGATACTGAAAGAGAATGAGATATTACACTGCTTCAAGAGTATATTGAGTGCAAACTATACTAAGCTTAACTTAATTTGTAATTAAAGCATAATAATTATATTCATATTGAAATTACACTCAATTTCTGTTTCTTAAAGTTAAGCAATTTTGAATTGTGAAACATTTACGAGTTGCAAATAAACCTTCAATAAAAATGAACACCCAACTTGTTATACAAGCAGCGGTTCGTAAACCCTATAAGATGGTATTAAAATGTGGTATGATAGCTCCTAATCTACTAAAGAAGGGTTGTACATGCGGCAAGAACTACAGATCCTCAGAGGATGCGCTTTCTAAATAGCCCTAAGGAATATTAATTATAAAAATCAATGATCAAATCATAATGCCTTGGTCAACTTTTGAGATAATCAAATAACGAATTATTTTAGAATATTTTATTTTATCTGTGTATGTCTTATGAAAAACTAGAGATTTATCTTTAAATATGCACATTAGCTTTATTTTTAAGATAAGAGTAAAAATACAATCAAGGTCGAATCGATTCCACCGTTAATGCTGATATTTTCTCTTACCGATGCGTATGGACACAAATTGACATCCTATCTGATGAAAAACCCCAATGAAGTATTTTTTTTTGTTACCATGTTACCAATGTACTCCCTATCGCAAGACAAGAAGCTTCGTAAATATACACTATACATTGATAATCAATGAGTTGGCTTGCTTACAATATTCTCATCATATAAGTATTATAAATGCTTATCTGCGCAACGTGACACATTCTAGAGAAAAGTATAGTTAAGTATCTTCACAAAATGTTCGCAAATCTAATCAGTATTTCCTTCAAGGACCTAAAACCCCCTTTTACTCAAAGATTTACAACACACTTATCAAAATGTTATTCCCAGTAACACTTCTTGAATTCATATATAAATGGTGGACTCCACTTCAGTCTTCACAACAGTTTTCAATCGGCTACCGATCAGTATAAACAATGTATTCTCCCGTGAAACTTACGGCGCTTGCGCTGATTTTTGGCCATTTGTTGGCCGCAATACATTGTGGAGTGTACGATAAAACCGATAATTGGGTCTTATCGGACAAGACGAAGAATTTCCCTGAGAACGCTGTTCTCGGCGGCCTAGATCCAGATGGCTATAGAAACTTCGTGGGACGCGTCTCTTATGCCAGCTCTATCCTGCCAGCACGGATTAGGGCTGAAACTGCATATGTCACTTATAACACCGAATCAGTCGCTGGTTCAGCGACCTCCTACGAGGTACTGGTTTCCAATGCTACCATCAGCTATCAGTGGGTGCGCAGCTTTGATGGATTCTTGGAGGATAATGCCGTCTCTGTTGGCACGAGCTCTACGAACGAACGTGTTTTTATCTGCCGGACAAGAACCTATGACACAGTGCTCATTGGCTCATTGTATCTATCGCAAAGGAAATGTATCATCCGTTACGAGTCTGTTCCCTTAAAAATGTATGAAAAATATGAGGTGCTGGTTCGAAAACCAATACCGACAAAGTGTTTAAAATTTGATAATGAAATTAATTGAAAAGATTGCGAGAGAAATTTCGCGTAAATACAAATGAACATTAATAAATAGATTTTTTTCATTAATTCTATGAAAGCGAAATATTTAGTTCAATAAATGAAAAAAAAAAACTAAGAAAAAAGATAAAAGGAATGAAAATCAAATGAAGTCTGAAATTTTGAATTGCTTTTTATTGTTTTGAACAATGAAGAATCATCATAGAGGAATTTAAAGCACAATAAATTATATATATTTTATTTGTAGTTGTTTGTAATTTTTGCATGAAGTTCATAATATACTAATTCCATTTTGCATATATTACCGTCAGAAAAAATGAATGGATGAAACCTATGTTTGGTCAAACGAATTTAACTGTAACGTATACAGAATGATCAGCTGTTAATTTAATCATTTGATGTCTACTTTACATAACTCTGTTAACTCTTACTCATACATGTAAACACAACATTGTAATTGTAGAAAACATCGATACTTTCCACTATCGAAGAGTCAGAGTTACATATTTCGGTCGCCAATTAAGTTATTAATTAAATAGCTTCGCTTTTTGCACCGAACAACCTATATGAATATAATTTCAATTGACAAAACTTTAAAATTGCTATAGTTTTGAAGTAGTAATGGTGATTGCTTCGGTTAACAATATGTAAAGATCAATTCATCAATATTACTGACAAGATCTGAAGTATTTGCTAATAAAGCATTTCTTCAATTAAGCAGTTTTAAATCTAGATCAAATCAAAGCACATGGATATCTTAAGCTGATGAAATCGGTCATAAAGCTGATTTATTCGGTAAAGAGTATATAGCTTAACTCCTATTCCTTTCAAGAACTAGCTGAGCATGTGTTGAATGTGACTCTTACCAACAAACCTATTTTGTTAATAGGGCATTCAATTGTCGATGTGTCCTCCCCTTAAGATTTACATGTTGTTTTGGCTACTGTTAAATTAAACTTCATTTGCACGTAGCGCGTGGGTTGCAACTCGCTCCCGCTGTCGACTACCAAACTGGTTGCCCTTTAATCACAGTTGGCGCAAATCAAACACAAACAAATGCCCATCATCATCATCATCATCATTATCATCATCATCCTAGGCAAAGCGGTGGTGGGAGTCGAGCGATGGTTTGGTTTGGTTTGGTTTGGTGCTGGTTTTCGTTTGTCTGTTGGGCAGCTGCAAAAACTGTTGCATACCATTGGGCGGCAACATTGGATTGTCGCATGCCTAGCATACTTTTTAGCTGCGTGGCCAAGCGCATGAATAATTGATTTCCATTGCCTGAATGCTGCGCGCTATCTCTTTCACTCTTCAGCTATTGCCGCATTGTCGCTAGCCCTTTCTCTCCGACGACGTGTCGCATTCATTTGTCAGTAGAGAGTTTCTCGACCACCGACTCAAAAATGAGCGACAGTTTATTTGTCTGTTTGTTTGTTTGTTGGCTGTTGTTGTTGTTGTTATTGTTGTTGTTGGCTCGTCGTTGTGGTTGTTTATTTGTTTGACGCTGTCGTCACATGCAACATATATTTTTAGCTCGGCCCTTGCATAATTCGCCAATGTCCACCGGCCCCAGACTCTGCTCACCCACTCCGAGCACTATTGTTTTTTCAGGCTGTCGCTTATCAGTTTATTTTTGTTCATACCATTTGCGTGCTACTGTCGCTGATCCGTCGCTACCGCCTCTCTCTCACACACACACACACACACACACACACATAAATACACATATTATTGGCATATGTTTTGGACTGGTCGCGTGTTTGGCTTTAATCCCAGCCAACGCATTACGTTGCCATGGCTACGTTGTTCTGGCTTAACTGGAGCCCACAACATTTTTGCTCACTTATGGCCAACATTTTTGGCCGCTAACAGGCAATTCAATCGCAGCTTATTTTCTATGCTTTTATCCACATACAAGCATATATATAAATATATATAAATGTTTATAATGCAAATGGCTGGCTTTTGCAGTGTGTTATTAATTCTATTCGTGCTGTTTATTTGCGTTGTAATTGCGCTGAATATATTTGTGTACAACTGTTATTTCTTGTCCTGCACAATTTTAGCATCTGCTTTTTCGAACAGAAAAACCTGATTGCTGGCATCATTTTAAATATACACCTCTCACGTTAGCTTCTTACTCCTGTACGTAAATTACAGCTTTCTTCAAACTAGCTAATAATATATGCAATTATTGAGACTAACATCATTGGGACTACCACCGTTTTCTACAATATTTTTCTAGACACGGCCTAAAAAGGTAGAATGTGCTGATTGTTCAATTACAATTGAGACAAATTTTGATTAAAAGTCAATTACTCAGTAGGTTAGCTGTGTGTTAAACCTTTTAAGCTAAAGATTTGGTTTCTTTAGAATTGAGATATTTTATTCTTTTTGGGCTAACATTTTGTCAAATATTGCTTGGAATGACCAATTCTTCACAGAGCTTAAACTAAAAAAAAAATCAATTTTAGATTTTTTCCAAATTTAATTTGACATTATTTAAAGTTCTATAATATAATAAAACCAGGAAATCAATCGGTAATAAAATGAGTTCTATATAAAAAAAAACTTCGTTATGCTTGCATATCTATTATGAATCTAATTTAGTAATGTATTTATTGTTATAAATTTATATAAAAAAAACATCGTTGTGTTTACATATTTAGAAAGAAATTTTATATTTCCATTTATCACAGAATATATTCTTATAAATTCTGGTGAAAAGCTATAAATTTGTGTATAGATTTGAAGAATGATTTAAAATGCAGTTTCTTAACTTAATTTAGCAATAACAAATAATTATTAAAAATCCTTTAAATAATTTTGATTGTACGAAAGGTTTTTGATAAAATACTTTTTTTTTTTGCTGACAGATATGGCAGATATTTCTGCCTATAACCATAAAATCTCTTTTACTCGAATAAGCTGTCCCTAATGCCAATGTCACAATATTTCTGTTTTATATCCCCTACACCTCTCGAACAAACAATCTCCGACTTTTTGATCACCAATCTTTATGGCCATTCAATCTCAATTCGCGTGCTTCTGTCAGTGACATGCAAGTTATCGGCACGGGTTCGTTTTGTGCTTCATATCACTGTAAGGACTACCAACTCACCGCATTGACTATCCGTGATATATGCGCGGACAGTGTCTGTCTGATATCCTGGCGAGGAGTGCATGATGCTGTCCCTGAAATGACACGCCGGACAGCAATAAATGTCAGACGGCAATTAAGCCAAGGTATGCGCATGGTACACAGGAGCAACCCCCTTGCATAAGTAGGGGTAATAAAAAGGTCCCAAATGACGTCACAGCTTTGAGGGGTGTTTACTTTTGCTTAGCTTTCCATGCGTTCCACTCGCATTTCCAGTGAGCGGCAGTCTTTCCTCTCTCAAATACTTTCCATTTGTTTTGGGATATTTTTTGTTGCGCTTTGGCGGCAAATCTTGTGGAGTTGGTCCGGTCCAGTCCATTGGGGTTTGCTTTTGAGTCTGGTTAGCACTAATACTCGAGACGTTGTCAGGTGGGTGTGTCAGTGTGTGTTTGTGTGTGTGTGTGTGTGTGTGTGTGTGTGGTACGGGTAATGCGAAGAGTTGTGTGTGTAGCGTTGACTTAATGGAAACTGAAACACCAGTTGATTGCCTGGCGGTGTTGCATTTCAGCTTGGTCTGTTGCCATTGCCTTTTGGCAGCGAGTATATTGCATGTGGTTTCTGTGGCAAGCACGAGCGATATAGAGAAAATATGTATATAGAGAGAGAGAGAGAGAGAGAGAGAGCGAGTGGTGTTTGTGAGCTTTTGCAAACGGTTTCTAGTTTCTTATGGCCAAGAGTTTTGACAAGCCAATATTAATGTGTAACTTCATACGAGAGCACTAGGTGCAACATACCGTTGCTGTGTCAGAAAGTGTATAGCAAAGTTGTTGAAGTGTATGCAAAAGCCGCATCCATAAACTATATACATATAGTATCTTCTTTTGAGTGGCTTATGTGTGTGTGTGTGCCACAAATGGAGGCAAAACGTAATTAACATGCGATTTTCCTTCTGCATTTCAAGGTGTCATAAATCAGTGCATTGTTTGGTCTATGACTGCGAAAAAGGGGTGTGTTCCCTTTAGTTAACTGCTGCAGCTGGATGGAGGGCGTTTACTGCCGGTAAACTCTTCATTAAAAAGCTCAATTTACCCTTGATTTCCTGGAGGCATTGTTTTGGTAAATAGGAATCGTTCTCTTTGGCAAGTCGAATATGTAATACCCTGGGTTCAAAAACACTTTAAAAATATTTTATTTATTCTTATTGTAATTACTCATTTTCTACTATTCTCTCTAAAGTGAATTATTGATTATTGATTTATTCACGCCTCTATCTTCTATTTCTCAATTTGGGAATTCTCATTAAATTAGTGTCTGTGCTCAGACCAGTCATAAATTAGGTAAAGATCTCTGATAAAGATTGTGACTGTGGCGATAAGCAATAAGAAAATTGACAGACCTTCACACATAAATAGTACATTAATTGTGTGTGTGTGTGTGTGTGAGAGAAGGGGTGAATTGAATTATGATTAAGCAGGCTTAGTCTATGGCCACAAATCTAGCTGGAACATAATGCAGTTAAAGGACTTTAAATTCACGCAAGGCGGCATTTAAATTGAATTGTGAGCAAGAAACACACAAATACAAACAAACACTGAGCAAACACTTCCGGGTGCAGCTTGCCATTTCCGTTTCCGGCGTGACGCGTGCGTGTGTAATGAAAGCTCTGATTTTGATGGCCTGCCTAAAAAGAAGACGCAATACAAAAAATAACAAAAATACAACAAATAAAAATGTCGCCTAGCTGGAACTTTAACGTGATTGTTGATACACCAACAAACTATATAGTCTGGCCAGGCAGCTAATCCGACAGCTGTCCTTCGCATAGGCCGAGGTCTTACCTCACTTGGTTTGAGGCACGAGATCAAAGACAACGAAGCATTAGGCCATTAAATTTTAGCATAAATTAAATGGAAGAGACGCCAGCCAGTAAGTTGGTACTACACAAAAAAGTTTGCCACACTTCAAGCAGCTTAAAGTTGCCTTGATTGAAATGTTGCAGAGCCCTTATGGCATATTCATGCGGCTTGCAGGCCACAAAAACTAGCAGCAATATGTGAGTGAGAGGTAACCTGCTTGAGCCTGGTGTGTTGTGGTTTGACTTATGGGTTTGACTCTTGCTTGACAGTTGCCGGCTACAATGTGTTCACCTTCTCATCTGTCCCAGAAGCTGGCACCTGGTTTTTGTGCGTGAGTTTGGAGCCATTTTGATCATGCATCGCAGCACACACAACAAACGTTTATGACACATTTTACTCATGTAGGGAAGCACAAAATTCTGCGGTATACAAGTGAATGATAACTTAATTTTGGAGATTAGAAAACTACAATAACGATGTCTTCTTCTACAGATGCATATATTTTAAACTCGATATTTTGAAATCAAATTGAAATCCGATGAGAATCCCCCATGTGGTATTTCATCTAGTCAAAATGCCGGCATAGTACTTCCTATTACGAGAAATTACGTATTGTAGATATAGACTCTTTATAGATTACCAATTAGTTAGTCAGAATTAGTTTTTCGTTTCAATATTTCAAGCTAATCATAAATGTCATATAAATATTATTTAATGCTTATCAGCTGAGCGTGACGAATTCTAAAGAAGGGTCTTCTCAACATTTTTGCAAATCTAATCTATATTCCCATAAAAACATTGACTTACAATACCTGCGCTTATCAACACTTCTTGAGAATTCATATATAAATGGTGGACTCCACTTCAGTCTTCACAACAGTTTTCAATCGGCTACCGATCAGTATAAACAATGTATTCTCCCGTGAAACTTACGGCGCTTGCGCTGATTTTTGGCCATTTGTTGGCCGCAATACATTGTGGAGTGTTCGATAAAACCGATAATTGGGTCATATCCGACAAGACGAAGAATTTCCCCGGGAACGCTGTTCTCGGCGGCCTTGATCCAGTTGGCTATAGAAATTTCGTCGGACGCGTCACTTATGGCAGCTCTATCCTGCCAGTACGGATTAGGGCTGAAACTGCATATGCCACTTATAACACCGAATCAGTCGCTGGTTCAGTGACCTCCTACGAGGTACTGGTTTCCAATGCAACCCTCAGCTATCAGTGGGTGCGCAGCTTTGATGGATTCTTGGAGGATAATATCGTCTCTGTTGGAACGAGCTCTACGAACGAACGTGTTTTTATCTGCCGGGCCAGAACTGATGGTGCATTGATGATTGGCACATTGTATCTGGCACAAAGGACATGCATCATCCGTTACGAGACCTTGCCCCTGAGGAAGTTCGAAAAATACGAAGTGCTGACTCGAAAATATAAACCGGCGGAGTGGATACCATTCCAAAATCAAATCAATTGATATTACATTATTAAATGATTGAATTAGTTTCAATGAACATTAATCAACAGATTGTTTTGCTTAAATTGTCTTAAATCTATAATAAATTGATTTAAATCGGTATACAAATGTAAATACAGATAATTTAAATAAACGAATAAATACACCTATTCAAAATAATAAAACGTTGATGCTATTTAATTTTTCAAACATATTTTGGGTAAACATTTTGACATTTGTCTAAGAAAATGTTTTTGATTATCCGAGAATTTGCCTGAAAGCACAGAATGTGTATTATTATTTTAAATATATTGTCTTTTGCTGCCTGTAATTGTCTGGTAACTTGAGTTTCATTTACGATAATTGGATAATGAAAGAGAATGAGATATTACACTGCTTCAAGAGTATATTGAGTTGAAACTATACTAAGCTTACCATTTTACTTAATATGTAATTAAAGAATAATAATTATATTCATATTGAAATAACACTCAATTTCTGTTTCCTAAAGTTAAGCAATTTTGAATTGTGAAACATTTACGAGTTGCAAATAAACCTTCAATAACAAGTAAGATGCTGTAGTCGAGTTGGCTCGACTACGATATACCCTTAACCCAGTTGTTAAATATATTCTAGTTTTATTGGATAATTTCCCTTTAAAATGATTTGCACTCAAATGTTCAGTTCTGCAAGTGCATTTCTTACAGTCTTTACTCACAAGCATATACATACATACATACAGACATACATGCGTACACGAAACAGTACTTATCGGGGCTCTGCAGAATACACACAAATATATTGACACTAGCGTCGATTATCATGCCATCTCTTTCTCACACATGCGCTCGCCTATTTATGCATACAGAAAATGCTTCCGGCTGCTGACAACAAGAAGATCAATATGAAAATATATTTTCGACTATAACTTTGGTGTTTCTTATCCGAACTTAATGAAATTTTGGCAACTGATCAATAATATGTATAAGCATATTATGTATAAATTAGAACCCTCTGCCTCTTAAATTGTGGAATTTATTGCTATCGGAAATCTAAATGTGTCGATAATTCCGAAACTGAAGCAGTTATCGATAAAATAAAGCAAACTTGTTCTGCGCCTGGTATACGAGAACCTATATTTCAAATTTGAAGTCTCTAGCTCTTATAGTCTCTGAGATCCGCGTGTTCATACAGACGGACGGACGGACGGACGGACGGACGGACGGACGGACGGACGGACGGACGGACGGACGGACGGACAGACGGACAGGGCTATATCGACTCGGCTGTTGATCCTGATCAAGAATATATATACTTTATGGGGTCGGAGATGCTTCCTTCTGCCTGTTACATACATTTGCACAAAACCATTATACCCTTTTTACCCATTTTTAATGGGTTAAGGGTATAAAAATGAACACCCAACTTGTAATACAAGCAGCAGTTAGTAAACCCTATAAGATGGTATTAAAATGTGGTATGATAGCTCCTAATCTACTAAAGAAGGGTTGTACAGGCAAGAACTGCAGATCCTCAGAGGATACGCTTTCTAAATAGCCCTAAGGAATATTAATTATAAAAATCAATGATCAAATCATAATGCCTTGGTCAACTTTTGAGATAATCAAATAACGAATTATTTTAGAATATTTTATTTTATCTGTGTATGTCTTATGAAAAACTAGATATTTATCATTAAATATGCACATCAGCTTTATTTTTGAGATAAGAGTAAAAATACAATCAAGGTCGAATCGATTCCACCGTTAATGCTGATATTTTCTCTTACCGATGCGTATGGACACAAATTGACATCCTATCTGATGAAAAACCCCAATGAAGTATTTTTTTTTGTTACCATGTTACCAATGTACTCCCTATCGCAAGACAAGAAGCTTCGTAAATATACACTATACATTGATAATCAATGAGTTGGCTTGCTTACAATATTCTCATCATATAAGTATTATAAATGCTTATCTGCGCAACGTGACACATTCTAGAGAAAAGTATAGTTAAGTATCTTCACAAAATGTTCGCAAATCTAATCAGTATTTCCTTCAAGGACCTAAAACCCCCTTTTACTCAAAGATTTACAACACACTTATCAAAATGTTATTCCCAGTAACACTTCTTGAATTCATATATAAATGGTGGACTCCACTTCAGTCTTCACAACAGTTTTCAATCGGCTACCGATCAGTATAAACAATGTATTCTCCCGTGAAACTTACGGCGCTTGCGCTGATTTTTGGCCATTTGTTGGCCGCAATACATTGTGGAGTGTACGATAAAACCGATAATTGGGTCTTATCGGACAAGACGAAGAATTTCCCTGAGAACGCTGTTCTCGGCGGCCTTGATCCAGTTGGCTATAGAAATTTCGTCGGACGCACTTCTTATGCCAGCTCTATCCTGCCAGCACGGATTAGGGCTGAAACTGCATATGTCACTTATAACACCGAATCAGTCGCTAGTTCGACGACCTCCTACGAGGTACTGGTTTCCAATGCAACCCTCAGCTATCAGTGGGTGCGCAGCTTTGATGGATTCTTGGAGGATAATATCGTCTCTGTTGGAACGAGCTCTACGAACGAACGTGTTTATATCTGTCGGGCCAGAACTGATGGTGCATTGATGATTGGCACATTGTATCTGGCACAAAGGACATGCATCATCCGTTACGAGGCCTTGCCCCTGAGGAAGCTCGAAAAATACGAAGTGCTGACTCGAAAATATAAACCGGCGGAGTGGATACCATTCCAAAATCAAATCAATTGATAATATTACATTATTAAATGATTGAATTAGTTTCAATGAACATTAATCAACAGATTGTTTTGCTTAAATTGTCTTAAATCTATAATAAATTGATTTAAATCGGTATACAAATGTAAATACAGATAATTTAAATAAACGAATAAATACACCTATTCAAAATAATAAAACGTTGATGCTATTTAATTTTTCAAACATATTTTGGGTAAACATTTTGACATTTGTCTAAGAAAATGTTTTTGATTATCCGAGAATTTGCCTGAAAGCACAGAATGTGTATTATTATTTTAAATAAATTGTCTTTTGCTGCCTGTAATTGTTCTGGTAACTTAAGTTTCATTTAAGACTTACGATAATTGGATACTGAAAGAGAATGAGATATTACACTGCTTCAAGAGTATATTGAGTGCAAACTATACTAAGCTTACCATTTTACTTAATATGTAATTAAAGCATAATAATTATATTCATATTGAAATTACACTCAATTTCTGTTTCCTAAAGTTAAGCAATTTTGAATTGTGAAACATTTACGAGTTGCAAATAAACCTTCAATAAAAATGAACACCCAACTTGTAATACAAGCAGCAGTTAGTAAACCCTATAAGATGGTATTAAAATGTGGTATGATAGCTCCTAATCTACTAAAGAAGGGTTGTACAGGCAAGAACTACAGATCCTCAGAGGATACGCTTTCTAAATAGCCCTAAGGAATATTAATTATAAAAATCAATGATCAAATCATAATGCCTTGGTCAACTTTTGAGATAATCAAATAACGAATTATTTTAGAATATTTTATTTTATCTGTGTATGTCTTATGAAAAACTAGATATTTATCATTAAATATGCACATCAGCTTTATTTTTGAGATAAGAGAAATATGCAATAAAGGCCAAATCGACTCCACCGTTGATGCTGATATTTTGTTCTACAGATGCATATATTTTACCCTCGATATTTTGAAACAAATTGACATCCGATCTGATGAAAAAACCACATGAAGTATTTTTTTTTTTTTTTTTTTTCAGAATGTCGTAGAATGACGTCGAATGTCACCATATCGCAAGAAATTAAGTTTCATAGATATGGACTATATATTGATAACCAACTAGTTATAAATGGTTTTATTACAACGTTCTAAGCTTATCATATAAATATTATTAATGCTTATCAGCGAAACGTAATACATTCTATAGAAAATTGTAGTTAAGTATCTTCACAAAATGTTCGCAAATCTTATCAATACTTCCTTGAAGGACCTAAAACCCCCTTTTACTCAAAGATTTACAACACGCTTATCAAAATGTTATTCCCAGTAACACTTCTTGAATTTATATATAAATGGTGGACTCCACTCCAGTCTTCACAACAGTTTTCAATCGGCTACCGATCAGTATAAACAATGTATTCTCCCGTGAAACTTACGGCTCTTGCGCTTATTTTTGGCCATTTGTTGGCCGCAATACATTGTGGAGTGTACGATAAAACCGATAATTGGGTCTTATCGGACAAGACGAAGAATTTCCCCGAGAAAGCTGTTCTTGGCGGCTTTGATCCGGATGGCTATAGAAATTTCGTGGGACGCGTCTCTTATGCCAGCTCTATCTTGCCAGCACGGATTAGGGCTGAAACTGAATATGTCACTTTTAACAACGAATCAGTCGCTGGTTCAGCGACCTCCTACGAGGTACTGGTTTCCAATGCAACCATTAGCTATCAGTGGGTGCGCAGCTTTGATGGATTCTTGGAGGACAATATCGTCTCTGTTGGCACGAGCTCTACGAACGAACGTGTTTATATCTGCCGGACAAGAACCTACGACGCAGTGTTCATTGGCTCATTGTATCTATCGCAAAGGAAATGTATCATACGTTACGAGTCTATTCCCTTGAAAATGTATGAAAAATACGAGGTGCTGGTGCGAAAACCAAAACCGGCAGAGTGTGTGTAATTGGTAAGCCTCAATAAACAGAGATCAACAGATTGTTGTGCTTACAAATGTAAATGCAAATCATTTAAATAAACGAATAAATTATTATATATTCAAAATAATAAAAGGTTCTCTAAGGTTTTCAGATAAAGTCTTCAAGTTTTGAGCCATTCAAGCTGGAAGGTATATTACCGGCTTAGTATAGATAAAAAAAGATTTTATGACAGCACCCGCTCCTGTCCCCTGGTAAAAGCCAAACTTGGAAGGTAAATTGCTAATTTAATCTAATAATTTAAAGGCCATGCCCATTCCCAAGCCCACAAAATTCACAGAAGCCTATCTACTATAATTTTAAAGCCACACTTGGAAGGTAGTTTAATAGGAATCTTCTTCAAAGAATCGTATTTCTTGGCTACACCCACACTGTTCTGTAGCACATATTATCGGAGGGTATTATTGGTTTCAGAGTTCTACACAGTCTTTAACGTTCTCATTTCTTATTCTTTTATTTTTGTCTACTGGCTTGCTTACAGTTTCAACATTTTGTGGCAAAACTATACTAAGCTTAATATTTAATTTATTATATATGTAACGAGTAGTTACAGTGCTGTTAAGTTGCAATGCTGGTTAACAGATGGTTAACATATGGTTAACATATGGTTAACAGATGATTAACAGATGGTTAACAGATATTTAACAGATGGTTAACAGATGGCTAGCAGATGTTTAACAGCAACATAGGCGAAGCCAAGGAAGATCAGTAGAAGAGTGAAGTCGAGTCGGGGAAACACAGCGTTAAAGTCGTCTATAAGAAATCGTCAAAGTCCCGAGTGCCATAAGAACGTCGTGGAATCGGGTCGTAAATTATAAAGTCGTAATTTTCTTTGTTAATCTAATGCTCTGACTTCAATATTATACTCAACTATTACATTATTAACTGGACATAATCAGTTCTTCATATATTTCAAGCATGCAAATGATATCCATTGGAAATTTGAAATTGCCCTCAATTTCTGTTCCCTACACTTAAACCATTTTAAATTGTGAAACATTTATGAACACGGGGAGTTGCAAGTAAGCTTTCAATAAAAATGAGCACCCAACTTGTTAAACAATAGCTGCGAAAAACGGTGTTTCTGTTCGTCTACACTGTCAGAGGGTATTCAAATGTGGTGTTTAAGTTTGTAAACTACTGAAGAAGACCACTTAAAGTATTAGCTTTTCTAGCTCAGTCTGTGCAACCATAGATATAGTTTGCCAGTCTCTGTTTCTACCTGTTTGACATAAATTAGGATGTCGTCAGTTGTTTCTGTATGGCAAGGGTGTGTAATCTTCGGTGTCCTGTTCGTCTTACATTCTCTTGTCTTTGGTTATTTTTATTTTTTGCACACATTCTTATTGCAGAAAGCCAACACAACTAATTAAAAGCACTTTGTAGACTTGCCAGCAGACACATTTATTAGAGAGACGCAGCTGCAAAATCTTTTGTAAAGCGGGGCGTGCTGCGAAACTTGAGCCTTTTGGTAAATGTCGACCGCTAAAGATGTGGGCGTGGCTGTGGGCGTGTAGAAACAAAAAACCGCAGCGGCAAACTTCATTAAAAATGCACACGAAGCTGCTAAAAAGCCTCTCAACTTCACTTGGATAAAGTTACAAACAACCACACACACACACCAAGTTTTAATATATGTGTGTGCGTGTGAATTTTCCGGCTTTAATTTATGAAGTCATTAGATGCAATTTTCGAGCACCTGAGCAGACGCTTTCCAAGCAGCCAATTTGGCATCCGTTCAAAATTGCTGCAATTGTCCCAAATGTCACGGATTTAAGCTGCATCTGGGATCCTTGGAAATGGAGGCCAGTCGGTTTGACAGCTGCCAGACGATTACACTCCAACCGAGGTCAGTCCATGAGGCCAATGCAAACGTTTTCTAATTTTCCACGCCATTAAATCAGGGATTTCCAGCCAGACGCATGCGATTCCAACTGCCACTGGCATCGTGACATGCAATGTGACCACGTCTAAAGGACGACCAAGTTGAGCCTGCATCTGCAGACTTGAGCTGCCCGAAGAGCTGATCAGGAGCGAATCGCGAAACAGAAACAAATGTCCTTTTTACAAATGAGGAGCTTCTGGCAAACTATACGGCAGCTTGGTCATGAGAGTGACCAAAGATATTTTGTTGCACAATTTTAAACAGCCAGCAATGACTGAATTATGTCACATAGCAATAGAATGATAAATATTTGTTATTTTTATGTATATTTATTTTCTCTTACAATTTTATATTGTTTTGTCGCTGTCAGTATTCATTCTCACAAGAAATCTAATGAATATATAAGAAAAAGGGATCGCCGGGAGACACCACAAATATATTTAATATATTATTTTGCAAACATCAGGTTAAAACTAACTTCAACTTTATTTGTCTTTATCTTAATCCCTCCCGTTCACATATATATGCATCATATCCAAGTTTTATTAATATCTATTTAAATCTTATACATTAAAGATAGTTTAGTTTTTTGCACTAACAGCTTGACGTGATGTTGCTTTTTATTGCTGCCAAACAAAAAAAATAAAATAAAAAAAAAAAAAAAAAATGAAATAACACCTTGTCGGTAAAGTTTTAATTTATAGCACTCTGCGCTAACCTGGCTGGAGGAAAAACTGACCTGGTCTGAGCGCATCCAAAACCGAGAAGCCCAATACAAAGAGATTATTTCGCAACTAAACATAAAAAGAAACAAGTTTTTGTAAAAAGTTTTCGCACAACGTGACAGGCAAGGAAAACTTGGCGAAAACAAGTTTCCAGGTAGCATGCCACGACTCCAAGTCCACAATGGAACGCCCACTCATTATGTGAGTGAATTGAATGCAATGCAATTAATTGTCAACGCATCCTCAAAGAATTTACGGGTTCGGCATTGATTGCGGCATAAATTTAATTGAAAAACTTTTGCCAAAGATCGAAATGCGTTTGCAATTAACGTGTATTGTAATAAGCATTAGTTGTACTTTGTACACTGTCTTCTTGTTGGCCTTGACAGTGGCATCATCAATAAAAATTGCAACAATGTCAGCCTAACATTTTCCATTCCGCAAACTGTTGCGAACCCCGAGCTGCAATTGCACCTCACTCTTCACCTGTGCTTCCTGCCAAAGTGCAATTCAGCGTTGTCAACTTGAACTTTGTTTTTTGTAACGTGCTTGGAACTTTGCTAGACTCCTGAGGAAAGTGGCACCTAACTTGGTCATGTGTTATGATACGCTTGGAGCAACATTATAAATATGATGTTGAATTCATTAAAAAATCTTAAATCTATTGTAAATGTCTTATAAACATTATATATGTGGGAGTGAATAGGTACCTTATTGTTAAGGGGATATAGCATAATAAGATGGAATTCATGTAAAAATAAAATAAAAATAATAACACTTTTATAAAATAATAACACTTTGCAGAGAACGCCTCTTAAATCTGTTTTCTATCATCCACTGCTTCCAATGGATGCCAGAGATCTTATTTTTTTTTTTTTTATTAAATTATATTAATTGTATAAAGTTGACTGAAAAGAAGATTGAATGCTAGGCCTTTAAATATTACAAATATAATTTATATATATAAAAAATATTTATATTTTCTCATTTTGCTCCACATAAAAGATATTAAAGGTATATAAGACAACATTTTTGAAAATAAATATTCAGCTTAATCTTTGAACTACTAAATTTAAGTAAATTGAATTGTAAACGTTGAAGCTTTCTAGATAAAACCAATTTTCCTTATTTTAATATTAAATTTATAAAATATATAAATATATATTAAATGAAAGTAACATAATGTTATATATTTCTGTTATTTTTTTGTGATTGATATGCTTCTACTTCTTATTGAATGTTCTTAATGGCATTCATTTAATACTAACTTTTTTTTATACTTATTTAAACTATAATTTCTCATCATAATTTGCTGTAGTTATTTTTTTCTTAACTGTGTTAGATCATACAAGTTTCGATGTTATAGGGATAAGTTTCTCGTCTGCTTGTTGCTGCTGTAATTGGTATGCGAGTGACTATTGTTGTTGTAGTTAAAAGTTAGACTTTGGCGACGACATCGTCAGCAGGTGTAGCTCTCCATATTATTTACAAGTGGTGGTGGGGAGCGGAAAGGTGCAGCAGCGCTTGGCATTCGCCCACGAGGCTCCTATAATTTAGCGCTGTTTATTTGTAAATGTCTGTGGCACACAGCACTGGATCGAGTTGCAGGGGTCGCAGGACTTGTTCTCGTCACGCTTCATGTCAACAGCGGCAACTTCATTGTCTGCCCTGGGTTCGAGCTCCCAACTCAGCGCCTCAGCTGCGTTACCCCTTCCCCCCACTAGTTTGTTTGAGGTAAGAGATGGAGGCATGTGTGTGTCACTGACATTAAGTGCAGTTGGTTGCTGGGTTGTTAAGTTGTCGGTTTGTCGATTCGCAGAAAAACGTTTTGCAATTTATTAACTGACATTTGAAGTGGTTGTTGTTGTTGTTGCTAAGGGGCATGTCGGTGGCTCCGGATAAGCGAAACCTATGACACTTATTACTGAAGCAGCTGTGTGCGGTGGTAAACAAAAAGAAATGCCGTTGCATGCATATTTGATTAAGCTGCCTCAGCGTCGCCGCTAGGTAGGCAATGATATTTGCAAGCCAAACTTTGCAGACAATCGCGCCCGCGGCCCTTGACACAAACACACTGGCACAAACCCAGACATCCAGACAGACAGACAGGAAGGGAGAGAGATTAAGAGACAGAAGGGTTAAGGTTAAACCTGCAACAATAATACGTAAGTTTCTGGACCAAACCTAAGTTACAAGCATTACATATATTCAGGTTGCGGGCCGACAAAATTGCCGGAAGCGGAAACTGTTTTGTACATTGGCAAATTTGATACATTAGTTAAGCATGTGGCAGGACAAGCGCTTTAAGCCCCAAATAGGTAGGCAGACATGTCTAAGTTCATGTGGTTATTAAATGCTTGTTTTGTGGTCAGATGGAAAAGGTTCACCACCGCAAAAAGAGCATAATAAAAGATTATTCACAAGTAAAAAGGTCCCATGGACCTATACAAGTTTTGACGATTAGCCAAAGGAGCAGTAAGTGGCTCTTAATAGCTGCCTGTGAACCCACACAAGTGTTCCTCGCCACGTTGAGCCTAATTGTTTATTTATAAACTGGGCAATCGAGGCACCCGAAGTAGGTAAGTAAATAAGTCTCTGACTTATATACTTGCTTCCGAAAACTTGAAGTCTTAAATTTGTGGTTAAATCAGAATACTTAATGCCTCTACATTTAAATATATTGATCGACAGAGATTTTATATATTATCTTAAACACTTTATTCAATTTAATTGAAGAAAGTGTTATTTTTTTGCATGTCAGTTTAATGTAGTAATTATCTTTTATTATAATATATTTTAAATAAAATTAATATAATTTACAACAATCCTGTTAAAAAAGTGGAAAGATAAACTTAAAGGTGGGCACATAAATTTAAAGATAATTGGACTAGATTAAGTTGTTGTATAGAAATGTAGAAATATTGACTTTAAGTTAGACGTATAGTTTAACAGGCAATTGGACACTCGTCTGACATGGCATTCTCTCAAATTACCAGCAGATATCTGTGGCAAGCAGTCTCAACTAGCCACTTTTCAAATTACAGCTACCTTTGTTAACTATTAAAGCCACATCGCGTTAAGCAAGTCCATTTGCTCGCTTGCCCATTACTTTTGCAGCTCATTTCGTGCAATCTCAGGTGTCATATTCCAGATGTAATGATGTAGACCCTTCAATGAGAGGGTGGCCTCATCCATTTAATATGCGTAGCACGACAACCAGAAGATGAACAAAACAAAAAAATACGAAAAGCAAACAAACAGGCAAATGCCATTTAACACTTTAATGTGGCATATAACCAAACAGACAGATGCACACGCACAACCCTTCATATGCCCACAATATGTATGTGTTGAAAACTTCAATTAAAATTCCAGTTTAACAATGCACAATGGAGATGACACCCATCCTCCCATATTTGGGGGTACCTTGTGCCCATTTCATTTGCAATTTAATGTAAAATAGCCGTAAAGCCACAGAAAGGCCAAGTAAGCGACCTGGAAACAAGCGAACGAAGCAGTCAAACGCTTTGCAATCCTCACAATATCATAAAACGCAATGGAGCCCTTAACTGGCAACTGGCAACTGGCAACTGGCAACAGGCAAACAACAAAATGGCTGCGCTGAGTGACGATGGCCCTGACAATTGTTTCCGCTTGCCCCACAGAGTGAATCGTTTAAAGAAGCATCAGAGAGAGAGGGAGAGAGAGAAAGGGAGAGGGGTAGATATGTGCCACGAGCAAGTTATTTTTGTTCAAGTACATTCCAAATATTATTTGTACTAAAAAAAAAAAAAATAAAAAATTAATCTCCCTTAGTTAGAATATGTTTGTGTAAATATTTTGCATACCTAAGCTCGAGAAATGCAACTTAAATTAAAAATGTAATTATGAATTAAAATGTTATTTTTTTAACTTACAGTTTATAATTACATTTTTAATAAAACAAAGACAGACAGACCAACATACATTTTGAGACACATTCCCTTATTCAAAAATGACAACTCGCGATATTGTGGAAAAAGCATTTTCCGGATAACATTATTATTCCCACCTGCCCCACTGGCATTGTTTTCCTTTGGATTTTCACATGGCGTAAGAGATGCTATAAAAATTTACAGTTAAGTGATTTTGTAGCAATTTGCAGTTTGTTGGCATTATACAGGACCAGGTGGGTGGAGCAGCTAGCGCCAAGTGCCAAGCGCCAAGTCGTGCGGGCCACAGTCGTAAATCCTTGGCAAATGTTTGCCAAGTGTGAGCGCTCAGCATTCACTCCTGGCACGAGTTGTCCAGGCAGGCAGGCCAGCAGGCCATGTTGGCTGTTCTTGTTGGCAGGTTTGCTGCCACGTTGATGTCAGTAAATTCAATTTATTTAAAAGCTTGTCAACAATAAGTCAAATGAAATGCTCTGCTCTGCTCAGCTGTAAATATGGCGGGCCCAGTAATAAAGCTGATTTATTTGCACTGCTCAGATTTACAATTCCACACAGCTTTTGTAATCGCATCGAAACTAAACACAACTGACAATGGAAATGGAATGAAATGAAATTAAATGCTTGAGCGAAATATTTGTGGTTATTGTGGCAATATATTCAAATTTAACGTGAAATACATTTGTTGCCAGCTCCCATTCTAAAGCCTTTTATTTTGGCATCTCCTATTTGTTGTGTGTGTGTTTGTTTTTGTAAATACATATGTATAAATAGATGGGCATGCTGTTTTCTAATAGTAGTTCTGCTCGGCAACAGTAAATAAATCTTGTCCATTTTGGTTGGGGCTTGGGTAAGGCTACAGATAAGCCCAATACAGTTTCGGAGAATGCAATACAATGGAAACAGAAATTGCCCGGCAGGACATGTGGTTGCTGTAGCTGCACAGGACATCAGCTCAACTTAAACGGCTGGTAAAGTGCAACAGAGCAGAGACTGGTTTGGGGGGTGACAGGACACTGCCACATTTGGCAAGCAATATTAAGTGGGTCCGTTTTTTAACATTTGAAGCACAAATAAAACAATGCAAAACAGACCGAACAAACACAAACAATTATCAATTCATGTCAGATAAGCGAGGGTTGTCTGGTATATAAAGATATATTCGTTATATTTTTAACTTTATGGCAACTAATTATTGACATTTTAAATTTGTTTGTTATTGTTTTATGCCACTTTGTGAAAATCATATATTTTTATTTTTATTAACATAAGTGTGCGCAGATAAAAATGCCGTTTGTGAAGTTTAAACAATGTTATTGACAGAACAAAGTTCAGCATTTGCAGTCGCTATTTCTGCTGTTGACTTGGCTCATAAATCTATACGAATGCTGTTGACTGATTCTTTTGCTCTAGTGAAGTTAGTTAAATTATTGATTATTGTTAAACTTGGCCACAATTCAACTGAAACTAAATTCGCGATGCCAAAAGCGGAAGTTTGTATGTGTCCTTTGTGTGTACAGTTCACTTCATTAAAAGCAAGAAGAACATGCAATAAAGCAAATGACATTCAGCAGTTATTTAAACCAAAAACAACAAATTACAAACATATGCCATGTAGTACTTGTCTAATGGTCAGAGTCACTGAGCTGCTCTTTGTCCCTTTTCCCATTTCCCATTTCCCATGACATGTGCGCAGTGCTGAGGAAAACGTATCCCATTTACAGTTTTTGTGCTGTCATAACAAACAAATTCCCAGCGTGTGTGCGGTGTGTGGAGGCAGGAGCCAAGGGTGGACATTCGCTTGGTCAGCTCTTCCCAGCTCCAAGAATTTAATTATACTTTTGATTTTAATGAACAAAAAAAAAACAAGCACACGCTCTCGCCTTATGTCTCCTATGCCCTTTTCGCACAAGTTATATACGAATTGTGATTAAGAATGCGAATATTAACCATGATATGCAAGCTTAGTTTAAAGTCCTTAACTATCTCATTTTAGTATTAATATTTCTTATTACTAGATTTTTTCATGTTTTTCACAAGAATGACTAATTTGATAAGTCTTGAGCTCTACGACAACATTTTATCGGTGTTGTGTTTGCTACTTTTGTTTTGACTAAAGTTGAAAAAATATTAGTTTTATCCGCAATTAGTTTTGAAGTAATTTTCTTTGAAAATTGACAAACTTCAGTGAAGTTTCACCTCGGTGCACTCACTCTCTGTTCCTGTGACTTTGCTGCACTTAAGGTCGTCGTAGACATCAACGTAAACTTCACTTGTCGCTTTTGTGGAGTTCATTTCAGCAAATGTCAACGGAGTCGTCACTGCGAAATTGCAGTTTAATTACAGTTTTTATACATTTTAACTTGCCTTTGAATGTCATTGTAAATGGACGACATTAATGAAATTGGTCTATGGGGTAACCCAGGCTACTAATGTGTTCACATAAATGCCCTTTGTATGGAGATTTATATCGTATTAAGAGTGACTTTAAATCCGAGATGCGGCAACCACACCACATGTAGATTGCCATTGAGATTTAAATAAATTTAATTTTTTTTTGGAAAGCAAAGTTATGACTGAAACACAGATGTGGGTCACATGTAGGAGCAATGAGAAATATAAAATAAATTTGTTTTAGAATATATAAATTTGAATAATTTTGTTCTTATGGAAAAAATAAAACTGTGGTATTTAATATAATTTTGTCTGCATTTTTTAAAGGAATTTTTTATGGCTCCCCTGCGGATTGTGTATATGTATGTCTACATATGTGCAGCAAGTTCATTTTTTAATCGTGTTATTAATAAAGACACATTCACTCAAACACCCAACTCATAAATGCATTCAAAGCTAACTTCTGAATGCATTAACAGTTCTTGTAGATTCCACGTGAGGAGGCAGCAACTTTCGTTATTTAAGTATTAAACAAATCTCAAACATTTGTTATTCTGACCGCACTTTGAGCTCCACTTGAGTTGCGTTTGCCGTTTGCCATCACCCATCGTCCATCACTCATTTGTGAATATGTACATTTAATATGCGGCGCATGTTCTGACAGGCCTTGCCTGGGCTCCAGCTCCAGCTCCAGCTCCAACTCCAGCTACAATACCAAAACCAGCTCCACCTCCAGCTGCATTTGTGGCCGGCCAGTTGCAATGTTGCATGCACAACATGCACTCGCAATCAAACATGTCCGCCAAGTGAGCGTCATTTTGCAACACTCGCATTGCGGAGCTTGTGGGGGCATCAAGAGCTGCAGAGGGATGTTGCTTAAGACGCAGTAGACGACCACGTTGCCTTTCACAATTGCCGACTGGTTGCTTATTTGCATACAACACTTTGACGCATTGTTCGCCCACCATCCAGCGAGACAGATGGAAGCACAAGCTGTGCCCACTGGCTTCCCTTCACGGACTTGAGCACTAATTAAAAGCAAATTCAAGCACACTTGGACTCAAACTTCAACTGCCGACCAGTCGACCCACCCAAAGGCAGATGCACGAAATTTGCCAAATGATTAAACTTACAAACGGATCGCAATCCGATCCGATGGGGCGTATGAGCTACGTAGGCTTTGGCTTTGCCTTTGCCATTTCCACTGTCCTGATTGGAGCAGCAGCAGCAGCCAAAGGAGTGTTAATTAATGCGAATTTAAGCAGCAGACAATCGATTGGAAGGCTTCAGAAAATCCAACCGCCTGGCAGCCATCATTAACCCATTTAAGGTGCAAATCCAATTAGGCAAAGACCTTAAACAAAATTTTAAGCCGCACATCGGCAAATTGAAATTCGAGTGTGTCTGCAACGAGCATTAATTAAATTTGATTTTAATTGTGTATTAGGAGCAACATAGATTTTCAAGTATCAAGAAAAGGTGATTAATTTATTGGATTTTGGATGTGTTCTTATCTCTTGGTTGTATAATGCAATTAACCCATATAGCATTATTATATGAATACACTAAGTAATTTGATAACAGGTGAAGTCCGATTAGATTATTTTAGATGTTTCGTGCCTTCTTAACTTATCTTATCTGAAATTGAAATTTAAATGTGACTATTAAACTGATTACTATTTAATTTGAAAAAAGATAATAGTTAAAGATTTCAGTCTTGCTTTGATAATAATTTTGATTAGGAATAGTATTTTAGACTTTCCAGCTGGTAACTAATCTTTATATTAAAATCTATTCAGAACAGTCCATTAATCATTTGCTGCTTTAAAAGCTGCTACAGCCGATGGCGCTAAGTGAAAATCTTTTAAGAGCGCCCAAGTAATGCACATAAATAATAAATACAACGCGAAATTAACTTTCCGGCGACAGCCGTGCTCCACGTGCCTGCCCTGTTCTGTAGCCCTGTTCTGTAGCCCTGTTCTGTAGCCCTCACCAACTAGACCAAAAAACCAACTCTGAGGGACAGTTGTTTTTTATATTTTTGTTATACTCTGTTCATTGAGAAAATAGTGACTATTAAAAAGTGGTTCTTTCACAACATTTCTGTCAACAATTGCTTACTTTTTGGTGACCTCTTTTCGTAATTTAAATATGCTTTTTGCTGGCTACGGGTCAAGTGTGTTTTTATATATTTTATATACTCCGAAAAATTTAGAATGCCAGAATTTGTCCTCAGGGGTAAATTTACAGCTTTTACTAAAAAATTGTTTAGACTCCACTAAGAACAGAGTATTGTGTAGTCGTCAGGTGTCAGCTTTTAGAATCCTATTTGATTCCTTTTTGGCTTTTTACCTGGACTGGCGTCAACTATTTAGAAATGCAAAGCACATTGAAAGTTGAAAGCGTGCAACGTTGGTTTTGGTTTTGGTTACGGCTTTTGCTTTTAAGGTGCCACAAGCAAACAAAAAATGGCTGTAAAATACAAAAAAAAAAAAAAAAACAGAGGGAAAGCCAAGAAGAAACTGTCAACGTACGCGTTAAGTTGACAGCCATTCCCGTTGCGATGGTGGCATGTGGAGAAGGGATGAAGTGAGGCAGGCGAAATCTCAGCGCGCCAGCTATAAAAATCATAAATTGTATTATATATTAATGTTGGTGGTGACGTCGACAGTATTATTATTATTTTTTATTTGGTGGAATATATTTGTGAATTATTCAAAAGCTTAGCCTTGGTGCGAGTAAGTTTAAGGTCAATAAAGAAGACCACTTTAAGGAGGCACAAGAAGAAGAAGGTAAACGGTGCTTGCATATTTGACAATTTTATTAGATTAAATTTCATATAAATGTGTTGATAATGCCAGCCAGACATTGTCTAGACAAAGCACACATTCAGCTGATATTTGAGCCTGGGGTGAAAGGTGGGCAGCAATGGATCACGGCAGCAGAGGTACAGGGGAACAGGTATCCGGGGCATAACTTTATTGCATGGCAGTCACAAATGCCACAAAATCCGCACGAATGCAGCAATGCAAAATTAATAGCTGTTGCATTCAAGTCCTTCAACTGCTGAGTGGATCAAACTTTGTCTGGCTGGCACGCCAGGCCAGCACGCTCAGAATATCAGAATAGCAGAATGTCAGAATGTCAGCGACTGTCTTCGACTCACACTTGCAACTTCAACATCATCATCATTTAGCAAAAATGTCAAGGGCAACCTTTACGCATAGTGGTAGGAAAAACTTTTGCTGTCGTAGGTGTGTGATTTATGCGAAGCAAATCGTATTCGAATTTTAGCATTTTGCCATGGCGTGTTTGAAGTGCTCTAAGCCTTTAATCGTTGTCCGGCTAAAAAAAAGTTGAGAAAAATTGTTGCAGGAAATTGCTGGTGAACAGTTTTCCGTATGCTTCACACTTTTACAGGGTGATACACGATAACTGCGCATGATGTAGTTAGTGTTAGTGTTGTGAAATAAAAATTAAAAGATACAAATCTGAAATAGAAATAAATCTTTTAGCTCGTCAATTATAAAAATAATTAAAAACTAAAATCTTAGTTTTCATGAAACCGAATATGTTTGATTATTTAAGCATTTATAATTTAACTAGTTAAACTCATATGTAATTCGCACCTTTAAAAACAAACTCAGTTTTAAAGCCAGACTCAATCAAATTGGTCACCCTGTCTTTATTGCCATAAGAAACATTCAAAGTGACATTTGCATTTTATTGTTAAATGCCGGGCATTACAACTCCAACTTTCCGCTTTTTGGCTTATTGTGCAATTTTCCAGCTGCTTCTGCCTCCCATCCTCTTATCGGTCTCTTCTATTTTCTTGCCTCTGAGTGTGTCTGCATGAAATAAGAGTTAATCTAGCGTCCACTGGGACACACAGACACTTGCACATACGATGCTGGGTCGCCAGCATCTCCTTTCTTACTGTAACAGATGTCCTTGATATTTCATTTGACGGAAGCATTGCTTGCGATTTTTCAAAGGCAAAAGTCGTCTGCTTTCGATTTGGCTGCAATTTTCTTTTGTGCCACATCAAAGTGCAGCCGGGCTTCATCAAGTAAATCCGACAGCACAAAGCCGATAAGGTTGCCGAAAGTGGCTGCTCATAAGCTCAAATATGCCACAAAGTATGCAATAATAAGGGAACAATCGAATTGTCAACGCGCCCTTCTTTTCTGCTTTTAATAATATTTTAATAGAAACAGAAAAGCGCACATTTTTATACCCTTAACTTATTAAAAATGGGTAAAAAGGGTATATTGGTTTTCTGCAAATGTATGTAACAGGCAGAAGGAAGCATCTCAGACCCTTTAAAGTATGTATTCTTAATCAGGATCAACAGCCGAGTCGATATAGCCATGTCCGTCTGTCTGTCCGTCCGTCCGTCCGTCTGTCCGTCCGTCCGTCTGTATGAACACGCAGATCTCAGAGACTATAAGAGCTAGAAACTTCAAATTTGGAATATAAGTTCTCGTGTACCAGGCGCAGATCAAATTTGCTTTATTTTATCGATAACTGACTCAGTTTCTGAATTATCGATACATTTCGATTTCCGATAGCAATAAATTGCACAATTTAAGAGACAGAGGCTTCTAATTTGTACATAATATGCAGATACATATTATTGACCAATTGCCAAAATTAAGATAAGATTAAGATCATTAAGATCGGATAAGAAACACCAAATATATGTATGGTCGAAAATATATATTCATATTGATCTTCTTGTCAGCAGACGCAAGCATTTTCTGTATGCATAAATAGGCGAGCGCATGTGTAAGAAAGAGATGGCACGTATTCTGCAGTCTCTATAACTACTGTACGTATGTATGTCGGTATGTATGTATGTATGTATATACACGTGTTTGTAGCCAGCCAGTTCGGGTCAGTTCGGGCTTGTGTAAAAATACTCAATAAGAAATGCACTTGCAGAACTTGACATTTGAGTGAAAATAATCTTATATTATAGGGAAATTTGCCAAGAAAACTAGAATATATTTAAAAACTAGGTAAATGGAATATCGTAGTCGAGCTACCTGTTTTTAGTTATTTATATAACATAAAATTTTACCTTATGCATATTCCCCGTCATTGCATTCAGCCACATGGTAGCCATATTTCATTTCTACGTCGATTCTAAATTATAATTGTTAATGATATTATATCAAAAATTATATTACTCACAATTGCGACTTACTAATGTGATTAATCTATTATCTGTTACGGTAGCATTATAGACTTTCTTACGTAGATTCTAAATTAGAATTGATAATAATATATTAAAAATTAAATTACTCACAATAGGGACTTACTTTTGTGATTAATCTATTATCTGTTACGGTAGCAATTTTTGATTTCTTACGTCGATTCTAAATTAGAATTGTTAAAGATAATATATCAAAAATGGATTTACCCGCAATGGTGACGTACTTCTCTGATTAATTTATTAACGTACCACGCCAGTAAGGCACAAATCAACGCAATGCAAACAAATATAAAGATATATCCGAAGTTCGGCTCAGGGTCTTTTCCTTTGTAAGTTACAATTGTTTTTTTTAGCATAGGGAGGATATAAAAACTTGAGTACATTGAATTTTAGCCCATCTATGTAATCCTCCGGGATGGGCTTCACAACATCCTTTATTGTGCGTTGTATTTGTAGATCACTCATCCTTAAAGCTTATTGAAATATTGTAACTTATTTATATTGTATTTTTTGTATGCTTTTTGATATAACGTAAACGTTAACATTTTGCTCAATAATTCATCGCCTACTAAGCGTCGAAACACACAAAATTACAAAACGAATAATTATCAAAATAAAATAAAATCATTAAATAATAAACTAACTAATTAACTCTGAAAAATATTTTTCTGGTTTTTAGAAATAGTTTTTAAATTACACGAGAAAATGTATTAGAATATATTTAACAGCTGGGTTAAGGGTACATCGAAGTCGGGCTCACTCGACTTCAACATTCTTACTTGTTCCTTTTACTTTTGCGGTCGGTGGTTGCTTTGATGTGGCCGTGTTCGCTCAGGTTCTCGAGCAGCTGGAGACGGTTTGATGGATGGCTGGAAGTACATAAGCATAAGCGAAGTTGTTTTTGGCCAGCTTACATATCATAAATCATGTGTGCTTGTTATGATATTGTTGCCAACGGGTACATCAGCTGTTGCATGAACCTTGATTTCATTTTAACATAATAAATTTTACTATTCTTTTACTATATACATTTTCTTCACTTCTTTTAATTAAATACTTAATATTGCACAATAATTTAAAGCAAATATGTATGTTTAGGTTTAATTAATTGTATTCATGGGATAAATAAATACATTGAACTGCTCGAAAAGGTATATCAATTTCGGTTTTTGTTTTCCTAGTCATACATATACGAGTATATTCCATCTTTCTGGTTGCATAATTATTCATGACGCACGACTTGTGTGTTGCCATAGATACCCCCGGCGTCTGGTGTCGGGTAGCTTATTATAACCTGTGGCTGGGCGTGTGTCGTATTTTTAGCTCCACTGAAGCAAAATAATTGGGCCATGCTGCCCAGGTAAGAAGTAGGACTTATCGACGTTATCATAAGGTCAAATACTTGTCGCTTTACCCTCTGTCTTTTGCTTGTTAGTCACAATGCGAAAGAATTATGACCAATTGCGTCTTGTTGGTGTGGCTTAAAGCTATTGATTTTGGCTTGTCATTCCCTCAAGGGATTCTGCGAATGCATCTAAACTACATCTTTTTGGGGACTTTTTTAATTAAAAGTTTTTTGTGTAGATGACTTTGTCAAATGATTTAACAAAATTCGGGCATTATTAGTTGCCCGTCCATGAGTCAGCTGGAATTTAAGCATTTACTTGTTGGCCAGTTTAGACTTTAACTTTATTTACCGAAGGTAATTAACTCCCATTTATCTGCTACAAAACACACACAATTAACATCGACCCGGTGCACTTCAACGCTTTGCCCGACAACTTTTGGTCAACGGTTGGCGAGTTTCGACTATCCAAAATGGGTGCTGGGCCAACAAGGGACCGGTAGCTGGCCATTTTACAGCGTCGCCTGTTGGCTGAAACCCATGTTTAATTGTTGTGGCCTCCATCAACTATGAACTGCAGGTGCCCAGATTTGGTGCTTTGTTTTAAAGTTTTTATTATTTTAGTACGCCGATGAAAACTGAAGGTTTCACGACTCATAATAATAGTATTAAGGTATTCGAAAAAAATATAAAATTTTGTTAAATATAGGTTCATAGTCTGTACACAAATGCTCACTCCTAATCTATTCAACTTCTACAAAGATTAAATAGATAATCTATTATAATATTATTATTTTGTATTACTAAGATACTAAGATACTGACTTCCATATGTTACGATTATGAATGAAAAATATTCGTTATATTATTTAAAATATTTGTTGTTACTTCATATTAATAAATTATTCCCTATGATTCTCTTACATTTATTGATGATAAAAATTATAATGATAAATAAAAATCACAAATTTTTAACTTAAAAATTCACCACAGCTTTAAGTACTCCATTGTGCCCAGTACCGGCGCCTGATTGTATGCAACAGCAAATTGCTTGTTTTGCTTGGGTTTTCGTGGGGTTCGTGTTGAAATTGTCATGTTGTCTGGCAATGGGCAAAGTTTAAATTGCGAAATCTGACGCGCTCGATTAACGTTCCGACAGGGACACATATGAGCCAGTGGATGCCAAAGTTTCAATGGACAAGCAGTCATATTTGCATTTTTAATTAACTAACAAGTGCTTGCAATTATGGACGGCCAAGTCCACAGCATGTGTATAATGGCAGCTGTGGATACCGTTCTGTCGGCTGTTAGCCGTAAATCAATTAGGCATAAATGTGCTTGGAGGCAACTGTAGTTGGCATAAATTACGAACTTACCAACTCTTGACTGGCACGTCAACTGTGCATCATTTGCATATTAAATTTCATATTTTAATTTCTCTAATTACTTAACATTAGCGAACATTTTAATAAAATGAAAACCCATTCGTCACGCGTGAACTGTCAAAAGTTGTGCGGCCGACATCTGTGGCATGTTTTGTGACCCATGTGTTGCTGCCACGTCAGATTGTGTCATGAATATGTTAAGCGGTCGCCATTTTGACAGCCGCCGTTTGGCGTTGAGCCAACTTGAAAGGCGCTTGTGACATTTATTAGGCTTCCTTTGGTAAACTTCTTCTTCTTCTTCGTGTGCTGCCACGTTGCATTTGCCTTCAATTGCAGCCAACACAATTTGACAAGTTGAGCGTAACTACGCCAAATAACGACTGACAGCGCAAATATTTTAACAACTTCGACTTACCTCGCCAACTGACTGACTGACTGACTGAATGACAGAATGACAGAGTGACAGAGTGACAGAGTGACTGTGTGAAGGCTCACCTGTCTGGCAGGTAACTCTGATATTTTGCCTTTCTTGACGCTGAGTACATTTTTCTCGCTTGATATAAATCAATTGTGACAATATTTTCTGGTAACACATATTCAAAAGACGTTGGCCATATTTGTTCTTGACTTATGACTGCTCGTGTGCAACTAATTTGGTAATCAATTACAGTTATTTTCGTGCATGCAGTCATTGAATTGCAATAAGTTCGAATTGGGGTACATTTTTAAAAAATCCCATTTTTTTTTTTGCTTGGCTGCACAGCGAAAATTTTGTGACCTACGAAGCGGATATGGAAACCTTTTCACAGGAGTGTGTGGAATATTTCTGTGGTGTCCATAACATTCTCGATCTTTCAATACTCGGCATAGTAATAAAGAAATAAACTTGATTTCAGATGATAAAAAAATGTGATTGCGATAATGAATGTAATTTACTCACAGATTTATTTTTATAATTGAGAGAACAACTTAAAAAGCTCGAGTGACTGCTTTGTGAAATTTATTTTTAATCTAAAAAATGTTATCGATAACACATTTTCGATTTGGTTTATTCGAACAGTGGTCTATTTTAAGATTGTGTTAAATATTACTTTGAATTTCGACCAAAGAATTTCCTTACATATTCTTGCATCATACAAAGAATTTCGTATTTGTTTGATTATTATTATCATGGAAGTTAAGTAATCGCTTTGCTATCGATATTTAAATTTTTGGTTTTGTTTAAGATAAATTTTTTTATTTATCCCTTGCAGCGCATTCAGGCAACTTATAGCCCTAATCAAACATTTACATGCTGTCAACAGTCTGAAACTCGTTTTGTTGCAGGTATGCGTCAAACAATTCACATTCTCCACATGCAACCCAGAAACGCCCCGTGCCCCGTGCCACATATAAAAATGCTGTCGCGACATTGAAATGAAAAATGATTGCCTGCTGTGCCTTTTTGGTGGCGCAACTCACAATTCACTTGGCTTATGCATTTAAAGTGTGCGCTGCTGCCTTTTTTGTGTAAATAAAATTACGCATACGCCCCCGCTGATATATCAGAGAGTAAATAATGTGAACTTAAAGCCAAGCGGGTATCGCAAAGGGCCCCAACTGGGACCCGGCTATCATGACAGCCTGACCTACCACAAGCACCGCAGACAACAAGCACAACAGCCACAAGCAAACAAACTATGCTTAATTGCAAAGGGGTTTCTGAGGCAACCCCGACTCCTGGCTTGGCTCGGCTCGGCTCGGCTCTCAGAAAGTCAAGTACATGTCTCAATAAACTGGAAAAGTTGCGCTTGGGAGCACGACTTAACCTCAATTTTGATTAACAATGTCTGGCAATGAAGCTGTCAACGTGCGGCAAGAATGAACGAACCCACAACCCACAACAAACTCCAAAACAGGCCTCCCCCAGACCAGGTCGTCTTCGTGGGCTGTCCCGACTGTTCGAGCCTGAAAAATGAGCACAATTTGTTTGTTGGGTTGCCAGCTGCGGCTGCTGGTTGGCAGCCACTTGTTCAGACCTCAAACTCGCACCAGTTTAACGCAAATATTTATTTTATTTGTGCACATTATTCATTGGCTAATAACATGTTTACGGGCGAATGTTTGGCGTTGCCAGTTTTGAAATTTGGCTGTCGATTTTTGCGGTGCCTGCTCCGCCTTCAGCTGCATTATGTAATGCTCCAGCTGGCTGGGCACATCCGATCGCAGTTTCAATTTGGGCGTGTTCACTGCCAGATCCATGCGTCGCTTGGCCAGAAAACGCTGACGCAATCCCCGAAGGCCAAAAACGGGCACTTCGATGCACAAAAAATAGGCCAGCTCCATGCCGCTAATGAGCGAGCAGCCCAAAAAGAGTCCGGCAATGCCACCAAAACTAACTGTTAAAAAAATTAGTATTTTATACTAGAAAGTCATTAATTAAATGTCAATTGCATATGTCGAAATGAATTTAAAACTTAAAATTAAATTTTTAAATTATACATATTTCAAAACATTATTAAACTGCTGTTAATTATTAAAAGGTAATATTAAATGCTCTGAGTAGCAACTGAATTTAAAAACTCTGAACTAAGTAAATTACACAAATCATAATTTTAAATTGAAATTGATAAGAATTAAATATATCTGGAAACGAGATAGCGCTATATAGAATTTTTTCTAAGAAATGTTATCAGTGTTTTTGCTATAAATTATTGACTCAAGTCACTTAAATAATTTACAGAAAATAATTTATGTCACAATAACAAGTAAATGAAAATTGAACATTGAGTGATTGCCACACACGAAAGAGTGTTGCGAAGTGAATCAATCAATCAATCACTGACTTTTGCTTGTTTGCTTTGCTTGTTTTCATTGGCAACTACTAACCCATTAAATCGACCCAGCCAAAGACCAAACTGGTGCGATAGACCATCATGGTCTCAAAGCGGAAATGCACATCCAGGTCCACATATGATGAATTGCCGACCACTTCCGGCGGCAGAAAAGATGGACGCACATCGTTGATGTAGTTGAGCGAGTAACAGTTGCGAAAGCATTTACATTCCATACCCTCATAATTGTTGCGCACAAAACGCTCCTCGCCCGGCTGATGGGAGTAGAGCAACCTATCTGTGAATATGTGCATTCAAAAGAGGACCTGACCACTGCGTCGATAGTTAGTCATAGTTTGCCATTACGCACCATTGTGTTCAGCCAGGCAGTACAAGTCCGGAGAGCGGCACGACCGATACTGGCCTACAAGTGTAAGGGCAGAGTTTCAAGTCTTGAATTGCGGTTAAGCGGAACGTGCTTACCCGGCGGAAAAAGCAAGTCCATTGTGCAATTACAGTAGCGCACCAAGTACTCCTGATGACACTCCGATTGGCAATTCTCAATCATGTAAATGTAACCCACCAACGATTTGAAGTCACGGCTATTGCGCTCATCCTGCAATTAGATTAAAAAGTGCACTCGAATAGCTCATAAAACGCATTAGGAACAAGTTCATTTTTAAGTTGAGCTTCCGAAAACTTTTGCTGAACATTTAATTCAATAGTGCGTCGGAAAATTGATACAGTTATGAACATATCCATTAAGGAAGATATGGAGCAAGTTTAAGATGCCATAAAGTAAATGCATATTTCTGATAAATATGTTGAGTGAAAAGGAAAAATGAAAGAAAACTAACATCAAACACACATTGACGCTGATCAGAGGTCACGGAACGTGTTCCGTTGTCGTAAAAGTAAATTGTGGGATCAACCTCAATGCTGGTCTTAGTGTCGGCTGGTATGCTAAACGGATCCTTGTGCCAGACATACGGTTCCGTGAGCATGACATCGATACCCTTGTCATTGCGCCGTCCCGGCCAGTGTTTATCCGGCTGTATGAGAACCCGCACGGTAAGCGCGCTCGTAGGGCCGGAGGAACCAGTGCGCCAGGGCCACATTGAATCCAGCAGCTGCATGCGTTTGCCCTCAACGGTTTCCAGAGAATTAAAAGCCCAGCATAAACCATTCTTGCTGCGTCGCTTCGAGAAGATCTCACAGCAATTGTATGGAAAATGTCGCCACTTGCAATCCGTGAGCAGCTCATCACAGGTCCAGGACATAAAGTCAACGACCAAACTGAAATTGATGTGGCTGAGCTGCTGGGTGGGCTCGTTGCGCAACTGGCCAAAGGACTCGAAATGAGCGAAGGACATATCATCGTAGCTGCTGACGATGCGCTCAAATAACTTTAGTTGCCCGTCATCGCTGGCATTGACCATGAATCGGCTCTTGGCCTGGTCTAAACGCTGCCAGTTGAGGCGATTGCGATTGCAAATGGTGATGACCGGAAATGGTATGCGATAAACCGGATGTCGTGTGCTATCCACCACAGTTTGGAATTTTCCGTCGCTAAACCTTTGCGAGAGTATCAAACACACATAGACTGCGCCCAAAAAGGCGCACACAAACGTGCAGAGCCAGACGAAGCGTTCCCAGCGACTGGCCCGATCCGCTAGTAACTTATCCAGGCCATGGACTGATGTCCGTTTGCCAAAGGATACCGCCAGCTGCCAAGCGGCCTCACCCAACTGACGCAGGAGGACATAGCGACGCGGTAATGAACGGGACTGCAGGTGCAGTGAACGTGCCGCCGGATAATAGGCCAGCGTCATGGCTGGTCAACAACTGAATCCGTTGCAAGCTCATTTACTGTCTTTTATATGGTGCGCTATTTTTTGGGGTCTGCGTGCTAGAATGTTTTGTGTGTGATAATTAGATACTTAACCATGTCCAGGGCGCTAACGTGCTTAACGCCTATTAAACTCGATGGTGACAACCGTTGACACAAAGGTCAAGTCGGACCCAATCGATGACAAAGCGCTTGACGCCTGCCCAGGGGACAAGATTGACAATATTTGCATTTAGTGACTTGTACCCTATAAAACTATTTGTATTTATATATGTCAAGCTAATTGGGCAAACTGTTTGTCAATTCAATTAAATGCCCTCAATGCCAATTGATTTGCAAACAGAGATTAGATTTGGAACAGTGATAAAGTTTCAACACAAATCAAATGCACTTCTACATGCCCTTTCTGAGAACTTTCAGACTGACTTAGATGGAAACATTAACTGGAAGCTGAGGTCCAGAAATTTTATTTCAATAAAATTCTATTTTTCTTTTTTGCTAAGCTTCTCAAAAATATTAGCGTCCGTTTGCTAACCAATATTGAAAAAATCACTGGCCGATATTTATTGAAGGCCTAGTTCTAAAATCTCGGAAATATGCGTTTCTTAACCTTATTCGTGATTTTATTCCGAGCAATCCGAAACGGAAGAGTAATTTGACTAAATTTCTCGAAGAAAGGAAACATGAAATGTATATACCATTTTTTTGCAAACACCCTCTTTGTCAAGGGTATGTGCCTATAATCCCGATTGGTATAAAAGGCTTGACCTACAAATAAAGTGGACACAATATGCAAAATCGTCAGGTAAGAGAAATGACACGGAATCGACTGCCTATCCGGGTATGGAAGGAAAAAAAAAAGCAGCAGAACAGTGAAGCAGCCCTGATTGACTTGCTCCGGCCCTATAATGGATCGCACATACATGGTTTCTATCAGCTCTTCTGGCCCAAAATGAGACGTCGTATGCGGTGAGTGAAAGGAGTAAGAAGGAGTTTCATTCATGATCTGATCTGATCAACTGATCTGCAGCTTACTCTGGATGTTGGCGCTACTCTCTGCTCTCATTATACTCATCTATATTAGCTATCTGCTGGGAGAGCGATACCAACGCAAGAATTTCCACACACTAATTGTGGACTCGCATTGGCCCATTCATAATATTCCCTTTCCCGTGATAATCGTGTGCAACAAGAACCGCTTGAGCTGGTCACGTTTGCCCGAGATTAGTCGACGCTACAACATAAGTGCTGCACAGCAGCCCCTGTTTGAACGGGTGCTGACCGCCTATGATGCCCTGACCGTGTCACGTTTGGATGTATTTGAGTCACTGCATGACCAGCCTCTGGAAACCATCAATCATCTAAATTTCACTCAGATTGTGAGCGAGTTAAGCTGGCGTTGTGATGAAATGCTCCGAGATTGCAGCTGGCATACGCAGAATCGTAATTGTTGTGACCTCTTTCGGCCACGTCGTCTGCCCCAAGGGCCCTGTCTGGCCTTCAACGAGGTGGAGCAACGTGCCAGCGCGGAGACAGGAAAGGGTACAGGCCTAATTGTTCGTCTACTGCTGAATGAGGAGCAACATGCGCCTGGCAATCGGGAGACCAAGGGTTTTGTGGTGCGTATACGTGTTGCATTTACCTGACTGACTGGATTGTTGAAATATTTTCGCTTGATTCCTGGCCGATGAGCAGAGCAGAAAATTATATTCTAATCTTTTCATACTCCCAAAAATTTAAGAAGACAATTTCTGAAATTTTGTGCCAAAGTGTTGCAAGAACTTGTAAGAAATTTCTAAAGGATTTGTGAATCTTGTAAATTTTTTAATTGGTCTTACAAACATTAATTAGTTAAGCAAGAAAAGCAATGCATATCGTGAGATTTTATACTATTTATAGCACATAGATCTATTATGTTCTAAGGTGTATTTTATAAAATTGTCTAGGTTGATTTTATGCAGCCAGGCATTTGGTTCAGTGACCCCTTTAGTTTGATGCCTTATTCGGACACGGACATTGGCATCAGTGCCGTCTATCATTTCTACGATGAGAACACATATTCGATGCACAGTCAGGAACGTAAATGCCTGATGGATTACGAGGAGGAAGGTCATCACTACCAGACATTAAAGGGCTACAAGTACATGATGGAGAACTGTCAGGCCGAGTGTCAGCAGCTTCACATGCTGCGCTACTGCAACTGCACCTTGGATCTGTTATATCCACCTTCCGATCGAGTCGCCTGTCAACTGAAGGATATGCCTTGCTTGGCGGCACACAATCATCTGTTTCGAAATATGGGGCATGACGGGGAACAGTCATATGTAGCGAAACTGAATGCAACTAGTGTCATTTGCGATTGCGTGCACAACTGCAAGTCACTCACTTATATTCCCGATGTGCGTCAACCGCCAAGAAGACAATGGCAAGTGGAAGATAGGACTAACGGTTCCATTTTGCTCGATTTCTACTATTCGAAACACATTATTCTTGTCTACAGGACTAGCTTAATATATAGCTGGATGGACTTGATTGGTAGGTGATTTCGCTGCTATTAATTAATTGTTCAATTTAAAAGTTTCGACAATATTTTATTCTAAATACAAATAATATTCAAAATAAAAATTTTAAAAGCATCTATCCATAGAACTAAATGAAAGATATCTTAGCACAAGAAAAATGTTTAAGTTTGTCATATATTTTAATATCTGATAATTTCAAAAAATGTTGAATATTTATTAATATTTATCTTTAACTCTTACTTGCAGTTTCTTTTGGCGCTATTTTTCAGCTCTGCATAGGTTGCTCCATCATAAGTCTCCTTGAGCTCTGCTATTTTGTTCTTGTCGACGCGCCCCGCTTTTGCTGGTCGATTTATGGATCGAATTAACTTTGTTAATCTATCCAATAAAAATGCCATTTGGCAATGCACCTTATTTTTGTTTGTTGCTTGACTTGGCTTGCATATGCAAAGCATTTTCTGGCAAATGACCTTTATTCTGTTGGGCCAAGTTTGACTTTGCTTATGGTTTAATATTATGAACAAGGGGTTCGAAACTTGACTTATAAGCTTTGTCAAAGCTTAAAAATCTTCAAAAGCTCTAAGCGTAAAGCCATTCAAGCAGTGCGCATTGCAAGCAGTGCAACGACAAAGCTACATCGACAGCAAAAACATAGAATATTAAAATGCTGCATCCTAAAACACAAAATAAATAACTTTTAAAACATAGAAAATAGAACGTGGAATATAGAATATCGAAAATATAACACGAAATATAGAATATCGAGGCATTGCGCACGGAATTCTGTTCATCTTCAATTATAGCAAGAACATAGAATTTGAATTTAACTAAAGCAGTAAAAATTCTATGCCATAGTTACTCTACTGACCGTTAGAAGTGGCATATGGCAAGTATATGAAACTTGTTTGATAGATATTTCATTGCAAAATTATATGAAATATTGCAACATTTAGATTGTTGACAAAATGCTACCAAATCAAATAGATATCCATTTGCAATATCTTAAGAAAACCAATAAAAATATTATTCATAAAGAGATTGTTTTTATGGTTACAATGTGAGGTAGTAAATGTAGTAAAAAATTTGTGTTTGCTGTCCATCACTCGTAGTTGAATTCATATTTTCTTCGTCTGTCCAAAACTAATGAGATAATGTATCTGTCGCAATAAACATGCATTTTCAGTTACGAGATTAGCAATGGCTGCCCAAATATATATAAAAATCCTGACTGTCGCTCAAGTTGTTTTTTAACGGTTTATTGACTGGCCGCGGGCTGCGACTTAACTGCTGCAATGTCGTCCTAACAAACAGCATCCGGGCACAGTTACGTGGGTCCTGCTGTCCTGCTGTCCTGCTCGGTTGCTCCATTCAGAGATACACGTATACAAATACATACACACTTCAATATATACACACACACAGCTACGGCTTCTTTGTGGTTGGGCGTCTTGCCGAAATTACGCTCATAAACGTGACTTGACATAATAATAATCTCTGACTGGCTCTCTGAGTGCAGCCGCTGGCTTTGTCTTTTGGCTTCAGCACTTCCTGCACATACATTTATATATATACATATATAAGTATATATATATATATTTTTTTTTGTTAGGTGGCGTTAATTTTTCTCGCTGCCTCTTGTTGTATTTTCTTTTAATTTTTGCTGTTGTTGGCATTGCGGGGTCAACTTCTCTTTGGATTCTGGTTGTCTTTCGGGGTCAGCAGCCGGTTGGATAATATTGCAAAAATTTCATTAGTTTTACAAACAAGCAAACAAACAAAGCAAGAAACAAATATTTGTACTTGCATTTTTTAGCAGTTTAGTGGCAGTTGTTGTTGCTCAGCTTTTTGTTGTCCCTGTTGGCAAGTCCTACGTTTTTATCTAAAATAAAAAAGCAACGCCAGCTGGGGTTATGGGCAGGTTCAGGTGAAGCCAACGGTCGCCAGGGATCTAGCGTAAATAAACAAAAGGCAAAATAAAGAGTAAAAACTAATATCGAAGCGTCGATTCGGACATACACTTAACAAATGATTTCTTAAAGAGAGAGAGAGAGAGAGAGGAGAAAGTTATTTATAATTATTAAAATATATTTGTGTCTTTTAACTTTTTTAAAACAAAATGAATATACTTTCTAAGAATAATATAATTTTATTGAAAATAATTTCCAATATTCGTATTCGTAATTATTATTACACTCTAAATTAAAATAAATTTGAAGAGCTCATTTCTATTCCAATTCAGATGCAACATTGAGCATCCAGGATTGCAGACAATGCCACACAGTCTGTATGCCCCGGCAAAGGGCATAAGAATACAAATGGCGCGTGCGCTTTTTCAAAATTGCGTTGGCTCTTTTAATTGAAAACTGTAATGGGGCGCACGTTAAAGTACAGCATATAAATAGTGTCGTGAATACACGTAAGACCACATCCATATATACATACATATATACATACAAATATACACAAACACTTCGCATACTCGTGTGTCATTTTTGGGCGCCTCGCTAATTTGGTGCTCTAAAATGCATAGCGTCCAGTCATATGTGCTGTATGAGATTTTGTTGTTTTTTTTTTTTTTGTTTTTTGTGGCACATGTGTGCGTGAAATGCTCTCTTGATTTCACAATAACTAAACAGAAGAGCTGCGACCCGTTTCGGGGTAATTAGATGTCTCCTTTGTCCTTTGCCTCCTTGTCCAAGCCCCCCAGGCAAAGACAACGGCGCAGAGCCGCTCTGTTGGGGCTGCTGTTGTCCTTTTCAGTTTTTCTATACCATTATTACTTATTAAAGGACTGAAAGTGGTAATCGTGATATCGTTTGAATATGCATTTCACTCGATGCTCTAAATTATATAATATGTTCATTATCTGCTCACCGCCCAATTTAGAAAATTTCCATATAACCGCCACAATTTGCAATGAATAATTGTTCAACTAAAGCAGATTATCACCACAGACGATATTCAAGTATATATTATTTATTGTAGTCAAAAAAAATAAAATAAATACATATTTATATATATATATATATATTTTTACCTAGCTCGTTCACTCTTTCTGTTTAACAAAGCTAATTTTTTGTAGCTTTGAGCACTGGTAGCTGGGTAGAGTATGTGGCAGTCAGGTCCCCGAATTTTTTAAGTTTTTTGTTTTTTATAATTTTTATTGTTTATATAGGAAAGCATTCGATGGGTATTTCGGCTGTAGAGTAACGTTTGCCGGATTTATGTAAATGTAAATTATGTATGTGTTTAAATTGTACAACTCTTAAAATCTACTACATACGACAAAATAATGCTAAAAAAAATATATCTTCAAGATACTTGATATATGATCAAATAGATTTTTGTGCATTAGTATTATATATTCATTTTTAAGTTAAGAATATATTAATTTTGTTTTTAATTTAACTTAATTTCATTTCATTATTTATTGATCTGTCGTGAATATATAGTTGTGTTCATAATCTTGTTTCATGCCTCGCATTACTTTTGTTAGAGCATTTCGTGAGCGTTTTGTTCTGGTCAAGTAACCTTTTGGCCCTTATCACCTTGGTTCATAAATTATGACGATGAGGTTACTTTGTAATCAGCAAATTAAGTTTATAGCCGGCAGCATATATATATATATATATATACAGATATATATATGTACATATATATAGACTTGCAAACACCGAAATGAAAAGTAAACTTGACGTCGAAATTTTGTTGTTTGTTTTTTCTGTTGTTTCTTAACAAAATGAACACGAAAAGTGTCAAAATTTAAAGCGTTCTTTGTAGAATTGACAGCCGCGACAACAATACACAAATCAGTCATTAAATTGTGCAGCCATTTTGCGTTAGATAATCGAAATTTTAATGCCACGCCCGCAATGTTTGCACAGGACCAAAATGGGCCACATTACTCAGACGCCCCCATCGGGTTGTCGGCGCCGTCCAAATTTGTGGTCTCTCCCACAAATATCGCTGCCACTGTTTTTGGCACACACACGCCGGGTGGAAAAAAGGCGGAGAGGAGTGCGGAGAGGAGTGCGAGAATTTGGATGAAAACTGGTGTAGACGGCGTCTGCCCGCAGCCGGTAACCGACACATGCGGTAATTTACCTAATTTTCGGGCGTTACGCCCACATCCACTTTGTTTTTGGCTGCCGCCGATGGAGCTGATTGGATTTCCGAGTTTGCTTTTGCGACTCTCTCGCAAAACATGCGATTTAATCGAATGCGTCTTTCAGTATGTTAACGCAGCTAAATATCAAATGTTGTCGGCTTCTGTGTTTGCCTCCTCCTCCTCCTCCTCCTCCTCCAATCTGCTCTCTTATCAGCGCAAGTTTTGACAAAATTTGACAACGTTTCGCTTCGCTTCGAGTGCGCAAGTTTTCATTATGCATTTTATGGGAGGCACCGCCGCAGCCGCTTCGCATTTCTTAATGATGCTCCTTTGAGGCTTTCAACTTGTTTGCGTATCATTAAATTACTTTTCTTGTTTTTTTTTTTTTTGTATATACCTCCCTGCCAGCGAATATTGCGATTTGCGGTGTTAGGTTGTCAAGACGGTGATGGGATTTTGCAGATAGCTGCCTGGCTTATCAACGTCTGCCATGTACATTTAAGGGTCAGTTGTGTGCATTGATAGCTGAGTTTAATAGTTCAATAGGCTTACTCGGTGACCCATATCAATATTTGAGTCACCTATAATCTTGGCAAGCGTATAACACTCAGGCATAGCACACTTTGCAATCAAACTTGAGAGTCTTACTGAACTCTAGATAGGAGCTGTTGTATCTTGAGCAATAATTGTACACAAACCGTATAATTTCAAATATAACTCAAATATAACAAAAAAAATTTAATGTTTTTATTATTTTATCTCATGAAAATGCAAGTAACGATTTTTATTAAAAAATAGTTAAATTCTTACGAATTTGATGGGTTATATCGACATAGAAAATAGTTGACACAGAAAATAGTTGATCTTCTTAAAAAACAAAAATAGAGTTTTTAAAAATTATAAGCGTGTTGAGAATTCGTTATTTTGGAATGTTGCATATGCTGTATGCTTATATCTTTTAGTAAATATCAGAAATAGTCTGTTCAATTAATAAACTGAAAAAGGGCAACTGCAGCGTGGGATTCAAACTGCTGTCAGAATGTCACAGCAAGTAATTTTCATTTGGTTTTGGGTCAATTCGGAACACGTGTATGTACACATATGTATATATATATATATATATATATATATGTACATATGGATATTCGTTTGGATATGTGAGTTGTGCCATATGCTTGAGGGGCGCACCTGCCAGACCCAAATCCGCATTGGGCTGACGCGTTTGCCGGAGTCGTTTTAATAAGACACGGATTATCGCCTGGCATTATTTCAATCACATACCAAGTGTCGAGTATTTAGCAGACAAGAAACATGCGCCCAGCTCATCCCTAACCCGGTTCCACTGTCAGCCAGTCGAGCTGCTAAAAAAGCCAATAAAAATACTTTGTTTGACAAATAAAAGCCGCAGTGAGAGCTTTGGCGATAAAATTTTGTAGATTGCGCCCAGTTGGTTGCAAGGGGCAGCAAAGGAAGTCGAGCAGCAGTTGGCTGGCGAATGCCTGCTTAACTGACAGCCACATAAAGCCACATGTGTAGGTGTGAATATGTTTGGGTGTGTCTGTGCTCCTGTGTGTGTGTGTGTGTGTGTGTGTGTGTGAACGGATGTGTGTTTGTCGAGCAGCTTCTTCGCATCGTTTGACTTTACGAGCCGAACTTAGTGGATAAGTCCCTGGCCATCTGGTCTGTCTGACTCCTTGTTCACACCTTGCAGCCCTTGGCCATTTTCGGATTTATGTAAATGTTAGGTCAAGAAAATTCCGCTAAATAAAAAAGTTAAAAAACGTTGACAAGCGGAAAATTATTATTATGGTCATAATGTACAAACAAAGTGGAGAATAGTGAAGAATATTATATTATTATTATGTATTCTCCATCCTAGAATCCTTAAGCTTATTTAAATAAAAATCATGATAATGCGTATTAATTCTATTAAAATTAGACTAGAATATACGAGGGTCGACTACTGGCTGAGGAAATAGTTTTGCAGGTATTCTAGTTGGCTTACTTAATGTTTGCTTCCACTCAACGAGCGTTGTTATTGTAAAGGACAGGAGCAGTGGCAACAACAACAACAACAACAACAACAACAGCTGTTTCTATGTGGGCCGCCAGCTGCTTTCATCGTTGACTGTTTGACAATAATCAACGCCGACTCTGAAGTCGCGATGTCGCATTTTATGTGCTTGTCAACATCAGAGGTCATCAATGATATACTTTTTGTTTTATCCGTGCACATATTTATTCTTGAACGTCGTTGCCTTAAATTGACTTAAAAATCAGCTGACGACATCATTTCATTATCATCATCATCATCATCATCAAGCTCAACCCGTTTTCGTGACTTGACGTTGCGCTGTCAGATTTTCAATTCGATGGCTTAATGTGGAAGGGCGTGTTGCCAAAAACTAATTAAAATTGTATGCGGGGCAACATATTTTGGCGGCACTGTTAATGTGGCGAGGCCAAAAAAAAGGCAGTTGCCTGCTTTTGGGCGCAGTTTGCAATTGCACTTAAAGATGACACATTTCAACTTATGCACTCGGGCACGTTTCGTGTTTCAAAAGCTCGTTGTTTGCTCATATGCTACAATTATGTCAGCACAGTCATACAAACACACACACACACACACACACACGCACACACACACACACGCACACATATGCACATTAATATGTGTTCCACAATTTGGCAACATTGACAACATCAACTGACCGGCGATTGTAAACTCATCCAAAGTGCGTATACATATATATATATATATATATATATATATATATACATATAGGTATATATATACATACATACGTTTGACTCTGATTTAATTGCAAACCAATCCAATCACATCCACAATTCCACATGCTGTTGCTCCTTTCCACGACTGAAGTACCAAACTTGACTGCAGCAAACTTCAATAATATATTGAATATTTTTAAACATTGGGCAATATTTGTATATATCTTTTTTTATATATATACTTGTATTTGTCGTGTGCCTTTTTATTGGCTGCAGCTGCTGCCCATTTTTAAGCTTTCTTTATGACATAAATCATAAATCGCATCTTTTAGTTTGTAATCATACGAGTTCTAAGAAATGGCATAAATAATAATTTTCATTGCATTTAAATACAACTGTTTTAAGACTTAAATTGTTTTATATTTATATAAATTGTAAAAAGTTAACGTTTGGGTAATTTTAACTAAAATAGTTAAATACCATTTCGCTCTTTAAAATATTACTCTTAAATTTAAGTTAAGATTATAAAGACTTTGTTAACTAGTGTAATTAATTATTTCAGGTAAAGATTGTTTATTTTTTTACTGAGCTTTCATCTATGCAGGTCAGGTGACATAAATTGAGTCACGCGATTTTCATATATAAATATAAATATATTATTGTTTAAATTCACAGTGATGTTCAGTAATTATAAACATAAAAAAAAAACTCTTTTTGTGTGTGTTGTTTTACAAATGTGTGGAAATTTAATGTGTTCGCTTCATGTTTATTCACAAAATAACTTTTCAAGTGGCCTGGGAAATTTGGCACGTGTTTTGGTTTTTCTGTTTGTCTACGGGAATCTAAACAAATATGTTTATATATTTACAGAGGAGTATGTGTCTGTGATTGTGAGAGGTCTTTCTTTTAAAGCCATAACAATGAAGTCGCTAACAATAACACATAAGCACTCGGACAGCTGCCGTCAGTTGGGTAAACAAATCAACAACAACAACAACCAAAACAACAACAATTACAAACGTTGCAGACACCTAAAACATTTACAAACACTGTGGCAAACCGCAAAATTTGTTGTTACTTTTGACATTCTGGCTGTGCCACAGTTTTGGCAATTGCGAAAGTGCCATTTAATAAACACACAATCTGCTCCTGTTTGGAGCTGCAGCTGCAGCTGCAGATGGTTGTGGCACATAGGACAACAGTGCTAAATACTCGCAGTGTTGGGCATTGTCGTTGATGCCACAGACACTCGGAACCTGCGAATTTAGCCGCTGATTCTGTTTTCTTGTTGCTAATTTTGTTTCTACTGCTGTTGACCAGTTTTTATGTGTCGCCAAATGTGTGATGAATGATTGAATGAGTAAATGATGGGATGACAGTGCCCAACGATGAAATTTAATGGAGTGATTTCGCAAATTATGAAATATATTTAAATAAATGCATAGATAAGAGAGAAACACATTGATAACGGACTATTCCAAAATTTAAACTTCTAGTGAACATTTCTATTACTTTTTATTATAATTTTTTCGTTATGTGTGTAATTTTTGGAATCACCTCATTCTGTGCACAATAGTGTCTCAGTTTTAAAATTGGCATCAAGAAACAGCAAATATATATTTATTAAGCTTTAGTCGATACATAATATTAAAAAATATTAACAAATAAAGCAGAAAATAGATCACAGAATATTGATTCTCATCAGATTGCGGAAGAACTAGACAGATTCAAAGTCCAAGCTAATCAATGTATTATCTAAGTATTTATATGTTTTAGCATTCTTTTTTTTAGACTTATATTCAATAATTCACAAGTGTATCTCCATTTGCCCATTACATTCAAGCTCTGCAACATAAAAATACATTCGTATTATGTATGATAAGGTTTTTTTTTGTTGCAGACATTTTGATAAATATTGGTTCTCTACCACGGATGGAGTTAAACCAATCAATAAATCGAGTTATTGCAAAGCAAAACTATAATGGAACACGTGCGTCGATGGCCAAACAAACCGATTGGGGTCTGGACAGGAACAGCAACATCAGCAGCCACACGTGACGAGCTGTTCAGTTGCACGTATACGTATGTGTATGTGCATGTGTATGTGTGCACCGGATTGAGATGGTCATTATGCTACTGGGCAACACCCAATGAATGGCAACATGGCAATATGCAATTGTTAATATTATTGCGTCATTTGAACACGTGAAATGCGAGCTAAGCAGTTTAAAATTAAACTTAATTATTAAACGATTCGAAACCGCAACGAAACTAATTTGACTTACATGAATGAATGAAATTTCTCACTGATAAGTCGCACAAATACAAACGGAAGCACAAACACAAGCAGAAGCAACCGACACACACACACACACAGAGAGAACCACACCCGGGGGCAGGGGGCAAACCGCACATTGAATATCAATTTGTGTGGTCGCGCGAGTCGGCGGCGAGTTCAGGAAACCGCAAGTTCAGCACGCTGAGTATTCGAAACTGCCGAATAAGCACACATACATATGTATTTATGTATGTGCACACACACATATACATACACATATACATATATATATATATATAAATATATATGCATGTAAAAGTTGTCATCCAGACAATGCGAGAAAATCGCATAAATGCGCATAAGACAAGCGATACCCCTTAAAAGTGGGTATATGCATTATGTAATGTAGTTTGCGCTGCATTTGAATGTTTATTAATATTTCAATGATTAGTAAAATATATTTATATTATTTTTATTATTATTAATATTGTATACATTTTATAAATAACATTTGAAGCTTACTATATTTTCTAATAATCATAAATTAATTATTAATACCAATTATATTAATAACATATAGTCTACATTATCAATTTTTTTTTTTGTTTGTTATCAGTATACGGTACAACTATGTATACTTTTATTTTATGATAACATTACAGTATACAACAATTAAGTGATATATATTTAGATTGATTTCAAACCTGTTTAATTTTTGTGTGTAATTTGCCAAATTGAATTCAGTGAACACTCAACATTTCTGAACATTGGATTATTTAATTTCAATTCTTCGAATACGAATTCAAGCACTTTTTATCTGTTTAAATAACCAATCCGAATTTCATCATTCCTAAAAGACGCTCAAATAACGAACACAAATTTCATCATTCCAAAACCACTTCAAAATTGAGGTTGCGTTAGTTAAATGACTGTAACTTAAACAATTATTAATATTGCTAAGTCGATATTTACATACATACTATCTAGTTTTAGTATGCTATACTAAAATTTTAATTTCCCCATGTTGCACACACAAAGAGCATGTGTTGATCGGCGATTTGTTAGACTTCATTTGAAATAGATGATGCATTGCAGTCGGGGTTAGTGACACATTCGGACAATTGACATGTGGATCACGTGCAAGGATTGTGGTGCTGGTGCTGGTGGTGGTGCCTTGTTAATGGCCTATTAATGTGGCCTCCAATTGCGGTTGCCAGGTGACTGGGATCTATGCTGCGTATGAGCAATATGCCACTGCGACCTTCAACAAGTTGTCAAGTGAAAATCGACGACGGCTGCTGCTGCCGCTCAAATATTACTTGGGTTGCACAGGAAGCGCGTTAATTAGCAAATAAATCGAAAAAAACCCGTGCCAGCAAACCAGACAATCAGAATGTTGATATACAGATGTATATACAGATGTATATACATATGTATATGTATGTATGTCAGTGTCTGCTGTATCTCTGCCTCTATTTGAGTATCGCTTCTGCTGCTGCTGCTGCCGCTGTTGCCGTGCCACATGCTACTGATTTCAATGCATGACGATGCCAACGAGAAATTTCTTTATGCTGCCTCTGCATTTCAGATTTTCCATTTGCAGTTGCTCGAATGCGCTGCAAGTTAAGTCAAGTTAGTGTCCAAACACACTGTTGCAATGTGATGAATAGTTTACGATTATTTTGTATTGGCTACATTTCAATTTATTTTTGATAAGTCATTTAATTAAATTGCATTGCGTTATTTAAATGTAATCGAGTAATTAATGAAAATCACTTTTAATAAATCCATTAGGCCATGACATATTGTAATTATTCATGGGCATATATAAAATATATATATACATATATTTATTATGCAAATATAAAAAAGTGCACTAATCTAATTTAAATAAAATTACGTTTTTTCGTGCGGAAAACATTTCTACATAATATTAACTATGATGAAACATATCTCTACTCTTCAAAATTCATTGTGAACAGCAAAATGAATTTATATAATAATAATAATCGAATCTGCATAATCTATATAATTGCAACATGCAACACGGAAGATGTGACTCATGAGCCGGCATTTGTGAAGTAGGTTTGCAAATTCATGTAGCCTAGTGTTTTCTGTTGACTCCATTTGTGGGCGGAGTCGCGTTTGCTTTTCGCATTCGACTTTTCCCGACTCGCACGTTGTGCACGTAATTGAAAATTAACTTGTCTCGCTAGCTGCTAGTTACCTTTTTTCCTTGCCCCCGGATGCTTGAGCTTTGCTGCTAGGCTGTCAATGATTTCTGTGGGCATATTGCGTGCCGCATATTGATGAGACAGAGACGATAGATTCACCGAGTGAGTGAGAGAGAGAGAGAGAGAGAGAGCAGTTACTTAGGGATACTTTTATTTACAATACTTGTTGGGTTAACTAGTTAAAGCTATACACCAGCTGCGAGAGTATACAAAACCATTTATACTACAAATGCGATACTACCAAAATCTGCATCGCTCGACGGGATTCATGGGCGTGCCGGGGACACATTGGAATACCTCAGTGAATTCGGGCATCTGGGCCAAGGCATAATTTAAGCGCTTGCTACCCGTGTCATGGTATATGTCCGCCTCCTCGCCACAAAAGAATTGCGCAAACTGCAGAAAATACAAGCGACCATTGTTGCGCTTCTCCGCCGGCTGTTGCATATAGGTTTGCAGGGCCAGCCGTGTGCCGCTGATATCTGCGGCACGTTCATTCAACATGATGACTTCGCTGTCATTCAGACAATTCACGGCACTCACATAGTGGGCATTAAGCAGCAGCTGCTCGCTGTAGTCCCGCATCACGCCCTGTGCATCGTAGTCCACAAAGTAGGTGTCGAAGGCGTGCAACATCTCGTGGCCCAAAGTGTTGGCCAAATCGCCATAAAGTAACGCTGGCCAAAACTCCGCATTGTAGAAAGGCAACTGAACATAGGCATAGGGCATTATGATGATGCTGCCCAGACAATAAAAATATGGCGTTGCATCAATGTTATCCAGCAGGTCGGGTGCATGATGATTGAAACTGTACCACAGTTGTCGCATGCCGGCATCCGCACTCCTCTCCAGCTCCGCCAGATGTGTATAATAATGCAGCAGGCTCTCCAAGTGATTCTCGTAAAAATTGCTGCTCACCCGCCAATGCTGGACGCAGTCTACGAAAAACTGTTCGCTCACATTGCGTGGCATGTTGCCGACGTTGAGTCGCAAACCGTGGACCTTATCCAGCAGCGCCTGCAACAGCGTTGCATCCAAGCCAAACTCATTGCGTCGCAGCTGCTGGGCAAACTGTGACTTCAGCTCCTCGAAGACACCAAATATGATGCGCTCATCTGCCGCACGCTGCTTTCCATAATAGTTGTGCTCGTAGGCATAATTCATGGGCAGATAAAGTGTTTTACGCATATGTTGCACGCAACCAATTGATGAACTGGCGCTGGCCGTGAAGTGAGTGTGGCCCAGTGGGTTGTGGGGTAACTTTTGCAGATGCTGCAGGAACCGAGCCCAGCTGTACAACTGCAACAGACGAGCATCGGCCTGATTGAGGTAGGTGATCAGCTGTCTCAGAACCGATGGCTCATCCACCAACAGCTGATGCCCACTTGAATATGTGGCATTCAATTGCAGCTGCAATGCATGTGTCCAATTCAGATCGGGCAGCTCTCGCTGCAGCTGCTCCAGTGTGTAAAAATGTACCGTATCCTCATCGCTGCTGCCGTTCGTTGGCCTCGACAGCTGCTGCAGCTTCGCGTCAAGTTCGCCGAATTGTGAACGCAACTGCCCAAAATGTGGCAGTTGTTCGTGTATGTGCCACCGCAGGGCATGGTAGATGGCCTTCGTGAGATTCATACTGTGATTGTAGTTGTGCGGCTGTACGACCACCATGTGCCGTGTGGCATTGTGCTGGCTCACCTCGATCTTCACATAGTGCTCGTGATAGCCATAGCGACCGAGTATCGCCAACAGCTCCGTCCAATGATTGCTGGCCGCTTGTGGCAGCTGCTCCAAATAGCGACGCAATCGCGGCGCACCCAATGCCCGACAGCTCTGATAATAGCGCAACAGTTTCTTATTCATGGGCAGCCCATGCTCCGGGGCGTGTGGCTCCCTCAACAGCCGCTCGAAGATGTCCACGTAGCGTTGATCGATGTGTGCCCCGCTTAGCGACATTGCAGATTCGCCGGCTTTATGCACCGATCGCCAATTGCCGCAGGCGTACATATGAAAATCGTGGCACGGAGACAGCTCTGGTCGCATGTAACGCTCCAGATGTTGGATGTGCCGCAAATTGATGGCCGAGCTGCAACCTGTTGTGAGGCGGCAACTTTGATTCAGTTGATTGGTGGGCAGCGCCTTGGCGCTAGCCAGCAGCAAACAAATCGCCCAAAGGCGTCGCATTGTTGCAAATTGCTGCTTTGCCTTTCTTTGAACACTTTCGATTAATATTTGTTTTCTTACAAAATTATATTTATTTTATTTATTTATTTATTTATTTTAATTTTATCCAGCAGTTTGGTGCGGTAGTCGCTGTTGTGGTTTTTGTTGGTTTCTTTCGGGCGCACACATGTCAAATAGCGATTTTAAATAATGTATTTTTTATTTACGTTTTTTTTCTTTTTTTCAATTGCCGCTTTGATTTGCAGAAGGTTTTTGTTGCGCGTTCGCCGCTTGCTAAAAATCAACTAAAAACTCGTTTCACGCGATTTCAATTTTTATGTATTCGTATTTAATTCAATCGACACATACACATTTATGTATTAACATGTGTTTGTTTATGTGTGTGTGTGTGTGTGTGTGTGTGCTCGCGCTACTGTTCATTTGTGTTAAATTCTTGCAGCGCGCTTTTTACATTTTTTTCTTTTTTGCTTGGCTTGCTTATCAACCTTTTAAATACGTCTTTTCTTTCAGTTCGTGTGCGTCCGGCTTATCTATGATACACTGAGCAAAATGCATGTAGATTGGCCGACAGCATGTTAATCGGATTATTAAATATGTTCATTATTTGTAGTGAAATATATAAATATCTAGATAGAATCTTATATCTGTTCCATAACTTAAAAACAGACATTTTATGTTAATGATAAAATCCATCATTTAAGTTGCATTTCTTTGGAATCCAAAAAAGTCTTATTATATATAAAAATGTATATAAAACCCATATTTATTTATTAATATGATGCAACTAATTTCAGTTAAATTATCGATTCAAATTTATAACGTTAAATTTCGGGCAGTGCAACTGGGCTCAGCTTATATTAAAACAAGAAAGATCGGCCAATTAGGCACACCGGCGGTTACATACCCTAGCAGACCCCAATCAACCTACAGACATCTAAATTTGACTATTGATTAATAGACCGACCGATTGTACTCTTAAAAGTTATAATTGTCGGATTTTGATCATTTTGTAGCCCAAGTTTGAGAAGCATAATTAGAAGAATAACTCATGAGAGACAGATGATGAGACAGATAGTGACAAAGATCAGGAATCTAGGGTCGGAGTCGACCCTCTGCAAGGGTATTAAAAGAAAATTGTTTCAATTCATGTTTTAGTTATTAATTATCATCAGCGTCGCCATCGTGTTCAACTGCCCCCTGATAAGGCATTGAATTAACGAATGACGCAATTTGGTGCTGCAATTAATGAGTAACATTTAACACGAGAGGTTCGCTCTGGAATCGGAGAGCTGAGATATGCTTGGCCATCGCTTGTGCATCAATTCAACTCGATTCTTTTGGTTGTGGAGAGGAGGCCTGGCCTGGGCTGACCGTCCATTGGACTTTTGACTCCCGACCGACAGCTGCAAAAGGTCACAAGATGTGGGAGAGGGTGCAGGGAACAGATCTGTTTAATCGCAACCGTTTGCATTGTGCCGGCGGCGTCGTCGTTTGTGACGTAAGTGATCCCATCTAGCACAATTTGCCATGGGCTGAATGTTCCAGCACTTAAGTGTGCTTTGATTGCTGATATTTATTCATTTATAGCTTAAATACAATAAAATACAACTATGCGAAGGCAAAATAAGTTGCAAACTTAAAGCACACTTTTCAGAATTATAAATCGCATACATTGTAACTGTGAATCGTGGCACCGGTCACAGTATCCCTCCGATCTATTATCAAAATTGGAATATTATTAATGTAACAATTATTGAGGGTCAGAATGTGAAAAAAGTATTAAGATATTAAGATATTATAGGGTATGAAAGTCATCAAATTACTATGCAAACATTTAAATAGTTGGTTTTGTGTATTTTGCGAACTTATTTAAAACGGAATCAATAAAACGAAAGCTTCATTTGCTTTTAATTGATTGAATTTTAATTAAATATCAATTTGTGGCTTTCGCACACAAGCAAAAATACCCACAGATTCATTTGCAAAGTCAGCAAAATCGACAACACATGATTTAATAATTATTTTTTAAACATGCCAGGCTGGAAACGCGCATAATTTCCTTGTCAAAGGCAGATAATTCCTCAAAACTATGCAAAATATTTTTAACTACTTTAAAAATATTTGATAAGCCGCAAAAAGGATGAGCGTTGGGTGTAATTTATATATGCAAAACTACATCTGTATGCTAGTTACCATATCACAAAGTGAAAACTTTACGAAAGTTATTTATATTAAAATTTTCACTTTTTCATTAAAGCACAGAGCAAAGTGATTTTGACAGCCATAAAGCAAAATATCCTTTTAATTTTTTTATTTATTAACATGAGAAAAGCGCGAAAATTAATCTGCTCGCATCGCACATATCTCTTGTGTGTGTGTGTGTGTGTGTGTGTGTGTGTGTGTGTGTGTGTGTGGCGTGTGTTTGTGAGTGTGTGTGTGTGTGTATGTATGTGTGTGTGGCATGTGTTTGTGAGTGTGTGTCTGTTCGTACAGAAAGTGCAAGCATGTTGAAAGTTGTTGCCGTTAACGGTTCAATGGCAACCCAACACTTGCCCCACCCCCTCGAGGCCATGTCCCTGCCCATGTCCTTGGCGAGTTGCCTGCATCAATGCATCGGCATCGCCGCCTTGTCGAGGCATGAATTTCATAATTCAATTACGCCTGGCAAGTCACGAAAATGATGGCGAAGCACAGCCAGACAGCTCCGTCCGGATGCTCTTTCCGAATTGCAATCGTTGCCTGTCATTTTCAGCACGTCGGATAATAAACAAAATTATTGTTAAGAAATAAATGCATTCAATCGTTTTTTTTTTTTTTGAATTGAAAGTAAAGAAAAAAACGAGAGCTTAAACTTGCAAGGTGGGTAGATCTATCTACATCTTTGAATATATATATATATATATTTATGTATGTGTATATACTAGGATGAACACGGAGTTTGCAGGTAGCAGGGATTCAACTTGGCAGTGATTTAAATATTTTATTTGGTTCTGATGGATGTGTCTTTGTAAGAAAATTTATTTGACAATATTTATTGAATTTATTATAATTAATAAAATTATACATTTCAACTTGATTTTAGGTTGATGCATTGTAAGCCAAAATCCGTCAAGGCTGCGCACGGAGAAGGGCATAAAAGGTTTCGCTGAACAATTCTTTGAGCGCGCATAAAAAGGAAAAGTAACCCGTAATCGGGTTGAGAAAACTGTTTGCCTTGTTTAATGCTCACTTACGCATGCACTCAACATCCCGGAAGCCTTGTTACCCCTCTGCTTTTAGCCGATAAATAGCCGGCTGCGACCTCCCTGCACTTTTGCGATTTGCTCCAAGGGAAGGGCCCTAAATTCTTGCGGTTGGTTCTGCATCTTAAAGTCAATGGTTAGATGCGCTCACACATAAATCGCTCTTTCTATTTTCAAATTTTCAGTATTTTTTTCTTTTTCGTTTGCTCTCAAGTTACTCAAGTAATTCAATTTCCGGCGTCTCTGAGCTATAGAAATGATATTAAAGTTATTGAAAGCGAACAGCGAACAAACAAACAAACAAACAGTCAGACAAACAGACAAAGAAACTGTACAGCAGAAAAATAAAAAAAAAAGCGAATATTCGTCGAAATGTGAAAAACCTTTTACCCATTTTTGTTGTGTTTGGTAAATTTGTTGTCTAGACTAGATTCATTGGGTGGAATATTCCATGCGTGGAAATATGCCACGTGGCTATTAGCAAATTGAAATGGTCGATTTTAGGGCTCAAACTCTGCCGTCGATAATGTTCATAATAATGCAATAAAGTTCCCTTACCTTACTCACAAATGTCATCATCAGCATTCAGCATCAATTCCAGCTTAGCACCTGGGTGGAGAATACCTCTCGCTTACAACTTTGGCGTTGATTTGCATAAGGCACCAAGTGGCGATGACAACAAAGTTTCAACTCTCGCGACGAGTTGCCACCTGCCACAAATCCAATGAAATCAAAGCTCAGACCAAGCGACAAGTTGAAATTTTCGTGTGTGATTTTTATTATGGCACACACAACCCTCTGGGGTCTAGTTAGTACTCGCATTTTGTGGTTACTTCTGCCACACTTTGCTGCAAGCATCAAGCATTTTATTGCATACTTTGGTGTTAAGACATTTAATACGGGTTTCTATGCGCATTTTTCTTACAACATTTTCACACCAGATTCAACGCACTGAAAATCGTATGTTGATGCTTTCAAAAATTATATAACTTTAGATACTTCTTATTCATTTTGGTCAAAACTCTTTATGCTTGCTAACTTAATCTGACTTGACAGATACGAATGATCTTAAATTTGTATAAAATGTTGGTAATTCCGGTATCATATTGTCTTCAATTCTTAGATAATGAATTATCTGAAAATGAAAATCTATTTAATATGTATACAAAGTAATATTTATCAAGATTATTGTGTCTATAATTGGAATATATTTTGGAAACTTGTGAATAAATCTTATATAGTGAAATCTTATTTTTATTCTTACAAAGTTTTATATAAATAGAATTAACTTTTAAATGTAATTCTTTTATAATATCTGTACAACTGTTGTTAAATTTGCTATCTCCAGTAATGTTCTATATTGATGATTCCTGTGTCCTTGTTTGCTAGTCTTAATCCAGTGCTTGCAACCATCAGATTTTACCAACACCTTTGTTCATCCTTCGGCTACTGTCAAGTTTTATAATAACATTTAAATTTTGCCCAAAGTCCAGCTCTCATATGTCAAGTCATCGAGCGCAACTTTATTAGCCACCTTTGAAAATGTCGATACTTTTCACTTACCTGTTGCCTTTTTTTTGCGCAGGTCATAAAATTTGAGGCTTCCTGGAAGGTACGCTGGATTGCTAATTATATGCTGTGGAAACCCAGAAATGCAGCTGTGCTTCGATTACGATTACCTGACCTTATGTTAGACAGATTAGCGGGTGTCATAAAATTTGCATAGCTCTTACCTGTGTCGCTTAAAAAGGAGCTGCACAATCATTCCCGATCACAGTTACAAACTGCAACGTCTAACGTGAACAACGCTGAAAAGAAGATTTCAATATGGTGCTAAGCAATTCCACACCCAATAATCAAAAGCAAAACGAACTTGTCGTCGACACGGCGGCAATGAACAGTGCCGATCTCAGCGAGCTTCTGCAATTGAATGCGGAAATTGAGGAGAGACGCTCCCGACACTTCCACTGTGATGGCAGCAGTGATGCTCGGGGATTGCTCCGAGCAACAATGACGCGGGAGGAGCTCTTTGAGGTCTCCTCACTGGATGATGATCGTTTCCTGACAGCCTTGGAACATCAAAACTCATACGTTGGCCCGTCACACGTACAAATCACCGATCTGGATCTGTCCAGCATTGAGAATCTGATGAAGTACTTTGACGAAGAGGTCCCCGTTACGCCCAGCAAGCACACAACATCAATAGCAGCTGCTACTGCAACTGCTGCTGTTAACTGCACGGGCAAAGTGGCAAGTGTCATTGCCAAATTGGCCAGCCAGCCAATGCCGATGACCTTGGCCAAGCCTAAAGTCGACAGTGGCAAGCTGAAGATCACCGAGTTGAAGCAAAAGTACGAGCAATCGGATCAGCCGGTCAGTTGCCAGCTGGCAACGCCCCAAGCAATTCGTGGCGCCCCAGCGTCCAAGTCGGCAAGTGGCAGGCTGCCCATGAAGGTCAAGGAGATGGCACAGCTGTTCAACTCGAAGTTCAACCAGGTAATGGGGCGAGTGGAGCACCCGCAATATGCCACGCTGCACAATGATCTATCATTATCACCAGAGCCGGTTAAACCACAGCCCAGACTGAGGCAAGCCGAGCAGTCGTCGGTTCAGGGACCCTGTCTGGTGGCCGAGGATGTCTTTCGTGAGCTGAGTGTTAAGGATAAGGTGTTGCTATTCAACAAGTTTGTCAGCGACATTGCCGCCAAGCATCCCAAATTCAATGAACATGCTGCCGATCTCAAGGCGCAGGCTAAGAAGCAAATGGCACGTGGTGAAGTTATTGCCGAGCAGCAGGCCAGTGTCAAGCATCTCGCCCAGGAACTGGAGGCCAAGTGTGTGCTGCAAACAACTCCCCCACGGCCAACAAAAACAAAAACAGGAGCAGCAACCACAATGCCAGCGAAAGCATCGACACCATCTCTTCATGTGAGCACACTGACAGTGGTGCTGAAGCCGAGTCCGGAGCGGAATGTAATTGAGCTGCGAACATCCGGCGATCGTCTAAAGCCATCGCAGAAGCGTAATTTGTCAGCTATTCGGCGAGTGCTGCCGACAGAGCCGTATGCGCCACCCAAGAAGATACGACGTACTCAACAGGAGCGCAAAGCTGGCACTGAGAGTCACCTTTTTTTTCAAAACGAACCCTTGGAGAGTCTCTTCTACAGCTGGCTAAGCACTGAGAATGGTGTGCTCTTTGACATAACCAGTGCTGCGAACAGCGAACAGACCATTGAGATAGCCAGCGGTGAGGATGAGGACGAGAAACCCGCACAAGTCACAGCCAGCTCCATGGGCGATATGAGCCAAAAGTCTGCCGTTGAGCGACTGCTCGAGGAGGCCATTGCCAAACTGGAGATGGAGAGCAAATCTAAGGAGTCCAGCTATGTGGAGGAAAAGGATGTGGATACGGCAGCAACGCCAACTGCTGCACCAGTCACACCAGTCACGCCCACGCCACGTAAAATCAAACGCCCAGCGCCCCCAGTTCCTGCTCCACGTCCAAGTCTGGGGCAGCCACAGTCCGGCTGCATGACATCGAGCAACTCTTCGAGTTGCAAACAATCTGATGCTGAGGAAAGTGAATCCGGCTTGTCTACATTACCTAAGGTGAGTGCGACACTTTAAAATTAAGCTGATCATTTTTTAATATCAGCTCAAAATAATTGACTATATTAATAAAATCCGTATTCTCTTGCTCGCAGATAACCACTGATGAATCTCAGCCAGAAATGCCTGCAACACCAAACGAAGCTAACGATTTTGATTTTCCGAAGCCCGTGCGACCGCCGCGTAAAAAGAAAATGCGTCGCACGTTAACCTGGAAAAAGGAGAACTCCATTGTGGAGGCCACTGCCAACGCTGTGACCAGCACCGACTCTGAGTCCGATTACAAGCCAACCAAGAAGAAGCCAACTAGCACAACTTGTCCAACCGCAGCTGCAACTGCAACTGCATCGCAGCCACTGCCCTTGCCGGAGCAGAGCTACATTGAGCTGGACAAGTCGCTGATGCGTCAGGTGAACTCGCCCAGAAAGATCAAATCTGCGTATACGTTGACAGTGATGTCCTCGCCATCTCCGAATGCCGACAGCGATCAGTCGCCCTCACAGACGCCGCGTCAGTCGATGGATCAGCAGTTGCGGGATAGTTCCGTTGATCAGGGCTTTGAGACGTGCTCCAATGATGCCATGGACAACAGTCCGTTGCGTCGCTTTTCGCTGGGCGTGGGCCAGTCGGAGCCCTCGGGCTTCTCCACGCCGGTCAAGGGACGTAATTGTGGTAGTGTTGCACAGCAGCAGCTCTTCAGTCCCATTGGTGCAGCCGGACAAGGGGACAAGCCACGTCGCAGCTCGTTGGCCATGCAAGTGATACGGGAGGATCACCCGTTGGATTTGGCCAACAACTCGGATGCACCAACAACACCTACGTGCAGTGAGCGCGAATTCTTTGCCAATGCACCAACTGTGGAAATGAGCTCTTCGCAGCTGGAGGAGCTGCCCCCAAGCAAACCGACTTCGAAGTTTTGGATTAGCGCCGGTGATTTTACAGTCGCATTGGAAATTATGCACAATGCACCAGAACGTTTGCGTTTGCTGTACGAGATCTTTACGCAAAAGACATGGGAAACCCGTGAGCTGACCTTTGGCATCGATGGACACAAGTTTTGCCAATCCACAGCTGGCGGCCAGGAGACAAAAGGGGGTTTGCCCGAGCGACCGCCGAGTGTGAAAGGAAACTCACACTATTGGTTCGCCAGCGGTGACCTGGCTGTGCCCTTCAGTGGCAAGCACATGCCCAGCGAGAAGATTGAGCGTCTGTTTCAGTTCCTTGACGCAGAGCTAAGCACCGACGTTGGTCATGAGCTGCGTTTTGGCGTCGATCATTTTGAGTTTAGCAGCGTGCCGGAGTTCTGGCACACATCGCCCAAGTTCTCCATTGAGAGCAGCTACAGCATGCTGGTTGGCCTGCAGACGGGTAATAGCAATGGGCTTGAGGGACGGAGCAAGTATGCCTGGCCAAACAACACCCACAACAATAGCTCCACCAATGCGATCAAGACCAGCGATCTGGACCAAACCGAATTCGAGTCGGACAGCTTCAGCAACAATAGCGGTCGACTCTCCTTTTCGCCGGATCTCTTTAGCCAGGAGTATGAGGCGGTGCCGCTGGATGAGCTCTTTGATAAAACGCTACCCGTCATCCGCTCAAAGCCGATGAGCATGTCCCAAATGCTGCGCACCCTACAACAGCAGCATACCAAACTAAAGAGCGTGGAGCAGCGCATTCGAAACTACGAGTTGCCCCCTAATCTGAACGAGGCCACGTTGAAGGAGTGCCGCACCAAGCCCGAACTTGCCAACAAGCTGCGAGCCATTGACAATATTGCACGCAGCAGTGGATTTCGCGCCTGCTCCATGGAGGAGCTGGAGACCTACATGCAGTTCCTCATCGAGTACGCGGACATTTGTCTGGGCAGCTGCAGCGAACACATTGAGCAAATTGTCGACACGCTTCTGGACCGACGCTCTGTCGCCGTTTGAAGCCAAGAATTGCCCATAAGCACTATTTAATATCAGTATAATGAGTACATTGTAGCCACCAACATATAATGTTATAAATATTTCATTACCAATAATCTTTTAAAAAAGTTAAGCTTGATTACCTTACTCTTTAACATAAAATTGTGGCTTAAAGTTCAAATAAGTATAGCTTGTAAAATAAATTTAAATCCTTAAAAAAAATATTAAATTCAACAGTTGTATAAATTTTACATATTTAGAATTTACATTGCAGAAGACGCTTAAATGTATTATATTTTTTCGATTCTTCTAAAATAACTCTAAATGATTATTTTTTATTCTCTCTATTATATTTTTTTTATAAATACATGGTTCACAGAAACTATGTTGTGGTTTTTTTTTATTAATTTCGTGAATGTTATAAAAAAATAATATGCTATTTGTGCCATATTGATTCTAATGTTAATAGATATATATTAAATTCATGGACATACAATAATTTGTATTTAAAAAAATAAAACTATTAAGTCTTACAAAACTAATAACTTTTATATTAAATGGATTTCCCTGAATTGTTGCTTGTCTTATTCCCATTTCTTTTTGCAGTCAAAACATACTGAAACTTTTGGTAGTATTAGTTGACCAGCTAAAGTGTAGCCATTGAAAAGCAACTTGCTGTGGTATTGACCCATTCAGCTTTAGTTGTCAAGTGGGATATTGAATGCATTCTCAGCATATTTTGCACATTCGATCCGACTTACCTCCCTTACCCTGACTCTCCTATGTGTTTACATTGCGCATACGCCACGTAGGACAAGTAGGGCCACGTTGCGTTTTCCGTCGCATTGGAAAATATTTGCCTTGAGTCATGTGAAGGACTCAGGATGCAGCAACAAAATCTCCTATTTGCCGTAAGCAGTTACCGATGTGCAGTGTGCAATGCCAGTTGGCTGCCAAGTGAGTAACGCCCCCGGAATCAATAACAATTTCACGTCCTAATACTCAGAGTGCTGCGCAAACACGAAATCAAATAAAATCTGTCATGTGCGGTATTTTGGTCAATCCTCGTTGATCTAAAGAAATTCGAATGTTAATGAGATGTATTATTATATTCATTTAATTCTTAGAATCTATATTTATAAATAAATAAATAAATACTATATACTACAATGATCTCTTTATATTCAGTAATATATAAATTATAATAATTCTTATCAACTTCTGAGATATTTCTTTTTGAATTTATCATTTTGAAATACATTGCTCTATGAATTTTAGATTAAGTAGCTTAAGAACGGTTGATGTCATTAGAAAGCTCAAAGATACTAACGTCACCAGCATTTTGACCCATTTTCGCTCATCCTATCTACCAGAAATGCCGGAAATTCACATGGCACTTGTATGGCTTTTGTCACCAGCTTGTCACCGGCTTTCCAATTCAATGCAGTTCTAATCTAGCCGGTGCAGGCTGGACTGTGATTGCATCCCAAACTGTCGGTGATTTGAATTTCTTTCGGAAATGGGTGGAATAAAAATAAGGTTGGATAAATTGCACGCCATAACTGCCACACAGCCACGTGAGCTTTACATATATTTGGAACACTTTCAGAGGATAAGCGCTACGCAAGCTAAGATAATTTATTGATTGGTAGGACAAGAAAAATATACAATAAATAAATTTGGCATCTATTTCAGAAGTGCTGGTGACTCTTTTGGCTTTCACGTCAATATGAAATTTTCTACTAATGACAGTGACAACGATAACAAGTAAGATGTTGTAGTCGAGTTGGCTCGACTACGATATACCCTTAACCAAGTTGTTAAATATATTCTAGTTTTATTAGCCAATTTTCCTTTAAGATGATTTACACTCAAAAGTTCAGTATAATACTAATATATGTTTGTAGAGCAGAAACCGGTTAACGTCAGGGTAATAAACAAATCAGTGTATACATAATGAAAAATAATGTAATTACAAATGTTTTATTTATAATAATAATATAATATATATAATATAATAATAACCTGAAGGGGCCAGAAGTCGAAATTCCAATTTTAAAAAATCTCAAAAATCTTCGACTGTATCTAAACCTAAGCTCTCTTGGTATATCTAAAATTAAGTACTCTTGATATAGGATTTTCGTTGATTTTCTACTCATTCAACCTTCGATTAAAAAAATCTATAGCATTTAACATTGGATACTCTTAAGGGCTTCTCGAGATATTTACAATACTTACTCATATTTACCAATTTATATCCCATATTCAGTACTTAAATTGCAAAAGCAAATTATTTATATTTTTTTATTTATTTATTTTTTTGCATACGAAGCAATCTTATAATGCTGTTTATTCCGCTGCCTCCTGTTGTTTTTTGGGGGATTAATTTCATTAAATGTACATTATCACTCTTATCATTTAGAAACACAAACTAAAGCCTATGATATATTTATGTATGTATATGTAGTTTAGTTCTTAATTAGGCTGCCATTTATGTATGTGAGCATAGATCAGGATATTTAAATATGTATATCGTGTCATTCGAATAGAGTTGTTCGTTAATTAATAGTTTAATTGCTATGTATAAAAAGAAACTTGAATTGTTTTCCTCTTCGTTCTGATTAACTCCTCTCCAGCGAGATATAAGAGTAATTTTATGGCTTCTGGTAAATAGAGTGTTGCCTAATTTCATACAAATTAAAGCGCAATTTATTGTAATGCTTATAACGAGTACATAATTTACAATTGTTTATGTGTGTCTAATTATTTACATATGTATGTTTGTCTGCATTTCCATTTTTTTTTTTATGTTGTGTGTGTTTTTATCGTTTAACAATTTGGCAACAATATGTTAAATGCGTATATTTAATAATTATTTGCTTGCTCATTTTCACTGATTTAAATTCCAACATATTTAATTATCAAGTGGAAAACTAGGTCTCTTTACAAACTGTACGACACTTAACAAATAAATTTCTGGTAGTGAAAATTAATACATAATTGAGAAAGTAGTTCAAGGAAGAAGAAAATTAAAATCAGAAATATAAACCGATAAACTAAGTACATTAATATTAATATATTGTAATATATCTACTCATTTTTCATATTAAAGATGCAAGCGTTACAAATACAAGAAGTAACATGAACATGACCAAAATCAGGTCAAAATTTAAATATTTGTTATTTTAAAAATAGGAATAAAAATAAGTGTGTTGTTTTGTCGGCTCTGCTCTTTTCTCGTGCAGTTGCCTAATTTACTGCTGTTTGTTTGGTTTCTTGCTTTTAATGGGGATCGAGTAAAAATCTAAACCAAAATTTAATCGCGATTCAATTGGCAATTTGCTCAATTGTGGGTTTGTTGTATTATTTTTTTATGTTGTTGCAGCGTGAGTGGCTTGTTTTTGGCATTTACTTTGTTTAGTTTTTGTTTGTTTCTTGTGATGTTTTTGTTTTTATTTTTTATTTTTATTTTTGTTGTGTCAATTATTATTTGGTTTTTATTTTTATTTTGTAATGGCACTTTATTAATACAGTTTCCTCTTATTTTTTAATGATGCGAATACGTTGCCAGCAGCAAGAGAAACGTTAACAGCAAACAGACAAAGTCCGGTGATTTTCCAGCTCCACTTTTGCCATTGGACCAGTCATATCCTTCCGGATTGCTACCCATAAGTTTCTGTTCGGATTTGCCGATCTCATTTAAATTCGATTGGTACTTAATGCCCACTGTTAGTAAATATCAGAGAAGTACAAACTATAAATGTAACAAAATGGAGAGTCGAATGCTTTTAGCAACTTACATTTGTCAATCACAATCACCGAGTTCGTGGGCACATCCCCGCCGTAGCCATTGAAGGGCGTATTCGAGTCGTGGGGCAAGTTCATTGTTATTGTTGTTGTGCGCAATGTTGTGGTTGTGGGCGGTGGTTGTGTGGTTGGTGGACTGGACACTGCAAACAAAAGCGAAACATGTTTGGGGGTGTCCGATTAGAAAACACATTTCAAAGCCAATTAAAACAGTAAGTAGACTTTAAAACTTTAAAGATTAATTTGAAATTATTATTTATTGCTAACTTACTAATTAACGAGTGCGGCATTCATATTATGGAATGACCAAATTGGTAAATAAACTTTAATATGAAATAGTTGATAGTTGATATATTTCGTAGTAAAGTGTTTTTTAATAGAAAATTTAAAGCGAGATTCTGTAAGAGTTGAGCAGCTATTTTCACATTTTAAGTAAGTACAGTTTAAGTAAGTAATATAAACATATTATCATAAGAGCAATCAGTTAAAATACTCGTAGTCTATTATTTCATTTCTGGCTCAATCCAATTTCGAGTATATTTAGACTTCTTTAAGTCTTTCGTTCCAATCCAATCGGAAGCATCGTAAATTTTTCGATATTGGTTTGTCCTTCGTTTTCAATTTGTTTCCCAGTGGATGTTCTCTGGTGCCATATCATTATTGACGGCAATTTGTTGGGTAAATTTATGAGGCTGGGCGCTTGGCGCTTGGCCTTGTCATGCCATGACTCCTTATCGGGAGCAATGCCAAAGGATGCTCCAAACTTTCCTAGCAATGCTGACCACTTAATAACATTGTCACAGGTTCATTGTTCCATTGTATTGTGCGGTGCCATTATTGCCGCCCTCTTATTATCAGCTGCTGTGGCTGCTCTTTGTTACCTTTAATTGGTAGATCGTTACCACCCCCTACCCCCTTCCAACCACCAATACTCTCCCAATTCACTGTATTGTTGGCGTCCCGTCAGCCTCGAAGGCTGGCTGCGTTTTTATCGTCTGCGCGCCCAAAAATAAATTAACTTGTCGCATTTTCACATTGACAATTTCTGGCCGCTTTTGGCCATGGCCTTTTGCCGGCGCCTTCTTTTTATTGTGGCGCAATGAACAAAACGAAACGAACGAATGGATATTTTATATTGTTTTATGAACTTTTGTGACCGGAATTCGAGTTACGTACTTGCTGATACTTACATACATATATATTTTGCAGCCGGCTGCTTTAATGGTCCACCAACTGGGACTGATTTAGCAAATTGACAGATTATTGGCATTTTATTGGCCCCATGCCCAACACAACAATGGAAGCAGTTTAATTGTCGCGTATGCGCCGTGTTAGCTGCCTCTATCAATTTGTATTACTTGACAAACTGTCATATCGGTTTACAATCTGTTTTCATATGTGGCACATTCAAATTTATGCATTTAAGGCTACGAATAAAATCTACCTCCACATTTTGTGGAAAATTAAATACAACTATGTAGCTTATTTTATTACAAAATGCATACTAAAGTTTCTAGAATATAGGAAAGTAACTGTGAGATATGTGAGATATATAAATATGTGAATCTATCTGAGAGATTTGATTAATTAGGATTTAAATAAATTCTGTTAAATTCATTAAAGAAAATGTTAAGACTAGGTATCTGAATGACAAGAAATACACAAAACGATCTTAGAAATACAAATGTAAGATACCAAAGAGTTTGAGCTAAATAAAAATATCTATGCGGATGAAAAGTATTTTGAAAATCTATAATGAAAATGCAAAAGCCAGCAACCAACATAGGTTTACAATATTTTTTTTTCCAGTATTTCTGAAAGGATTTCATTCTTTGGCACTAAATAAACTGCAGGTGACTATATTAACATGCGCAACGTATCTCTTATGTTAATTAGATGAGATGGTTAATATATCTTATATGTAAAGTGCATTTAAATTCATGGTAATACACATATTACATTAGCAAACCAATTTTTATGTAATTTAGCTGCATTGTTATGCCAAATATGAAGCGCTGTGCAACTGGGTTTAGCCTGTTGGCCAACTAAAACAAATGACCACATTATCTGGCACACACCAACATTGGGTTTCCCTGTCGGACGCCGTGCAATCAAGTATACATAATTGTGCGCCATAATTAAAGCCACAAATGGTGTACTTTTGAATTTAGCCGTGTCAGGAAAGAAATGAAATAAAATAATAACAACAACAGCAACACACATTTGGACCAACACCAGTTATTTATTGCACTTATGTGCGTCTGTTCACGCACTGTGGGCCAATATTAAAGAGTATAAATTACGTTGCGGGCACTTACTGTAAAGTTTTATGTTGCCATCCATGTCGCCACGAGGATTTTTGGCGACACATTTGTAGTTGCCATAATCGGTGCCCTCCACATTGGTAATCGTCAGCCGCATTGTCGCCTTGTACGATGGATGGCCCGGAATCGTTTCGGTTCTACAATGAAGCGAACAATAACAAAAACAATTGTAGTAATAACATAAATATAAACAATAGATTGTTGTGTACACACAAAAAGGTTGCAACAGCAGCATAATTTGAGCAAGTTCAATGACAGCAATTGCGCCGTGCCTCGCTATAGGTCAGTGGCGAGTGGCGTAGATTCAATGAGATTCAATCAGGGGAATCAAGGCCAAGGTGAAACTGATAAGCGTTGTCTCTGGCCAATTAGGTCTAATCAGAATGCGACCCGGCACCATGCGCACAGTGGTCACAAAACGATAATAAAACAGGGTGTTGTTAATTTTTGGACAATTATTACTTAATCATAAATCTAAGATTTTAACATAGTGCACTTGGTGCTATTAAAAAACTTGAATTATTATAACAATAATTATTATAATTCATTTTTTAAATAGCTTAGTAATAATATTAACTACATTATATTTATAACAAAATAAGCATGGATGTAAGGGAAGATAATTTCACAAATTAAGTAAGTTACTTTAACTTTTAAAGCCAGCAAATTAAAGAAAGAGATAATCTATTTAACTGTTATATTTTTTGTTTTAGTTGGTTGCAGTGTGGCAAGCGTTGCGATGAAGACTGACAGGCAGCCAGCGCTGCTCGCCGCCGGCTAGGCGAAGCCAGAGCCAGCGTGTCGGCTTATGCTGTGGCTATGGGCAGTTATTGTTGAACGGAGCAACATGCTGAAGCTCAGCCTGATTGCCTGGCTGTTGTGCTCGCTGACATGGCGAACCACGCCCACCAGCTGCCGTCAGACGCGAACGGCGCCCAGCATTCAGGAGCTGCTGGCTAATCAACTACAGAGCTACATGGACACCAAGGCGCGTCCGTGCGAAAATTTTTATCAGTATGCCTGCGGTAATTGGCAGTTGCAGCAGGAGGAGCACACACAAAACACACCACATTCACAACACCAGCAACAACCACAACAACAACAACAACAACAGCAACCACAACGGCAACCACAACAGCAACAGCAACAACGGCAGCAACAGCAGCACCGGGAACAACAGGAGCAAATACAACCAAGCGATACATTGGCTGTGCTGGACTATGCACTGAATCGCCAGCTGGAGCAACTGCTGCGACGCACGGGCAGCAATGAGAGCAGTGCGGAGGAGCAGCAGCCTCAGCTGGTGGTCCAGGAGCAAATGCGTAACTATTATCGCGCCTGCAAGCGCCTGAAGCCGTACAATCTGAAAAAGTATTTGCAACTGCTGCAACCGGGTAACGGAACAAACTGGCCACTGCTCAGTCGCAGCTGGCAGCCGGAGAAGTTCAACTGGCTGGCGACAATTGGACGCTTGCGTCTGTACGGGCTCAATGGGGTGCTGCTCAAAGAGCAGGTGTTGCCGCGTTGGGATGACTCCAGTAGCTATAGCCTTTATCTGGATAAGCCCAGCATGATGGAGACGGCGCCGATGGGTGAGGGTGCCATGATAGAGCTACTCCTGGACATTGGACAGACGAAACGTGTGGCCAACGAGCTGGCCCGCCAAGTGGATAGCTTTGAGCGGCAGTTGCATCGACTGCACGAGCTGGAGGATGACGAGGGTCCCAAGGAGATGCAACTGGGCTATTTGGCTGAGTTTATGCCGCAACTGCAATGGCTGCCATACATGCAACAATTGCACGCAACAGCAACAGACGGCAACGAACTGGATCTCCTCTCCACGCTCATCATCCAAAATTTACCCTATATGCGCGCCTTGGATGAGCTGCTGCAGCGCCACAAACCGGAAGCAATTTGCAATTATATAATGCTCAAGTTGCTTGCCTTTCTCAAACAGGAGGGTCCAGCGGAAATATCCCGTGTTGAGTGCATGGCCAGCCTGAGACGTGCCATGCCCCTGGCAGCGAGCTGGCTAATTGGCCAGCGATTCCACGAGTCCAGCTTTGAGCCGCCGGTGAATGATTTGTTTAACCGGCTCAAGCAGCACTTTGATGAGCTGCTCATCGCGAATCGGCTGCAGTTGCAGCAGCCCATTGTGCAGGTGTTGCGCGAGAAGTTGCAAGCAATGCGTCTGCAATTGGGCTACGTTCAGCTGAATGACTCCAGCTATGTGGAGGATTACTATGAGGGGCTACAGTTGAGTGCGCACAGCTTCTATGGGAATCAGCTGGCGCTGCTGCGACTGCGCGTCGAGCGGAATCATCAGCTGCTGCTTGAAGGCGGCCAGTCGGATGCGAACAATGTGAGCTACCTGATGGAGCATTGGTTGAGCAGCAGCTCATCACCGTTCTATGTGAAGCCGAGGAATCTGGTATTGGTGCCCTATGGCCTGCTGCAGCTACCCATTTGGCATCGCAACATGAGCGAATTGCAGCAGCATGCGACACTGGGATTTGCGTTGGCCCATGAGCTAATCCATGGATTCGATAGCTCGGGCATTGACTACGACAGCGTCGGTAATGTTATGGGTCCCAGCGAGGAGATATCGGCCAATGTACGCTTTGTTCAGGGTCTCAATTGCATGCAACAGCAACTGGCCACCGGCTCCAGGTCGCTCAACGAGAAGCTGGCCGACTATGAGGCACTGCGTCTGGTTTATGAAACATTTTTTGGCGAGGATATGGTAATTGAGCGGCATGAACCACGTGATCCTCTGCTACCGCAGTTCAGCCAGCGCCAGCGCTTCTTCATCAGCTATGCGCAGTTCTTCTGCGGCAAGTTGCAGAGTCTCAGCTTACATGCCCAGCATCTGGAGCATGCTGTCGATGAGCTGCGGGTGCTGCAAACCCTGGCCAACTTCGAGGAGTTCGCCCGAGAATTTGGATGCGAGAGACGCAACAAGATGCAAGCAAAGCAAAAATGCAGAGTGTGGTGAAAAGCAATAAGCTAAGAAAAAAAAAAAATATGATGGAAAAATAATTTAGTATTTAATTCAAGACAAAGATAATACTATGAACAATGTTAAGAAATTATAAAATATTTTTAGATATAATTTATTTTACATAAAATGGTTCCTTTTGTTATATAAAAGATATCTCACATTCGTATTTCAATTAACATATATTTAACAATGCCAGCAGTAGAAATATAAAATGTTGATAATATTAATAAAATATTTGTAAATTAGATTTCGTCAAAATGTATTTAACTTGTTTGTTTCATTGCGAAGAACTTCTTTTCCTACAGGATTTTTACCACAATCGACACTTTTGAGCCGGATGCATATTATCGAGTCCTTGGCGGCAGTCGTGTGTCTCCGCAAAGGCTGAGAAGTTGATCAACAGTTGCCTCAGACGCATCTCATCCGGATCGTGATCCTCAAATTCAGTTGGCGCAGCATTGCCACAAAAGAATTGTGCGACATTCAGGAAGAAGACCTGCTTCAGTGTCAAATTTGTGAAACTGGGCTGTGACTGGCTGAATTTGGAGTCACGATCAAAGTAGACATCATAGGCAAGACGTATGCCAGCTATGTCCGCCTCGCGTTCCCTCAGATATTCGGTTTTATTTTGATTCAGGCAACGCATTCCCGCTTTATAGCGACTTGTATTAATGATCTGCTCACCCCTCTCATCGAAGTTGCCGTGGGCATCCATGGCCAATCCAGCAGATTCGAAACCGTGTATAAGCTCGTGGCCGAGAACGAAACCCAACAAACTAATCTTGAATATATCGTGTGCGTCATGGTCGAAAAAGGGCTCCTGGAGAATGCCAAAGGGTACAATGATTGTATTCTGCCGGACCATATAGTACGGTGCCGAGCTCATGCCTGTATCCGAGTCCGACATAAAGAAGTAGCTGCTCGCTTCAAGCGGACTGTCCAGCTGGTCTAGCCAGCGACGGGAGCGGAACTCCAGCAAACGCAAATGATTCAAGGCATAGTCACGATCATCAACCAGTTGCAAGTCTGCATAGAAGCGTGTTACAAAGTTGGAGTGATCTGCACTCCTTGGCATATTGCCAACATTGATGGTCATGCTGCGCATCTTGGCTCGCAGCAGTGCCAGCTGAGCGGGCTGCAGGCGCAGATGATTCACATCTAGCTTCTTGAGGAACTGTTTGCGCAACAGCTCAAAGAGCTCCACGACATCCGCTTCAAGCTGTCGCACCTTGTCGGAGCCAATTAAACGCTGCTCATAGATCAAATTCGTCGCCAGCTCCATGTTGCGTCGCACATCCTGAACGCATGCAATGGGCAAATTGCTGTCCATGGTCTCCGCCTGCAGATGCGCAACAAAGCGCAACATAATGTAGTTGGCTAATACCTCACGATCAAAATTGGCGACCATCTGGTTTAATTTCAATAAATATTCCGCATTTTCCACATGCAATACAAGATCGGCAGGTATATTGCGACCAAGCAAGATTTGCAAATATTTCCGCCATTGTCCGCCAGACCGTAGCTCCAGGTGCCGCAGGGTCAACTCCTCATACAACTCCTCATACGACTCGTTATCCATTTGGGCCAACTCACGCACAGCGGACTCCAACTGCACTACTTGTTTCGCCAGAGACCAAGCTCTCCTGTTGTGAACGCCCAGCATGCGTAGCGTAGCCCAGTGCAGAAATTTCCTCAGGCGCTGCGACTCCTGCTCGAAGTAGGGCTTTTTAACGTATATTGAGTATTTGCTGCTGTCGTACAGATCGGGCCGCACATTCAGCTGGAAGAGCACATTCTCCAGCCCGTAGCGTTGCAGACGTGCTAATGTTTCCATCCAATGGAATTTGCTGCTACCCCAGACATCCGATCGGCGCTTGAACTGCGGCCAGGCTATTTGGTCATTTGGTGGCACCAGCTCCAGATAATGTTTGGATGAGCGCGTCGATAGCTCTGCTAGGCTACAGGTCTGATAGAAACTCAAGACCTTGGCCTCCACACTGTTTGGCGGAACTGAACCATTCTGTTGCTCTTGTTGCAGCTTAGTCATAAGAGTAACCAGATTGCTGTTAACCTTGTGATCAATGAGGCCAGTTATCTCAATAAAGTCATCATTCTCGTGCACCTCTCCCCACTTGCCACACGCGTATTTGTAGTAATCATCGCACGCGGCAACACTCACGTTCACATAACTAAGTATCTGATTCAGTAGCTTAGTATTGGGATTAGTTGTGTCAGGATGTTTTGTCTGACACCGGACACCTGACAGACACCATAATATTATTAATATAAATCGAAAATTGCGACAACTCGATGTTGGTGTCGGCATTGTCATTAACGAACTGTCTGCTCCGCTCGGCTGTTTTTTCGATTTGAGCTGAGCAGCTGATCTATAATCAGCAAATATATATACTATATAATAAAGATTGTCTCAGTTTATTTTCGTAGAGAGTGCAGTTAGACAAAATAAATAGGGTGTTTTATTAGTAAACCCCGTAAGGTAAATTCACAGATAAGCACAACAAAATATAGGTCAAAAGTCGTGCCAAATGGTTACTCTGCGGAACAGTATCAGTATTGCTTTTTTATTGTAATTTTAGTCTTATCTCATTGATTACCATTTTCTTAATAATATTTATACATCTGAATTTTTAAACAAACCAAACAACTAAGAGTAGTCTAAAAAATGCATTTGTCAATACATTGAATTTGCGCAATTTCTTCGATGAAATAGAAAAATATCGATCTTAGATGAAACATAACAATTTCCTCAGGCTTTTGTTGTGGAAATAAAATCGTATATAAAAGTACTTAAGCATCCATATTGTGCTCTAGTAATTTTATTAAAATTTGAATGAGTTTCTTTAATATTAAAATAAAATTGAGATTTTTTAAGTAAACAAAATAATTCAGAGCATTGTGGAAAATTATAATTAAAACAATAAGGGCGATTATTTTTATAAAATATTTCAGCCAAAGCACTTTTTAAATGTTATAGAAACTACAAAAACTTCGATTATATAGCTTTTGGTCCTGTTCAGCAGCCAGCTGACTTAAGTATCGTATTCAAATATTTGTATGCTCTTCTTTCCTGTACAACACTGTTGTCCTCAATCTTTTATTGTAGTTCTCAATCTCTGTGTCACTATCTTAATTATATATGTTGCAGATATGCACAATACTATTAATAGAAAATTAGATCAATTCGTACTGGTAACGTTTTTTGCGACGCGACTGTAACAGCGACCCGCATGTAATAAACAGCTGATCGACGCGCCGACCCAAAAAGGCAACTCTAACTTCAGAGCAACTGTGCGTAGTGACGCCCACGCTAATTGGGCGCTTTTTCTGCAATTGCATACGGGCGCAATTCTTATTGAGAATAATTTGGCGGCATCGGTATCTTAAGTCCCGTTTTGTTAAAATTTAATTAAATAAATTAACAAAGAGAATAGTGAAAAGTGCGCTCACACCAAAATTGTACATCTTCCAACACGCGGCGGCTGCATTAACCAAATAGTGACAGGACGATTACACCAATCAATCAAATTGTGATCGCTTACAGTGAACCAGTGTCCTTCCCTGTACTTGTTCGATCTCGTCCAGAGTATTGCAGCCGTTAACGATTATTCTGTTGTTAATCTGTTGGTTGTACAGGAGGAATAATTTTTGAAGCCCCTGACGCAGTATCTATAGAGCGCACGTTGATCTAAAGCCTCTCCAAAGGCGGATCAGCCCCGAAGTACCGATCAAGACAGTGGAATGTAGGGCGCAAACTGCAACATCTTAATCGCATGGAGTGCGCCCACTTAATAGGGTAAAGGCATTGAATATCAGTCCTTACAGGTTGGGCGGGTTGTTTTATTCCGTTCCTTTAGCACTCTGTCTACTATTTTTAGTTATGTGACACGGCAGCTTACTAGGTAGCAAAGCACCCACCCCACTTTCCCTGAGTATGCCTCCAGTTTGCTGCACACTAGAACGTGTTCGTTACAACATTTATTTTATAAATTATAAAAAAGCTTTGCATAGTTTTGGTTGTTGGAAATTTGTCAAAATCTTTCTCCTTCTCTTTCGCAATTCCTCTGTCTCTCTTTCCGACGGTTTCTCTTTCTCCGTCTCTTCTTTTTCTATAATCAAGTATAAATCAAGAATTTTTTTGATGCCCCCATAAAAACACAATATTATCAATGTTTACAAAAATTAACGAATGTAAATCCCTAATTAAGAAAAATATGACTACGTCAATCATATTTACATACATGCATATATATAATATAACTTACTTGTACTTTGCTGACTCGGTTATCATTTGTTCATTCTCGCGTGTCCAATAATTGAGCGATGTGGGATTTGCCTCAATGAAGCATTCTAGCGTGACATTGAAGCCCATGGGAATCCCAACCAGCTGATGGGGTATCCAGACCATTGGCGAAACTATAATGCAATTTGAAGCATTAAATTATGTGTTTAGGTATCGATTGAATCATTTCACAACTTACAGTCAACGCTGACTTTGATGCGCTTGGAGACGCTGGGAGGCACTCCATTTGAGGCAATACAGAGATAAGCACCCATGTGCAGGCGAGAGATGCGCTCGAGTTCCAATGAGTCCGTCTCCAGGTCATTCACTGAAACAATCAGCATTGCAATGGAGTCTAATATTTTATGCGAATTGCCTTGCAGCTGGACTCACCTTCGAGGGTCTTGTTGATGACAATTTTATGGTTGTCATCTCGTTTCCATTTGATGGACGGCTCTGGGCTGCCTTTCGCCTTGCAACGCAGGGTGACATTATCGCCCTCGCGCACAATGACATCACTGGAGGTCAGCGCATCGTCAATGTTTGGTGGCACTGTACAAACATAAAATGTAAAAACAAAAAAACCGGTCGTGGGGTAAGAAAATTGGTATTGTTATTTCTGCAAGGCTAAACATAAACTGAAAGCGAGCAGTGCTTGATTTAAATGCAAAAACTTTTGCATTTTGGCAAATATCGTTGCCAAGAAAGTGGAAACAGCTAAAGCTGAAGAAGTCAAACAAAGCGTGCAATCCACGAATCAAAAATACACTTTTCGATTCTATAAATCCACTCCATATAAAACTGATTATATATATACTAATATATAATATAATCATCCACCAAGCTCTTAATTGAATAATGACGATCTCGTGTACTTTGAAAGAAAGGATGCTTTTCTTAAAGCAAGTTTTGTCAGCTATTCACCGCAAATATGCAACATTTTTTGAGAAACTCAATACTAACCTGTTTTAAAAACAATTCGCAAACAAATAAAAAGCTAAGTAAAGCGAAACAACAATCATGGCCAACAATTCGACAAAGTTAGGTTGGACTTTTGGGAAGTGTAGAAAAAAGCATTTCACGCATTGTTGACTTTGACGCGCTGATTCAACTTTGTCCCAAGAGATATTTTAGTTTAAGCCTAATTAGCTTTGCGACAAGTCTTTGGCCTGGCTAACTTTTTGGGCGAGTCTGTTAATTTAAAAATCGATGCAGCAACCTTCATCAAATTGTCATCAGCCTTGAGGGACACCGTTGCCTTCTTGCTTTCAATTGCTGGCTGAAACGTTTCTGTCAAACCCTTTTTTTTCTCCTAACTTTATTTTTGACCATCGGTATGCTTTGCCCTTCAAGACTGAAAATCTGTAATGAAAAATCTATGCAAATCAAAACGTACAAAGCCAGAGGCCATGGATTTGGAGTCAGACGAGCGGACAGACGGTAAACGGACAGACAGGCGGACAGACAGTTGGCTAGCTGGACATATGGACCGGAGCTGTCGTTGCCGCTGACAGACGCTGCAGTTTGTCTCATTTCATATTCCAAACGGTGCCTGTAATCAAAAGATATCGCATGCAATTTTTTCATTTGGGTTTAGGCCCGAATAGGCCTGTGAGTCACGTGCCCGACGCGTTTAGTTGTCGTCTGACATTTGACGCCTTGGCAGTCATCTCGTTGCCTGACCTCCAATAAACAATGAATGCTTCAAGAGAATTTCAATACTTAAGCGCGTAACTTTGCATCGCTGATAACTCAAAATACATAGAAATTATTAAATATCGAATTATCAATTTTTCTGTATTCCTGAACAATCTTATGCAACTTAAGTCCCCAAGCTTAGGTCTTACTTTTAAGTAAAAGTATTTCATTTAAATGAATTGTGCTTAACTGAACCAAATAAGAATTTATAAAATGTGTATCAGTTTCATTAAAAGTCTCAATTAAATCTTTGAAAATTAACGCAGCTCCGCCTAAGGCTGCTTCGGGCGCATTCAAACTGGTTACATCCTTACCTTTCGGTCACATAGCCATTGGGGACATGGCGCATAAGACCAAACTGTAATTAAAAGTTCCAATTACTTGAACTTTTTCTATGAGCTGTAAACTTTTGTCTTTTAGCTGCTTCGATTCGCCAGCCCCATAATGGCCGGGACCTTTATGAGCCAAAAGTGAGAGAATAAAAAAGTTTGCTCGAACCGTTTGCTGTGCTATTAATAAACGCTTGATGTGCTAATCGCCGAGCTGGACATAAGCGCAGCGAATTGCTCCTTGGACAGCTGTTGCCCTCCCTATTTGACATATTAGTTTCTTTATTGATATTTAGCAGCTGGCGACATAAGAAAAGCTAGAAAACTTTTCTTCGCCACAGACGTGATGGCTCATATATTGTTTTTCTTTGAAAACTTTTCACATACAAGCTGGAAATTTAATTAGCCAAACTAAATCCCATGTACAAAGTTTGATTTTAAGACTTGTGACATTTTGTGTGCCTCATAAACCAGCCAAACAACGTTTATTCAATTTATAATTACAGTTTACAGTTCACAAAGTTAATACTCTTTGCAACACATTCTAATACCCGAGGCAACATAATGTGGCAAATTATTTAATTGCCGTCTCCGCTTCCAAAGTTTTTCAGTGTCCCGATAGCAACCTGACCTCACCCAGCCGCCTAACTATCTAACGAGCTGCAATTAGTCTTCATATCCTTAACGCACAGAAACACCTACCAGGATACACAGACTAGGCGAGTTTATCATGCAATGCATACATTTTTGTTGACCAACAACTTTGCAAGTTATTTAGTAAATGTGAATTTGAAATATACTTTTTGCACGCTTTAGTAATTAGCTTGTAATATATATATTTTGTCTGTCTCTTGATATGCCATAACCATAATTATAACTCATGTTATTTTAACGTTGTAGAGATTATTATCCTGTATTCAAGACCTAGACTACATATGTATGTTATGGAAATGCTTACATATGTATATTATTTACTATATAATTGTATAAGCACGTGAGATTAATATAATTCAAGCCAATTGTTGATGCCAAAATATTCAATTGTGCAGTCTTTTGATCATTTAGATACAAAAGTAATAAATTTACGAGCATGTGTGTTTTTTTCAGTTGAGTCTATGCTCAGAGATGCAGTGTTGCACATAACTCAGATGCAGTGCACTGTTTGCCCCTTGCCTTGGGAATGTCAACGTTGTAATTGAATTTAATAAATTGCCTCATTATGTGAGTAGAAATTAAAAATTATGCGCCAACAGAGTCAACATTGTGCAGAGCTCGTTATTGTTGTTGGCTGTGGCAACATGTTGTTGCATTTGTTTTGCATTTTGTGCGGTCATTTGGTCGACTTTTGAGTTGGGGATTTCCCCCCCAAATTGCGCACGCTCTATTCCCTGGGGCGCCGCAAAGCATGCAACACAACTGCTGTTGCCAGTTGGGGCCGCATTTAAATGCATTTTGTGTGCGTGGCTCATAAATTCAAACGCGTTTAATGTTTGTTTTTACCGTCCCGCCATTTTAATATTTCGTGCTTTTGGGCTCGTGTATATTTTATTTCATTTGCCTCGTTTCGAATTTGGCGCTTTCTGTTTGGCTCAGCAAATTAAAAACACAAATGTTGCTCCGAAATGTATTTATTTATTTACTCGTGTGCCCCAACACATTCCAAATATACTTTTGCCGCTCTCTATTTAGCCGGAAAATGCAACAATTTAATTTAATTATATTTGCTGCACAATGTATAATTTTTTTCACTACTTAAATTGTTAAATTGAGTGTCCTTCTATGGCTTGTTGCATAGAACTCTTTCCAACAATCGTTTAGTCATTTTTTTTTGTTTTTGTTCTGAATGTTTTGGTAAACATTGTGCGTCATTTAATTTTGTTTTGCTTTTAATTGGATTTGCTAAGTAAATTAAATGCATTTCATTTGATTCCGTTTTGCTATGTTTATCAATTTTAAATTTGTGTTTATAGTCGACTGTTAATTTATTTGCTATTTATTGGAGTAAAGGGGATAACAAATTACAAATTTAATTTAATACTAAGCAGAGTCAAAGTCATTTTTGTCCCTAGGTTTGTGCTGTGATCAACCCACTTGTTGCTCAAAAGATTACCAGACTAGGTCTTGTTCAAATTTATGCTATTAGAGATTTAGTTAAGTTCTGACTATAGGGTATCTCGCAATCGAGTTTAATATGAAATATATGAAATACAAGCTCACATTTGATTTTTAAATTGGCTTAACTTATTTACTCAACAAGCTTTCAAATGAACACAAATTTCCATTTGAATTTTGAATCGATGCATAAAGTAAATGAAATTGTAAACCAAAGCCAACTATACATTATTTTCTAGGGAGCTAAAAAAAAGTTTCTAATATGGAATTTAACACTTCACCTTTTTATGCAACAATTGGACTTTCAGAATACAATTAATATAGAACTGTATAAAAATAAAAATTTATTGAGGGATCGTCGCCACAGCAAATAATAATACTTTGTGTTAAATTTACATTTTTATAATAAAGCACATTGGCATTGTCTCTCCCAAAAGCTTAATTAATAGTGTTTCACTCTTTTTTAACTATTACCAAATATTCCATTAACAATATTTGAGTTTTTCATTGAAATATTTTAACTTTTGGCTGCAAGCATGTGAATACAACGACACGACTACGGAAAGATCCAGTTGATTGAATCGCTCGTTTTTCAATAAAAACGAAAATAAATATGAAAAGGATTAAATGGCGCACGGGGCTTGCGGTAAACAAAGTTGACACATCCAAAAAAAAAAACAAAATAAATGGAAAGGGTAACTACAGCAATTGAGCGATACACAAGTTGAGGTGCAACATACGCTTGGAGATTTGGCAATTTTCAGTATGCATTGTTAATAGTTTGGCTATTCATCGTTTATTTTTTCCACAACGCCCATTTCAACGGATGGGTGCCCTTGGCTTTGGGGCAATCGGAAAGTTGGCCTATAAATCTAATAAAAATGCAAGCAAGTTTTCAATGTCGTGGGAAGTGCAAGAATTTCGCACGAGATCCGCTTTTCAAGTTGACAAATAAACATCATCCGGTGGACAAACATAGAGCACACTGGACACCAGGGCGTGGGTGTGAATGTAGATAGGGATGTGGATGTGGATGTGGATGTGGATGTAGGCAACAGACGTTTTGCGGCAGTCACATAAATCAGTTTTTGTGGCAAAACTTGAAAAATATGTGCGCAAACAAATGGCATCCAAGCAGAGTCGGCTGCAAAACTGAACACTGCGCCATGCAACAGTTTGGACATGGACCAGTGGCACGGACAGCGACTGGGAAAAGCGACGGGGTCTGCCTCGTACACATGCAAATGTGCGACAACATACAGACAAGGCACATATGCTGTACGTGGCAGCATTTCAGTTTAGACTTTTCACAACGGAAAAATTCAAGGAAATTACTTTAAACAAAAAATCCAATAATAATTAGTTCAAGTCGATTGGGTTGTCACAAGCTCTCATTTAATTCGACGGATAAGCAAAAATAATTTGAATATGCATATTTTACTAGCTAAATAATAATGCTTTGAGTTTTTGTTTATTTTTTCTGTGTTGCAAGCTTTAAAAAACAGCTAATATACCCCTAGCCTTGCATGAGAGCTAGTACAAAAATGGCTGTGGCATATTTTAAATTTTTACTTTTTTTCGTTGATAATTTTTTGTGATTTTTGCTTTTTTGCCAGCTGACCAGCGACCAAAGTTGTCCTATTTTTCCCCGGTAAATTTGCCTTACCCCGACTTTTGCCACATCAGCATGTATGTGTATGTATGTATGTAGAAGATAAGTGTAACCATCGTCGGTAGGTTTGTGTGCCTAAAAAAATTGCACAAAAAAAAATCACAAAAACGAGATTGCAGAAAATTTTGTGAAGCTGCTGCTGCCGCCGTTTTGGTCACGACACGTCGAATTGCCTGAACACGCATGTGGTGCGTGTGAGGCGTGTTATTTGAGCATTTTACAACACTCAAGCGTGCTTAACGGCTTTTTGAAAGTGCTATCAGGGAGCGCAGCACAAACAAAAAATGTTGCACAAAAAATACAACAAAATCTATATGTATATACATAAAAATGTGTAATCAGGAATATTGCAACGCTGCGTAAACGTGAAACGCTTAGCTTTACAAACATACTTATGTATATAAATACATACATACATACATATGCACTTATGTTTGTACTACGCAATGTAATGGAAAGCACGGGTATCACATAGGCAACAAGAGACAGGTGGGACAGTTATGCAAATTGCTAAAATACACCTTTGCAACAGATTTTTAAGTTTTTTCTCAACACTTTTTTGAATTCAACTCAAAAGATACCATAAAGATACTATAAAGACAATTAATGCCCCCAAACAGAATCTAAATGTTATTTAATCTCCATTTACCTTTTTTATGAGACTAACACTGTTATTATAAAATGCACTAAAATTCATAAATCAAAAAGTCTATCTATAAAAGTCTATCTCGAAAGAAAAGGAAAATCAAACTTTGAAAAGTCAAAAAAAATCTTTAAATTTATAAATAAATGCAAAAAGTAAACAGTTTTAATTGCAAAATCAGTAATCAAAGAATATTTGCTATCCGTTAACGTTCAGTCTCATGCTGATATGTGATAATATTTATCTACTATCTGCTGCCTGAACTTGTCACAAAGATTGTGCTTGCCACACATCGCTGACTGAAATTCCAGGAGAGAGTCAATGACTATTGCATTGTCGTCCATTTCCCAGTTGGCCAGACACATGTTGCAGGCAGCCCAGGGGGCGCGCACACACAAATACAACTGCAACAGTTCATTCTAAAATGTCAAATGTCTTTGAGTGTGTGTGTGTGTGTGTTTGTTTGGGTGTGGCCGACTGAGGTGTGAATGTGAGAGGCAGCATTTGAATTTGCAATATTTAAAGCATACTTCTATGGGCAGAGTGGACAACACAGACCTGAGTCAAAGTCCAATGTTTGTTTGCCTCAATAAAGTGCTTTGTATGGAATTTAATTGTATGTTGACTAAAACAAGCCTAAGCAGCTGTGGTTGGGACTGCGTGTTCCAAGGATGGAGGAGAGGCGAGGGGGATTGGACGTCAACTAATACCTGGCAATAGTTTGTTTGGCAAATGAAATGAAATATGCAAGGGACATCTGTCCAAGTTGCGACGAGTTGTTCATGTAACTAGAGGCGCACGCCAGAACAAATAATTCAATGTCAGCCATGCTGACAAAGTGTACTCACACACACCCACACACACACACACACCCACACACACACACTCACAAGCACATAGAAATATACACACACGATCTCACTTACCGACAACTTTGACAAAGCCATATTGGGTTTTGGCCGTCACCGTGTTGATTTGGCACATGTAGCGTCCCATGTCCTCTTCCTGAACGTTGTTGATGTGCAGAAACCAGGTGCGATGTTTGTCGTGCTTATCGTGCGTCACGCTAATCCTCGGATTACGCGTTATCACATGATTGTGCACCGTCAAAATAGCCGACTGCTCGAAGTGCATCCACGCCACCTGCAACAGAAACAATTTTGACTTTTATAAATCTATTTTTAAGTTATGCTTAAGGCCGTTTATCACGCCAAAAGTATCAAATGTTAATTTATAAGCAGCTGACAAAAATGTCGCCATTCGTTATTGCTAAACTTCGTCTGCCATCATCATCAATTTTTATGAAGGATTAACGACAAACGATGTCGTCCGGGTCCGTTGGTCAAATTGCCAAAGTTCGCGTCACATGTGACAACAGCTGCCGTCGCAAACTTTACTGCCTTCGTGCGTCATCAGGATGCGCATCCTGGACGGCAGCAACCGCTCCATTTCTGTCGCTTATGCAATAGTTTCACACAGAACAACCAGCAATTTATGCAAATTTAAGCGAACAGAGAACATTGGTAAGACGTGCTAAATGTAAAAATAAAAAATATAAGCAGCCCACCATTGTCTACTCTTTCTTTCGCCGCGTCGATGCCATTTCAATGATAAATTCGAGAGCACACACAAAAGAGACAGCAGCGGCAACTCAACAGCAACGACAAAAACAACAACTTTTAAAAGAAGTAAATAAAAAGGGGGTAGTCCCCCATCAAGATGACGAGTACGAAACGCTAATGTTGGCTCTGCACAAATAGCAGAGGCGTAGCAAAGGGTGCGGAGTATATTTGCTAATATGGCTTTATTACAAAATATAATATAATATAGCTAGAGATTAAATACTTAAATGAACCGAACTTCACTTTTCCAAAATTATATTTTGTTTTTCAAAAAATAAAGTTACTGAATTCCAACTAAAATAAATACGAACAAATAATTTGGGTTTATTTAGTCATTAAATTTTACAGATAAACAATTTACTACTTTTCTAGAGATGTCTGGTGAACAACAGAAAAGTAACATTCATATTTTCAGAATGTTTCCTTTTTTAAACATAATATTTAATAATACTTGTATATTTATTATCTCTTTATTGCATTGATATTAATTTGTTTTTTTTTTATCTAATTTTCATCTAAACTCTTCAAGCTCTTTAAATGATTACAAAGTGCTTTCAGAGGAGGGCAAAATATGGATTACCCTTAAGTCAGCGGAAAACAACACATTACTAATTATTTATTTGGTCATAGACTACGCACCAAGCGCTATGATTGATATGCCGCGGCTATCACTCACAAGGGGCCAACTCGACATCAGACTGCACTTAACTTGGCCGAAACTTTCACTAGAAGCTTTTACATCGTGTCTGTTTTCGTTATGCTCCTCTTCGAGGCCACCTCTGTTGTGGCGCGCCCGTCGATATGGTTGGGGAATGTGGAGCGAGGTCGAATTGATACGGGGATAGCTCCCCCTGCTTATAGCATTGCCGACATAGTGTCAGGCAGCATAGACAGATATCGGTTAATTTTTCAATGTCTGGAATGAAAACGTGCGACAAGCTAACAAAATAAAATAAACCCCTTGGCGTCTGTTTACATTGGTTCGTTGTCTGACTCTTTGGCATCTCGACTTGAATAAAAATCAAGCAGCTGTAGTTTGCTTAAGTAGTTCTCAGTTCTACTTAAGCTAACGCCTCCATCCTCCCTTGAAAAACAACAAAGTGTTATATTAATGAAGCCACGTTTATCAACCGAGTGAGGGTAAAGAGTTCCAACCAAGTGGCAACCAGGACAAGCCATATGCAAAATCAATAAAACTGCATTAGCGCTCAACTTGGCAAAGCTTTTAAAGCGTCAGATGCCAAAAATGCATGCAGACTTACACACACACACACACACACGCACACTCATTAATATCCAGATGGTCGGACATTTTAAAGTGTTGGGCACAAAATTTGCTGAAAATTCGCTGCATTTGCATTTCACAATTTGGTAGTTTTTGAGGTCATTTGAATGAAATTAATTAGGCTCATGTAACGCCGGCGAAAAAGTTGAAAAGCCAAACAAAATGGACATTAGCTCCCCTCCACTCAATCCACAACACCTACATTTGCCTAGTCAAAAAATACTGTGCAGATTTTGGGGCATGAGTGGTTCGTTGCCGGTGGTTCGAGTGTGTGATATTTGGCTTAATAATATTCGGTTGCAAAATGTCAGCGAAAGTCAAGGCAAAGTTGACGCCGCTTTGGGAGGGGCTGTGACTTTTTAATAGGCTTTCCATCTGCCATTAAAATTTAACGCATATTTAAGCCCATTTATAGTTGCAACGTCCTTCCCAAGGATTACAGGGGGCCTGGCTAAACGTAGCAGTTGAGATCCCCACATTCAGACTGACATTTGAGCTCGTCTCGCGAACGACTCAGCTGGCTCAGACTGCATGAATCTCAATTTAGACTTTGCCTAATTTAACTTATGCCAATGGACTACAATGGGGCACACAGTTGTGGATACAAATTGCTCGTTTGCTAAGTGGACAGAGCGAAGACTCGGCGAAGGCAAACGTTGCTTGAAGTTCATGTTTAACTAATGAATAGAAAGTGCTTTCTGCAATAAGGCTTGTCACGACATTTGGCTGGAAAATAGTTATATTTAAAGCAGCAACCATCCGTGTGACAAACTCACACGATAATAATAGGAAATGTTTTAAATATTAACTCCAAAATGTTCTATTGTAAGATAAACTAAATGTTAGAAATATTAGAGCATGTTTTTAAAATGTGTCTTTCTCAGCTATATAGTTTATTTTTGTACGTCCCAAAAAGGTCATAACTTTTCATTAATTCTTATAAATATTATATTTATATTGCACCTAAACTAATTTAAAATGTCACAACAATTTTAAATATGTAAACATACAGAAATATTGACTTAGAGGGTAATTTTCTATCGTTCAGCTTTCAATTATAATTTGCTTGCTTTTACAATTCCAAATGTTATAGCAAATGGACAACACTGAAAAACAATTCCAAACGGAATGTACAAAATGTAGATAGATAGATCAATGTTCAATGAATTCCTACAGTTATTTTGTTAGTAAACAGAAATCTAAGCAGAGATAAAAGGTATTTAAAAATATTAGCGTAAATTGAAATAGTTGTCGTGCTTTTCTTCACATAAATTACTTGTAAAGTTTCTAAGAAATGGGTACCTAAAGTTGGAATAAATATTAAAGTTTCATAAAGTTATTAGTTTTGCACGGAGTCTTGTATTCATAAAGAGAATAAGTATTTAATTTGAACAGAATTGAATTTTATTTGAATTTCATGATGTCATGTAACAAATTTAAATCTACCGGTAATCATAATATTCATCCTTATCAAAATAATCACCATATTCATTTTCTTCTGATGGGCAGCTATCTTTATTTTCCATTAATGTGTTTGCTTTCTGTGCATTCGATTTTGTCAAGGATTTATTGAGGACCATCAACTGTTTTTTATAAAAATTGAAACACTTACTATCGCTTTCTAAAAGGCTCCAAAGCTCAATAACACGTTCACTGATTTTTTCCTCAAGTTCTAATCGTCGTTTGTTATACGCTTGAAATGTATTATAAACGAAATACTTCTCTGAATAAAATTGTTCCGACAATTTGCTAACCCGAATTATCTCGTCAATGTGATTTTCATACTCTTCATTGCCGCGAAAGGATCCTTCTTTCGAATTGATAAGCCTTGTGAGCTTCTCAGTTAACTGATTATCTAGACCTTTGAGTAAGCTCTGTAAATGAACATTTGGTTATTGTTGCTCCAAATAATAAAAAAAAAACGCATTATTTTACTTCTGTTGTTGTAGTTGGAGATCCTTCTGTTGTTGTAGTTGTAGGTCCTTTTGTTGTTGTTGTACTATTAGGTTCTGTTGCTGTTGTTAGTGCAATTATAGTTAGAAGCAACAGCGCCAGTACATGCGAACTCCAGTTCCCGATCATGTTTCTGTTACCTTATTTTTTGCCAAGCTCGACTGAAGAGTGTGCTCCATAAGAAGCCCCTTTTATATCATCGCCAAGTGCAACTCATTATATAAAGGCATTTTTCTATTACGCTCAAGCTGATTAGGAGTGTCACGACCAAATAAATCTTCTAACATAGCCGCAGTGTAAAGTTTCGCAGCTTATGAATACTCTGTATTCAAGCGGTATGAATATAAAGTTTGAAATGTGCAAATTTGTTGTTGGTGATTATTTATTTATGTAAATTAATCTGTAAACGGGATTTCTCACATCTTTTTATGACAATTGGTTTATAATTAACAATAAGTAAAAACTTATTAACCTTTTACTTTGTTTAGACCAAACAAAAAATAATAAATGTACGAAAACAACATTTGTTATAATATATGTAAAAAAAAAGTATATAAAAACACTCGATGTTGACATTATTTCCCATACCGGGAATTGAACCCGGGCCTTCCGGGTGAGAGCCGGATATCCTAACCACTAGACAATATGGGAGATAGTCACAATAGCACCAACAACTATTAAATGCATAAGCTTGTCGTAAATTCTAAATATAATTAAGTAAGTTAAAAATATAATCATTTTTGTATATTTAGAATTCTAATTTTAATAAACAATGTCTGTGTAATAAATTTAAACTGTAACTGCAAATCTGATTATATTTTTCATTAGTAATAATGTCAGTAAATCCCAACATATTTTAGCCATTTTTGATCTGCTTCTCTGTTTAACTCTGAACTAAAATATATGCTCTTATAATTGGGAATGAAAATTTAAGCTGGAGTTCTGAGATTTGTGTATAGTTGGCTTTAAATCCATGCATACTTTTCCAGAATCACATGGATGCTGTCAGGACTGAAGCATATGCTAAAGGCGTAAATCGATAGACGAGACAGAGAATGGCCAATTTGCAATTTGCGTAATGGCATAACTTGATGTCTTTTGTTCTCACTTGGCCAGAGACTACACTAAATACACGATATACCAAATGAAGTCATAAAAATTTAAACAAAAACTACAAGAAGAAAAGCAGTACAAAAAAGAAGAAAAACTACAAAAAAGTCAACAACAACAACAACAACAACACAACTAAACTTATGCTCATGTTAGCCTTGTTGTTCTGCCTGGTTGTTTGTGTAGGCGTTGAAAATTGAAATACAAACAAGAGCATGACAGCATAAGAGCCGACAGTTTTGGCATGAAGCTAGCTGCTACTCAGCCAACTCAGGCAAATTGTTAATGGTAAATGGTAAATGGCAGAGCGACGCTCGAAATATTAACAATTTAAGCGTAAACGTGTTAAAGGAGCGTCGAAGAACTACGCGAGTTAATTTACACGCAACTCAAATATTTGCACGCCAAGAATAGCAGCAGTTAAAAAGAATTAAGATTCGAAATTAACCATTAGCATACCGAAGATGAAATACTCTGGTAGACGAAACTACGTCAACATTAAAACCATTAAGAAATGCAAATCTGCAAAGATCTCTTTGAATTCTCATTGGATTTTCAAGCAAAATTGATGTCAAATAACACATTACACAAACTCTTTGTTTAAAGTTTACTAAACCAATATTTATTAAAAATAAGAGCAAGTTAAGAATTTAAAAATCAATTGCTTAAAACTATGCTTTTAAATGAATATACCAAAGTATCTTTGTACAGTTCCAAGTATTTATTCAAATATAAATCAAGTCACATATTACAAATGTACTAGCTAAATAATTCAAACGATCAACTGCATATAGCCAACTAGAAGTCACCAGAAACTGCACTTTGGCCAACTTTATAAGAAAGTTTTTGTACCCACGGCCAGGATATAAAAATCAATTCCAATGTAACCTGCTGCCTGCTGCTTGCTGCTTGCTGGCTGCTGCCGGCTACGCAACTATTTTGCATGCAAAGTCACGTTTTATTGCAGCTACGCGTTGTTGCTGCTATTTTTGCTGGATTTTGTTTTTTTTTTTTTTTTGTTTTATTTGCCGGTTAACTTTTGAGCATACCTGCGGCAACTGCGGCAGCGAAACTGGTCGCCTGGGCTTCTGCGCATTGTTAGTTTGGGGCGGTTGGGCTGGTTGGCTGGTTGGTTGGTTGGTTGGTTGGTTGGCTGGTTGATTGCTATTGCATGCCAAACTTAAGGGCCATAAAAATTATTACGAGCACATAACATCCGCTCGCTGATAAAAGATGAAGCGAATATCTCGTTGTGTCTCTCGTGTCAAATGGAATTTATGCACGTTTCGGCCGACGCATATTATGGAAATTCAATTGGATGCAAATTTAAATTGCCGGGCACTCATACACACACACAAACACACAGATACACACACAGACACGCACAAAAACACACTCACGCACACACAGAAAGCCATTGAAGCTCAAAGCGTTCGAGAGCTATGCATATCAAGTGCAGCCCAAAAGTATGCAGCACACAATGAATATTGAACAGTATCTCTCCAAGTGGATTGGTCTTGGACAGACCATCCACCTGATTAACGTGGATCGACATGGCCATTTGAGTGGTGCATCTGGGGAGACTTGAGCACAAATTACATAATTAAAGACAAAGCTCTCTGCACAGTTGGCCAATGTACCACAATGTTTGGCTGTGCTGTCAAGCGCTGAGCAGAGGGCAAACATGACTGGCACAATATTACACATAAACAGAAACAAAAACAAAAACAAAAACAACTAACAACTAACAACAACTATGAGTACAACTCATGTGTGGAGCAGAGTCAGGCAAGTCAACAAGTTCAATGTGTTGCCCTTCGTGTCCAGTCGCCGGGGGGCGCCTGTTGCTATATCTATTGTTGTTGTTTTTGTTGTTGTTGTGTTTGTTGTTGCTGTGGATGTTGCTTCTGTGGACCTTGACTTGGTTTGGTTTGTTGTTGTTGAATGCCCCATAGACATGTTTGTCTAAGACAGCGGCATGTTAGTTCCCTGCAGGCTTTCGTGTCTGTCTGTTAAACACACTCACAAAGTCTGAAAAGCTGAGTTAACTTCAAGTTGGTTAAAGTTAACTTGCACTCAAATAAAGTTGACTCTATGCCGAAAATTAAATTGTGTGCGTTAGCAAGCAAAGAGTTGTTAGAATAGTTGTAAAATGAATTCTTGAAAATATACTCGTACAGGGTATTTTACACTGTCATTTGCTAGCTGCTATTTACCCATTTCTAATTTATTAACAGTTGTAATATGGCTTTGGTGTGTTTACCTTACCTTATAAGAGCCGAGGTTCTTGACCGAACAGGCCAATTTGACATTACGTCCCGCGGGTACTGTTATGTTATCAATGACGTCCGTGAATTCGGGATCCTCCTGTATGACTGCAAAGAAAATAGAACACAAGTTATTGTGACATAACTAATTAAGGCAGCAACTCAAATTAATTTCCCCCAGCGACAGATACAAATATTGTTTCCTTTCATATACCCAAATACGCAGAGTTTCTCTATCTATAATTATCTGGGCTCCCAAGCAACAATCAAAAATAGTTTTGGGCTGTCGTTAATTTTCGTTGAAGGAGGCAGACAGTTTTATGGAGGCACTTCAAAATATTAATAGCTGTAAAGACACAAGCCAAAGTGATTAGCCCATTAATGGCTCAGCTTACGAAAGTTTTGACAGCCAAAAGAAAGAAGGAAAAAAACGAAACTGTCAATAAAATATGCATTAAGCAATACTAGCTCATCAAATTTGAAGGGGTTGCATTTGGGCAATACAAACACACACTTATTTGCATACCATAGATAAGGCTAACAAAACTATAATAATTCATGATTCATAATTGAATTTCACGCCATGCGTCAATGCAATAAAACTGAAAACCGAGTGTCGAGCGAATTGCGAACCGCTGCTGCAGTTTAGCCTAGTGTGAAATTGCATTTGGTGGCATTGTTGCGTATTGTTGTTCCTATTCTCACTACTTGTTACAGCCTTTGCCTTGCCACCGGGCACCATCTGCAAACCCACAACATGCCTCCCCCCCCAACAACCAACCACACCCCAAAGCGAGTTGCGCCATTGTTGCCGGTTCCGTTGCTGCATTTAAGGTGATAAATGTTGTGTAAACGTTTGGCAGTTTGGCAGCTCGACAGGGTGCCTCTGGTTTGCTTAGGGCTAAATCAATAGTTTTATTCTCTGCGTTAAGGTTCTTGGGCAAACAACTCGATGTGCGATTGGATTGTTTGCACTTTATGTAATCGTCTTAATGCTATCCGTTGTATCAACATTGTTATGAAGTAGCCATATTATTTACTAAAACAAACTCATTTTATTTACGTACTCCACGTGAAGAGTTAAGTCAATACTGAAAGGGAGCTTATTCTGCAAATTTTCTGACAGTCGAGTCTTATGTGGAAATTAGATTGCTGAAAATAATTATTCACTTCTGCGTCAATCTAGAAATAATATTAAATTAAAACTTGGTTTTTAAAATAAAAGTGTATTAAATTATATTCACTTAAAATGGAACTTAAATGAATATTAAAACAAACTTGATTATTAATTATATATTTAGATATTATAAAATAAAATTGTTCAGAATAAAATTCACAGTTTGACATTTTGTTGCAATGCTGCTGAGAAATCGAATCAAAATATACAAGCTTGATAAATTCAAAATCATATATGTATATAGATAAACGTTTAAGTAAAATGGTGTAAAGAAGATTTTAATGAAATTCGGACAAATAAGTAAAATTGAAATGTCGACTATGTAAACATTGTCATGTCGTTGTTGAATGCGTTTACAGTATTTGAGCTCAATGATGTTTGCCAAAATGTAATACAGTCAAATGACAACAACTCAAACATATTGGATTACTAGCCACAAATGTCGTTCTGGACACAGCCATGCAGACAAACTGTGTCGACTACTGTGCATATTTTGGAAACGTTATGGTTACATTTTGGGATCGCTTATCGTTAGTTGGGGTATACTGATGATGGGCTGACCGCCGTTGCTGCAACTCATTTAAGTTCTAATCACCTGAAACTGCGGCAATTAATTAGCTGGCTTGGGCTAACGACAACGGCAGCAGCAGTCATTAGTTTGGCAGCCGGGCTGCCCCAAGCATCCAACTAGAACCAACAACCTGGGCCAGCCTGGTGGCAGCATCAGATAAACAACCACATCAGCATCAGCATCAGCATCAGCATAATGCGGCAAAGCACAACCTGGATGGCTGCATGCGACGAGTGCGAGCGAGAGAGGGGCAGAGTTGCGAGTGCCCCGAGTGCTATTAAAGCGACATCCGATGCAGCACCCAGGCAAATCGTGACGGATATTACAAAGTACATAGCAACAACAACAACAACACCACCAACAACAACAACATTGCAATACGAAATATAATTAAGCTGTGCTTTTATTTGACATCACTCAAAAGCAACGCTCCTTAGGCTCGCCTTTGCCCTTTGAATACTGAGCCTCATAACATTTAAAACGGAACTCATCATTGGGGCTAAAAAGGGTATTAAGTTTCTGATTCCCGAAATAAAATGGATGCTTGGCAACTCGGTCAATTCTATGTACCATGATCAGCCGCTAACTTCAATTTAATTTTGCAAATTTAAGACTTTCTATATATTGTAAGTGCCGCATTTTTTATCTGAAATGAAAGACTCAAAATTTATGAGCCTATTTGTACACATATTTTTAATTAATTATGTTAATTTGATACAATCCTTTTTATTGTTTACTAAAAATTAATTTGTTCCGACCCAAAATCACGTTGTCAACTTTAAATGTACGATTGATCTAGAAGCCAAACTATGATTAAAGCGCCCTTGCTTTTGAAAATGGGTTGAGAGTTGTCGAAGTTATGGCATTTTTAAGGTTCGACCTATGCCCATATTCTGATATGCCGATTTTCGGACAATAATTTTGACTTATGTTCCGACACAAAATCACGTTTTCAACTTTAAAACTACGATTGATCTAGAGGCGAAATTGGATTAAAACGCCCTTGCTTTTGAAAATGCGTTGAGTTTTGACGAAGTTATGGCATTTTTAAGGTTCGACCTATGCCCATATTCCGATATGTTGATTTTCAAAAAATAATTTTGACTTATGTTCCGACACAAAATCACGTTTTCAACTTTAAACGTACGATTGATCTAGGGGACAAACTATGATTAAAACGCCCTTGCTTTTGAAAATGCGTTGAGTTTTGACGAAGTTATGGCATTTTTAAGGTTCGACCTATGCCCATATTCCGATATGCCGATTTTCAAAAAATAATTTTGACTTATGTTCCGACACAAAATCACGTTTTCAACTTTAAATGTACGATTGATCTAGAGGCGAAACTAGGATTAGAACGCCCTTGCTTTTGAAAATGCGTTGAGTTTTGACAAAGTTATGGCATTTTTAAGGTTCGACCTATGCCCAAAATCCGGTATGCCGATTTTCGGACTATAATTTTGACTTATGTTCCGACCCAAAATTACGTTTTCAACTTTAAACGTACGATTGATCTAGAGGCCAAAATAGGATTAAAACGCCCTTGCTTTTGAAAATGCGTTGAGTTTTGACGAAGTTATGGCATTTTAAAGGTTCGATCTATGCCCATATTCCGATATGCCGATTTTCGGACAATAATTTTGACTTATGTTCCGACCCAAAATCACGTATTCAACTTTAAATGTGCGATTGATCTAGGGGACAAACTATGATTAAAACGCCCTTGCTTTTGAAAATGCGTTGAGTTTTGACAAAGTTATGGCATTTTTAAGGTTCGACCTATGCCCAAAATCCGATATGCCGATTTTCGGACTATAATTTTGACTTATGTTCCGACCCAAAATTACGTTTTAAACTTTAAACGTACGATTGATCTAAAATTACGTTTTCAACTTTAAATGTACGATTGATCTAGAGGCCAAAATATGATTAAAACGCCCTTGCTTTTGAAAATGGGTTGAGAGTTGTCGAAGTTATGGCATTTTTAAGGTTCGACCTATGCCCATATTCTGATATGCCGATTTTCGGACAATAATTTTGACTTATGTTCCGACACAAAATCACGTTTTCAACTTTAAAACTACGATTGATCTAGAGGCGAAATTGGATTAAAACGCCCTTGCTTTTGAAAATGCGTTGAGTTTTGACGAAGTTATGGCATTTTTAAGGTTCGACCTATGCCCATATTCCGATATGTTGATTTTCAAAAAATAATTTTGACTTATGTTCCGACACAAAATCACGTTTTCAACTTTAAACGTACGATTGATCTAGGGGACAAACTATGATTAAAACGCCCTTTGCTTTTGAAAATGCGTTGAGTTTTGACGAAGTTATGGCATTTTTAAGGTTCGACCTATGCCCATATTCCGATATGCCGATTTTCAAAAAATAATTTTGACTTATGTTCCGACACAAAATCACGTTTTCAACTTTAAATGTACGATTGATCTAGAGGCGAAACTAGGATTAGAACGCCCTTGCTTTTGAAAATGCGTTGAGTTTTGACAAAGTTATGGCATTTTTAAGGTTCGACCTATGCCCAAAATCCGGTATGCCGATTTTCGGACTATAATTTTGACTTATGTTCCGACCCAAAATTACGTTTTCAACTTTAAACGTACGATTGATCTAGAGGCCAAAATAGGATTAAAACGCCCTTGCTTTTGAAAATGCGTTGAGTTTTGACGAAGTTATGGCATTTTAAAGGTTCGATCTATGCCCATATTCCGATATGCCGATTTTCGGACAATAATTTTGACTTATGTTCCGACCCAAAATCACGTATTCAACTTTAAATGTGCGATTGATCTAGGGGACAAACTATGATATTAAAACGCCCTTGCTTTTGAAAATGCGTTGAGTTTTGACAAAGTTATGGCATTTTTAAGGTTCGACCTATGCCCAAAATCCGATATGCCGATTTTCGGACTATAATTTTGACTTATGTTCCGACCCAAAATTACGTTTTAAACTTTAAACGTACGATTGATCTAAAATTACGTTTTCAACTTTAAATGTACGATTGATCTAGAGGCCAAAATATGATTAAAACGCCCTTGCTTTTGAAAATGCGTTGAGTTTTGACGAAGTTATGGCATTTTTAAGGTTCGACCTATGCCCATATTCCGATATGCCGATTTTCGGACAATAATTTTGACTTATGTTCCGACACAAAATCACGTTTTCAACTTTAAATGTACGATTGATCTAGAGGGGAAATTGGATTAAAACGCCCTTGCTTTTGAAAATGCGTTGAGTTTTGACGAAGTTATGGCATTTTTAAGGTTCGACCTATGCCCATATTCCGATATGTCGATTTTCAAAAAATAATTTTGACTTATGTTCCGACACAAAATCTTCAACTTTAAACGTACGATTGATCTAGGGGACAAACTATGATTAAAACGCCCTTGCTTTTGAAAATGCGTTGAGTTTTGACGAAGTTATGGCATTTTTAAGGTTCGACCTATGCCCATATTCCGATATGCCGATTTTCAAAAAATAATTTTGACTTATGTTCCGACACAAAATCACGTTTTCAACTTTAAATGTACGATTGATCTAGAGGCGAAACTAGGATTAGAACGCCCTTGCTTTTGAAAATGCGTTGAGTTTTGACGAAGTTATGGCATTTTTAAGGTTCGACCTATGCCCAAAATCCGGTATGCCGATTTTCGGACTATAATTTTGACTTATGTTCCGACCCAAAATTACGTTTTCAACTTTAAACGTACGATTGATCTAGAGGCCAAAATAGGATTAAAACGCCCTTGCTTTTGAAAATGCGTTGAGTTTTGACGAAGTTATGGCATTTTAAAGGTTCGATCTATGCCCATATTCCGATATGCCGATTTTCGGACTATAATTTTGACTTATGTTCCGACCCAAAAAATCACGTATTCAACTTTAAATGTGCGATTGATCTAGGGGACAAACTATGATTAAAACGCCCTTGCTTTTGAAAATGCGTTGAGTTTTGACAAAGTTATGGCATTTTAAAGGTTCGACCTATGCCCATATTCCGATATGCCGATTTTCGGACAATAATTTTGACTTATGTTCCGACCCAAAATTACGTTTTCAACTTTAAATGTACGATTGATCTAGAGGCCAAAATATGATTAAAACGCCCTTGCTTTTGAAAATGCGTTGAGTTTTGACGAAGTTATGGCATTTATAAGGTTCGACCTATGCCCATATTCCGATGTGCCGATTTTCGGACAATAATTTTGACTTATGTTCCGACACAAAATCACGTTTTCAACTTTAAATGTACGATTGATCTAGAGGGGAAATTGGATTAAAACGCCCTTGCTTTTGAAAATGCGTTGAGTTTTGACGAAGTTATGGCATTTTTAAGGTTCGACCTATGCCCATATTCCGATATGCCGATTTTCAAAAAATAATTTTGTACTCCGACACAAAATCACGTTTTCAACTTTAAACGTACGATTGATCTAGGGGACAAACTATGATTAAAACGCACTTACTTTTGAAAATGCGTTGAGTTTTGACAAAGTTATGGCATTTTTAAGGTTCGACCTATGCTCATATTCCGATATGCCGATTTTCAAAAAATAATTTTGACTTATGTTCCGACACAAAATCACGTTTTCAACTTTAAATGTACGATTGATCTAGAAGCCAAACTATGATTAAAGCGCCCTTGCTTTTGAAAATGGGTTGGGAGTTGTCGAAGTTATGGCATTTTTAAGGTTCGACCTATGCCCATATTCTGATATGCCGATTTTCGGACAATAATTTTGACTTATGTTCCGACACAAAATCACGTTTTCAACTTTAAATGTACGATTGATCTAGAGGGGAAATTGGATTAAAACGCCCTTGCTTTTGAAAATGCGTTGAGTTTTGACGAAGTTATGGCATTTTTAAGGTTCGACCTATGCCCATATTCCGATATGCCGATTTTCAAAAAATATTTGAGACTTATGTTCCGACACAAAATCACGTTTTCAACTTTAAACGTACGATTGATCTAGAGGCCAAAATAGGATTAAAACGCCCTTGCTTTTGAAAATGCGTTGAGTTTTGACGAAGTTATGGCATTTTAAAGGTTCGATCTATGCCCATATTCCGATATGCCGATTTTCGGACAATAATTTTGACTTATGTTCCGACCCAAAATCACGTATTCAACTTTAAATGTGCGATTGATCTAGGGGACAAACTATGATTAAAACGCCCTTGCTTTTGAAAATGCGTTGAGTTTTGACAAAGTTATGGCATTTTTAAGGTTCGACCTATGCCCAAAATCCGATATGCCGATTTTCGGACTATAATTTTGACTTATGTTCCGACCCAAAATTACGTTTTAAACTTTAAACGTACGATTGATCTAGAGACCAAAATAGGATTAAAACGCCCTTGCTTTTGAAAATGCGTTGAGTTTTGACGAAGTTATGGCATTGTAAAGGTTCGATCTATGCCCATATTCCGATATGCCGATTTTCGGACTATAATTTTGACTTATGTTCCGACCCAAAATTACGTTTTCAACTTTAAATGTACGATAGATCTAGAGGCCAAAATAGGATTAAAACGCCCTTGCTTTTGAAAATGCGTTGAGTTTGGACGAAGTTATGGCATTTTAAAGGTTCGATCTATGCCCATATTCCGATATGCCGATTTTCGGACAATAATTTTGACTTATGTTCCGACCCAAAATTACGTTTTCAACTTTAAATGTACGATTGATCTAGAGGCCAAAATATGATTAAAACGCCCTTGCTTTTGAAAATGCGTTGAGTTTTGACGAAGTTATGGCATTTATAAGGTTCGACCTATGCCCATATTCCGATATGCCGATTTTCGGACAATAATTTTGACTTATGTTCCGACCCAAAATTACGTTTCCAACTTTAAATGTACGATTGATCTAGAGGCCAAACTATGACTAAAACGCACTTGCTTTTGAAAATGGGTTGAATTTTGACGAAGTTATGGCAGTTTTTAAGGTTCGACCTATGCCCATGTGCGGACTTCGGCCTTAGAAAACTTAAATACGCATATATTCCATAATTTGCAAGCTAGAGTCACCAAATTTTGAAAATACTGGTAGCTCCCCTAAGATATCGATAAGAAATTTGATGGCCACGCCCATTCCGCCTGCCTAAGCTGACACACCCGTTGGTGTAAGTCGATAAGACCATATATCTTGCGAAAGTTTAAAGCTTAAGTCATCAAATTTGAAAAAAAAAAAAAATGGAGACAACGCCCACTCCCTCAAAAATCTCGAAATGCTCGTATCTTCCATAATTTAAGATCTACAGTTGCCAAACTTCGAAAAATTGTTACTTTCTTATATCCATCTCAATCTGAAAGGCAAACTTGGCCAGTATTTCTTGGCTGCACACAAATTATGTTATCATAGTATTTCGCTGTCGGTTATGTCCGACTACAACGTTCTATATTGTTAATAATGGAATTATGGGGCTTAAGTAGAGCTTATAATGAGGGATTTTGTATAAGAATCGGTCAAAGCTATCTGGCAACTTTGTTGCCATTCGCCTCAATACTATTGAAAGCAGGTAGTCGTGTCAGTAGCGATATCAGTAAAGTATCGAAATTTGATCGGCATCGAGACATTCCAGCCAGCTTTGGAAGAAAAGTGCATGAAGTGTAATTAAGCATAATTACAACTTAATTATCAATAAGCACAAATATACCAATGTTTATTGCAAAGCCATCCATTATAATACAATATATAATATAATATATAAACATCTACAATAATAATATTGAATTCTCAAGCCAAACTCAATTAATTCTGTATTTATGGTTTTGTATTTTTATGTATTCCTAGAGAAGTTCCTTGCACTTGGCCTTAATCATATTGAATGTAACGCTGCCCACATTCTGTGCCGCATTGTTGATCATCTCGAAGATGTGATGATTCTCCTGACCCTCATCGACAGTGCGCTCGTGGAGGCGTCGCAATGCCGCAGTGTATGCCTCATATTTGGCCGCGCTCTCCGTGTCCAGTTTGAAGCTTTCATAGAGCTGTTGTATGTCATACAGCTGCCGGCTGGTCTCGTCGTACAGCAAACTGGGCGTCTGCGGCAACAGCTGCGACCAATGCACGTGCACCTGCTCCAGAAACTCAAAGTTGCTAAACAGAAAGATGACAAACAGATCCAAGCCCTTGGTCTTCAGTTGCTCCATTAGTTGTTCGGTAAAGCGTTGCTCGATGCTGTCACCCTGGGTCACTTGCTCGCTCCCTGGGCTGAGATGTCGTTCCAGAAAGGCATAAATACTCTGACGCTTGTCAAAGAAGTCCGGTATGGCCAGCATTTCATCCAGCTGTTGCATCATTCGCTCCAGTTGTGTGGTCTTTTCCGATAGATCGGCATGCTCGCCATCGACAATGTCCTGGAGTAATCCTCGCAATATGTGCACATAGCTATCGATAATCTCGGCACCCGAGAGTTTAACACGCTCGTAAAGCTGCTTTCCAAATTGACCCAATTCCAGTCGGGTTTCATTTGCGGCACTGTGCGTGAGATTTAGCTGCTCCAGTGCTGCGCCCACAGTTTGATCATTGATCAGGCGATGGTCGCCAGTCGGACGAGGTCGCTCAAATTGCTGACACAGGCGATGCAGTCGCAGCTGACGTATCTCCTGGTTGCTGGCATCTCGGGCAGCCCGCAGCTGCTGCTTGAGTCGACTTATGAACAGCAGATTGCGCAGCACACATGTGTGCTCCATGTCCAATTTGATGTGTTGTTGTGCATCCAGCAGCTGCTTTATCAGCAACACCTTCGGCTGCAGCTTCTGGGATGTGCGTGCATCGTTCAATTGTTCAGTATAATTGGCATAGATGGCATTGTTCTGCAATTGTTGCAGGTAATCGTTGAGGCTCAGCTCGGCACGCTGCTCGGCAAACTGGTCCAAGATGTGCAAAAAATCCAGCTGATAGTCCTTGGCGTTTAGCTGGGATTCCACAGAAAGAACTGCAGCTGCAGTCACCAGCCCCAACAACGTACAGCAAAAGAGTTGCGGCAAATTGAACATCTTTTCGCAAATACTTTAGTTTTTCAACTAACTCGCAACTCAGCGTGGGTCAGTTTCAGTGCAGTCGCAATGTAAACACCACTTGTAACAGCTGTCCGATTCCGATGGAGAGGGGGGCATAGAAAGGATGAGGCGGTGGTGCTGTGGTTCAGCGGTGGGGTCAGTCGGTTTGTCGATTGCAAGCGATAGCTGCTGCTGCTGCTGCTGCTGCTACATGAACAGCCTTATCGCTGAGGCGACGACTGCAACACAGACTGCATCACTACACTGAGCGAAATGCTGTGGTCAGCCACGAACACAGCCGCATTTAACTTTGGCACGCGACTAAACCACAAGCCAAAGCCAATTTATGTTAAGCCTCAAAACATTCTTTTTTTATTTTTCAGTCAATTGGGCACACGAAAAGTAAGCTAAAAATGTATATTGATTAGCGGCAACTTGAATACTCTTCTTAATTGGAATATTTATAGATAGTCTTAGATTTGTGCCTTAATTACATTTAATCAAAGCAAGTGCAGCAACTTTAAGCATATTGATATATTTATTGAAGTAGCAAGGCCAAAGAGATATTCTTGTTGCAGCAATTGCAAAGCTGTGTTGAATAGTCTAAATCATCGGGACTTAGTAGGGACTCGGGACTCGAGCAACTGCTGCGAAAAGCTATAAACCGGCTATCCACGAGACATTGGTATACCCATTTACCTCTGCCCTACTCCGCACACTCTGTGCTGTGTGTGCTCTTGAGTGTATGTGTGTGTGTGTGTGTGTGTGTGTCTGCCTGAGAGTGTGTGTGTGTTTGTATGTGACCCTCTACGTGAGTGCACGTTCTAGGCGGCAATTGTTGACCAAGCACGGTTGCTCTCTGTGTATGCGGTGTGTGTGTTTGTGTGTGTGTGTGTGTGTGTGTGTGTTTGTGTGTGTTTGTGTGTGCTTGTGTGTGTAACTGTGGCCCTCTCGCAAGTTAAATAAAAGTTGCAGACGCTTTTCATTCATTGACAAAACTTCAACGGCATCCTAATTGTGCCGTGGCGTGACTAGGGATGTACCTGGTTGAACCTGGACGCTTTATATCTATCTAACTGAGAGCTGTGAGAGCAGATTTCACCGCAGCCTGATTGAAATTTGTCAGGTTGATTGAACTCGTTTTTGGGCAGCCAAGTTGATGAGAGTCCGTTTTACCTTTTTGCCGCTTTAAATCATTGCAAATGCCAAACAAGTTAAGTTGCAGCTTATCTTCTTCTTTTATTTCAATTTTCTTCGTTTGTTTATTGGAAGTTGGCAACGAGCCCATTTTGTTCATTAGCTTTAAATATTTGATCAAAGCGACTAATGGCCAAACACACACACACACACACACACACAGACACACAGTACAACCAATAGAACCAAAAAGTTCTCCTCTGTTTCTTACTAGTTGTTGTCCCAATTCGGGTCCTGCAGCCGCAAAAATCTTCATTATTGCCAACACCTATTAAGGTGGCAGCCCACAAATAGGCTCCGACTGGCGCTGGCAGTCGCAACACACAAAGCACACGGGCGTAAAAAGTGGAAAAAGACCAATAAAAAAAAGAAAAGAAACAGCAACACAAAGTAAGGCAAATAAAAAGATAGAAAAGTCGCAACGTACAAGTTTTTAGCTAAAGAAATTTTCCAACAATTGCACAATTGGCATGCGCTACGCATGCGGATGAATGGGCTGCTGTCTGTCGGGACTGGCGGACAGAGTTTGCTCCACAACAAAGCCAAACTGTGTGTCCTGTGCGGGGTGCAAGACAACCAACTGGCTTGGAAGGCACAGCAGACCTAACCAGGTCAGAAATTTAAAGACTATTTAAAAGTCCTTAATTAATTGAAATGTTTCAAAGAAAACTATGCTTTTAAAATGTTAATGACTTGCATTGAAATTACTTTTAAGGAACTCCTTGCAATGATGCTAGATATATTTCGGATTTTACGTAGATTCACGTGTCAATTAATTTTACAACAATATTCTATTAACAAATATTTCCAGATGCATTTACACGTTTCTATAAAATTCCAAAAGACAAAACATCTTTACAAATGTAAGTAAGATGAATAAAAATGTAATTAAAAAAATTATTAAATAATTTTAAAGAGTGATTTTAAAATCACTTAAAAACTGAAGTTTGACTTATATTATTGAGCAAACATTAATTGTTTAATTAGAAAGTTAACGAAATGAAACTTTTAAAATTAGTTAACTCCAATAAAGGAACAAACACAACACAATATGCGCCCTGTTGCCCACATTGTGAAGGATTTTGTACGCAAGTTAGCCTGATTTCGCACACTCGTATTATTCCGATAGTTTCACTACGTAAGTCGCAGAACTTTGCCATTTTTCCCCATCTGCAACACCGTCAGACATTTTTTCAAAACCGAAACAAAACTTTGTTGCACTGTTGGCTGGCAATCATGAGGCAAAGGGACAACGATGTCGACTCGGGGCCAACCATAAAACTTCAGAAGAGTAGGAGACATCCTGTTTGGCTGGTGTGAAAAGCGCTAAAAGCGTTTAAATGAATTTAAAACAGCAAAACTTTTGTTTTTCCAACAAAAAGCTGGAAAAAAAAATATATACAAAAAATACTCAACTCTTTGGTGAAACATTTCTGCTTTTGTGAGTTTTTGCAATGCTGTGATTTTGTTTAAAGTTGCATAAAGTTGAAGCTTCTGGGGTCGCAAGTAAGAATTGGATTGAGTGGTGTCTTTGTGTGTGGATAGGGTTATTTCCATGCAAATGATAAGCTGACTCTTTGGTTACCACTGCCGGAAGCCAGTGCTAACTTAATTGATATGCTTTGCAAGAAAAACAGACCCCAGTGACAGTCACTGAAACTTGAGCTTAGCAAACTTTGCAATGCCCCCTGCCACGCCCTTTAACGCCAACGCTCCTTCGACCGCCATTCTTTATCGCTGTCCCAGTCTACATATTGCTTAGCACAGACTCCGTCGCCATGCAGTAACCCAATTCGCAAGTCGCACAAATTGAGATCTATGGGCCATATAAATGCAACGGAAAATCCAAAAGAGCCAAAAGACAAACAGCACAAATTGCGACGAATTCTGAGACACTCTTTAAAATTCAATTATAATAATAATGTTACAAATATTTTCAAATTGTTAATTATTTTTATTTTTTTAGTAAGAAAAAAACATATCTTGTAATTATACTAAAGCATATTATTATTATTATTAAAATTATTAAATGCCAATACACTTATTATAAATTAAATTAAATTTAATGTTTATTTACAATTGAAATGTAAATTATCATTTACAAAACATTCATTCAGCCTAATTGCAATCTTTGAAATGTTTTCTTTATTAACTTGTATAAAGGTAAGTCACAAATTAAAAAGAAAATGAAATAAACTTAAACTTTGCAAGTGTATAGAAAGTTGGTCTTTCTCTAAGTTCTCACTCAGTACTTTCTGTCTCTCTCTATGTCCCTCTCTCTCACTGTCTCTGTCTCTGTCGTTGTTTCTAGTTGGCGGATTAAGTGATGAGTTGAGAAGCGGCAAATAAACATACCAAAAAAAATAGTCATATATTTTTCTAGTTTAGTTTGCGTTGTCTGCCGCTTCAGTTGATGAAAAGTGCTCTTTAAATTGTATGTGGCATAAAGTATGCTACAAATACAACTGAAGAGTCCAGGGTTTATTTCTGGTATTTTCTGTTCGGACTGGCCTCGAATGTGTGCCAGGTTTGCCTGCCTATGCATTTAACAACGTGTCTCTTCCACTTAGGTGGCTCACTGGCTTTACCACTGGTTTCTGGTTTTTGGCCAAATCCAGGCGGCTGCCAGACTCTTTGGCTGCTGTCGAGAAGCTGCTACCATCCACAAAAATTCAAATGCAAAATCACATACAACCACAAGCAGCTCTTATTCGAATGGGAGGGGGCAAGGGGGCATGGGGCATGGGGGCATGGTGCATGGCGATAGGGCACAAGTTCAATCAAGCAAATGTAATGTTGCCTCGCCTGCCAATGCCAGGCGAATGCGTATAATACAAAGATTGAAACTCGCATTGACAGTTTGACTGACTGAATGAATGAGTGACATGGCAAATGTGTGTGTGTGTGTGTGTGTGTTGTGTGTTTGTGAACATGTCTTGTTCTTGCTGTTGTTGTTGGTTTTGCTACTGTCCAGGCAATTATGAATGCAAGTGGGATGTTCAAACAGTTACTTGACTAGAGAATTACTAAATAACTGTTAGTTTTGCATATTTATAAAATAAAATAAATTGCTTAAAATTGATTAGTTAATTGTTAAAATTGTTGACTAATTGAAAATAATTTCGATAAACAAACTTTTGGGTATTTCAAAAATCCAATGCAATTTTAAAAGATACAATATCTACTTCTGGACAATATCAATTTCTGAAATAACAGTTAAATAAAAACAACAATGAGTGTTGCATAAAACTGCTTATTCGCTCTGCCCTCGCACATATGTGTACGCAACTGCACACACAACTACACACAAACACACACACACATATATGAGTACGCACACGCATGTGTTCTATATGCACTTAAGTGTAAGCAAAGCAAGTCAGGAATGGAAGCTACTCAGGCGGAAATGCGCATAACTGCATCACATCCACTACACAGAGATACACACACTCACACACACACACACAGACACACACTCAGCCACACACAAGTACACAGAGAACTGCGCTCAGGATTTAAGTAACCGGTCGGTCGTCGGCAATGGAAGCGTCCATTGGCTCTACTTTTGCCTTAGCCTCTCCTCTATCAAACGCTAAGTGCTGCTTTATTAACCAGGAGACAACAAGTACAACGACCACGTCATCGACTCACCATCGAGTGCTTTCATGTTGCACGTTGGCCGCAAACAACAAACGAGGAAACAACTGCAAATAAAATACGAGCAAGCAACGGCGGCAGCAGCGGAACTTGAGATTGTCGAAGAACATTGAAACTGTTGCCTCAATTATGCACTTTATCTGCTGCTCCTGCTGCATCCAATTGAATTATAACTAGATCGGAATTACATTAGCCAGCTGGTGGCAGATTACACGGTTGCAACTGACGCCAATTACATTATATTCATCAGTCGCGATCAGTTTAATCTAAGCCATGAACTGGTATAGAACCAAAGGCGGCAACTGCGGATATGTTATTGTGTTCAAATTATCGCTTCTGTTGCTGCAAGCGAATGTGGCAAACTCACAAAGTGTCGCGGGGCAAGTTTAATTTATAATGAAACTGAAATCATAAATTAACAAATATATTCCATGTGGATAGCTACTATACCCTATCTGGCGCAAGCAGCATCTATTCGGGCCGTCCGTATGGCGTTGTTTTGGCCACCTTCAACTGCAATGTGAAGACCAGCTTTGAGGTGTCTATTAGTGGACCCAGCGTCAGTTCCAGCGTCAAATTGAATACATCCCCGTTGCAACCATACAGCTCACATGTGTTTACGATGCCGCAACTGGCAAATGGCACCTATTTGCTGCGAGTGAAGGGTCTGCAAGGCTTGAAAGCTGACAGCTCGACGCGGTTGAAGTGGCGTTATTTGATGAGTTTCATTAAATTTCAAACGCCTAAAACGATTTACCGACCCGGCCAATTGATGCAGTTCACTGTGTTCTACCACAATGAGACAATGCAAGGTGTTGTTCCACAGGCAAATGCGCTCATCTGGATTGAGGACTCCAAAGGGAATCGTGTCAGAGATTACAAAAACTTCACGGTTACCAAAGGTATATTTCAATCGGAACTACATCTGAGCCGACAACCCAATCTTGGAAACTGGCGCATCTGCTCCCAAAACGGAATTTACTCCGTTAAGGAGTGCGCTAACATAAGGGTTCAGCATTATGAGCTACCTTCGTTTGAGGTTAGCATTGATGCTCCAGCTGAAGTGAAGTCAACGGAGAACTCGTTTGAGGTAAAGATCAAGGCCAAATACGCCATCAATAGACCCATCGATGGGAACCTGACCCTGTACATTCGAACCCGCACGGAGAAAAAGATATCGAATAAGCCTGTGCTGCTCAAGCGATCGGCCACGCTCACAAATGGCCAAGCTAAGATCCAGTTGCCACTCTCATATTTCACATCAAGAATACCCTTTGGAATGCCTCTGCAGGTCAGATTAAGGGTCGTGGTTCAGGAGAATTCCACAGACAAACAGGAAACTGCCACCAAATTTGTGACTCTGTGGGGTGACCCTAAGGAATCTTTGAAAAAACCAAATATCGGCGTGGTGAGACAGCAGCCCGCACCCGCTGATCATGTCAATTTGTAAGTATTTGCTGACAAAATATATAACTCCTAATAATTTCCAAAGCTTGTTTATAGAATAAAAATCATAAAATTTGGTACACCATTAAAAATCCCAAGGAAGATACACTTCGAGCTTAGCCATAACCTTAAAAATGCCATATGTGTCGTACTGTTTGTTGGTCGAGTCGTGGGCTCCGGACAGGTCTTTCCTAAAAAAGATACCAATAATTTTGATATCCAAATACAAATCACCACCAAAATGTGGCCATATGTGGATGTTGTCCTGTACAGCATGGAAGCGGACTCAAACGCTTTAATCGTAGCTAGTCAGACAATTCCAGTATCGCGAATTAAACACGAACATGTGAGTATCCAAAATCCAAAAGAAAAGTTCCTCAATAAAGATCTCAACCCACATAGATTCATATAGAGGCACCGACGCAGGTAAAGCCTGATGAAGAGATCCAATTTCGTATTAACACATTGATCGATTCTTATGTGGGAATCACAGCAATTGATAATCGCTTAGTTCAAATCGCAGGTGATTCAGTTAATGACTTCAATCAAGACTATTTTAATAAGTTAAAGCACTCGATGCGACCAACTGCGTCTGATTTTGAGCATAATGAGAAGCTATTGCATCAAACTTCCGGCTTAATTATATTGAGCAGTGCAGCCAATGTTTTGGATATAACAAAAGACACACAGTCGCGATCCATACGGTCAAAATTACGGCGTAATAAGCGTTCTGCATATAATTTTCCTAATATAACCAAACAAGTGAGTTCGGAGCAGGAGACAATCTGTTGTCAATTACCCAAAGTTAGAGAACAATACAACGATGTTTGGATATACGACAGCATAAAGAAGTAAGTGAGTTTTTCATTTTAATATTTAAAATATGATTAATGTACCTTTCTACTTACAGTACCAAAGCTGGCTGGACAAATTGGAAGACACGTGTTCCCAATGCCATTGCCAACTGGCGACTGAGCGCCTTTTCCGTGAATTCCGCAGTGGGATTAACACTGCTCGCTCCCCAACCCTTTATAGATATCACGAGCAGTAAGCTCATCTATATGTCCATTGACTTGCCTTATAGCATTAAGGTCGGTGAAGTGCTACAACTGCTTTTGATATGTTCAAATCAACACGAAATGGAGGTTGACGTCGAAATCAAACTGAATCAAGATGTCAAACGGTATCAACTCCTCAACAACGATGGAACACCTTTGCCATCCTCGGAGTTTGTTAAACAAAACACGAAAATAATGAGCCATCGAACGAAAGCAGTCACTTTTAATCTTCAAGCCCTAACAGCGGGCACATTGAATCTAACTTTTCACGCTACATCTGATTTTGAATGGGACATTCTAAGTCGGGAAATTGTGGTCTTACATAGCCCCCAACGGACGACAAGCCATGTAGTGAGCTATAAAAAACTTACAATGCGCAACCCAAAAACTGAATTCAGACTGCGTTTATCCCATCAACCGTCAGACGATGGCGTCAAGTGTTTTGTCAGCTCCCATGTGATTGCCAGTAAACTGCACAATTTAAATCTTGTTAAGTTATCGGATAATGGCGAAGAACTGATAAGCAAAATGATGTCCATGTACCATTTGTGGAACTTTGTGAATGATAAGAAATGGCTATCGAATCGATATAAAAAGTTTCTTAAGGATCAGTTAAGCGATGGCTTTCAATCCTTGATGCGTTTACATGCAAGCAATGGAGGATTTACGTATAATGAAGCTAAATCAGAATCTATCTGCAGCTCAACATGGTTGACAGCATTTGCCCTGCAGCTGATACAGTTGCTGAGGAACACGCCCATCAATTTTGAGGATAGTGTGGAAAGGCGAGCAGAGAAATTTCTGATCAACCGCATCGTGAGTTCAAGACACTTTGAGGAGCGCTGTGTGACGCCAGGTCGGCGTAAGATCGAGACACTGGAGTTGAACATTGAGGTGCTCAAGGTGTTGCAGTATTCGAAGAGAGTACTGCCTCTGCAGGGACCCCAGAAATGGACGAACGATCAGATGAATGCTGAAAAGGATTACTACTTGCTGGCCAAACGAGGACTTGAAGCAATCGAATGGAAACTGCCGAAAAACCATTCAAATGTCAGCTGGATGGAACAGCGTCGTAATCTGGAGACCGCTGGTCGCATATTGTCCAGCAACATGGGCCAAGTACAGCATAAAATCTTTAACTGGCTTACGGTCCAACTTTTTGAGGTTGAGAAGAATATCGATTGCTATGAATGCTCTGTGGCTAAACAGGCCTTTTTCGAATACCTGCAAAAGGACGTAACCAATGCACCAAGATTAACCGTATCGATTTGGGGGGAAAAAAATAGAAAAAACCAATCCAAGATTTCGATCAATGGCACAAATCGCTGGCTGCAGCAACAAGTGCTGATCTCTACACAATATCCAATCATCAATTTACAAGCGAAGGGCGTAGGTCAACTACTTGTACGCTGCGCCTATCAATACGAGCCAGAAAAGGTAAACGCCCCAAACAAACGTTACCAAATATCTGTACAAACCTCCAAGGGTTCTCTGCTCAATACTACATTTTGTGTGACACGCAATCAACTTGATCTGGGAGACTACGTGGGCAGCAACATAGAGTTGCACCTACCCTCGGGATATGTCCTGGACCCTGGAAGTGTGCAGAAGCTGCTGTCTGCTCAAAAGGTGCATGTAAGTTATATCCAAAAACAAAAGAGAACGTTGCAGTCGGACGTAACCGACAGCGAGATACTATGATACCATACTACTGTCCAGATTTGCCTTTCAGATTGAGGTAGATATTAGATAGTAAGATAAGTCAAAATTATAGTCCGAAAATCGGCATATCGGAATATGGGCTTAGGTCGAACCTTAAAAATGCGATAACTTCGTCAAAACTCAACGCATTTTCAAAAGCAAGGGCGTTTTTATCCTATTTTGGCTTCTAGATCAATCGTACATTTAAAGTTGAAAACGCAATTTTGGGTCGGAACATAAGTCAAAATTATAGTCCGAAAATCGGCACATGGGCATGGGTCGAACCTTCAAAATGCCATTGCACATTGCAAAAACCCAATATACTAGTATACCTTCGGAATAGTGATGTATTTTTAACTAAGAATATTTGAATATGTTGCTTTCATCAACAATAATATTGCACAGTGCCAATATATCATCGTTAACCTTATTTAATCTGGAGACAATATGAAGAGGAAAGTACTGCTTGCCATCCAATACTCTATTCGCTTTTAGTAATTTATATTTTTGAATCTATTATCAACTAGGCTGCTGTTTAGCATTTTAGCAATTTACACTAGTTAGTAAACTGATTTTATCAATTGGCTTTTACTCTGCAGAGCCATTCAAAAACTATTGTCAATAACGTATTGTTTACAATAAATATTTTTTACACAAGCTTTCAGAGAACAAGGAATTCAATTTGTTGAATTGGGATTAGCCTCCTAAGTAGCTCATTAGTGTTTTTATAGGTGTTAGTAGAAATAATTTCGCACTCAGCTTTATCAGTCAAATATTAATTCTATTTTTAGAATATAATAAAATAAAAATCATTAATTACTAATTAGTGCATTCAACAGCTAAGCCGATTTATTTACAAAGTGACGTCAATACTTTAAGGAGTTTAAGTATCAATCAAATGTATATTTGGTATACATAAATTTATACCGAAAAAAACAAATTAAATAATTAAGAATATAAACCTTGAATTTAATAATATATTTCTTGGTCATATTATAGCAAGCCAACGAGTTCGATGAACAAACGAAGTTGTTTGTAAATCTGGTGGGACTTGAGCCTGGCAAATCAAGTTGCATGTCTGTGTTGGCCAGGAATTACCACAAGCTGGAGCATCTGAAGCCGGGTATGGTTCATGCCTCTGATATGAATGATATGAAACCGAGCGAAGCGTTCGCCTTCAAAGTAACTTTTGACTAGATTTCTGATGCTTAATTACCAATTTTCGCAATAAATGAATGTAGATTTTATATTAATTAGTCGCCCCTCTCGTTAGCAATGTTGCTGATCTAACTGGCAAGGCTGTGGTTGGAGTTCAAATTGCTTACCATTCACCCTCCACCAGTTGCGAGTTCAGCGAATAAAAAACCCAAAAAAAAAAACAAAAAAAAAAACAAAAAACAGAAACAAAAACACGCTGCTTGTAAAGTTCAAAAGACATGATGGGGTTGAGGGTGTTCCAGGATTCGGAATTTAATGACTGACGCGTGGCAGTCGCATATTTGTTTACGCCCCGAAGCAAAAGTGAAAGCCACGATTTCTGTCTCATGTTTTGCTGGGGTGGTACTTAAATTGAATGGGTCTGGCACAGGAAATGGACTTCATGATGTAAACTCAACAGACTCAGTACTTAAATATTATTGCATATTAATGAAGGTGCAAATGGATGTTGGGCTCGCAAAGAGGTGTTTGTGTGTGCCGCATGCCTCAACAAATACAAATAAATTAAAAATATTTCACAAGTGGCACACATCACAAACAATTCAAATAAAAATGAAATGCGAGCGCAACATTTTAAACCTTTTTTAAAGAATAACAACTGCAATTAAACGCGGAGCATTATTAAAACTTAAAAGTAGATGAGCTTAAATTAAATTTTATGAATTGCTAAATATAAAATAGAAAATAAATTTAAAGTGTGTCAAAAAATTTGAAAACCTTATGCAATGAATCTTTGTTTCGTCGTTGATGATTACAATGAAATCTCTGAAGAGGAAACAAATTTTATGCAAAGTGCCGAAAAATCTAAAGAATTATATTCTAAAAATATTTAATTGAAATTCAAGATTTTTTAATTCAAATACATTTTGCAACACATACATATATACGCTTTATGTCAACATTATCATGCAATTGTTCAATTCAATCTTTTGAATAACTTAAACGGCATAAAATATTTGATGAGGATTTTTGCAGAGCAGACATTGGTCATAAAATAAACATAAAATATTTGATGAAGAGTTTGCACAAAAAGCATACAGAAAATACAAATTTAGAATCGCCTGCAGGTGAGAGAGAAATGCAATCCAAGCGAAATTTCAAATATGTGATTGAATTTTCAACAATTTTTTAGAAAATTGCCCTAACAAAAAGCAAAGAAAACAACAAGTGCTAAGAGAGCCGTCACATACATCACATACATCACATATGTATGTATTTATGTCGCACTTCGGTATGCTAAGCTTATGATAATGCCCAAAATGTCCAAGTGCTAATATAAAACCTACGCCCTTGGGGCAGGGCAACAAAAGACCAGGGTTGCCTACAACTATTGTGACATTTGCTTTTTTAGTAGTCCTGCGAAATTTTCAATTTCTTCAAAATATACAAAATGAAAAATTGTGCAAAAATATACATAACGTATGCAAAAATAACAAAAGGCGGATAGACAGCAAAGCCAACGGCATAAGCATGCCACATGTGGGTGGGGCAGTGTGGTGCAGTGGTGCGGCGAGATTGGTTCGAGGCGATAATGTATGAAATAGCCTCAATTATGTGTGTGTCTCGCACATAAGTAAAACTTGTTTAACAACAAACTCAAAATTCAATTCAATAAATTGTTGCCAAAAAGCAGAGTAAATTTCATTTAATGCATTGAAAAGCTTGCAATAAAATGCAAGAAAAGCATTTATTTTAAATAGCATAAATACGCAAGAATTTAATAACGTATCTAAAGCAAAGATAAGCACTGATATATTTTGATTAAGAACACATTTGATTTATAGTGTAGTAGTTAGAATAATACAAAATTTTAATCTATTTCATGGCTAAGCTATAATTATCAGCTTTAATAGGATGTGAACAAAGTTCTAGATGCCACACCTATTGAATCGGAATCAAAATCAATTTGCAGCACAACAATTTCTTAACTCGTCTCAAAATAGCCGAATAATTGTCAAATAATCTTAATTAGCCTGCAACCCAATTATGTCATGACTCTTATTAGTCCAAATATAACTCTTCTCAAACTTTTCGCGCGAACCTCGCTCATCACATCATCACTCATGCCACATGCCCCATGCCCATGCTTTACGGCTTTATGCATAAGTAATATCATGTTAGTGTCAATAGTTGTCAACGAAACGTTGTTGACAGACCCCATCTGCTAAGCTGATGCCTCCCAAAAAGAAGAAGAAGAAGAAAAAAGTACTACCCACTCACAGTGATTGTGTTTTCGTTTTTTTTTTTTTATTTTATTATTTTCTTATTTTTTTATTTATTTTCTTATTTTTTTTTTCTGTATGTCGTACATTTGTTTTGTGGCAGTTCGTTATCGCCATGAACGCCCATCTAGTTTGCTTTGACGGGGCGTGGCGCCCCCTCAAGGCTAACACATGCTACACATTGTATTATTTTAGATTGGCATTACTTTTGGGGCCATTGGAGTTGCCTGTGCTAAATACAACGAAGCTCGTTAGTTTTCCTTTCGGCGTTTGGATTCAGTTTTTCGTTATATTTGTGTGTGTTTTTTTTTTTATTTTGGGCGATGCGTTGCCAACTTCCGGCGGGGCGTGTTACGTTGCTTATGGCGTGTCCTTCAGCCAACGCCTTGCTAGTTACTTTTACGTACACACACACATACATATGTATGTATGTCTGTCCATGTGTGTGTGTGTGTGAGAGTGTGTGCGAGTGTAAGCTTTTTGGAGGGCCGCATATGTTACTTTATTGGCATTCAATTTGAGTTATCGCTATTTTTTCCTGTTCATATGCGTTATTTTTTGTGGCAGTGAAAATGAATTTTTCTACTCTTCACAATGTCCATTTTTGCCATTGGTTGTTCGAGATTGAATGCAACGACCAGTTTGAGATTTCCACGCTAGTTTACTCATGTATCTGGGCACGTTTTTGTGCGCCAGACCTCGACTATTCGGATAATCACATTTTATTTTAACTTTTATTTCTGTTTATTTGATTTTATTCGAATGCCATTTTGCCCGTTTGCTTGCGTTCAAGTTGATTTAGCAGACAGTTTTTGTTGGCCATTGTTGTGTGCCAGGCCAAAAGTCGTTTTAAGCACATGCAAAGTTCAAAGTTTATTTATATTGATTGGCAGGGCAGGTCATTTGGATAGAGTGTCAGCCCTTCTGGATATCTCTGCTCAAAAATCATTGCAACAATTTTGATTGATGTTTATGTCGAAATCAAAGTACAGCCGCTTGACAGTTGCAGCATTTAAAAACAACTGACCTGATTGTGTAAATTGGGTTAAGCAGTTTGGGAGGACAGTCGTATTTATTTGTGCTGCAACAGCTTAAGTTTAAAAATGCTCAACATATTTTTACCACAATCGTTTCTTTTACTCTTGAGCGCAATATTGCATATATCTTTTTATTATTATATTACATTTTCTCAGCTTTGTTCGTAATTAACAGTCCACTTGTTTGCGTTGTTTTTAAAGTGCCTCTGATTGCCCCACTGATTGCTCCTCATTTGACTGCGCTTCGAAGTTTAAAAACTTTTTTAAAAACTTCCAGCTCTCAACTCAGTCAAATGCCAGCCGCACACACATAGATACACACACACACACACACACACACACAAATACACACACACACAGAAGTGAACGCCAATCGTTACGCCGATGAGCGCCGCTTTTAATTAAATTAACAACACAAATTGTCAGAAGCAGGCGTTGCAAATGTTACACGAACCTCAGGTATTCATAGAAAAAAAAAAAAATAAATAAAATCAAAATAAACAACAAGTAAAAACATCGTGGAGCAACCTTATTAAAAACGTGTCAAAAACATTTTCATAAATATATCAAGTAAACTTTTTGTGGCCTCTCAAAGTGTCAGTTCCAAGTGTCAAAGTATTTGTGGAAAGGCTACGAAATCAATAAGCTCGGAATTCTTTCTCATTTTTTGAAGGAGGAAAAATATCGATAAGATAATTTATTTCGTTCAACAAGTCTATAAATAAATATAGAATGCCAATAAAAGTGTTGGGCAGCTAATAGAAATTTATTGAATTAGGAAGTTTAGAATAGTTTATAATATAAATGTTTTTCATGTTTTTGTATTCCACTTTTTACTACTTGTAGAAATTACACATTTTTTTAACAAGTAAAAAATAAAATTCAGTCAATTTAATTTTTTTTTTAATTTGTATTAATTATTTTGCGTCTTTTCTGGTTGGTGAATATTCCTACCAAAGCTTATTATAAATCTTTGTTTTTTATAAAATAATTCTGTCGCTCTTTGAAGCGATGTGTTGGTTAGTTAAGAGAATATATATAAAAAATCTGGTTTATTTAAAGCACCCACTACTTTTCAACTGTAAATATAAATTTATATCAGGGCAATTGAGGAAACTGTTTTGGGACACTGCTTGGGACGTCCACTCGTAAAAAAAACCCCCCAACTTTGTACCGTTTGCGATAAAACTTACATTGTGCTGGCTTTCGGCTGATCACACGAGTACTGGTAGAGAAATTGGCATAACACACGATATCAATAAGCGTGGCAAATAAAATCAATTGTTATGATGCCATAACATATCACATGCCCCATCTTTAGAGATGGAGATAGTCACGCCGTTGCAATGTGAGGCAAAGTTTTTCGTTTGCGTTGGCGAAAACTTCACAGCCCCTGTGAGTGTATCAGCGTGAGTGTGTGTGTGTGTGTGTGTGTGTGTGTGAGTGGGTGTGGGTGTGGCATTTTTATTTTTCTTCTTCTTCTTTGTGTGCGACTTGGGATAAACAAAGCCATAACTCAAGCAACGTTTTACTCGCAGCCTCGACTTGCATAAACAAATTGTGCCCAAGTGCTGTAAATGTTGCTTTCCGGGTGGCGGGTAACAGGATAACATATCTCAGTTGTTGTCTCTCCGGGCATCTGCGTAAAGTGAGTGAGGGAGCATGCTCGTCAAGCTCAGCGTAAACATGATAGATTTATAGTTGGCTCTGTTTTCTGTGGTCGCCGGCGACAACATTGCAGCAGTGAACAGTGAGCGCAACGTGCGGCATACTTAATGGCGCTCGTCGTCTTGTTGCCACAGCCGCAGTTGCCTGCTTAGCCTTATCATAGCTCGTAAACACATGGAGTACCCACAGAATCTGCTGCAATCTCAGCTGTAGTCTCGAGTTTGGGTTTGCTCGCCACTTGACTTTGTTTTCGTCAATAAATTTGGGGCAAGTTTTTCTTTTATTTTTGGCAGTTTTTTTTGTTTTTTTTTTTTTTTTTTTGTTTTGTTTCCCTTTGCCCCTTTTGCGCCGGCTCAGCTGCCATTTCGAAGTTGGGCAGCCGGTTGGTCGGTTCACCTAAAAAAAAATAGGAAACCACATGCTGGGCGCCTGTTGGCATGCCACAGATTTCACGCATTTTTTTGCTGCTCTTTCTGCGGCGCCCAAACGTAGGCAAGCGTTGTGCAAATTTGACTTTAAATGGCGTGTTAACATTTAAATGTTATTTTTACGCCTCATAAAATGGCTCTATAAAAACAACGAAAAAAGTTTAAAAACATAAAAGTTTCACAAATGTTTCGTTATTAACCAGTGAATAAAAAAGAAACGCTACGCTTTGCTGTTCACTTGTGTATTTTGGAGCACAGCGCAGCAGACAGAGTTTATCAACTGATCTCAAATATCTTGAGATTTGTATATAAATTTGAGTAAATATTGTTTATTGTTTTATATTCATATATTGTTTTATATTGTGTATATATTGTGTTTATATTCTATTGTTTTTACAATGTAAACAACTTTAATTAAGCTAAGAAGATTATTAAATAACTACAATTTAGAGCATTGTTTTTCTGGACTCCATAATCTGCCATATTTAATTATAAAATGCTGACCAATTTATTTATCACTATTGAAGCATTTGTGTATTTTCAAAAGAATTAGAGCAGCTTTTGGTTTTTGTTTATTTTATTTCGAAATGATGTTTTGTTTTATTGCTTATGCAAATTGGCTGACTAATTTTGTAAGGACTCAGAACACAAATCCTTTAGCTTCAGTCGCTTCGTGAACCTTTCCATAGCAAGGGGATTTATCTAGTTCGCTTTTCCTTTTGCCATTTATACACACAAACACACACACACACACACATATATATATATATATATATATATATATATAAAGCAGCAGAGTTGTCCTTTTCTTTCTTATTTTTGAGAAAAGGAAACTTTATTTTCGCTTAATGCGCTTGAATGAGTTGTGCGTTGCATTTGTTGTTTTTTGGCTTTTCTTTCTTTATTGTTTTAACATTTTTGTTTGCTTCTTAGATATTCCTTTACTAAGCATTTGGCAGGTTATTTTGTTCCCGATATCCTCTTAGCCAAAAATGCCTTCAGCTTAACTTTGTGCGTACTTGTTTCGTCCAGGTCTTTTCCTCATTCGCCTACGGTTGCGAAATGTGCAACGTGAAACGAGTCATGTTTGAATTTAAATTCAAATTTAAGATGAGTTTTTTTTTTTTTTTAATACCAATGAATTGTTTTATTATTCGTTTTTGGTGTTTAATTAACTATTGCCTTGGTCAGGATTATTTATAGTTTTGGCAACTATCTAATAGCAAAACTTACAAAACAATTTCAGATACCTATTTTAAATACCAAACAAAATACATTTCAAATTTAAAGCTGCTCAAAGTTTGCTATGCGCCAAGTGCAATGCGGGCAGGCGCCTCTTTCCAATCCCTTTTGATGGCATACAGCGGGAGAGGCCACGCCTCGCTGCCGCCGAAAGGACTCGACTTGACGCCAAGGTCTTTTATCAAAGCGAAAGTTGTTGCACAGTTGCATAGCCAACACACACACACACACAAACACACAAACACACAGACACACAGCCATACGCATCCACCCATATAGATATTCTAGCTCTCACCCGCTTGCAGGTCAATTATCGCGCTTTGCATGCCGCGAGCAGTTCGGCTTAACCCCTCCCTACCTCCCTCCCTCCCTCCCTCGTTCCCTCCCTCAGCCACCTACAGTTCTCCCTTCGCCACCTCCTGGCGGTTGGTGGTTGCCGTTGGTGTCTGTGGCTAAACCGAAAGCCAAACAAATTTGTAGCTTCAAGTTGGCTGTTGTACTGCTTCAGCTCCCTTCGTCCTTCCCTCCGTCCGTCCGTCTGTCTATCTGTCTGTCTGTCTATTTGTGTATCTTTGGGTTTTGTATGACCTGCGGTTAGCAATTGCAAGGCAAAAACTTTTTCTCTGGCGCTAATTAGGCATTACGTATACGCCATGGTTAAGCATCTTGAAGTGCACTAAATTGCGCTAATCATAAAACATACACACACACACACACACACACACACATACACACACACACACATACACACACAAAACTTTTAGTTGGTGGCCTTTGTGCGCCTGGAAGTATGCAACGGGTTTGTTTCAAGTGTTGCTGCCTTGTAAAGTATGCCACCAACAACTACTACAATAATAACAACAATGCAGCAGCAACACAGCTCAACAGTGCCCAAGAATTGTGGCAATGTGCACTCAGCGTCATTTAGTGGCACGCCCACACACACAACGCCCACATGGTGCTCCATTGTGCGCATTGACGGCGCGTGCAACGAAGTGACTAAGTTGAATGCATGAATGCATACTTGCATAGGGGAGGGGCAGGTGGTGGTAGTGGCAGGCAGCAGGCGGCAGCTTGGCAGTGAATTGAAGTGGGTGTGATTAGAGTGCGATTGTTACTGTATGTATGTGTGTGTGTGTGTTCGCCAGTTGTCAGTGAACACGCATAATGCATGTATATGTATATGTATGCACATATGTATATGCGTATGGCGACATTTCTAGAGTCCCCACTTAAGTGGTTCACTATGTTGCAACAATAGTTGCCTATAAATTGGTTTGTTTATTGCAAAATAAACAAGCACACAGCACACAGGAGACAATTTACTTCCACCCGCAACACAAAGGCTACAATAGATGATTATATATATTGGAATTGGGCCAGATATTAAACCACACCTGGCCAACAAAGAGTTGAAAGCATAAAAGTGCATTTGTAAGCCATGTAAATATAAAAAATACATTCAAATACGTCGAGCACTCTCGACTGAAGCACTCTTACCGAACTCATTGAATTTCTAAATGCACATTCGCCCAATAAAGTAAAGTGCTGCAGCTATTTATCAGTTAAATTGAACTATTATGACTATGAAATATCGATTGTACTCTTAATCGATTTAAATTATCTCAAGTATCGAAAAGGCTTTCATTTGGGCGTCATTTTAAAATTAAATTAAGAGTTTTTCTGGGAGTTTTTGCTACGGAGCATAAAGCATACTTAATTGTTTTCAAGTAAAAAAAGCTGTATTCGAGCTAGTGGCTATTTATTACCAAATTTTCCTTTAAAAGTTTTGTAAAAATACAAAAAATAATTGCATCTGCCGATAGTAATGAGATAGGAGAATATGTTTTTGACCATATCCTGTGTGTCTCTTGTCCCATCTTGGTAATGTTTGTTCAGTTGGTCAATAAAACAATGTTTATTATACATCAATTGAAAGTCTTATTTTTGAAATTATGGCTTTAATTACTTTCGGAAATCGATTTGAATCGATATGCGCGAAACGACAGCAGTTATCGATCAAATGAAATAAACTTAATAAGTCAACTTATAAGCTGTATCTACTCGACTTTTGATCCTAATCAAGAATATATTCGCCTTATGGGGTCGCAGATGCTTAATTCACTTTTGTAACAATCATTATAACTTTTTATATAAAAATAACACAAAATTGATATAATTATAAATAAATATGAGTATATTTTTGAGAGCTGGAAAATTATGCATTCCAAAAAGAAGTTTTCTTTTACTTGGGATTGTTGAGCTCGTCGAACAGCGACTGCCAGCTAAAACCCATGCGACCGTCTGCCAAGTGCAAACGGCAGCGATCGGGAATATGCTTGAAGAGGCGCTGGAAGGGAGTGTAGCGTTGCAAGCACGTGACATCGCCTAGAATAATTAGCTTGTGTTTGGCACGCGTAATGGCAACCGTGAGACGACGCTGATCCTCGAGAATTTCGGCCTCACGAGACCGTTCCACGGTGTCAGTTGAGCTTCCCGTTTTAGTGCAGCTGTAGATGATTAGATTCTTATCACGACCCTGATACTGATCAACCGTATTGAACTCGACATCGCTTAGATCCTTGCCCAGCTGGCGCAACAGCTCCACTTGAGCGCGATATGGTGCAATGACGCCAATGCGTGTTGCATCATAGCCAGCAGCGAGTAATTGATGCAACAGGTGCATAACAATAGCCGCCTCACAGTAGTTGGTATATTTGGGCGGACGACGAGAGCGAGCAGTGGTCGGCACAGCTCGATCCTCACCGTAGTGCTGCTCAATGGAATCGCCGGTCTGACCCAGCTGCTTGCTGGCAGCAGCATAGTCCAGGCAGCGCTGTGAGCAATCCGAAGTGTCCAGCAGCAGCACAGCCTGCTCCAGATGTGTTTGCAGAGCACGTTGCACCCACACGCTTTTGCTATTGCTTGTCATTTCCAGTTGCAGCCTGGCATTCTCCACCTGCTCGTTGGCACACTGCAGCGACTGGCCGTAGGTCAACTCATTGGCCAGTCGAGTGATGCTGCGATTCATGCGATACTGGAGTGTTAGCACCGCCGTCGCCTCCTCACAGTCGAGCCGCTGGAACAGTGTCTCATCGGCGCCACGTTGACGTGCCTCACGACTGCGCACCAGCGGTGGCAACTGCTCCGGATCGCCGACGAGTATGAAGCGGGTGCAGTGACTCAGCGCACGCAACACTGTCGGCTGCAGCACCTGTGTCGCCTCGTCCACAATGCAATAGTCGAAGTGACGCTGCTGGAAGAGGGCGTGGCCGGCGCCCAGACACGTGACACCCACAATGCTGGGCTTGTGCAGGGCCTGCGTTAATTGCTCCACCGTTTCGCAATTGGAGGTAAGCTCGGCCTCGCTAATTGCCATCAACTGCGGATGAATCCGAGCACTGTTGCCCAGTCGCAGCATGGGTAGATTATGGGGCAGCAGTCGCAACAGCAGATTATCCACAGCAGAATGTGTTTGCGCTGTGATTAAAACACTGCGCTCCATCAAATGCAGCAGTCGCACAATGGCCACCAGTGTTTGAGTCTTGCCCGTTCCCGGCAGACCCTTAATCAAGAGATGTGTGCTTGTGGTGAGTGCTCGCAACGCGGCCAGCTGCTGCACCTTGTTCAGCGGACGCAGCATGGGTCCGCCCTTGCTACCAATAATGCGTGGCACAACCTTGTGCTGCTTCGGCGGCGTCCTTGCCACCACAATGGAACGCAACTCGGCAGCCTTTTCACTGGCAGCTAGCAACAGCGCCAGATTGGTGTAATTAAAGCTGGCAAAGCTTTGCGACTCGTGCTTGTCCACAATGAAGCTCTCCTGCCCATAACGCTGGCCAAGATCACGCTCCAGCTGCACGCACAAGCTCTGCTTCTCCAATCCCGTTATGTAGCCAGCGGCAATGGCCAGACGCGAAGTGCAGCTAACGATCACATATTCTCCCAGCTCAAACTGAAAATGAATGTGGACTTGATTCGACACTGGGATAAATACAATGCGTCTGATTAGGATTGGCCACTTATTTGTTATGTAATTATCCAGGCTCAATCAAATATATATAAATATATATATTGGGGCAATTACATAAAAATCTTTCAGCAGATTATCATAACTAAACACATTGCAGACATTTGGAGAACTCACGCCGCTAAGACATAGATTGAAATCCTTATCCGCCTGCGCTGATAGCACCAATTTGTGCTCGAAGCGGCCATCCTGGGAGCGGGCCGTATGCCCCGTGGGCAGCTCCAGCTGATGAATGGCGCGTCCCTGTTGCTGGCGCCTCGCAGGCGTTTCAGTCCAAAGCGAACGCAGCTGATGCGACTGGCGCGCCTGTTGCTCCTCGAGAGCTAGTAGGCCACACCAGTGCAGCACATACTCGTAGTCCGGCTGGCCAAGATGCGATAAGACTTGTGGCATTAGGCGACGCAACGGATGCGATTCACTTAGCTCAAGCTGAGGATCGGTGCTGGCAAAGCTGCAACAGATTGTGGCATAGGCACAATTGCCGCACGCACTGTGATGTGAGATGGGATCAGGCAGTTCAAAAGGTTGCAACAGTTTGCCAGGCTGCTCGGGCAGCGAGAGTGACAACGATTCTTGTCCAGCCGCTGGCAGCTGAGCGTCGCGTGTTAGATAATGCGCCAGATCGTTGCGCAGCACGATGAGATCACGATGCTCGTTGCGACCCTCGTGCACCTCACGCATGATGCCCTCGCGCAGATAGAGCAGCAGGCCGCTTCTCGTCTCCTGGCCAAGGGCCGAGTGCATCAACTGATACAGCAACAACTGGCCCTTGTGCTCCATGGAGAAGCTTGCACGTCCTGTTTTTAGTTCGAGGGGAATTGGCTGCTTCTTGTTGCGAACACGCACTGACACATCCACTTTGCCCTTGAGTCCCATTTGCGGCACCCAAAGATTCTCCTCAATATCGTGAATCTGATCAATGCGACCACCAAACGTATTCGGCAGCTGTACGGCTGGAGATTCGCCGTCTAAATACCGTGCAACAAACGCAACAATGGGTTCAACAAATTTATGCAATTGCAGCTCGATCTCGGCACGACTCAGCTGTGCGGCATACAACAGCTGAGCGAGCTGGCCGCTGTGCAGCATTCGACTCAGTGCATCCTCAATCTGCGGCTTGCGACGCAGTCGCTGTGCAAGCACCGTTTGCAGCAGCTCATGCACCAAGGTGCCAATGATCATCTGAAAGTTGTATGCTTATTCTAAATACATATATTATACACATTATAGCGACCTCCACTTACGACCGCATTAGCCGAGTCCACGCCGCGAAAACGATCCTGAAGCACCGCTTTACGCCGGCAGAAAAGAGAGCCGGTGACTGAAGTGCTGGAAATCAAAAGGTCCGGATGTATCACACAATAACCATGCTCCTTGTTGATCACATAGGCAGCTAGTGTGGGTTCCCAGTGCGCCTGTACCGAAAGCAGATCGCCAATCTGGACGTGCGTCTGGTTCCAAGGTGCCTGCAAATGGCAAACAGCTTTTCCAGCTTCCTCCTCCTCGCTGCTCAGTTGCAGGATCAAATCGTGTGTTTTGGGCAAACGCTCCACATGGCGCACCACACAGCGTTGCCAGCTGCTCAGCTCTAGGCGAGGATTTACGCTCACAGCTGCATCCAAAGCACTCACATCAAAATCCTCATCGTCGTCCAGCAAAAAATCATAATTTTCCTGTTCTTGCGGCAGCGGCGGCGTTGGAATATCGAGTTCGATTTGCTTCTTGTACTTTTTGCCTTGCGCCGGCAGATTATCTACCTTGCTGGGCGATAGCACACGCTTAGCCGCATGCATTGCTTTTGGCTTTTATTTATTTACTTCAAATTAAACTAGTTAACGCATTTTATTTTATTGTTCGCGCCAAAATGTATGAGTCAGTGTGCACCCACCTGTTGCCGCACATATTTAAACAGATAACAGAGAAACTGAACGAATGTTCATATAGTTCGTGCGCTCGTTTGTTCGCTCTTCTGGTTCCGATAACACATCGCTCAGTTCTTTGCAGACCGATCGCTTGAATCCGATCATCCGTTTGGCGCGCGTTTATCGTTTGCAACTGAATAGTTGTTTGCAGCCCTTTTTGGCGGTCTTTTCGCTAAAGTTTAAATTACATTCAGGGTATTCAGTACAAGTATAATTTATTTAATTTTTCAAAATTACCACAAATTAAGAATTAAATAATGATACGTAATCTTATTAAATATGCTGTATATGTTGCATTTAAAAGAAATTCATTTAGAATTAAATGTTTTAAAAAAATATTTCACCAGCAAATTTAAATAAGATTAAGTTTCAATACAAATTTAATGGTTAACTTTAAAGTAATTGACGATTATAAATAAATACATTTATTTATAAAGATCTTATTTAGATAAGAATTAAGTATAAATGCAGAGCAACTGCAAATGTAACGGAAAAAACACACCCTTGCCATTCACACCTTTCCAGCTCGTAACCCTTATGATGCTCATTAAACTGAAGACTAATTGGCCAGTCAGGATAACACGTCCGAGACATAAAATGCTCTTAAAAAACGAACAGACTTTCAGTGTCCCAGTCGCAGATTGTCGGTGTCTATTGTGTTGCTGTAGCACCAGCACCAGAACCAGCACCAGCACCAGTAGCAAAGGGGACACTAAAACACGAAAATCCGCAACTGCTTGTGGCTGTCAACTAAATTTCATATGCAAATCCTTGGCCCTGACTATCGCTACCTGATAATCTACTTGATTTATGCGGCTACACTGGGGCACACAGACAACGCTAATAATGCCCTGCCGCCTGTGGCGTGCCGGGCACATCATTAATCTCGGGCTCATGCGGGACGTGGCCGACTTGGCCACATGGCACTTGGGCAAGCAGTCCAGCTGAATGTGTGTGTGTGTGTGGGAATGAATTTGTGTGGCAGCCACGTGGCTGACCTTCAGCATAATAATTCAATGTTAGTGCTGCTGGACGGATTTTGTTCGCACAGCAGAAAAGACACGTGCTAATTGCTAATCAGAACAGATAAGACAATGACCCGCCCTTTCCTCCCCCAACCTTGCTGCTCAGTCCTCCTCACACTCCCTACGGCCATTAAACGATGCTGTGAAGCGAAAGGCATTTTATTTTTAATGGCCATTGAGGCACTTCCTTAAAATGCTTCAACAATTTGGTTGCATTGCTTATCGCATACAGCTGTCGCTCTTGAGTTTTTCATAATGGAAAGCACAGATTTTGTCCCCCCCTTTTCTTTGGGTATATTTGTGCATGTGTGTGTTTGTGGTGGAAGTGGGTTGTGTTGGGGAAACTGACAAATGATCTTTGCTTATGGAAATAACTCACATTGTGTCTGTCATCTGCCATTAGAACGCTGCACCGCATTTTCAATCTCAATCTCACTCTCTCTCTCACTCTCTCTCTCTCTCTCTCTCTTTGTATGCCCTTGCTGAGTATTTTTATTTGGTGTTGAAATTTGTAACGCATTGAAGGAGATTAAAATATCCATGAAATATATTCATATGTCAACAACTTTCTTGACTGTCGTTTCAAAAATGATCAGGTATAAGGTGATAAATAGTAATCGTTGCCAAGGATCACATATAAAAACATAAATATTTTCTATATATTACGATATTGTGATGCATATGCTTAAAAAATCAAAATGTAGCCAAAATATAAGCAAAGAATCAAGAAACTATTTTTTTTTTTTGTGCCTTTCCATGCCTATGTTATAAATGTCTGAAAGGGTATTTAATATTCCACATACTAAACTTAATACTCGTTTTTATTCTTTCACTTGTTATAGTTATAACCACTTGACTTTTTGGAGGGCACTCTTTCAGTTTCATTTCTTTTCACATGTCAACAAAGCCATCAACACATTTCACACGCGCTCCTTTGTTTAAATGTCACATTACATAATGATACTTAACACATATCGCAGACGTTGGGTTTGGAGAGGGGTGGGGGGCTACATTAGGGATGGTGGAGGAGGGTGTGTCCTTTTTATGGCTGGCGCGTTAACAAAAGGAAAAACATTTTCGACGTTGTCTTCGTTGTCGCCACTTAAATGCCAAATTAAGTGTAATTTTTATTGTGTTTACAGAGCCACAACAATAACAACAGCAACAACAACAAAAGCTTCGGCACTTGACAAATTTGATTTTTCCTGACTTACTTTGCGACTTTCCGTTACGAGCCGCCCGTTGACATCTCTTGACTGTCGTTTGTTGCCTTGACTTCTAATTGTTTATGTAATTGTTATGCACATGTGTGCCAGAAAGAGACAGACAAGCCGCCAAACGACATGGGATTGAGCAGGAAAGAGCAAGAAGTGCTCTCTACTCGGTTAACTAATTTTAACTGCCGGCTAATTGCCGTTAGTTGCAGAGGATATGCTTAAATAGAAATGACGACAACATTTATGGCCAACATTTTGACGAAATGAAATCAAAACGCTTCTGAAGCACCTCGTCGGCGGTGTGCAAATGTTTATAAATGACTTGACTTGCTTTCAAATGGCAAATTGGCAAATGAAATTATGGCTAATTGGCAAATATCATTTGTTAAATCTTGTTAGCCAAATTGAAAGCAGCTAACTGTTAAGCACACATCTCCACCAAGACATAAAGTAAAATAATTTGGAAGGTGGCTTTGCAAGTTGTGCAAGAATATTTGATGCGTGATATTTTAAGGAGATTATTAGCAATTCAATACATCAAATTTAGATTGATTAAAGTCGAAAAACTTTATAAATGATTTAGGTAACCGCATTTAGATACAAGTGGCTTAAATAACATTTATTATTTATTCGTTTCTATTTTTTTTTAGTGTATTCAGTAAGTTCCGGTAGGGAAAGTGACATATTTTTCAAAAACCAGATCATTTTTCTATTGGCTTCATCCCTTCTTTGATACCGCACTTAAAGTAGAAACTCCAAGCCCATGCTTTATTTATATCATCTAAAAGTCTTGGTAGAAACTGGTAAAAACTTTCCAGAGCCATAACTTTCTCAAAAGTGACCCGATTTTCAAAATCCAGTTATTCTTCAACATGGTTTCACCTCTACATAAATACTTCTCTTGAAGTTAGAAACGCGATTTCAGCTCGAAATTCTTGTTAAAATACTCTTAAAAAATCTAAATAGAAATGGGTCAAGACTTTCCAGAGCCATAACTGTGTAAACCCTTAAGAATGCAGTCTGCGGAAATCTAGCTAATTATTTGTCAGCATATACAAAAAGTCAGTCGACAAACCTCAGTATCAAAGTCAATGTCAAAGCCAAAGTTAAACAGCCCATTCTGGTTTTTTGCGCATTTTCAGCAACTACAAGTGGATGCCACTTGTGAACTTTACATTAGCCACTTGATATACAATACACACAGTCCCACTAGGCCATACACACTTACACAAACACGCACACACAAACACAGTCATATTTGAGGCAAGCCACTAAAGAGTCATTAAAGTCACACAGCTAATTCTTTAGGTATTTCGAAAAAAAAAACAAACACAAAAGTTCTTATCATAATTGATGCTGACCACAAATCACACACACTCGCACACACAAATACACACTTATTTACGCACACCCGCATATTTCACACGACGTCAGTTTTTTGTTGCATATTTAGCGGTGCAAATATTTGGCATGTCAGACCGGAAGTACGCATATTTATTTATATATATATGTATATATATGTAACCATGACAATGTCTGGGATGGATTTAACTTAACCCCAGCGTATCACTTATGGTGTACCCAGCCAAACCACTCACAAAGGGCCACTCCCCCGCTCCCCGCTCCCCGCTTCTTGTTGTGGCAGCAACACATTTGCTCATTAGCATTATTGCCTCCGACTTCACTGTTTGCTTGTCTTTCTCGTTTTCTTTTCTGGCCACGCAAATGAGAATTTCATTAACGTTATTAATATTTTCATTGTTAAGCATTTTGCATGCCTTCCAGCTGCCTCGCATTTTGCCGTATATACAAACATACATATACGTATGTATGTATGTGCAGTATATGCCAAAGTAATAACTTGATTATGACGTTTGTTGACTTGGCTCAGTTGTTGTTGGTGCTGCTTTGTTTGTTGTTGTTTGCTTTTTGTGTTTTACATTTTTCATGGCTTAATAATTGCTCATTTCAACTGCAGCTGCCTTTTGTTTGGCTTGTTGTCGTTGTCGTTGTTGTTAACAATTATGAGGCCACTTAAATAAATTTTATTGCCGTCAGGCATTGTCCTGGGCCGCCTACAAACAAATTGACAATTATTTCGCTCGTTGGCCAGCCCCAAAATGACAAACGAGCGGCCAAAAAGTTTTCGTGCCATTTATTAGCTTGAAAGTTTTGTGGGTGTGATTTTGATTTAGCTTCGAGCCAAATACTGCTAAGTGGCAGCACCAGCACCAACACCAACACCAACACCAGTGGCAGCAACGGGAGCAAGGACCAACAATAATAACAGCAGTGGCCTAATGAAGTTTTCAATGGCCAAGCAGTTGAGTTAACTCAACTTTGCCAAACAATTGAGAGTTAGTGTGCTGAATAAGTGGCAAAAACTTGACATTTGAGTTATGACCATTATATCTTTATCTTCGCTCACTTTGTAATAGTGATCATTTTGCAAAGTTATACCTGATTATATTAATTACTGCAATCAGGTAAACTTATCAATCGCAAATTGACCTCATAAATAAATACGACTGGCATTTTGATAAAGGACAATAATTGCGGGAACAGCAAGCTTAGCTAGCCAAGTTAATACACAATATTTGTAATTGGCATCGCTTAAGCCAAACAAAATGTTGCTTGTTGGAAATTTCCTAATTATTACATTTTGTGTGCTGTTGAAATCTGGCAACTTATTTCATACGCTAACAAAAAGTTTGTGGTAAAATAGTTCTAGTTTTGAGTTGATAATTAGCTTAAAAGCATATTTAGTTTTAGTTTATGAAATGTTACAATTTTTTGGTAAAATGTATGGCATGAATAAAATAGAGCCATAAATAAAGCACTGGTCTTTTGGAACTATAGCAAGTTACATTTACAATTTACGCTTAAATTGATCATCTGTCCAATCAAGCATTTAAAATATTTAACCTGAGGGTTCCTTACTGGATGACGATAACGTAAAGTAATCAATGAATAATAAGTTACTTTTGGCGACACATTTTGTATAAGTCTCAAACCAGTAGAACTGGGATGAATATATAATAATATTAATAATAAAGGTTCATGTAAGGCTTGTTTAATATTTAAAATACGCTAAGTTCCAGCTTAGATTAATCAAACATCGTTCAAATGGATAGCAACAAGAAAAAGTTACCAAATAATCTGGGGAAACACAGCTAATTTTAAATCAGCAGTTTTAATTTTCATGGCGTTGTCAATGTTTTGAAGCGTTATTAATTTAGTTATTGTAACTAACTAGAAATCGCATGTTACATGTTAAATTACAAGTGAATCGTAATTGTGATTTTTTTTTTTTTTTGGGCCTTCAACGCAATGCGCTGCCCCAAATATTTATGAGGAAGCCTGCCACAATGCAATTATGTAATCAAATTATTGAACAATTAGTAGACTCACCATTGTTAACAGTGGAGCCGCCAACGCTGCCGCCCACGTTGCCGTCGCTGCTCAGCGCCAGGGTTGTCAAGGTCTCGAATATCAGCAGAGCTGTCAGTATGACGTAGAGCAGGTTGCACATGTTGGCCAAGCAATTGATACCACAGTGTCTTCCAATTGTATGATATTTGTGCACTAAATTTATTTTATTTAATTTTTTTTTAGCTCTTTCAATCAGCGCAAACTTTTTATCATCGCGAAAAGCTCTTTTTATGAATGGCCTTTTTTTTAATTACAAGTTTGCAGCTTGTTGCGCAACGTTTGCGTTGATTTAAATGTTGCACATTTAATTAATTCTCAATATCTTTTGTTGCTCCTTTCTGTCCTTTTGTGCTGCAAATAGAGGAAAAAAGAAATTATGAAATATTATGACATATTTTATCAATGGCGGTCATAAATTTGCTGTTAAATTAAGAGACACGCTCCAATTTGCTGATACATTTGAGTATATTTAATACAGAGCCCAAAAAGCCGAGTTTTCTGATTTATTTGCTAGCCAAACAACGTGGCCAAGAAACAACAATAACAACAACATCAGCAAACGGGACGGGCGGGGTAAAAAAGCAGTGAAAATTCTTGATTGAATTTCGCCTGACGTAAGCGGATTAAAAATAAATTCTATGAGAACGAAACAAAAAAAAATTAAATAAAAATAAAAAAAAAACACACAGCAAACAAAAATAATAATAAACCAAAGTATAAATAAAACCAAAGCATAACGGTCAAGTCATAAAAACGCAACAGACAAATGAGAGCTGCGTGCCTCGCAGGGGCAATCAGCAGCATACACAAAAAGGACACGAGCCAAGGGATTTTCAATGGACAACTTCCGACACGTATCCAATGACTACAGGATGTCTCCTCAATAACTACAACTAACTGAGTCATCCGCACATGGAGACACAATTAGCATGTAGTCATTCAATTTATATACATTTCATTCATTTGCCATATTTGATTTTTGATTTTGTCTGCCTACCTTTTCATATGACTTTTGCCACATGTGGCAGCTTATCGGCTGGCCGTCATGTTCGCTCTATAAAATGCTCATAAATGGAGCATCGACTGCACATTATGAACTACCCAAAATCGAATCTATTGCCAATAACTCTGCCAGTTGTCCAGCACTTGGAAAGCGCTTAACATCTCAACCTATTACTATAGCCAGTTGAGCCAAGCAAATGCCATGGCCATCATCATCATCGTCATCATCATCAACATCGTCATTATCCTAATCATCATCAAATCCCTCGTCAGTCTCTTAGTCTCTTGGCATCATCGTTTGCTCGGCTCTTGGTTTGCTTTTGCATACATGACAAGACGAGAGTACGGACATGTTGCTTTTAGTTCACATATACCCTGGAATTAAATTCCTACAATGCTTTTCGACTGTTTAGGAATACAGAAAAAGACTAGAAATGCTACGGGATATATTTAATACTAATAACTAACTAAATAAATAATATTTTCAAAAGTCTTTCACCATATTTGTTTCAAGTTTACTATTACAAAGAATTGCATTATAATAAAACTATCTTAACAAATAATAAATATTTAATATTATATATATTTAATATTAATTATTATGTTTTTAATAAATATCATTATTGAGTGTCTTTCGATAAGCAGTAAATTAAAACTATTAACTATTAAGTTATTTGTTATTTAATTGTAGTTCAGTTATACTCTTAATGCAGCAAATAAACTGCATTAAAAAAGTTATATTAATTTAATGCAGTTACTATTTAAATAATATTGATTTCAATATATACAAATTTTTTAACATTTCAATTTAAACAATAAAGGAACCATTTTTGCTCTTATGTTTTCTTAAGGTATTTGAACGTCAATCAACTTGCAACACTGCCTCCATATTTGACATTTTCTTTTAGCCTGCTCTTGTCATAAGCGCAAAGCAATTTGCTCTGTCAGCTGTAGATCTCAGCATAGACACCGCTCCGCTCCGCTCCACTTCACTTGACTGCTATGTCAGTGGACTCCACTCCACTACACTCTCACTCACTGAACACCACTCTGCACCACACCACACCACACCACACCACTCCTCTGCACAATTTAGTCTTCAAGCTTTTCACTCTATTGCAATATGAATGCATTTTAATTGAAAAGCTGCCGTTGCTTTCTTAACAACAGCTGTTGTGGCTTTCTCGCTGCGTTTGTATTGTTTTTATTAGGTTCCGCTCTGTTTTGTTTGTCTTTTGTCCAAGTTTGTGAAATCAATTTGTTAACTTAATTGAATTTTGGCATGCCTTTAAGCCGCAGCCATTCGAGCACCAAAAAAGCTGGCCAATTGTAATTTGCCTGAGTGTATGCAACACATGTATGAGAGACATGTTTGACATGTCTATTAGACGCCAAACACTAACACACACCACACACACACACACACACACACACACACACACACAAACACAAGCAAACAGAGCTATGCATGTTTTAAAATGTTGTTCACAGCCCAACGATTTGGTACAAGGCAATGTGCCAAGCACGTCCCCCTTTCCCAACTTGCCCCCCCGGCCCCAGTTCACCTCAGTTCACCCACGTGCTCGTCGGGGCAGGACAAGCATCATGCTTTTTGTATTATTGCCAAAAGTTATTATGCTGTGGCATTCCATGAATTTTGCTTTGTGCTGCATACTTTGCGGCTGGTTGAGAGTTATACCAGTTGCTGATGTTGTTGTTGCTGTTGCTGCTGTTGTTGCTGTTGTTGCTGTTGTTATATTGTTATTGTTGCCAGTTTCTATTTGCTTGAGGAGAACTTTAAGCGCGTGATTTTTGCAATTTGGCTAATAGCGAAAAGTCAACTCTGCTCCGCCGGCTTTCAATGGCCGCTGACAGTGAGTAATGATGGACTGAGATAGCGACAGCGAGTGCAACTACGCGTATTGTGCACAACAGTTGCCCTCTCGCTCTAACGCACTTAAATCAATATTAATAGCAATGTTTATGCCCACGCTGCTGGCCAACAATGCTGAATGCAACTTCCACGCGGCAGGCAACACCAATTGAAGACTTACCTACTTTTCTACATCTTATTTTTAAGTCTTTTATTTTTTCATCCTTCTTTTTCCAAAGTATTTGTTGGCCACCAGGCCACGCAACAAAGGAGTCGGAGGGGGTGTGTCGGGGGTGTGCGTGTGCAACCGGCGCCTCCTGCCAAGTGCTGCATTCAGTCGCTTGTGCATAATAAATCAATTTACGTTTTCTCTCGCCGCACGCAGAAATGAAATGCAAATAACGCCAACAAACCGTGAACGATGCAGTTTATATATGTATATATATAAATGTATGAATGAGTATGAGAGCCAAGCAACTGCTGTGGCAAGAGGATATGGGGCAGGGACGAGCACCGTGGCAAGGGCAGTGACTGAGGAGCTGGCAACACTTTTCACCGCAAAGATTTACGCGCACTTAAATCACAGCCACCAGAATTGATCGTCATCAATGTAAAGCGCCAAAGGAATAAGAGTCAGTAAGAATCTCGTCGGACTGAATACGCAAGACTATCCTTATACCCTGTACACACTCTGGCAAGGAGAGCAAGGAGCATTGTTAGTTAATTTATTTTCGTACAGCTTTATCTTTATTGACGGGTGTGAAATCATAACAATTACTTTTCCGATGAACTCGAGTGATAAGAGTTTATCGACTTGAGAGAAGACAAGACATCATACCCACTTATGCTGTACAGGGTATACATGCATAAACAGCAACAGCTTTGCAAATAATCTGCCATGGGAGCTGAAGCCGCCGGTAGTTGGCCATTTGGTGAAATTCCAAGTGTTTGCACTTGTTGTGACACTTAATGAGCATAAAATATGTTAAATACTCAGCTATTGTTGTTATTATATTCCGAGCTGAAGCGATTCGCATTTTATGCAAAGTCGCTGATGGACATCAACAGTTGACAGTCGCCAGATAATGTGCTAATCATCATGATGCTTTATTGTCACGGGGATATTTAAAGTTGGACATGCAGAAGAAATTGATTTTCTTGCTGTACTTCAGGGACATTGTGTTTGCATATTTGATTTCGTTTTATTTGGACGCCATTTGGCCAAGTTGGTTATCCAATTCCTTAAACCGTAAATAAAATTTTCTAGAAAAATATTTATCTTCAATATATTTTTGCTAATATCACTTATTGCTCTGATATTAATTTTAAAAATAATTTAAAATATACATTTAAATAACTTAAATGCGTAGTCTTGTAATGGCAATAATGGCTTAGCCTATAATTCTCAGCTGGCTCAGGTGCAAAAATAGTTATGAGAAATTGTGCAATTTGAAAATATTGTTAAGATCCATTAATATTTAAAGTTTAGATGACGAATTCTGATTTGCATGCAACAAAAAGAAACAATGTCGTGAGCCATTGCATTTTCTAAAATATTAACATAATAGTTATTACCTTAAAACTACATCGAAATATCATTCAACTAAGTTTACGAACTTATGTAATTATAGCCACAACTCATAGCTTGCACCCTTAAAGACGGCATTAGTCTACTTATTCCCAGCTTTCTTGTTACCCGTTCCAAGATAATTGTAATAACTTAAATTGCATTTCGTTTTGCACAATTCTCATAACTAGACTTTAACGAATTTTCGCACTGTAATTGGTTTAATTACTCGTACTAGAAATGCTGTTAAGCCACAATTGCAATACACACAAATGAATGTTCTGAGCCTTACACACACACACACACACACACACACACTAATACCACTAATGCCACTACACAGCCGAAGCACTTAACGCCTTGACTACTCTAGTGTTCAATTTGCTACATTTGTTAAGCCAAGTTAAGATTAAGTTTTCAGTGCGTGATTTTTCATGCACAAACAGACGGGCCTACATTCGTCGTGGTAGTAAAACTTGCTGAGAAGTTGCATACGGTGAAATTGCCGTTGGGGGAGGGAGTTGTAAGGAAAATGGGGGACTGCTCACATTTGGCGCTGCAACGGAAGCAGCACATAAACAACAAAGCGAAGCCAAAGCACAAAAGGCAACATTTTGCAGCGCTTTGCTGCTGCACGCATTAATAAACAAAGCAGACAGCAAAAGTGTTTAATACTTCCCTTAACCAAAAGGGGGGGCATGGGGCATGCGGCAAGGGTTTGGTAGTGCCTTGTAAATGTCTGTCTCAGATGGAAATAAGCATCTGCAATGCCAGCTGCTTGCACTCAGTTGAAAAATTCAACGAGTATTTAGATCTGTTTGTTTTCGATTTGTATCGACCGAATTTAGACTAACTACAAATATACGAGTATGAATCGTCTATTTGCCCCTTCTAAATCATTTGTTTGGCTCAAATGCAATTGCAACTTCAGAGCAATGCTAATTAACCGAATAACGGATTCGAAAACAAAATTTGCTTAAATTTATCGACATTATTCACATTGTATAAAGGAGAAGCCATTTCCTTAGATAGTATTGCTAACTAAGAATTGCAAATCCCAAGTCATTTCTTTAAATCTAATTAACAACTTACTTTGCATCTGAGCTTATATGCGGATCGGTTATACTTTGCATGATTTCCATAATATTAAATAGATAGTTTAGAGAATTAGTAGAATTCCTTAATTCTTAGAAAACAAACAAATTTTAGAGTAATAAAAAAATATTTCTATGATCTTTATCGTAAGTATTACTTAAAAATAAATATAATTACAAATGAAATTACCACTCCTTTTAAACATCTAAATTTCGCACGCGATCTCCATTTCTCAAAATGCAACTTACTTTTCTCATAGCGGATGCAGCTCCCTATTGTTATCCTAGTACCTTATATATTCAAACTAGTTTTCCCCGCAATTTTGTGGTCTGCTATCTCATGGGTTTCATCTTTTCATTATTTTGCTCCTTGCCTTACCATCTAATTTACAGAAATTAATTTTAGGTTCTTTTAAACTTTGGCTCCCTTGCATTGCTAACTCACCGTGTAAATTATTTTGCCAAAGGGGGATGTGCAGCTGGGCAGCCTGTAATTCTAATAATAGATCAGCGAGACGACAACTCGACGCATTTTTATGTGTGTTGCAGATCGGTTTATTTGCAACACTTGAAGCACAACAACTTAATTAGGCAGATGAGTTAGAGGCATATGTACTTAGTTGCAGACACACCGACGCCGGCACAAATAAACACACACATCTACACATAGTATATTAATACATATATTAGGCAATTGTATGCACAATGATCAATTGATGGACAGCTACTTGCAATTACATATAGATTATTGTGATTAGTATTCTCGTTAGGCGCTTCACATAAACAACAACATAAACAACCAAAGACGCGTCTGTGGCTTAACTATGGCAACCCGAAGCACGAATTACAGCAACGATAAATAACAACCGCACACAACGACAGCCGATTTGGCACTGAAACGAAGCAAGAAACGAACGTGGTAGCATCAGCAGCAGCAGCAGCATCAGCAGCAGCAGCATCAGCATCAACAGCCGATGTCGCTCCCGAAGTCCAGACACAGACCCGAGACGAAATGCAGACAAAAGTCATCGTTGGTCGTCGTGAACTTCGGCAACTTTATGTTATGCGGCATGGCAAGCGTGGCAAGTACTTAGTCCCAATACAGTTTTAGAGAATCCGATTGGATTATATTATTCCATTTGATAGTATTTGATTCAGTTATCAAAAATGTGCGTAAATATTGTGGCCAGAACAAGCTTATACCAACAACAAATACTATGCAGATTTCTTACCACTATAAAAACATGACCATCAAATTCATTTTACATGTGAAATAAACAATAATCCATTGAGTATATTTGATTATCTCCAATTTAAATACTCATGATATCAATGAACATCGCTCAAGGAAAGACTCCTGTTCTTTATTCAGTATGATTATAGATATGATTGAAAATGTAATTATATTTCAAAATCTATTTACTTTTGTCAATTTAATATCTATCACACTTATTGGATGATATTAAATATAGTATCATATGTAATTTAAATTTGTATTTTATAAAATCTATAATTTGAACAATAGGTAAAATTGTTTCTAATAAATTCTAAGAATCTATTCAGTTTTTCGAGTTTAGTTTCCATTTTTATTTTATTTGCTTTATTTCATTTCTAAAATAATACATAACTCATAATGATGAAACGCTTATTATAAAAAGCTTTCATCGCCTTGTGTACAACGTTTTCCCAACCAATTAACAAAGTAGATTTGATGTGTTTATGTTGTACGGATATGTGTCCAGCATATGGTATTAGAAACATAAGCAAATGTTGCTGTTGCATTACTTTTACATTTCAGTCTCTGCATTTAACATGCATGAACATGTAAGTTTTAATAGTTGCTGGGGGCTGGAAGCCGTTGTACTTTTAATGTATTTTAAAATACATATCCAATGGCATTGAGCTTGTGTGCGTGTTAGATGCATTAAAAATTGCTGGCTATTCGAATTTTTATGGCTTACATGTGTGAAAAAATAAATATTTTGAAGGGAGACTGCTTAATGGAAAGAAATAAGAGAATTGTTTATGGAATTTCTGTGTACAAGAAGTCGAAAAAATGAACGGAAATTAAATGTTGATCAATTTTCATCTTCAAATTCATTTTCAAAGAGAAAAATGTCTTTATGACTTTGAGAAAAATTCACATTTTATCCTTTTTAAATGGCATACAAGCATTAAAATTAAAAGTTTTCGACACCACATTTAAGAGTTGTGATAATTTAACATGATTACTTAACATTGCTTACATTCTATGGCAAACAGAACCATTCTTACACGCTCTGCTAACTCCTATACCAAAAGCAGCGTTAACAGTGGTGAAGGAACAACATATGTTTTTCAGTAGCAGCCGTATGTAAAGTAATCACCCCTTGAACTTATGTTAAGTAATAACTGTTACTTACTTCTATGTTAAGTCATGAAAATTTACCACTATTACCCCAAAAGCTGTAAGTGAGCTTTAACAGTGCAGCACCGCTGAACTTTTAACTGCGCAAGCTTTCAAGATTTAGGCAGTTTAGAAAAGCTTTGAGCACTTGACGCTTCCTTGTTGACTTTAGCGGCAACTGACAACTGTAAAGCAAACGGTAGAAACAACAGCTGACTGTCAAAAGTCAGCCTCAACCCCTCGCGCAGACAAGTTTGCCAGCGTCAGCTGGAACAAAGTATAGTACAACAGAAAGTTTGCAACTGTTTCAGTTTACACACACGAATGGAAGCCAGTGGAATCATGCGGTGCGTCACCAAGTGACGTTCACACATTGTTGAAACAGTTACGCGTGTCTCGGGGCTTTCTTTGTTTTTAGTGCCAGAGTCAGTGTGTGTATGTGTGTGTGTTGCATTAGCGTGTGTGTGTGTGTGTTTGGAGTAACATTGAAAAATGCTTGGGACAGACAATAGAGCCAAAAACAGAAAAAGGAGATAAGCAAACGCAGAAAAGTGAGCCTTGACCTCAAGCAATGCAACTGCGCAGCCAACAACAACAACGACAAACAAAAGACAACAAAACACAGACAATCTGACAAAAAGGAAAGCAGTGAAAAGTGGCCGCGTCATGCCACCCACAGGGAGTCAATTAAGCCACGGAACATTAGCGTAAAATTTTACTCACTACAAAGGAGCATAAAAACAACAACGGCAATAGCAAAAAAATCAACTGTGGCAACAACAGCAACAGCAGCAGGCAGCCCAGTAGAGCATGGGTTCATGTCTCAGCAGCTGCGTTGCCGCCACCGCCACCAACTCTGCCACAAACTCCGCCACAGTATCAACATCGTCTTCCTCCTCGAGCAGCTCCGCAACCTGTGTTACGGCCGTGGCCAACAGCTGGCTGCTTTGGTAAGCCAAGAAGAAAACACTAGGCAACCCACTGCCACATTCCACACATACTGCTGCACTCGCTTAATTAATGTTGCCATTCTGTTTACTTGGCGACTCGCAGAAAAGTATGCTATGCCACGGCAAATCCAATAAGCGAGCCGTTGACAATCAATACAGCCCCAAAAGGGGCACGCTGCCAGTCCACCCTGCCGTTAGCTCCCTCTAATTAGCGCAATTTGTGTGGTTGCCTCCATCAAAGGGCACATTTTATGCCAGTCTTGGTAAACGTCCCGTTCTGCTCCGTCCAGCGTTGCAGGGTCAACAGCCTAAAAGTATGCAACGCTTAAGTGCGTGTTGCCGTCACAAAAACAATGGCTTCACTCGCCCCATTACCGGGGCACAAGAAACACAGGCAAGGAGCAACATATTTTTGTTGTGACATTAATTTAATACTCTTTGTGTTCGATTTGGCTTTAAAGCCTTAACGGTAATTTAGCTATTTTAGGTAGCTATTTTGTAGATTGTACATTTAAATTAAGTTAGTTCAATTTGTCACTTTTAATATTCTTTTAAAATTATATTAATTCAATTTAAGATTTTTATAGAAACTTTCAAGCTTTGTTATGAAAGTGTAGTCAAGATTTAAAAAAAAAAATCCTAAGTTTAAATAAAAATAAGAAACTGCAATATTCATAACTATCATTTAGAAGTGCTTTATCCAAGTTTTTAACTCCCGTTGCTATTTAAAATATATCGAAATATTTACTAAACATTAAAAAACACTTGATCTGGAGCCAGAGTTATAATAAAAAAAAATAATCATTTATAATTTATATTATATATTTTCAATGTGTTACAAAGTTGTTTTTTTTTTTATATTCAAGTCGTGTCGCAAACAGATTGAATAAAGCCACATACCCGATAATTATTTATGCAAAAATTACATACAAATTGCCCTGTCTTGACAGGCGACGTCCCAGAGCGAGGACCACCCAATCCACAGGAGCTGCCGATGAGCCGGAAGTGGAGTTGCTACCGACTGCCAGTGAGCGATGCCAGCGACGTGGCCTTGTCTATCGCATACTGAAGTACAAGCGGAAGCAGCAATGTCCCCAGTTCCTGGACAAATACTGGGAGCAGCAGCCAAGCTATGCAAAGCTGCAAAATGACAGGTAAATAGAAGAAGAAAGACGCACTTTCGAACAGGGTAACACTTTATTTATTATTGCAGTGGTCTGGCGGACATCCAGCTGCAAAATCTGGATGCACACAAGCTGCTCAATGCAACAGCGACGCCTAGCAAGGAGACGGAGCTACAGAACTACACACGCCTCACAAGCTCAAGAGCTAGCTCCTCGCTGGATCTGGAGTGGGAGCACGAGTATTCCCAGCTGCGCCAGTACCAGCAGCGACACCAAAAGGCGCAGGAGCAGGAGCGACAGCAGCAATCACAGCCACAGGACACCCCATCCAGGATAGCGTCGTCTCAGGCACGCTATGCTTCATTGGACCAATTGACGACAGCTGCATCGCTGGCCACCAGTCATGGACGTTATGCGACTGTGCGACAGGCACGTTTGGGTGGTCAACGTTATGGTGGCTCCCTTACACGTACCTCCTGCTGCTCGTCGACGCAGAACTCATGGTCACACATCTCCACGCCCGAATCCCTGGAGTGGGACATTGATGCCGAACAGGAGCAGCAGCAACAGTTGCGGCAAGAGGATGATAATTTGGATGACGAGACACTCAAGCTGCTCCATCAAATCGAACAGCTCAAACATCATGTGCTCCAGGAAACGGGAGATGGCCTCAGCTTGGGCATGGGCGTGGGCGCCGGTGTGGGCGTGGCTGTGGAGGAGCTCAGCGATGGTCTTCAATTTCGTGCGTCGCACTTTGGTGTGGCAAACGGCTCTGAATTGGAGGTGCATATTAGTTGATTAGTGCAAAAAACACTGTAAATATATAAATGAAGTACAATAGACCTACAAAAGACCTGTGTGTGGTATATTAATCTATACTATAATTATTTAAACAGCTGACAATTACAAAAAGTAACAGAAGTGATTAGGACAGAACTTGAAAAATGTACTCCACAAAAAGCAACTATTTATTTGATAAGTTCAATGCACTCCCGATAAAAGCCACTTAGCAAACGTCCAAACGTCTAGGAAAATTTGAAGTAATCAGTTCAATTAAAAATTAAGCTTCTAAGCCCTTGCAGATAAATGGCCTAAACTATAACATTCCGAATGTATCTGTTGCCCGATGTTGAGAAGGATTTAACAACATTTTAAAAGCAATTAAAATTAAATTCATAATTACTGAAAGGTATATTTTCAACATACTTCTTCTATGGCAGAAAAATACCAGTTTCAACAATATTTAATGGAATTAAAAGTAAAGTTTTGGCTAAACGCAAATACGGAAAGCGGGAATCAGTAGCTACAGACCAATAATATGCTAATGTTAAGTTTAAAAATGCCTCCTTTAAGAATAATATGCGGCTATAAAAACATGTCTATTTCTCGGATATAAGAGTCGGTACCATCTCTAAGAATCGCTAACAAAACTATTGCGTAATTTAAGTGCCTAGCAACATATTCACAAGCAATTTCTTTTGACTCTGGTGCTACCAAAATAATAAAGAAATGTCAGAACAACAACAAAATTTATCCTATACAACACACAATATATATTCAAATGCCTTTTAAATCATATCGCTACAAAGAATTGAGAATACAGTAATTGAACTATATGGCAATTATATTATAGACCATTTCGTTATGTTTCTAGATATATATAAATATAAATATATATATGCTCATTCTGATTATGAAGTACAGTAAATGCAAATTATATATTTTCAAAGTTTATTAGGCAAAATGCAAACAAAATACAAAGGTACGTCCTTATAGAGCGAGTATTACACATCTATCTATGTATGAAATAAGTATTTAGTAGTTGTTGCGGTGCAACTGCAACCGACACAAATCTTCTCGTTTTAAGTGTAAACTAAACTGATTAAAGAAACTTTTGTAGAAAAGTGTTTGCCCGTTGTTTTTTTTTTAATTTATTTTTAAGATTCATGTTTTTGGGGCTCATTTCAGGATTCGATGCGCTTAAGTTTTTATGGCAGTTTTTGTTGCATTTCGATTTCTAACCGAAGATGCCGGTTATCTTATTCTTAATATTGTCGAAGGTGCTGGTTGTCGTCTGCAATTGAAAGATAGAGATAAGGATTCTAATTAATTATAATACATAGATAAGAGTTCTAATTCGTGAAAACTTGATATTTGCAAATATATTCGTTTCATATACTATATTAGTAAGCTTCAAAAACTATATGTATTTTTCAACGTATTTGCATGGTTTTTTCGATTTTTTATGCTCAATAGATAAAAAAAAAAATAATAATTATAAATATAAAATATTCTAAAATCTGAAAATGAAAATTTTCGATACTTTAAATGTAATTGCTTAAAAAGCAAATCATATTTTATATTCAATGATTGTGAAAAGACATTTTTATAATCACAAGTGTAAATATCGAAAGATCTATTTCTAAAAAAAAAAAATTATCTAATAATTGTAATATACAATAAATCAATTTTAATTCTACATTTAACGATTTTCAAACGCAAATCTCAACAAATAAGAAATTTAGCATCAAAGTATTTTCTATCTTTGTATTATCCGGAGAATCAGAAATATTTAACCTACCGTTGTTTCAACTGGTTGAGCATGCTTCAGCTGTCCGTAGTTGGAGCCATGGGTCTGCGCATATCCCTGACCACTCAGGTCCTCGACCTGCACCTGTCCCAAGTCTTGTGTATCATCGAGCAGTTGTTGCTGCTGTTGGCCAGCATCGCTGCCCAATTTGTAGTTGGAATTCCAGTCGACATCCTCCACCTGCTGCTGCTGTTGACCACCATCAAACTCATCATTATTCCAGCCCAGATCCACTTGCTGCTGCTGTCCAAGGTCCTCAACATCCGGCTCCTCGCCCGCTGCCCGACTCCATTTTCCCAGCTTGGCACTGGCACTGGCCGTGGAGCCACCGGGTCCGCCACTTGCTGTAGCCGAAGCGCTACCCACAGGCACATTGTATGTGTAATCTGTACGACGATATTCGAAGCCTGCATTAGAGCCACTCGGAGAGCCACGGTGATACGGCAAAGGCGACGGGGTAGACACCAGTGGTATGGGCAATGGTTTCTTCGTCTCACCCTCCAAACCCGGTTCGTCGTCCGTACTGTAAGTCTCATCGTATGCATGGGGCGGCTGATCACCACGATCCTTGGAGAAAATGGTTTTCTGCGTAGCGGTGGCATTGGTAGTGCCCGGATCAACCACGAAGCCACCATTGCCAGCGGGCAGATCGATCAGACCCTGACTCAAGAGATACAAAGTGCGGCGCCAGATGCTCAACTCCTCGCCAGACTTATTGTACTTTGTCTGCAAATTCTGGAGGCGCCAATGCTGTTTGTTCTCCCAGCTCTGGATTTCGGACTCCGCTAAGAGTTTGCGATGATTCAGATAGATCAAGTAATGCAGTTCCTCGTCGCGGAACTGTTGGAGCTCAGATAGGGACATGCCATAGTACTCGGCCACATCCATAATTCGTTGGAATTCCTTCAGCTGCCACGATTTCAGCTCATTCAAACTGATGCCATATTGTTGGGCAATTCTCTGCAGTTTCTCCTCATCCTGTCGCTGCCAGTCGCGAAGTTGTCGCAACGTCATTTTCTGTGTGCCAATAAAATCGTATAAACGATCACGTTCCTTTTCCTGCCACTTGGTGAGCAAATTGAGGCGTCGCTGCTCCAACTGATGCCTGTTGGACATACCGGTCACAGAGATCCGCTGCCACGGCGCCAACAGATTCAAACCAACGCTATAGAGGCGCGCCAACTCCATTTGATACTTTTCGTCCTGTTGGATGAGCTCGAGTAGCTCCCTCTCCGTAATGATGACACTGGAGCCAATCTGTTGTAGACGTTGAAGCTCCTGATCCTGCCATCTGATGCCCACCACCGGACTGTCCACAATCAGTCCCATATCAGCAAAGCGCTGCAGTTTCTCCCGGATAAACAAACGCAACGTCTCAATGCTGATCTGATACTGTGGCGCTAGAAATTTAGCATTAATCATCAGCAGTTTCTCCAGTTCAGTCCGATTGATCGGATGACGCAATACGGTCTGATAGATGCGTTCCGTTTCCTTGGTCTGCCACGGCAATCCAAAGTCACTCTTAATTTTACGCTCATCCAGCAGACGCTTGAGTTCATTATTATACCAGAGTTTGAGTTCCTCAATTCTAATCTGATATTGACGCACCAAGTCCTGCAAATGTTTTTGATCATTGAGCAACTTCAATTGCAGCTCTTCAATGCTCCATTTTTGGCCACGACGAAGCTGTTGATTGATTAGATCTTGGATATATTGTTGCTCCTGAAGCTGCCACTTCGTCAGCGTATGAGAGTCAGTGATGAGGCCCTCATTGCCTCCAGATTGCTCTAGCCAACGATGAATTTCCTCGATGGTAATGTGATATTGTTGCGCCAATCGCTCAAAGTTCGGCCTATGTCTCTCTAAGTACATGTGAAACTCCTCCCGGGATAAGGGCTTCACAAGTGCCTCGCTGCGCAGACCGGCGCTAACATATTCCGTCCACGGCTGCGAATTACTAATTGTTTCCTCATATCTGAAGTTATCCAGCGGCTTCTCGATGACTCCAATTAGCGATAGGCGGGCCGTCTCCTTTTGCACCCACTGTTCGACTTGGTCCACAGTCACATGATAGTCCCTGGCAATGCCATTGAGACGAGCCTTGTCACGTTTCAGGAAATCAACAAATTGTTGATAGGTCGTTGAGTCCTGTTGCTGTTTCAGCCAATTATCAAAGCCATGACTAATTTGTTTTTGCCATTGCGTCTGTTGCTCGAATTGCACCAATCCCGATTGCTGCAATCGCAGCAGCTCCTCGCGCAGCCAATTGTCCACCTGATCGATGCTCACGTGATTCGTTTGCGATAGACTCTGCAGACGAGCGTGATCCTTGCGGAGCTCATTCTCGACACCCTCATAGTTGAGATCCTTCTGATGCTTCAACAGCAACTCAATTAAACGTTCCTGTTCCGCGATCTGCCATTTGGTTAGATTCTCCACTTTGGCATTGCCGGTGGTCCTCAAATTAATCAATTGCTGTCGCAGCCATTGCTCGATCTCTTCCACATTCACCGAGTATTGATTACCCAACTCTTGTAGGCGATCCCGCTCCTTTTGCAGCTCCATTTCGAATTCCACGTAGCTGATGTGCGTTTGTTCTTTAACCAGATTCTGCAGACGCGTCAGCTCGGACACTTGCCAGGCACTGAGCGATTTCAGTGAGTTCTCCGTATTGCCCCGCAAGCGCTTCAGCTCCGATATCATCCATGTCTCAATTTGCTCCACATTAAGGCGATACTGAGCGGCCAGCTGATTCAAATGTGCCCGATCCTCCAGTAATTTCTGCTCATATTCGGCCGTAGACAATCCATCTTTATATTCAGCTATCAGCGTCTTTATATAATCGCGTTCCACCAGTTGCCACGTCTGTAGCTGCTCAATCTCAAATTGTCCCTTCTTGGCCAAATCCTCAATGACTTGTTTGATGTATGTCTCAATTTCCACGATACTCACATGATGTTGGTCCGCCAATCTCTGCAGGAAGTTGCGATCGTTTTGCACCTGTAAATTGGAGTGCAAAGCTTAATCATTTTAGATATCTATTCTTTATGTATATACGCACCTTGGTCACGAACTGCTCCATTGTAATGTTGGATTGTGACTGAAGGAGCAACAATATGCGCTGCTGCTCAGCCTGCTGCCATGCGGTGAGCTGCTCAATGTTGAGTTTGCCCTGCTGCTGGAGTCGCTGGATCTCCGATTGGACCCAACGTTCGATTTCCTCCACGGAGGTGTGGTACTGGAAAGCCATTGTCTGCATGTGCTCGCGATCCTTGCGCAGCTCCGCTTGAAGATCCTCGGCGCTCCACTGTTTGTTCTGCTTGAGCAATGTTTCGAGGCGTTCGCGTTCCGCCAGCTGCCAGCTGGTTAGATTATCGATCTGGAGCTGACCCTCGTCACGCATACGGGCGAGTTCCTGTTTCATCCAGCTCTCGATCTCCTCAACCTGAACGCTGTATTGGCGTGCCAGTTTCTCAAGCAGCTCGCGATCCTGACGCAGACGCGCCTCCAACTGCTCCGTTGATTTGTATTGCTGCTGGGCGAGATTCTTGAGATGCAGACGCTCCACTTCCTGCCAGTTGGTGAGCTTCTCGCTGGGCTTGAGCAAGCCCATGCCAATGAAACGTTGCTCCTCTTTCTTGACAAACTGTTCAATCTCCTCGATCTGAACGTTATGCTGCATAGCCAGGCTCTGGAGGCGTGCCCGATCCTCGAGCAGCCACTTGTGGAACTCCTCGACGGTGTAGTCTCGCTCCTGCACCATATTGGTTAGATTACCGCGCCATTCCTGCTGCCAGTCCTGCAAGCGCTGCATCTCGATGAGGCCTTCGCTTTGGAGCTTCTTGATTTGCTGCTGTATCCACTGCTCGATCTCCTCGACGCGCACCTGGTTCTGCTGGGCAAGGCTATACAGATGCGTCTGATCCTTGGTTATCTTTGTCTCCAGCTCCTCAATGGACAGATCGTTCTTGTTGATCAGATTGAGCAGACGCTGTCGCTCAATCTTCTGCCAATTGTTCAACTGTGTCTCCATATGCAGTTGTCCTTCCCTCTGTAGTCGCTCTCCTTCGGACTGAATCCAGTGCTCGATCTCGGACACTTGAACATTGTAGGTCTTCGATAGCTCATTGAGGCGAGCACGATCAGCGAGCAGTTTCCGCTCGAACTCATCGGTGGAGTATTTGTTCTGTTGCACCAATTGGGAGATTTGTAGACGTTCCGCTTGTTGCCAATCCTTGAGTGCTTCCGCCTTGAGGAGACCCTCGCTCTGCAGACGCGTTAGCTCCGTCTTGAGCCATTCCTGTATATCCTCGACACGTACCTGGTACGTATTGGCCAAGTCAAAGAAGTGCGATTGATCCTGCTTTATCTTTGCCTCCAGTTGCTCCACGGTGAAGGAATTGTGCTGCACCAGGGACTGAAGTCGCTCGCGTTCACGTTGCTGCCACAAGGCCAACTCTTGTTTCACATCCTTAATCAGACCCTCCGATTTGAATTTCTGGAGTTCACTCTTAATCCACATTTCAATCTCCTCCACCCGCACTTTGTAGGTGCGTGCGAATTGCTCGAGGCGTGCCCGGTCATTGATAATGGAGCTTTGGAACTCCTCGATGGTTAATTGATTCTGTCCGATAATATTGCGCAATCGGGCACTGACTGCCACTTGCCAATCTTTGATGTGAGTCTCCAACTGCTGTTGGCCAACAAACTGCAAACGCTGCAGCTCATCCCGCTGCCATTTCTCCAGCTCATCGACTCCAACACGATATTTAGCAGCCAGATTCTGGACATAGCTGCGATCCTGAGCTATTTGCTGTTGCAACTCACTCAGACTCCCGCGATGCTGCTTGAGCATCGCTTCCAAACGGGCACGCTCCGAACTCTGCCAAACACTAATCTGTTTCACCTGCTCGTTCTGCTCCTTGATGAGATCACCAATGCGTGCCACTTCACTTCTCAGCCACTGTGTCTGACTCTGTCTATCGCCCTGATATTTCAAGGACAAATCCTTCAAGCGCTGCTGATCCGCCAGTATCGAGTTCTGGAGCTGTGCGATTGTTGCATTGTGCTGTCGAATGAGCTCTTCCATACGCTGCTGCTCCTGGGCATTGTCCACAATCAGTGAGCTGGATTCGTGAATGTTCACCTGAGGGACTTGGATAACGTGCGAAGCTAGTGAATCATTGATGCGATTATAGTGGGTATGTAGACGCTGCACTTCCTGGCGCTGCCATTGCTGCAGTTGGTCCTGCGATATGCCGTTCTTTTGGGCCACCATTAGCAACTTTGCGTTATTTTCCCGCTGCCAACGCTCAAAGTCCTGCGAGCTTAAGCTATTCTGATGGATGAGCCAATCGAGACGACCACGCTCCTGTCGCTGCCACGCGGACGCATCCTGCACCTGTCCCTGATACTGACCCAATAGAGCCTGATAGCGTGCTAGCTCCCTGCGATGGAACTCCTGCAGTATGGGCAATGTGGTGTGATGGCGTAGTGCAACGGCCAGCAGACGTTCCTCTTGCTGAAGCTGCCAATCTTCGAGGCGTTGTGGCGTCGTTAGATACCAAAATAAGTGCTCCCGCTCCTCGCGCTTCCATTGATCGTCCCCGGAAACGGAGGATTGTCCAAACGGTTGCCTGCTATTGTACACCAGTTGACCATCCTGCCAGCGCTGCTGCGACTCGCTGCCATCGACGGACCTGGTGCCATCGGCATGTGTTGTTATGGTCTTATTGAACCGTCGAACTGTCACCGTGGAACTGGGTGCACTCTGTCTGTAGGAGGGCATCACAATCTGTTGGCTTGAGTATGTGGGCATGTGAGCAACGCCTCTGCTGCCACCGACGCTAACCACTGAATTGTAGTCGACCACGGTTGGCTCCAAGCGCTGTCCAATATAATCCTGCAACGAGGATTGCCGATTAACGGTTGTGCTCGAAATGCTCGAACTGGGCGGAAAGTAGCCCTGATTCAACTGAGCTGCGGTATTGCTGCCAAAGGTAGAAGACAGTTTGGTTGCCTCGGTGCAATTGCGATGCACCACATATGTCTTGCCATCGATGACTTTCACCTCAGCGGGATATGCATAGTTCTTCACCTCATCGAAGCCACTCAAATCGACCGGTTTAAATGGATGCAAATCCACAGTTTGCTGCTGAACGTCGCCCAGGGCATATTTCTCCAGCACCTCTCCCGCCTTGGCATCGAAAAATCCTGCCTGAGCGATCTGGCCATAGCTTATTAGCTCCTGTCGCATATCATTAACCAGCTGCTGGCTGGTCTGCTTACACAAAGCATCCAATTCGCTGGCACTCTTCCCAGTCAGCTGCAATATGCTGTCTAGAATAGAAAAAAACAAAAACAAAAAATTCAATATGAATATGAGGTTCAAGAGTAAATAAATTATCTTCCCTAATATGCTATGATGAGTATTTAAAATTATTCATTTGCCTCATCTTTCTTTCAATGTTGTCAGTTAGTTACACGCTCTCTCTCTCTGTCTGTTTCCCTCCCTCTCCTTATCACTTTTGCTCTCTCTGTCTGTCTCCCTCTCTTGGATTTTCTCCTTATCTTCCCTCTCTCTCTATCTCTCTCTCTCTCTCTCTCTCTCTGTCCAACCCCTTCTCTTGCTATTGCTTGCTCCTTGTCCGTCTCGCATTCTCTTCCAATCTCCTCCCTTTTTCATTTATTTTTTCCTGTCCTTCCCGCACTCTCTCTCTATTTTTCTATCTCCCCTTTCCTCCTTTTGTACAAATTTCTAATTGCTAGTCACAAATTGAAATATAATTTTCAGTAACTGTGTCACTTATTATTTCGACATCAAAAGTTATCTGTAAAGGTCGTATTGAAGTATATTTTTGTCCAGTTAATTAGTTAATCACCATGTATTCATATTATTATATTTATTTATAACTCAATCTCCAAGTGGACCGATTAAGGTACAAATCTGACCCTAGATATGTTTGGGGCGCACTAAATAGAATCTAATGATCTCCCCTGACCTTTGTTTTGGGGTTGCTACAATAAAAAGTCACCAATCTTAAAACTGATAATAAAAAAGATTCAATGCTCTAAGCAATACATAAGCACAAGTAAGTGTCTTGAGATTTCAAAATTAAATTATGCCTGAACTTTATTTTAATTAGAAATCACTCAAATTTATTTTAATAAAATAGTTTTAAGAAAATACTTATTTAAATAATATTTATAATGCCAAATTATAAATAATTGATGTATGTATTGTATAGAACAACATATTTTACCAATTAAGCGTTAAAACATATGAGAACTATTTATATTTTATTAAAGATTTCCTGTTTTTCATTTTATTTCTGGGTCCAATAGATTTTAACGGTCAAAACCCAAAAATACTACTGGTAATCAGATCAGTTCCTTAGTCTTGACTTACCACTCCATTTCAAGGCATATCCCACACTGTTGCTGCTGGACATTGAGTTGAATTCATTCGTGAGTCGGATGGCAAATTCGCGCACCTCCCTCAAATGACTGTATGCCCAACTGGACAGCTGGGCTGGAAACTGCATCGATTGGGATTGTCCGTTGCCGCCTCCAAACGATGATGACGAACTGTAGCTGGATCTGAAGCTGTTGTAGCCCTGGCAACTACAGATTGCCAACAACAGCAACGCACAAGCGCCTACAGCTCTCATTCTGAGCAAACTAGATCAGAAAGAAAAACGATGTCATTCATAAATATTATATGAATCAAGTATTATTAGTGCTTATATAACGTCGTAGTAGGAGGCTAAAAAGCTAGCCTCAAATTGAGATTTTTGATTTTTGGGTGCTTCTTTGTGTTTTGGATGATAAGCGCTTGAAACTGAAATCTAGTTCAGTCAATAGCAGAGAATTATCAGCCCACTGAGGTCCAGCAGAGGTTAACCAGGCGATAATGTTCATATTACTTAGCATACAATTTGTTTTTAAAATTTTTTTTTTTCATTATTATAATTTTCTGTCACCAAGCTGGGTTCCATCATTCATCCGGTGTCTTTGTTGATAAGTCTTAAAATTTCTACGTCGTAATTTTCAAATCGAATTTTTAAATTAATTGTGTGTGCACAAAATGTGTTTCTTCAGCAGCATTGGCCCATAAATCAATGCTGTCGATGCATAAACAAATGCTTCCATTTGGGTCACATTTGCCTATGCGCGTCCCGAACTCAATTTTATTTCTGACTTGAGTGCAGGCGCTGATTATTTTTAGACGCTATTCTCAGCACAATAAACGAATATAACTGCAATTATAATATAAACTCGCACATGCATATATAAATATATATATATATATATATATATGCCTCTTACTCACTCTCACTTGCGTTTTCACTCTATTTGCTCTCTATTATTGATTTTGGGGATCAACACTCACAGACACACTCACGATTTCAATTCGCAGGATCAGCACTTATCTTCACTTTAACAATTTTACCGATTTTTCTATGGATTTTCACTTCGAATAGAACCGTTGCGCTGCGTTGCGCTGCCGAACAGCAACTGACAGTTGAGCGCACGTCGCAAAGCTTTTATTAGAAAAAAGTGTGCGTTGAGAAGATTCCCTTAAAGAGCGCAATGCCGTTATCAATTCAAGCGATCGTAAATTTTACTAATTTTAAATGTAAGATCATATTTGGTGGACGTCATAGTTCAACGACAAAAAACAGGTATTGTGATTCTTCTAATGAGCTCATATTTGGCTCATATATGTGAATCACAAGCCGGTAGCCGTCTGACCGATTTGATTTTGTTTACACCCAATGACAATTGATCAAAAATATATTTATTGCGAACTCATACATATATGATCTCATATAAGCTCATGAGTTGTTTGGAGAGCACATTCGCTTACATGTCTGTCTGTCTATCTGTCTGTTTGTCTGTTTGTATGTCTGTGCTGAGTGTCGAGGGAGGCATGTCATTTGCGTGAGCGTCGGTATTTAAAAAGTGATTCAAAACAATTAAGAGGAAAGCACTTGCAATAATGCAAATTTGGCTGACCTTGCAGAACTAGAAAATTTTGTCATTTTAAACGAATTTTTGAAAACACAACAAACCACACAGGGAAAAACCACAGATCTGACCACAGATCATGTTTCGCATCCTGTTGATATTTAATTTAGAACACGTTCTGTTTATTAGCAACCACAAATGTATTCCCAATAGCCCAAAAGTCACAAGAAAATAATCACAAATGTAATCTAAAATATGTTAAAACACCAAATAATACTCATAAAACGCAAAATATATTTTGGGTAATGGAAAAATGTGCTAGAGCGAGACCAACTCAGAAGAAAATTACAAAACTATACAAGTAATTAAATGCGGTATTAGTCATTAACGATGTTAGTTCTTAGAACTGAATTAGTAATTAAATTAATTGATCTTAAATTTTGTGAATGAGAGTCGGTTTTTTAGCATAAAATAAATACGAGGTGACTAACTAAATATCTGTTAGCGCCATCTAGTGTCCTTGTGCAAAGCGCAGTCTAGTGGTCAAATTCAAACACTGTTAGCGCCATCTAGCATCATCCCACAAAATGCAGCAGAGCAGAGTTGGACTGCTGACTCGAAATATTTCATAAATATTTATTTTTTATATAAATTTATGCATATAAACAAGTAAATATTGCTGCAAATATTGATAATCATGTTAAAATGTATTTTGGAAATGATCAACGAGTTTTTTCTAGACTATTACAGGTTGTGCCGTTTCATCGTGCATGCTTTGCGAATTATATATCGCACACGCGACCATCACTAGCATATGCCATGGTATTAAATAAATACGTGGTTGATTTGTTTGATAAAAATAACTAAAATGTATCAGCTGTGCAAATCAAGTGTGAAACAGAAACTGGATCACAACTAACATAACAGGCCCAAAATAAAAAGGTACGTGACACGAGATACATATATAATAATAACAGAATAAAGGATGTACAATTCTCAGCTATAGGCTATGGAAACGGGCAAGGCCAAGCAGCAATCAAAACAGATGCATTTCACCTGCCGTTTCGCCTTCTTCTTCATAGCTGGCAGCTTGGCAGCATTTGTCTTCCATGCGCTTACGTCGTCGTCATCGGTGTCTTTTTTTGGATGGAGACTACAGCTGCGTCAATTTCATCATCTGCCCACTGCCCACTATTTGCAGACGCGCGACGAGTTTGCTGTTTATTCGGTGGATGAGTTAAATGCATTTAAGGAGTTCTATGACAAGAGTGTCAGCGATAGCGTTGGTGCCAGCTACACGGAGGCGGAGCAGACCAACATTAAGGAGGCATTGGGTGCTATGCGTCTCGCCCTGGACATGCATATAGCTGGAAAGGATGACAAGGCAGCAAGGCTGTTTGAGCACGCTCTGGCCCTGGCGCCCAAACATCCTGAAGTGCTACTCCGCTACGGTGAATTTCTCGAGCATAATCAGCGTAATATTGTGCTGGCTGATCAGTACTATTTCCAAGCACTCAGCATTAGTCCCAGCAATTCGGAAGCGTTCGCCAATCGCCAGCGTACAGCGAATGTTGTACAGACACTGGACGAACGTCGTCTGGTATCGCTGGATGAGAAACGGGATGCCCTGTCTGCCATCCATGAGGCGAACTCGGCACTGCGACGTGCCAAGAAAGAAGCGTACTTTCAGCACATCTACCATTCGGTGGGAATTGAGGGCAATACTATGACCCTGGCACAGACACGCTCCGTGCTGGAAACCCGTATGGCCGTCGATGGCAAATCCATAGATGAGCACAACGAAATTCTTGGTATGGATTTGGCGATGAAGTACATTAATGCCAGTCTTGTGCAAAAGTAAGTAATGCCTTAAGACTCTGTTAAGCGTTGTAGCTAAATTTTAAAAACATCGTTCTGTTATAGATTAGAAATAACGCTTAAGGACATTTTAGAGCTGCATCGCCGCGTGCTGGGCCACGTGGATCCCATTGAGGGTGGTGAGTTTCGACGCACTCAGGTTTATGTGGGCGGTCATGTGCCGCCAGGTCCCGGTGATTTGGCGCTGTTAATGCAACGTTTCGAGCACTGGCTAAACTCCGAGCACAGCAACTCCCTGCATCCGGTCAAGTGAGTTCATACAGTGCATACCCAATTCAATCTCGAGTGGCACTCATGCTTTTTCTATACTACACAGCTATGCAGCTCTTGCTCATTATAAACTGGTGCATATCCATCCATTCATTGATGGTAACGGCCGGACTTCGCGACTGCTGATGAACACGCTCCTTATGCGCGCTGGATATCCGCCAGTGATTATACCTAAACAGCAGCGTAGCCAGTACTATCATTTCCTTAAGCTGGCCAACGAGGGCGACATCAGGCCTTTTGTGCGTTTCATTGCCGATTGCACAGAGAAGACACTTGACTTGTATTTGTGGGCCACCAGCGATCTTCCCCAGCAAATTCCAATGCTCATCCAAACAGAGAGCGAAGGTGGCGTATTGGCCCGATTGCAACCGCACATTGCGCAAATCACCCCAGAGCTATATGAGTCAGGTTCGGGATTGGGTTCAGGTGTCAATGGGATGCCCTGACCCCCAATGTATAAAATAGTCCAATGGTTGCTCAACTTTATTAGCAAATTGTATGTTGTATATTGTGTTGTCTAACGGCAATTTTGTGTATATTTTTGTAATTTATGTATTTATCAAGAAAATCGTTTGTCAGACTGTGATCGTATTTAAGCTAAAAAAATTAACCAAATATAATAACAAAATGCTTTAATAGAGAGCATAATAATAACTAACGCACAAAGCATTGCATAAGCCAGTAAAATTTAACAAATAATTGGTGCGAATCTGTTTTTAAAATATTGATTGTATAACATGTAAAAATAAAGTACATCTAAGTAGAAAAAAATATTTTGACCAAGACTATCAGTAGGTCTATTCCTAAGAGAAATCAGATAAGTTATCAGTGACGGGCGTATATCAGCTCAATATTCCTAAGAGAAATCAAATAAGTTATCAGTGATGGGCGGACATCAACTCAATATTTTGACAGATAACATTATTAACCAGTAATAGGTATCAGTTCTACTAATAAAGATTGTCTTTGAATGCGCATAACCTGTAAATACAATAGAAAAATCCTACATTTGTACAAAATAAAAGCTCAATATAAAATCACATATCAATAGAAAAAATTTATATTTACATTTTGACAGGTGTAATCTACAGGTCTCAAAACAGGAAAGTATAAAATATAAAATCAGCATTGTTATCTTTTATTTCGTTATTTATTTTATTTAGTGCAATTAAGTGTAGTCGCAAATTGAACCTTTAATCAAAGTTGTAAATAAAATTGGCAAGTGCTAAAAGGGAAAGTAGCAACATCAACAAGCTTTGTTTATTGCTAAATATTCTTAGCGAACCTTGATGTATTGAATTATAAACTATAATTAGCACTATTGTTCACTTGTATATGTTTATCAACATAAATAGTATATCACGCATAGTTAAGTAGCTGCTTAAGTAGCTTTAAAGTACAAGACTGTTTCAAATAATAGATACATTCATGACAAAGGCACTCATTATACTTAATATACTAATAAGATAATAATAAAATGTGATATTTTAGATGTGTAATCTGTGAAATCTTACAACTTGGCGCTTTGTAAGTAATTCTTGTAAGTAACATCACGCCACCAGGCAGGACGCTCGTATACACCAGGTGTGGACACAATAGCGCGCTGCAAGTGCTGATAAACCTGTCGAGTGAAGCAAATGGTTACCGTTAATATTGTTGGTAAATGCTTATAGAGCAGCTACTCACATTGCCATCACTCATGCCAAGCGGCGAGTTCAGAACGAAATCGGTAGGTGCAATTGCATCCACCAGCGCAATGGCTTCGTTCTTCAGCACTGGCAACAACTCCAGGATGCCCTGCTGAAACAGTTCAATGTGCGAGCTATTGCGGAAATAGCCTCCTTGATAGAATATAGAAGAATATTTTGTAACCAAATTAGCGCCATAGAATGACAGCACCTGAAGCAGCACCTTCTGCTCGGCCGAGGCGGGCAGACCGGTCACAAACTTATAAAACACATAGTAAATGGTGCGCTGTGGAAACCAGTAGTAAAAATTATTTATAGCAAGCAGATTTATATATGAATTCGTACCTCCGCGTAGATAATGGACAGCTTTTGTGCGGCAAACACTTGAATATTGTTGCGTGTCTCGAATGCATCTTTGCCGGCAACTTGCAGCTTCTCGAAACGCTTAACTGTTTCATCCAGTTGCCACGCGGTCAGCCAGTTTAGTGCCTTCAGCAAATCTGCAAAATAGAAAGTCTGCTTTAGTATATATGTCTTAAGTACACTGTTTTATGGTAATAACGCACTGTGCACATCGAGAGCGTGAGCAGGGCTACGTTCCTGTCCCTGGGTCTGCAGTATTACATTCATATCTTTCAGGAATGAGACTGTCTCCAAAGGCGACACGTCCACAAAATTTGCATTGCTGCGACGCAAGCTAATCAGCCAATTGGATGCCTGCTGAATTAGTGTGTTATTTTCACCCTCATAAGTGCAGTTGGCATCGTTGTCATTTCTCAGATCGCCCAAGCCCGTTGCCCGCAGATAGCCATGACCGCCACAGGCTTCCCGGCTCTCCTGGATGCCATCGCGAGCTGCCCAAGTGGCGCATGGCTTTAGTGCCGATGAAATTGCATGAATTTCCATTCCCTCCTTGGACGTATCCTCGCTCATAGCCCTGATGGTCATATCCACATTGATCTTGCAGATCCAGAGCGTGGCCACGCGCAATGCAATCGTAGTTGCCAGATGTGGCAAAATGCGATATTGCTGCGACTGATATTCAATCACGGGCCACTCCACCTTACTGTCGTTCGGTCCAAACTGCCGACGGCTGGCCGAGTAGCGTGTAGCAATGGAAATTGCCTTGCTCAGTGATACGTACGCCAAAGATGTGATATTGACTCGTCCCGTCGATAGAGCACCTAGGGAGGCTCCCAATCGCTTACGATTATCCTTGATGGGGCTGCTGTAATTGCCCTGGGCATCAATGTCGCCTGTCTTTGACAGTAAATTGTCCTTGGGAATGCGATACTGATTGAACATTACAAATCTGCAAATAAAAATGAGAATTTGTTTATATTAATAAATGAAGCACAGCTTAATTATTCAGCAAGTTAAGTTAGTTATGTTTGATGATTATAAAAATAATTTTAAATTTGACTTTAATTTATTAAGTTTTCCGGCGTTGAAGAGTTTTCTGTGAGTTTAGTTAATCTTGAAATATTTCCATTCTAATTACCCATTGTCAATGCCATTCAGTCCAATTTTCTCGCCCAAGTCGCCAACGGTGACGCCAGGCAATGGCAGAAGCGTGCGCTCATCGCGAATGGGCACCAGGAATGCATTCAAGCCCTGATGCTTCTCATCAGGTACATACAGCTGTGCATAGACAATCGCATGGGTGCAAGTCTTGCCAAGATTGCCAACCCAGCACTTGGCTGCCTCAAAGTCCGGAGTGTGCAGAATGAACTCCTTTGTCTTGACATCATATGTGGCGCGTGTGCGCATTCCTAAACAGTGAAATATATGGAATTCACTGAATTTGTCAAAAATAATATATAAATTCAATTAATCAAACCATTTGCGTTCGTTCCATGAGAAACCTCGGTTAGAGCGTAGGCGCCCAGGATGCGATTTTTGGCTATCTTGCCCACATATTTGCCTAGACGTCCAGTGCCATTGGACACCAAGGTGCTGGGAAACATGCCATTGGAGAGCCCAAACTTGACCGACATGCTAAAGTCATAGCTAAAGATTGCTTGGCCAAAGGCCAATAACAAATGCGGAGTCGTTAGGTACTGTATAAAAAATATACAAAATCAAAATTATTAGCTGAAGACAAACACTGATTGCATTGTATCAAAGTTAACCTCTTCGACGCCGAAGAACTTTTGCTGCCATATTAAATGATGTCGCCTATTGGCCAACTCCCTTGTACGCTCCAGGCTGGGTGCTTCCGGTTCGCGCTGAAAGTCGGGATGTTCCTCCATCCACTGCCAAACTTTGTGCTGTTTATTTTGGTAGACGGAAACTTTGATTAGTCAACGGTTAGATAAGGTAACTAGTAACAGATAACGTGTTTGAAGTGTTTGCAACATTGAACTGAACAATTTCAGAAAGGTAAAATCGTAATCAGCTAAGGAAATGGCTTATAGTTAAGACTGATTATTTCTCTATGTAGTTGTGCATATTAAAAAAAAAAAAACTAAGCAGACTGGATCAAAATTGAACTTTTACCCATGTTCAATAAGCAAAAAAAATAGATAAACCCACAATATTTGTTCACCGTTTGCGATCACTTTTCTAAAGGGCTACGTGTTTTCATAAAGGTATTGTGATTCACATCAACAAATCAGGATGACAAGATAATTTTCAACCAGCGATCTAGAATAATGAAGTGATTAACAGGTTTATGCTGTCTCGAGTTGTTTGTCTAAAAATTGTACTTTGGACTGCACTTGATAGCATTTTTAATTAACATATTTATTTTGTATATAATAATGTGGTCAATGGCATTGATAATAAATCTAACCTTTAGACGAATGTGCTCCTCGCCCTCAAGCAGAACATTCATGCGCTTGTAACAGAAGCTCGCCTTTTCGCGATACTCCGCCAAAGGACCTCCACGGAAGGCTGGAAATATCTTCGTGTCTTCGTATATGTTCTTTGTCTCGACATCCTGCTCACCCCTGTAATAATCCGTTATAGATTCGATTAAGTCACTCAAGTGATTTGCTTTTGCAGCGCTATCGCTGCGTTCATTGGCCATCATCACGTAAACAGCAAATGCCACAATATTACACGACGCCAGCTGCAGCAGTTACGTTAAAAAAAAGTGTATTCACTTACTTGCTACTTTGAAATGCAACCATGTTTGCAGCTGGGGCCGTTTGCTTGCGAAATATGTTGCTGTGTTAATGGTCAGCGCTACGCTTAAACTGTTTTCAAATTTAGCAAATCTACGCCTTTTACAGCAGTTTCGTGGAGCAGGTGCTTATCCGTCTTTTAATGGACGTTAAGCCGAGTACACAGGAAATTGCTGTTCAATAGGCCATTACTGATAAGTGGCATGATAAGATTTTTTTAAACAGTTTTTACATGTCGGTAAATGATAAGTATTTAATGTACTACATAACTCGTTTTCTTATAATCATAGCGAGTAATAAACCCAAGTGCCGCCAGCTGTTAGGTGCAGTGCTCTAAAACGAGCAAGTTTGGCTTTCTGCGACGGTCACACTGCATGTCACATATTAAATTAACAGCCAGATTTCAAACGTGTTGAAATTTAAAATATATATTATTAAATATAAGGTGCCTTACCCCAACCAAATCCAGTTGTCGCCGAATGCATAGACGATATCATTAATGAATATTGACAAACACATGTAGTTGCATTTTTATTTTATCTTATACAATTAGGTAACATGCACTGCATTTGCTTGGCTATTTAAATACAATTATACTTTCTGTTTTTATTATTGGTTATGATTATCATTATCATGAGCTTAACTTTAAATATTTATCGCTAATATTTGCAGTATAAATTTCGATTTCGAAACGGAATTTTTTTTTTGATATTGTTATGTGTGTTTCCATTACGTGTTGTAAAATCATTGCAATAGGCTAAAAGGATTCAATCGTTTGATTTTTAGACCCAGAATTAAACTAATTAGGTAACATGTAGTCATTGATTATACATAGATAATGTAAAGATCTAAATATTTGATTTCTAGCATCTAAGGCGCCGAAAATGTCGTCGCATAATTTCGTTATGTTCATTGCTAATCTTGTAAAAAGCCATATAAAATTATCTGCGCTACTAATATTACGTTGTATGTACTTATGTATGTTTGTATTTTTCTATGTCTGTTTGCTTGGATGGCTGTGTGTATTTATGTATGCATGTATGTGCAAAAGCTGATACTTGATGAAATGGACTAATTGACGCTTTTTGAAATGAATGTGAGAATTGCGTGATATTTGAATTTGTTTGATACAACCGTGTGTATATGTAAAAGTCCTAATTCACAAATTTCATTTTTGGCTTAATGTTGTTACAATTTTATATATGTATATATATATATATATATATATATATATATTGATATACTATAAATAAACCGATAAATCGACAAAAATAAACGGCAAAATTGTGCTAAAAAAAAAAAGAAAATTAAAATCAAACTATACTTTTTACTAAACGAGATTGCATATAACGAGCTTAAAGAAATATATCCGGTGTATCGAATAGATTCAAGCTTTTCTCCATCAGCGTGCCTGACAACAAATCCAACTCAACCTGATCCATGTCCACGCCCTGTGCGCAGGGCGACGTTGTGGCCGGCCTGTCCACGTCGCTCTGCCTATTCGGCTCATATCATCGACTCTGGCAGGAGCTGGCCGCGGATGAGTTCGATGAGAAGGCCGACTGTAGGCTGGTCATCGAGCCCTTGTAGTTAACCGAGCTGAGCACTTCGTAGAAGATATTCAAATGCGCACCCGACGGACTGAACCAGTGCATTAAATAGCTGTCTTTGTGATGCATAACATGCGAGCCCTGAACACTCTCCTTGTGTCGACAAATGAGCGTTGGTTCCTCTCTGAAATAATTGCCGCCCTCCACAAAGTCCTGCAGATCAAAATAGGAAACTGCCGCATCTGCAAGAGAATTAGAAATTGTTTAGCTTTAATGATCAACACTACGTTCTATTCATCTACGCACCACTTTTCTCGGGCAGATCTTCGGTGAAGCGATAGAGCGTAAAGTGCATATCATTGCGCATAACATCAAAGTCCCAGGTGAGCACACTCTTCGGATCCGTATTCCGTATGAGGAGCTCGTGTGTGAAACCAGGCTTTAGCTCAACGGTCTTGTAGAGATTCTTATGATCATGCTGATGTGCAGCGGATAATCGTTTGCCCTCTTTGCTCGCATCGACAACGCAGGCGGAGGCGGAGGCGGCACGTGATGCAACTGGCGTCTCATCATCATGATCCTCCAGTGAGTTCATCTTATACAGTGTTTTGGGCACAAGGCCTCCTTCGTGTATCATGGTCTGTGTAGGAAAGAAAGCACAACATTTAGTAACAATCATTAAGTGATTGGCATTTGCTTTGCTAAGCTTTTTTTAATTGTTGTTTTCAAGGTACAAAGTGTGTGGGTGTTTGTGTGGGGGTGGTGTGTGTGTATGTGTACACAGTTGAAGGACCACACGGACAATGGGCACAATGAAGAGCGTACGCAGCGCAGCAACAAAACGCATATATATGTATATATAATTAAATATGTATGAACTTGACATAGTTCGCAACACAAAGGCATAGGACAGAATAACAATGTGTTCATTAGAAAAACAAAAATCATAATTAACGGCACAAAGTGATTTTGTTGTCTTAGGAGAGTTTCGAAAGCTGCTTACACAATCGCATTCAGCTAAATAACAATACGTTAGGTAACTATGATTGACTTGTTCCACATGCGTTAAATGCGTCTAAGGAGCGCCCAAAAAGTTAAACGGAATGGGATAAACAAAATAATGAAAATAACAATCAAATATTATATTGTACGTATCTCTAAATAGCGGTCGCTCATAAATCATAAATGCCATGATTTATTGTATTTTCTGCTATTAAATACTTTTAAAGAACATTGATAAAAACTACGTGAACAATTATAAGAATTATACACGAGTTAATTTCAGTTCTGGAATCGAGGCATTTTAACTTGCGAGCGACCACTGCATCAATATATATACAAGAAATAAATGAAAATTTTGAGAGTTCTTGAGATTTACAGTGATTCCCCACCAAAATGTACCTTGCACGGGCCACCAAGAAAATCTGGCACAATTTCCTCATCAATATACTGCGCCAGTCCGTCCCGCATGTGCTCACAGTCTGGACCATAGAACAAAAACTTGGAGCGTGTATGTTCATCTGCAAAGAGTGGCATAAATACGTTTAGGATTGAATTAAAGACAAATAATGATGGTCAGCTCACCAATGAAAGCGCTAACAATTGTCCAGGCAATGGGGAATACTCGTGGAGCACGGACGACTAAAACACGCCCCATTGTCTCCGGATAGTTGCGCTCAACGGTTTCGGTGATATAGAGCAAGGCCTTGATGCCGGGACGCCATAAGTGACGCATGGATAGACCCTCAAGATCGACCAGAAGCGACCAGTTTAGGATAGGCTTATCCAAACGCTCGGCAGACTCATTAATCTTTTGTATACCCTCCTCACAAATATGCAAGGCCTAAGAAGAAAAAAAGCTTTAAAAAATGAATGGAGCTAAAATTGAATAGCTAACCTACCAATCTGAGTAAGTCCTCCATGCCAAGGGACTTGAGCAAGCCCTTGACATCCATGTGGCCTAGTCGCAGTATATAGATGGGTCGCCCATCCTTGTCATGATGATGCCAGCCACCCGGAAAATGTTCGACTACAACGGCTGGTTTGCTGTACTCCTTGAGCAGTGAATCGATGCGATGTTCACGGCGCCATTTGAGCGAATCACAGAGCATTCCATAGGCCTGGCTGACGTGCCAATCGCGTGCTGACAAGAAACGCAAGATGGTCTGATAACTGGGCATACGCTCCATATCATCGACACCATCGAGCATTTTTCGCAGCTCCAACAGCTTGGACTCCTGCATGGGCGATAGTTGACCCAAATTGCGTGCTATAAAATCACCATCAAGCAGTATATCATGATGTTGTTCTGTGGTAGGCGATTTGGGTGCATCCAGTGGCGGCATCCAACGTTCCACATGCGTAACGCCCTCATCCTCCAGTTGCCTGATGAAAAACTCAATGATCTCCTTCCCCTTGAGCGTCGTTTGTGTGTACTGTTTCATGCCCATTTTCTCCATTGAATGCTCGAAACCGAAAAAATTCTTAATATCCAGTGTTGCGGTCTGATCGAAGCATGTCCATTCGGCATTGTCCGGATGGACATAGTAGCGGCAACGCTCAAAGATCTCAATGCGTGACGAGAAACTCTCGTTGACCGCCTCGATGCTAAGCGTTCGATTGGACATGTCCAGGAAGTTATGCTGCAGAAAGAACACATAGTCGACGCCAATCAGTTTCTTGAAGATGTAGGGCGCATCGACGGCCAGCTTGCAGCGACGACTTGTATTCCTTTTGGCCCCATTCTCCAGGCACTCATCCTTGATGACCTCGCAGTCCAGCACAATGGGCATCTGGGGGCATATGGGAAAGCGTCGCTCGTAAGCCTAAGAATAAGATGAGTCGGTTATAGTTGTAGTTGCATTATGTATGTATGTTTGTCGACTATTGTCGGCATGCTGCCAATGGCTCTATGCCCTTGAACAGCGGCCAATTTATGAAATGCAAGTGTACTTGAACTTGGCCTATAGCCATGGGCTCAACAGATATTGATACAGATTTATATATATACATATATATATATATTTATATTTATAGGCTAAATATTTGCATAATCATTGCCAATTAAAAAAACAGCTGTCTATTTATGTTTGCCAAAGGTGCAAATATAAAAGTCCTAAACCTTTTTTTGAGTCAATTACATACTTTATTAATATATACGTTGACTCATAGGTAAATGACAGTGTTAAATGGAAATTAAATGGAAATTACGATCGCACTTTTTTATGTACGACACAAAGTTGAATAAAAAAACGTGTTTTTAAAGTACAGACTTATTTACGTTTCAAAAATAACTTTAAAAGTACAGCAGAAATCGCATATAGATTTTGCAAGAGAATTTAACTAAAAAATGTTCGGTACTTTATGGTTATTGCTTAATGCTGAGCTCATTATCTCGCCAAGAGGCGTAAACAAAGAAATACGGAAAAATAGATTTCTACGCAGCATTCTAAACAAATGCGTCTTGCAATTCTGCAGAATACAAATATATAGTTATAAATACACATTAATGGGGAACTAAATTCAAGTGCTCCCCAGATATTATCATATTTGTTATTTTGTGTTGACTGTTGCCGTAACTTTTATTTTATGCAGATTTATTGATTTTTAAGAATAAGTAAATAATTATTGTATTTTAACAAAGTTTTAAACTCATGCCACATGCCCTTTAAAGTTGTAAGCGGTAACCGCTGACATTTGAAGGACTCACACGCTCAAGGATAATTAAGTCAACTGCATAAATATTTAAAAAGTTTCCAGGCATGCAGACGACGTGCCCGGCACGTGAACCTTGTCACTCGGCTGGGAAAATGTTGTGGATTCGACAACTTGTTGTTGTTCACACCCTCAAGTTGTGCCCCGTTGAACTCTCTATTAATGAGAGCGTGTGAAAAGTAGCATAAGTTCAACTGTGGCACAGACTCAGTAGCCGTATGAAAGCCACGTTCTCGGCAGATTTATAGTCTGGTATATTGCTGCCACTGTTGCCGTTAACCAAACTGGGCAGTCATATAAAATACTAATTGCCCATTAAACGGTCTTGTTGGTTTACTTTACGATATTTGTTCTAGCTTTTTGTCGCCTCTAAATATAGCCGAAGTGTGCAAATACTCTCGGCCCATGTGACGTATGCGAAATAAAGCACAAGTGATTGTCACGTTGGCGGCTTGACGCTGATGCCAAATTGATATTGATGGCCTTGAGCACAATGCATTTAGCCCACTATCCATTCGTTGTTACGTCAATGTAAACAAACTCACAACTTTCATTATGTCCCCTCCTGCTGAGTTTATAAATAGTTGACATTTTCTTTTGAACATTAAAGAAGAAGCTTTTCCATACAACACATCCTGTATTCTCATGATAAATTTTAAAAGCGTATATTTTCTCAGCTAACTAGCAAGAAGAGTCGAGATAATCACATATTTGTATATTTTTCCAGCGACCTCTGGACTGTTGGCCGTTAAACAAATGTTATATTCAATGTTGTGTATTATTAGTTAAAACCATTTCTATGTTTATGTTATAGATTATAAATCCACTGTCTCTTTCATACTGTTTCAAATCAATGTTTTATAGCCTTTAAATAGGTTGATTACTGTTTAAATAAATTGACACATAAAAAAAAAAAAAAATGAATGAGCTCTACAAATGATAAGAACCCAGCTTCTCTATTTTTAAAATGGTTAAGAGATAAAGTGCTTATATTTCTTAGCTTTAGCTAAGCTCAATAACTTAATAATCTATTTAAAAATATAAACTTTCAAATCACTTTTTTTTATATCCGGAACTCATTAAAAATGATTAAAAAAAAATTGTGCAAAAGCATTTAACGGCGACCCCGCAGAAACAAATTCTTGATCAGCTGTAATTTTCAGAATCTATCTATTGTCAGTTTGGCGTATTTTGATTAAAGTCGTGAGTTCTAAACTTTTTAATCACCGATGCGCTCTTTTCAATTTTCAAATTGTGTGGGTCTATAGGCCAAATAGACAAAATGCGTCAAAAAAGTGATAGCTGACTTTGTGTAGCGTAAAGCGATTATTTTTACTGTTAAGCCAATTAGTTAGTCTTACTGTGGGTAAAAGCACTGCGCAATGACTATGCAATGAGTTTTTTGTTATTTGTATTTTTAATTCTAAAGTCAATGACACCAAGGGGTGGCCTCCGATACACCCAACTATCATTTAAAATCATAATAAATTGATTTTCGACAGAACGTCACTCAATTCTCAGCCAATTTGCGACGCAATAATATTAGGCGTAATTGAGAAAAATTTCCAGTTAGCCTTCTAGTTACATAGATAAAACAAAAAGTGCTTTGCAGCTGCTTATCAAAAAGCTAGAGGCAATTAGTATGTGATACGATATGATTCTGAATGCCCCATTGCGTTGTTATCAGCTGGGCAATTCACATACCCTTGAAGAGAGGGCATTATAAATTAGTAATGCATTGCCAAAGTAATTAATCATTTAAATAATATTGTATTTGGAATAAAAGAAAAACAATAATAATAATAATTGGCATCAATTCTTAAAGATTTTTGTACATTTCTAAAATATTATTGGACAAGGTAATTGTCTGTCTATCAGCATATGTATGCAAGGGTAGTTAATTATGGACAGCACCAAGCACCAAGCACCAAGCTGATTATTCTTGTTAGTTGTTGGCCGCCATGTGTTATGAGTGGCATTTGGTTGATTGTTGTCCATTGTCGACAATTGGCCATAATCGCTTATTTCCTGCCTGTCTCTGACGCTGTATGGAATGCAAAATACGAACCGGGCAGCTGCCCCGTGTTCAGTACACCTTAGCCCGGGGAACGACAAAGCGGACAAATGCGACGCTCCATTCATGAAATTATATACGCGTATTATTCAATTGAGCGAAGAGCAACAGTCACACAGAGAGAGAGAGAGAGAGAGAGAGAGAAAGCGTGGAGAGAGTGCAAGATGAAGATGGGAAGATAGACAGAGATGGAGAGCGTCAAGGTTAATTTCATTAATCTGCTGCATGCGATGCGATGCGACAGCCACAGATAACTGCTGGCGGAAGGAGTCGAGCAGCTGTTTGAAAAAACAACGGAAACAACGGCAGCTGTTCTTAATTAATAAAGTGTAATAATTATATTTTATACGATTGGTATTAACACAGTCACGCGTATTGCGCATGCAGACACAACATACACACACACACACACACACACACACACACACAGAGAGAGACATACTCATGTGGGGGAAGAGTGGGGGAGCGCTGTTTATGACACGCCTACTGCAAACAAGATACACACCTTCATAACGAGCTCAAAAGGATATTTGTAGACGCGCACAGGCGATTGGAATTTTTGCACCATTTTGTTGTTTGCTGGTTGGCACTTGGTCACTGGTTAAAAATCAATTTTTAGTTTCTAATCAATTGCACTGTTTCTGTTTTAATGCACAAAAATGCGCCAAAAAGCGCCTTTTAATTCTCACTCAAATTTTGTATATATTTATTAACAGTTAAGTCAATTTTTTGTTGTTTTGTTTTTATTCTAATTTTGTTGAAGTTTAGTCGAATTCGATTTGTTTCTTTTGCAGCCCCAGCGTTTGTTATTGTGCTTGCAACTGCTGCAGCTGGCTGAAAAGAAAGCCTTTCCTTTTTTGTGTACACTCCGCGAGCGTTTGACTGTTTTTTGTTAGAGGTGGCCCATCAATATATCAATCTATCGATATAATTTCTCCCATTCATCATTTTACGTAATATCGATAATGCTGTTAAACTTCAAATGGAACTGTTAGTTTAGCAGCGCTGCGCGAAAACGAGTTTCGTTGAGTATTTTTTAAAAACAAAGTAAACTAGTTATGTTTTATAAATATTATATATAACTATGGATGCAGATAGACGTGCACGTATAGGGTGTACCTGTTTTCGTTTTTTAATAACAGGATTAGTTCTTTTTCCATTTTTCCATTATCTGCTGTGGAGTAATACTAAAAGCATTTTGAAAATTTCGCTCCTGGAAAAAGATATTTTCATTCTATCGGTGAATATTAAAATTGCGAATTCTTCGCTCTTTTGTTCCAACTTGGACTACTGTCTTTCACAGGAAAAACTGCAGGAGCAACATGAACATTTCACAAAGGAGACAAAGGCTGTCAAAGGACCCACAGCTGACTGCGTATCCACTCAAGTGGATACGCTATTCAAAAGCAAAATCGACACTCTCAAGGACGATCTTAAAAAGCAAATGGCGACATCGGGATGTACCTCCCAGGGCAACTCGCCGGAAACAAACAATGAAGCAATGGCCCTGTCCACTATGAGGATCAACTATGCCTCCGAGGAGTTGGGTGCACGGATTATTAATGTGTTGGCAAAGCCAATAGTAGAAGTTAATTTCATTAAGAAACTGCTCGGCTTGGAATTTATCGCTAATCCGCCAATAAATATGCTGAGATCAAATTTATTGCCTGGTTCGTGTTTTGGCTTTGAAGGCTCGAATGCAACGGTGTCCTTACACCTGGCTAAAACTATAATTATCGAGGAATTCCGATTGACGCATGTGCACAAGGAAATGACTCCCAGTCTATCTGTGGATAATGCGCCAAAGGATTTTGAGGTTTATGTAAGCTCAACGCTATTTCTTATCGAGTTTTTCTTTATTTTATTTTATTGGTTAGGGTTTGCCGCCAGACAGCTACAACAAGGAGCTCTTGGGTCAGTGGACTTATCAGAATGCGCCCAAGAAACGGACACAGAGTTTCTTTAGTAAAAATACAGGCAGCTTCCAAAGTTTAGTTATTACAATAAAATCAAACCATGGGGCAAATTCAACCTGTATTTATCGGTAATTACATGTGAGCCCAAAAAATACAATATACGATTTAAAGATTTACTTTCCATACGCAGCATAGAGGTGTACGGCAAGTTACCATAAAGAAAACGTGTTGAAGTTGATTATTTTATTTTTTTTTTTAAATTGTGTTAATTTTAAAAAAAAAATACACTTTGTGATACGCTTCATGTTCACAGTTTCTTGTTTTTCAACACTGATACTGCTACTTGCTCGAAATGGTAGCAGTTACTGGAGTACACATTCAATCATCGCCCATCCCTAAGGTGTAGGCTTAAAGTTAGACATGAGCGATAACGATTATCGTTTTGGTTTTGGCAAAGAAAATAAGATTGAAATAAAAGAGTTGAAACACGATGGCTTGTGGCGATTGAATCTAAATAACAACAACAACAATCTTGTGGCGTGCAACTCAACACACAATTACGCCAGCCCCGATGGCGAGGAGCAGGCAACGCTGCAAAGGACAATGGCAAAAGCGAAACAGAAACAGACAACAACAGCAGCAGCAGCAGCCGCCGCCGCAGCAGCTGCCACAGCAACTACAACAACAATAATACCAACACCAACAGCTACAACAACAACACCAGCAGCAACAACAACATCGATGGGCGCTGTTGCTGTTACGCCCACTTGTGTTGCACACATCGAGGACGAGGGCGGAGGAGAAGAAAGTGACTGCGCTGCTGCGGATGACGATGATGGTGACTGCGCTGCTGCCGCTACTGCTGCAGCTGCAGTTACCAGTGATAAGGCAAGTGGTCAGCAGTGTGGCGAGCACCCTTCCTTCGTCGAGGGTGTTTTGTTATTGTAGGCAGTATATAATTACATTTATTATTAGTCAGCCTGGTTCCGTCCGTCTGTTCGTCTGTTGCTATGCTCACCAGTCTCAATTTTAATACCCTTGCGGCGGGTATTTCAAATTTGTTGTCATGTGAGAAAAGTGGAATAAGCTGCATCGAACTAATTTTATATTTCATATCATAAAGCTATAATAGAAACATTCGGTGCGTTGTTTAAGTGCATAATGAGATGAGCAGATGGAAGGGTATTTAATCTTCGTCATGCCTAAGATATCCTTGACTCCGAAGGCGACGCTTTCTTCGAGAATTTAACTCTTATCGCAAGGGTATTCAATCTTTGGCAAGCCAAAAAAAAAAAAACAAGTGTTCGTCTTTTCATGTTTATGTGTTTTGTGGCCATTGTTTATTGTTTTTATAATAATGCAATTTTTGTTGCTCCATCTAGCTGAATGGCATTGGCTTCGGCATGGGCATCGGCATTGGTATCGGGATTGGCGCTGCCTACGCGCTGACTGCGTTGCCTGCGCTCAATTGCGAGTTGGCTGCCTCCGCACTCTCGCCCACCGATGCAGCCGTTGGGGGACTTAGCTCGAGTCGCACTTCGATGAACAACTCGACGGAGAACCTGAGCTATGCCAGCGACAATTATTATGCCGAAGATCTCATACTGCTCGACGATGATGAGGACGATGACGAGGACGATGATGTGGAGGCAGAGGAAATATCTCTCAATTCCGATGATTGCGTCTATGCGTATCGTGGCGATGCCGCTGATTTTGATATGGCAGCGCTGGATGCCAGCACCGGGCGTGGCGGACGTAATTTGGATTTTGGACTGGTGCGCGATGATGAGACGGATTTTCTCGAAATGGACTTTGAGCCGGATCCATCGTCAGAGCTGGAGTTCGCGGCCAGCGCACAGGAGGCGGCAGCAGCAGCCGCTGGGCATACGAATCTCCTGCTCATGCCACGCGACTACAGTCAGCTGCAGAGTGGCAGGCACTTGTCCACGCCCACACAGTCACGCCAGCTGTACAGCTCGCCCATTGAGGAACTGGCGATGCCGGCACCACAGGAGGCACTGCAGCGTTTGAGTAAGAAATTTGCACGCATTAGTCTGAATCTCGATCAGATCAAGAATGATGGGGATGCCGGCTCCGATATGGATGCGGATGAGCTGCTCTGCGGCGGTGGCGGTGTCAGCAGCGGCGTAGGCGTAGGCAACGGCAAGGATGATGAGGATCTTTTAGGTGCAACCACTTCTGGTGCAGATGTAAATACGACCCTAGCCCACTCGCTGCCCAGCACATTGGTCTACAGCAGCTTCAGTCGCAGCACTAGTGTGCCCAGTGGAAATTCGCATGCCACGGAGGAGCCCTGCAATTCCAAGCTAACGGGCGCCAAGCCCAAACGTCTCAGCACTCTCTCAAACTCATCATCACTGGTGTCCGCCAGCAAGAGCTGTGCCTCCTCCTCATCAAAGTCACGCCGTTCGCAGCCTAGCTTTGATGAACGCTGCTACAGCTGCACCGATTTTCGTGCCGTCTCCTTGCAGCAACAACAGCAGCAGCAACAGGATGTGGCACCCATGCTGGTCGCCGCGGCAGCTGTGGTGGCGGCCAGTGCCGCCATGGCCAGCAATTCGACACAATTCGATTTGGGCAGTGGTGAGGAGACATGCTTGGACTGCCTGGAGAAGGAGTTTCTAGCCAACACAATTGGAAAGGCCCTTGATCTGAGCAGCTGCGCCAAGTGCCGGCGACGCGGCGGCGGTCGGGGCAGCAGTCTCTCACTCTATGCCCGCGCCGAGCAGACGCGCTGTCGGAGCGGCTCACCGGGCTATCTGGATGAATATGGCGGACTCTTCAGCTGGCACAATCCGGCTGGTGGCACCGGCGACATTGGTCATTACAACCAAAGGTTTATTTCGTGTGATAATAATTTTGGCGGCATGCAGGTGAGCTGATATAAATATAGACATATGAAATTATTGTTTTCATTTTGTTCAGCTTTAGTTAAAGTATTTAATCATGTTCAAAAAAATCCATATCTATAAATATCTTATAGACTATCTACCAGTGTCCTCTTTGGAACAAAGTTGGTGCATTGCTTGGTTATACTCGTATTTGTTTGTTAAATAATAAATGAAGTCTTTGCAAACAATTGTACACAATGAAAAGCACGCAACTGCAATCATAAATTTTCACTTGCATTTAATTGGAGCTTTCTCAGTTATTCATGCTAAATATTTATTTTTTATATACATTCATAAATAAATAATGCAATATGATTCAAGCATTAATTTTTTGAATTATTTCTTAACTTTATTTTTCTGTAACACTAAATTAGATTTTTCTTCAGCATTCTTAGAAATGCATTTGTTTACATTTAATTAATAGAATTGTAAATCATTTAATTATTAACATTTATTTAACAATTTGCTATTGTTATTTATTTATGTGTTTATTATGTGAACAGCTGCTCAAGCAAAGCTTTTCGACTGAACCGCTGGTGGAGCGCCTGTCCACGGCGCATCTGAGTGAGGAGCATCTGGTGCAGGCGCTGGACAGACTTCACATTTCCTACAATGCATCTCTGTTGCATGCCTACTTTGAACAGCTTGCGGCGCCGTCGCCACGTGTCACCGACGCAGCCAATCTGAAGCAGCTGCTGCTGCATGTCGCCAAGCAGCAGTGCAATCATCGCAAGCTCAAGAAGCTGATCGAGCTGATCACCCGGCAGCAGCCCCAGCAACATCAGCTCAACGTACAATTCAAGCGCGTAAGAAAGAAAATAAGCTTCCAACTATACCGATCATATAATAATTAGCTCGCATTTAATTGCAGACTAATGCTGGCCAAACAGCGTTTGTGCCCGTGAAGGTAACGGATATTCTGGCGGCCTGGAAGCGCCACCGCGATCTCAATGTGCTGCGGCAGCTGGATGCGCGTTTCCATCGCGCCAATGTGCTTGGTGAGCTATGTCAATTACCCTAGTTCCCTTGAATTCCATTGTAACATTATCGTATTGCAGGCAAAATTGGACACATTGTGCGGCAGGCACAACAGACGCCGGCGGCATCAGGGTCTGCGGCAACAACATCCGCATCGGCTGCGGCATTAACTTCAATCTCGTCAACGCAGCTCGAGCTGCCTGAATTTCTAATGATACCGCAGTATTATGCTTGTGGTGAATTAACATTGACACGCAAATGTTAGAAGCTGCTACACACTCACACACACCCACACCCACACCCTCATCCATACACCCATACACACACACACAAGAAAACATACACGCCACATAATACGCTTATGCGTGGTTGATCTTTGTTATCTTTTAAATTTTCGAGATTCTTGAATGCAACGCTGCAAGTTATATAGGTCTGTTCCGGTTAACTTCTGAGTCATTAATGCGTATTATAATATTTATACTGGTGACATGAGCTCGGTTCACATAAGATCTCCAATATATATTTGTTCAGTTCTGTTAAAGTACAATTCAGAAAAATATGTTTATATCGTTATTCCTCAAATGATATTAGCAAGTTATCAACTTATTCTTAACTACTGTTATATATCTTTATATATTTTTGGCATTATTTTGTTTTGTTATATATTATATACAGTTCTATAAGTTTTTGTTTGTTAAAACAATTCCCATATCTTTCGTCCAATTGTTGTGCGTTAAAACAAAAATTATTGCATTAGAAAATTTTATACACAAACAGTTAATTTTTGAAGAAACTATTCTGTTGAACGAAATGAAAATAAGATTAATATGAGTTTTGGGATATATGTCTTTTATCTAGATACACTTTTGTCATATTCGCTAAACTTTGTTAAACGATTGTCATTAGTTAAAATATTAGGGATTTATTTTGCTATTTGCTGATACGATCTCAATACTCAGTTTAAAAATTACTGAAATGATATATGAATAATCCGGAACAGATCTGTTTATGTTCTAATTGCATTTGAAAGCCAATGCTGCCTATTAAAAGAAAATAAAATCAAACAGCCACGCATAAGCGCTAGAAATAATTTTGTTGCCGCTGTTGCATCAGGGGGTGATTTGTGGCGACTCGGCAGTCAAACAAAACGAAAAGAAAAGAAAAGAAAGTAAAGCGCCGATTTATGTATGGTTTATAGACGTTACTCACAATAACCGTTAATCGATTTGCAATATTTATATAGAGTACCACATATTTGAGTACATGTCACGCCCACTAACGTATATCACAATATAAAAGTATATAGATACATACATGAATATAAAAAATATATACACATATATATATAAATAAAAAATATATATATATATACAGTATATATAGCTTAGCTTGTATGCTAATTAAGTAGCAAAGTAAACTCGCACACACATCTAAACACACCCACACACACACAAGGCGTTTATACGTGACACTAATCGTGACTTCTGATTGATTGCAATTAAATTAGATTTTTAAATTCCACACACACAATGACATACTCCTTAATTATTTTATTTAGATATTTTTTTGCAAGCAACTTTGGGAAAGACGATTAGAGTCGCGTTTAAGCGTTGAGATCGAAATTTGAATACACATACTCATCACATTTCATGTCAAAAAGACGCAGCCTCAACTCCTGAGACTAGGATTCTGTCACCGCCCCCCCTGAAATAATGCATCAACGGTGAGAATAATGTTTATGTTTTTAATAAAATTACGCTTTATAATATTATTTTATGTGTGAATCTCACTGACACTGAAAACCCATTGATTTAAAAGAGAAAAGAATATTTTTTTTTTATTGATAGCGCTGCTGCTGCTGTTGTTGTTGTTGCTGCTGTTGGCGTCCAGAATTATAGTAGCCGGGTGCACCGCCGCCACCACTGTTCGCCCCTGGTCCCGGTCCCATGTTAGGTGGCATGGATGGTGGCAGTGCCGCAGCCGTATAATGGGTCGGCGGTGGCGGTTGCTGCGTCCACGCATTGCTTGCATATGGCGGCATAGGCACAACGGGCGGTGGCGGCGGCGGTGGTGCATGGTACATGTGATAGTTGGCAGTATTGCTGTTCAAGTTGCTCGTTGGCGGTGGTGGCAGTGGTGCACCCACAGTATTCACACCAATGCCCAGTGGCAGCGTATCACTGGGCGGCGCCAAAGGCCCAGAAACTGACACCACGTTCGCCAGTGATTTAATCGTCTGTATGTTATTTAGCTCGATATTGCCACCGTTGCCACTGGGCTGTTGGGATGTTGCTGGTGGTGGAGGGCAATCGACGTTGGCAGTCAGAGATTTAACATTGGTTGTTGGTGTGGGACTGTCGGCACGACTGGGTGGCTTCTGGGGCGGACTATTCGGTTCCTGGCCCTCCTTTTGCGTCGACTGGTACAGGTCCAGCACCTGATGGCAAATGTCCTCGAGTATCTCCATGGTGACATTCGACACGAACATATCCCACCACCGCTGATGTTGCGCCTGCCGTCCCAGCCAATCCAGCACTGTGAATTTGCTCAGCTTGCTGGCCAAGTGTATTAGAGCGACAGCGATAATCTCCGGCTCCCATTGCAGGCAGACCACAGTGCTGAGGGAATCATTTACGAAATTCCAGGCCATTTGTACCATCTTCTGCAGTTTTTGTTGATCGCCCTTAAAGCACTTGGCATACTTTAGGAGGAACGTATATGGATGCTCCACCTGCAGATCAAATTTAATCGTCTGCAGCAGTATGCGCTCCAGTGTCATTACCTCCTCCTTGGGATCATCGCCAAAAGAGTAGAAATAATTGTCGTTGAGTATGCCGCGCGCCGTTTTGATAATGTCGCGACATTTTTTTGGCGTCTCCTCCACCTTGCCGGCGAGGAACAGGCAACAGCACGCGGTAACGTAGCGCGGGAAGCTCTTGAACGAGTGAAACATGTAAAAGCGATGGAAGTAGACGACACCGGTGGCCATCGTGTTGTGGCCGAGGCCCATTTTGGTGCCGCACTCCATGATGAAGCGGGCGCCTTCCTTGCGATAGCGACGCTCCGTCTCGTATGTGGCGCCATCCAGAATTGAGGGTGTCTCACGTAGTTCTTTTTTGTCATAGTACCAACAAGGCATCTTATTCCTGGCCCACCAATTTTTTTTTTTTTTTTTTTGTTTGGTTGGCTATCACAAATATTAGTGCTTTTCAGCTAGTGATTTTTTAGAGTATTTATTTAGTATTTTTTATTTTTTTTTTGGCTTAGCCAACTCTCAATGCAAATACCGATTTGTTGCATCTTATGTGCTATTTTTAAACTGTTGTTTAAATACTATAAAAAAAATAATCTTAAATAAGTGCTTAAGAATGCGTAAGTATTGTGGCATTAAAAATAGTGTACGCTAAATAAGAAACAGCTGTTGCCCGTTTCAGTGTGACCATGTGCTTGCAACTAAAGCGCGTTCAGCTTGTTTTTATATTTAAATTGATGCTTAATTAGATACATGCATGTTAATATTATTATGTTAATCTGCATTTTGACATGTTTTTTTTGCAGAGTGTGGCAACGCTTTTGGGAACAGCCTTTGCAGCAATCAGTCTAGACCCGTTTACAGCGCGGTTTTTCATTAAGAAGTTTAGAAAAATAAATAATTTTATTGTGCCAAATGCGACTTGTTTACATAAGGAGTTTCTGCATTTATGGTTTGGGTGTATGCTTTGAAAATGGTTTTAATGCTAAGAAATCTAATAATATTTGCTTGTAGTTTTTCAGGCTGGCCTTTCGGCTAAGTTGACTTTCCACGATATTATTTTTATTGCCGGCGCCACCTACAGCAAATGGCACGACAGCTGCTACCTGTTGCCAGTTGGCAGTTACCAGTTGCCATGGCCAATGTACAGCCAATTAGCCGCAATGCCTTGGCTTAGTTGAGGTAACTACTATTTTTATAACCAGCCTTTCCAGTTGTCGTCGTTGTCGTCGGCCTAATATGCCATGTGCAGACATCAAGTAATGCGGTCAACAGCTCACAAAGCGCCTCGTCTAACAGGAATTTGGTTATGTGCCGACGACTCCTCCAGTCTTCCAGTTTTTCCCCGCCCACTTTTGCCGCATTTGGGAACCTTTTTATATATTTTTTTTCTCCCGACAATTTTGCATAACAGCAGCATTGCAAAATACCGAAAACTGGTTTGCATTTCGCTCGAGGAAGTGTTGAGAATAAATAACAATGGCGCGCCCTAGGCTGCAAACCCAGACAAGTCAGTAGCTTAATGTGGCTTGATGCCTATATATATATATATATATAAATATATATGTATGTACAGTAGTCGCTTCCAGGACCCAAATAATTCTTATTTATGCCAGTTGTTAGTAATAATAATGAACTAGTTTTTCTAAATCATTCCATACAGCAATGGATAATTTGATGAATTAAATGATTTCCTTGGCGAACTTGAAAGCCTTTAAAAAATGTTCAAAAATGCTTAAACGTAATTTAATATATTCCAAGTTGATTTATTACAATTCACAAAAGCCTTAGACGTAAATAAGATCTAATTTCTAAACGATGTCTATTTCTGGTAGTTTGCATTTCCAAGCGATCGCTGCAGTTGTAAATTCCAGCATTGAGTTTTGTCTCACATTTTATATACAATTTGTATGCACAGTTGCAGTCTGTGCATTTTTTTTTTTTTTTTTACTTTTTATTGTTAATTTTCTTGCTGCTGATGTTATTAACCTTGCCCAGTTGCTTGGAGCCTGCTGTTTCCTTGGGGGCGCTTCCAGACAGGTCCAAGTTAGTTAAATAGAATTGTGCCGGTCCGAGTGATGAGAAACAGAGAAACATACTATAACCAGTTTATTGACGTTCTTTAGCTTTTACTTTGCCCGTGGTCTGTAAAACCGATCGCAATGCGCTCCACCAGCTCTCTCTCTCTCTCGAGTTCACTCTCTCTCTCTCTCTCTCTGTCTCTCTCTCTCGGTCTGCTTGTTTATGTATGTGTCTACCTGCTTGTCGCGTACACCTTTCGGCCGTTTAAGACACGTTTGCAGCTTCGTTGCGCTTGGAGTTCGCTCGACGCTTTTTAGTCACTTTTGAAACGTCGTCAGCGTCGCCAGTTGCCAAAGCGGATCGCGCAGCTGGCAAAAGCAGCAGCAGCAACAACAAAAACAACAACAACAACGAGAACAACAACAACAACAACATTCCGTCCAGTTGCCTTGTAGTTGTATTTGTTATTTTTTTGTATCTTAAATGCGCGTTCGTTTCGGACAACGGCTCTGCAAATAAAGCATAAATAATAATCAAAGAAGTGGCTGCGAGTGCTAAACAACAAAAAGAGTGCTTGCCTAGGCAAATAACAAAAGAAAAAGAAGCTTTTCAATAATACAAAAGCAAAATACAAAGAAAAGAAAATATGTTTTAAAGAAAAAGTTATAGAGTAACCACAAGCTTCGTATCGCGATCTTAGTCTCTTTCTCTATCTGTGTATCTATCTCCCACTATCTCCATAAGCGTACCCCAACTCCTACTAAGTTTCCCTCTACTGCATGTATTCTTTGGAATCATTCTATGTGGATTATCGTTACAAGTCAAGCGTTGCGTTATTTGGAATATTTTTTACGTTATACCTCAGTCGATAACGATAAATAAGTAAGTTTTCAACAATTTTATTTCAATGCTCTTTTCTAAATCGCTAAATAGTTGCTAAATCTTTAATAGTGAATAGAATGTGGTATAAATGAATAATTCGTGGTAATTATTCATCTGTAATTTGGCTCGTATTAATTATTCGTCTACAATTGAGTTGATTCATTTGTGTAGTTTTTATTGATCTCTCCAAAATGCCATTCTACACGCTTATATTGGAAATTGGCAGCTTTATTTGTGATTTATCATCCACGCTCGAATTTCACTACAAAAGTCGTCGTCGTCGTCACAAAATTAAGTGTTAAGTGTTTGTCGATTAGATCATCCGTGGGGCGCGTCTAGCCGCTTAACCAAGCTAATGAGTGTTGTGGAGCCTGATTTCTTCGAGCTGAGCGGCGAGTTGATTGAACCTGCCACACACACAGCATCCAGCCATGTGGCAAGTTGCAGGTAGCTCAAATTCAAAACTGATTGCTAGCTAAATGCTTTAAATACACTCGCTACAGTGCGCTCTATAATTATAGACCCGGGCCTGCGTTTAATTTTTAAATTGCACTTCAATTTCTGCAAAATCAATGCAGTTGATTCATTTGTATAAAAGGGAAACTACATAAAAATATACTATATTTGTGACTATGACAAATCTTTCGCATTGCTTTTAAAAGATTAGTCAATTTATTTCGTGAGTTCATAGTTTATGTAGCAAATACAATAGCTAATTAGAGTCAAGGCCTTTTAAAATTGCCACTGTGATAGTGAAATTATGAATTATAGTAGATCAAATTGAGTTTTCTTTAAAGTAATTTGTATTTAACTTTAAAGCGTTTTTTTAGTGTTTGTAGTTGTATTTGTGCTGTGACTAACATAATCTTATTTAAACAGAGTGCAGTCTAGAAATTATAATATAATACATGAGTCAGATCCGATTTGCTTCATAATGGTTCATTATAAATATTAATTATTGATTTTGTTTGGTTTTCAAAATTAAATACTCAACTATTATATATAATTATAAAGCAATCAAATATAATATAGTATGCATGGCGTCAAATGTTATTTATCATATAAATGATGCGATCTCATTCAACTTTGGCTTTTACTTTGTAGAAAACTGAAACAAAGTCAATTTAAAGTTTTCACTTATTTAGAATACTTCCTACTAAATGCAAAATATTTGATTTTACGAGTTATTCAACTTTCAGATGAGTATATTTTGTTAGCCAACATAGTGATGTAGCATATTTACAATTCCAATTTGTATCTTGATTTCGCACACTCTCTATTGTTATTGTTGTTGTTATTATTGTTGTTGTTGTGTCTGTTTTTGTACCAGGCTTTTGAGTTGTGTGTTTTGAGGCTTTGCTTTCAACAGTATGTTAACAATTTTGATTGGCAATGCGATGCGTGGTGTTTGCATTGTTTTTAGTTGCTCCGCCGTTGGATCTGTTGCATGTTGCAAATTGCAAACAGCCAACTGCAACAGAGCTGTAATTGTTGTGGCCGCCGCCAAGCGTAACCACCAACCAGACCAATGGAGCGGCGTTGAACTCGCCGCTTGGCCGCAAACACTTTTCAAAATGATTCTCCACACATTCTTGGCCATATCTAAAAACCGCACGCAATGGAAGCTGTATAATGGACAAAGAAAAGAGTGGGAGAGATGGATAGTGTGAGAGAGAGAGAGAGGGGAAGAGTGGAAGAGTGGAGATGCGGAATAGTGATCTGTTGTACAACGCACAACGCACAACGCACTAGACGTGACCATAAATCACGCGTGCCTTGTCCATATTTGTGGCTCAGTCGCGGGCCACAACCCATCAAATGTCAGCTACCTTTTAAGTTGTTTTTTATTGTCTATATAGAAGTTGTTTTGGCCATATTCGTACGCACCAAAGTGCTCGTAATTTTTGTGTGCCTCTTACAAGTTCCTTGACGCATCTGAACTGCTGCATGTTAATTACCCAAAAAAAAAAAAAAAAAATACTAAAAAACCAAACACAAAAGCAGCTTTAAGCCATTTGAAACATAACTGTGCTTATTATGATATGGCAGCTGTGACAGCTGGGTAAGCAATCAGACAGATTGGTGATTACTTTGTTATTCCGTTTCACCATTTATATAATTTGTTTGAACTTGTTTTCCTTTGTTTTTGTTTTTGTTTTGTTATTTAATATGGTTTGTAGACATAGCTGCGCTGCCTGCTTGGTTCATTGAATTACACTTGGTAGGAAAAGCTGTATCCAATACTTAAAGCAATTGATAGCTTTTGTTCAAATAGTATGGTTGATTAGTGCACATTCATATTTTTATATTTATTGCCAAAATTGAGAAAAAAAAATATTGCTTAATCAATTATTTCTTTTTGTTCCTTTTTTTAATATACAATTTACAAAGTTCCTTTGAGTTTTGTATTTCACGATCATGAACATGGAGAATATTGATTTTAATATTTTAGTGTATATTTTTTTAATAATTTTACAGGTATTTTTCTGTAAAAGATTTTTTTAGTAGTATTTTTTTTACATTTGTACAAAAACTAAAATCAGTCCTTAACCACTAATTATACATGATTATTTATAAAATCATATAAATTAATAATAATTATTTTAGTTATTTTAAAGTTCAACTTTCTTAGTTCGTGCCTATTACAAAAAGTGAGAGCATGGTTATATTTTACTTATATTTATATTTTGTACAAATAAAAAAGCCTTTAACTTTTACTTTTATTTATAAATAGTTAAAAAAAAACAATAATAACTGTAAGAAAATCGTAGTTTCAAATGCGCAGCTCTACATGAAACCACAAAATGTGGCAAAAACCGCTTAACTATTTAATAATGATTTGTTACACTTAATTCAATCGCAGTCGGAAACGGCCAAATGAACATGGCTCTTAAAGCTCTTTGCTGTTGACCCCGTTTGCATTGAAAAAAGAGAAGAAGACCCATTTCCCCGAGCGCTCTATTATTCTATTATTATTATTATGCGAAGTATATAAAAATTTCTTTTAATTCACTTAATTTCACTGGAGCCAAACAACTCAGGCGAGAACATGTATCAACGATGCTTAGCCTTTGGCCAAAGTTATTATTAAGTGGTTTTTGTTTCTATTTCTGTAATTTCTTTCGTATTTCTTTTTGCGATCCACTGCCTCCATATACTATACTATACACATTTATATGGTGACCTGATTAAAGACAGGCACGCACACTCAGTCCCCTCTTTGCGAAGCTCACTGACTCTGGTAGAAAGTGTCGCCACTCTCTTTTCTGTTAAGAGCTTTTGACATTTTTGTTGACCGCATTGCAAGACGGCTTATTGAACCATCTAACTTCGGCCAGGGGCTCGGGCTTGGACTTGGGATTGGCCTTTGTATTTGGGTAGCCATGACGCTTCATGACGTTGCCTCTAATTGAAAAATAATAAAAGTCAACCAGTTTTCGAAGCTGTCTCTCAACTTTGACATACAAAATGGATTTTGTCAAAAGTTCATTGAAACGCCATAAAACATCATCAAAATAATGGTAAAAATGTTTTTTTTAAATATTTTGACAATGCTTAGCAAACCAAAATGAGCTTTTAACTACAGCTTGTTGTTAATTTATAACCAAGCGGCGGAGAATTTTCGACTTTTATGTTTAGCTGGGTTTTTTTTTTTTTTTTTTTGAAAATTGTAATTAAAATGTTAACAAAACATAGAGGAAAAAAATTATAGCTGAGAATCTTCTCACATTTATGTTGTGTTTTAAAAGCCATTGTTGTGGAGGAAACTGCCAAAGATCATGTGTAGATATTGCGTATGAATAAAAAAGATAACTTAATTAAAGTGTTGCATTCATAATAGACTTAATTTTGCCTGATTTCATAACGCTGCAAATACTTTGAACTTTCAAGTCATGGGAAGATTCAATTGAAAGACTTACATCTTAAAATATGCAAGCAAAAATTTTAAACTTTAGGCATTGTTAAAATTTTTATTAAGATATGCATTGAATGTGTGGTCAGTGTTTACAAATGTAATTCTAGAAGTTGCTGATGTTGATATTTAAACTTAAGTAAGGTTTGTAAACAAAGGTAAACACAAAGCTAAGTTTTTGTTTAAACAGAGTATCAAGTGGGAGACGATGGCTCAATTGGCTTTGTGGAAATAAATATCAGATATAATAAAAATTTTACTTGAGTTGCATTTTCAACTGCACAGCTGAATATGGACTTACATAATATATTTCGACTTATATATACTTAAGGTTGCTTGAATAGTTCATATAACTACTTAATTATACTCTTCTAACGAGCATTGTATTTTTTATTTTTTATTTACAATTATGATTTTCAGCGCCCCACATTTGGTCCAAGACTAAAAACAGCATTTCCCCATTACGAACTTTCAACAAGCGCTCTCTTAGCTAATTATTAAGCATAAACCAAAAAAAAAGGCAGCATAACAGCTACTACCACTAGTGGGCTCATGAAATTCAATCATTTAACAATTTTTGACGCCCCATTTTGGGCCGGACCTGCGCTAAATGGATTGCGCAGCTGGCCCAGCGGGCAGCGTGAAGGCCGCCCCGGCGTTTGGTGGAGCCGAACTATTCGGTTTCCACGGCTTTTGACTGCATGCTGCATAGCATATTCATTTTACACGGATAGTCATATGTGTAGCCACATATAATGACTAATAACGCTGTCGATTTGCATGCCACAAGGCAACAACAGCAGCAGCACACAATGTCTTGGGAAAGAGTAAGCGAAACTGGTTTGTTTGTTTTTTTCTTTTTTTTTTGTATTTCTACTCACAAACATGCGCCTTGCATTGCATTTGTTTTTTATTTATTTATTTTTTGTTATAGTAACAAAAAGAAACAATTAAATGCTGTAGCCAGATCCGGTCTAAAAATTGTTGAGCTGTTGAATATCTGTGGCAGAAATTAATTGATACGTATTCTTTGTAATCAGTATAGACCAGTAAAGACCATTAATTTATTACAGGAGTGTAATAAACAGTTGTCTTTCTTCAGCGCAGAGGAACGGTTTTTGAATAACTAAATAAATGAATAACTAAATAAATTTATGGATATAGATATAGTTGTGTATTGTAATATCTGTATTTATCGATTTTCTTAATGAGTGAAAAATGAGCTCGAGTGTGAAAAACTTATTCCATAAATTTGAATAATGTGCAGCAGGGTAATTTAATTTATCTTCTTCTTAATGACACACATTTTTAGAATGCATGGGAAGGAATCTAATTTCAAATTTGTTACCCAAACAATGGCATTATTACTCAAATCAGTTTTCTGACGAAATTGTAAAAATTAAAAATAAATTTGACATGCCAAATTGCTTGTATGTTGATTGCTTGGTGCTTAAGATTTAAATTATGCATTTAATTGTTTGTTTAATGATTTGATTTCATATAATAATAATAATTCATATAAGATTAATTACCAAGTCAACTAAGAGCGCAGCCTTGATCTATTGGTCCATTACAGCTATTGCAATTTGAGTTTGAAATTGTTTTGACCTCCGCTTAACCAACTTAACCAATCAATTTTTGGCCAATAACCAGATCGTCACAAATCGCGTAAATTGTTGAATGAACATTTTGAGATTTGGTCATTCCGGCACGTTCCGTAATTTGTAATGCCAACTAATTTCCGGACCAACTGCGAATTGAGTTTGCTCAGTCGGCCAAAAGGCGTTCGTTTTGACCATTTGTGTAAGTGTGTCTGTTGCTGTTTTTTTTTCTTTACATTTTTTTTTATTTTTCCCAGGTAGGTAATTGTTTTTGGTTAGGTCTTGATTAGCGGTGAGTTGAATGAACCTCGGCTTTGTCGATTCTTTTGAAATCTTCAGTGGTTTTCTTTGTTAACAGTTTTGCTGTTGAAACTTCCGCTGCCAATTGGTTGCAATTGGCCACACTTTTACGGACGGGGGCAGTTCAATGGGCTTAATTGAAAATTCATTCATTTTGTTAATTTGTTGGCAATTATATTGCACTTTGATTGAGAGTGTTGCTGTCACAACTTTCACCATTCAAATGTCTGTATTATAAATAATAATTTCCTAAATGACTTGACTCCTTTGCACTCAACAGCTGTCGATTTGTCTATAATGTTGCTATTCATCCCCATCCAATCAAATGAAACAATATCACAATCCTACAATATTTGGCCATGCACAACATTATGTTACACACACACACACACACACACACACACCTCTTAGGTGTAGGTAGGTAGGTGTAGGTGTTTGCTCGGACGCGGTCCGATTTCTTTTTGTTTTGGTTTTCTATTTTGGTTTTTTTTTTCCATAGTTCGACTACCGCTTTTGGCTATCTTGGCCTAAATTTGCATAATTTATGTAATTTTTGTCTTCTTTGTTTATTGACTCTCATCGCGATATAAATAAAAAACGAAATATTTTTAGCCCGAAGCTTAGATAATTTCCCGGTTAAAGCATTTATTGTGCATAGTGTAAACAGCGAATATTGTTGGGTTTTTTATTTTTATTTTTTTTTTGCATTTTTAACTCTAATACGTAGCTTATTTATTTGCCATAGTTAGCCATTTGACATTTGCTTGTTAACAGACAAATTATGAGATCGTATTGAATACGGTTTTTAACAAGAGCACATATTTTAATAACCAGATGGAGAATCGAGAAGTTTTTTTTTTTTTTGGTTGTTTTTTCTTTATAGAAAACGAGTTTTTAAACCCTACAAACCATTTTATTGTTGTTTTTAGATTTATAAAGTTTACATGTTCTTGGTCAGCATTACTTGCTGAGTCAATGTTGTCCATCTCTCCTAATTTTTATGCATATATGCGCAAAAGCTGAACAAAGGCCGAAGATCAACGGATCGGGCTTATATATCATTGGAACAATCACTGAAGAGCGGTTATTTTGCCGGTGATGATTTACTCTTTTCGACCGGATTTATATTTGTGTAGATCACAACTTATGATATAGAAACATATAGCTGTTGACTTATATGTCAACTTCTATAAAACAATATAATTAAACCAATTTTAGAAAGTTAGACCTGAAACTGCAATCAATAGAAAATATATGTGTAAAATTAGTTTTTTCCAATATATAGATGTTATTTAATCAAATTCCCCAAATTTTGTCATACATATATTAGTGCTCAAACAAAGATTATTCACATAATGCCAAAGACAAAAATATCTTCAACTTTATAGCGTCAATCAGGCATCAATCAGTGACGTGCATAATACAACTTCAGTTTGTAAGGGTATTCAATCAACGGCTTGGCTTGAGATAACCGTTCTTTCATGTATTTTTTTAAATTTTCTTTTCAACAAAAAAGAAGAAAGTATATATATACATATATATTTATATATATATGCACAATAATTCTACCCAAGCTCTGGCAAAATCCAATTCGCAGTAGATTTTCCCATTCAAAATTGGCTGCACAATGGATTTCTCTGTTATCCGCTGGCCTCAGTTCAGGTCTAACAGCATTTTCCCAGTGAACAGTGGCAACAGTTCTCCGATCGCAACTCTACGGGAGAGTACCTTGGATGACCTTGTTCCCACAGAACTGAACCGTATTCTGGCTCTGGCCAAACTAGCACCATTCTGTTTAATTTACTTGACAACGATTTTTGTGTGTGCTGCGGTTTCATGTCATTTGTGCCTCATTTTGTTTCGCTTCGTTCGCAATCAGCAAAAGTGGAAGACGAACAAGGTAAATGGAAAAACTTAATCAAGCGACCGCAATACACAACTAAAAAAAAAAAAAATAAAGAAATGAAAAAAGGTAGCCACGAGAAATTCAAATCACAGTCGGGTCTAATTTATGGTCTTGCCAGATAACTGAATCTGCAAGCGTTGCACGTAGCACACACACAACAATGTTGTAGTTGTTGTTGTTGTTGTTATTGTTGGTGGTGCTGCTGCCGCTTGCTGCACCCACGTTGTCTGCCAGCTACCCAAATCGATCCGCCCCGATCCGATCCAGGCGTAGCTGTTGATTAACCGCCCACCTACTTTCCCGTCGTCATTCCTTCATGCCGTCAATCTGTCCAATCTGTCTGTCTAACTGGGCTTATCATTGGCTTGACGTTGTTTTGTTTGGGTTAGCCTGACTGGCGGCCATTCAAGTGCTGGATTCTTAAGTGCCACATTTTGCCGCTTCCACTGCTGCTGCTGCTGCTGCTGTTGCTGCACAAGCGCTGAGGCGTGTCAAGCCTGGCCTGTGTTTTGGAGCTCTGCATGCTCATCATTTTTTCTCTTAACTTCTTTTTTTTTTATATGTTGTTATTTATGTTGTTTTTTGTATGCTTTTGCGCTCTCCCGTCCTTAATAAACAATTTTGCGGCTCTTGTGCTACTTCCACGCGAATTTGGCACACACACACACAGTCAACCGGCCCGACAGTCATTGCCTCATTGCGATTCCGTTCTGCCAGTTTGGTTGCCTCATCTTTGCCCATTTGCTATTCAAAGTGTTTAAATTCTGCCTAATGGCGTTTTTATGCATTGCAAATTACGCTGCGAAATTTTGCAGTTAGGAATTTTTGTCTAGTCACAAAACATGACAGTAAAAACTGAGACCCCAATGTTAAACTGGAACAAAATGTTTCCTACTCAGCTCTGAGTGATGGGAGCAGCTCGACTGAATTACGCTGCTCATCGCATGCATTTTATATATACACATATCTGGAGTGGGAAGTATCATATATAAAATATATATATATTGGGCTTGGCATTATGGCATTTCGATATACATACATACATAGTGTGCATTATAAATCATTGCGTAGGAAGCCAAGCCTAAAATGATATAGGATTCGAAATATATAAGAAATAACAAGCTTGTGCAGTAACAATGGACTTTTGAAATGTAAAATCAAAATCGGATTCAGAACATAAATTCAAAGTGTTTTATTATTATTTGTGAATGTGTCTCTATGCTAGTTTTTATTGATCATAATCAATATAATCAACAATGTAAGGTTAAATCAAGCTACTAATAGGTACCCGAATACTCTAAAATAGTTTGGAAAAAAAGACAAACCTTGCTCACCAAAATTAGAATCGAAATATAAATTATTTTCGGTTTAACAGGCTGGTTCAAATGGGCAAAAATGTATTAATTATTTAGCTAACAAGATCTAGATTAAGTGAGATTTTATGGAAAATGAAATTATATATTGAGCTATTAATAAATGTTTAGAAAAAGGATATTTAAAATTATTGAACACTTTGTTTATCCATTAAAAATTGTGTTTAATATCAACAAAAAAGCCCAATCAAAGTTGGGTAATATTTATTGAAACCGCCCTCATAATAATAATAATAATAATAATAATAATAATAATAATAATAATAATAATAATAATAATAATAATAATAATAATAATAATAATAATAATAATAATAATAATAATAATAATAATAATAATAATAATAATAATAATAATAATAAAAATAATAATAATAAACTGTTGCTCAGCATTTTTAAGACGCATTTAGAACAAGTTGCTGTTGCTATGTTGAATGATGAAATCGTAATCAAGATAAACGCTGATTTATATTTATTTATTTATTTTTATAGAGCGCTTGCAAATGGCATTTTTGCCTAATGACGATGACGTCGATGAACTCTTCTTTTGTTCGTATAGTATGAATAATTTGGGGCTAGATGCAAACTTAATCAGTTGCCACACAACAAAAATTCGCAACAAGTTTTGCGGTTTTCCCACGAACTTTTATTGTTTGCCCGAGTGATTTGGCGATTTATTGTGGTTGTTGTTTTTGTTGCAGATGTTCGCCATTAAATGTCACCATATACATTGGTAAAAAAAAAAAAAAAAAAAAACACGTAAATAAATTGAAGTATTTGGCCCAGTTACGAAAACAGGAATCAAATGAATTTGAAAAGCAACTGCAAAAAATCAAATTATTAGACCACAAAACTGGCAACAATTTGGCCGCAAGGCTGCAATTCGCTTCGAACGTTTCATTAGAGCAGAAAATATGTTTTATAATGAGCTCAACTGAATTTGCATAAGAAAAATAAAAGAAAGAAAAAAAATAACAAAAGTGAAACAGAAGGCGTGCCACAAAGCACGAGACCAATTAATAACTACCTAGTCTTATATATACATATATACAGACACATACCCCCAATAGACAATGTTGCATTAGTATATACTTATTGCCAGGGTTTGCTGGCATTCACTTTTTATACCGAAAGAAACTTCCTGCTGTGTGGCATGCAGCGGGTGAAAAGTTTCAGTTGCAAACGTCCCAAAAGCAACATTGCACAACTCCGCAGAATGGCCGGCAACAACTGGGTACAATAAACAATACTATGCGAGGTAAAAAAAATTTCGTAAGCTTTCCGCAACAACAAATGGCCAAAAGGCAGCCTGAAGAAGCCACAAAAACAAAAATAAGTTTGCAATTGTGCAAAGCTGTATTGTGTGGGAGGAGTTGAAGTCGAGTCGAGTCGAGTCGAGTTGAGTCGAGTTTTTGGCTTTTGGTCGCATCAGTTTCGGTCTCGACAATGGTTTGCACTTTGGGAAGAAAATCCAAACCAAACCAAAAAAAAAAAAAATAAAAAAAGAAATAAATAAAATGTTAATGAATCTTTTAATTTGATTCGTAGCCAGACGAAAGTGAAAGCACGATTTGGAGTGTGTGTGTGTGTTTGTATGTGTGTGTGTGTGTGTGTGTGTGTGTGTCTGTCTGTGTCTGTGTGTGCAAAATGTATGAATGAAAATGCGAGCGCGCCTTTTGTTTAAACTGTTCGTGCATTTCACACGCAAGTTTATTACACTTTCAACTTTGACTGTGTGAAAACTGGCCGCGACTGTTAACAAAATGTTAACTGCAAATTGCATTGTCTGACTTTGGCGAAAGGTGCACAAACAAGTTCATCGTTCAAGAGTGATTAAGGGGGCAACAAGTGTGCTTACGTTCAGATTAAAGTTGAGCCATAACTCCAAGCTAGTCACATAAAGTCAAATATTGATTTTTTTAATTATAGAAAAGACATAAACCAATGCGGGAAATATTAACGATTCGGTCTATTTGGCTATTTGAATGCCACTCGCAGTTGTTGCATGATTTATCGCTCATAGCTGACAGCTCATAAATTAAATAGCTTTGCTATTCACAATTTAAATGGTATTTTTTTCTATATGCAACATTCATATTTTTAAGTAAAAACCGTAGATACTTTTTAAGGCCAACGCATTTGCAGCTTCTTTGCCACATTATCTTCTGCAGAAAAGAAGCTTAATCGACTTTATCTGTATGTTTTATAACTCTGCACGTGCTTTTTTTATGCATTTTTTACTGTTTTTTTAACATTGATTCACATATAAGTGATAACACTTACTATACTAATTATCACTCAGCTATAGTTTAACATGGTTAATTGACATCCATGTTAGTTATACTAACTTCAGTTGATCGCATCATTTAATTTTTAACTTAAATAGACTCTTTTTTTTTTTAATTGAATAACTAATCATAATTTTGAAGCAAATTGTTCGACAGTTTTTATGGTAAATTGTTTATTTTTACCATTAATATGAGAATAAATGGTTTACTTCCTATTTTTTTTGACAGTCACATTAGTTTTTTATTAATTTATTTTATTATTATTAGATTTAGAACAACATTTGATTTACCTAATTCTTATTAATTTATTTAATTATTATTAATTATTTATAATATTAATATTACCAAGATCGACGCTAATATCAACAAATTAATTATAAAAATCGTATCTTTTTGTTAATCAGTTTGACAAGAATTTTAACATATTGCATTTGAAAAAAAATGTTAATACTCTTGCCGAATTATACAAAAAGCTTTTTGACAACTATATTTAAAAAAAAAAAAAATCATTACAGCTCAAAAACACATTTCATTTTTAAATTTAGATGACGCCAATTAGACTCTGTTGAACAACGATATGTAATCTTCGGCGGGTAACCGTTCTTTCTTGAATTATGGGTTTTTAGTTAATCTTTAATTATTTTCTCGTAATCTAAATTAAATTTTTATTTAGATTAGTTTTTGAACTTTTTGTCTACCGGCTGATTGCTTACTTTGCCATTCACCTTGTGCCCAATGTGCATACAAAAGTATTAACTGGTGTCCAAGACAATCAGTATGAGATATAACAGGCTGATAAGTCTTATCTGCCTCAATGAATGTGATTTTGTTTTCTGTTAATTGTGTTGGAAACTCGCAAAAAAAGAAAAGAAATAAATTTACTTGCATCGATGTGCTGAAAATATTGCTGACCAGTTTGGTTTGCCAGCTCGCGAGGAATAGAGGCGCGCCATGCCCTACAAAATGTGGTAAGGGGCCATTTGGCGGCGTCAGCTATCAACAACAACAACAACAACAATAAAACATTTATTTGCGGGGGCGTTTGCTGCTGCAGATTACGAATATTTACACTTATTATCTGTGATGAGTGTTGCTTTCCTATTCCACAAACTGTGTAACGCTCGGCAGTCGCACGATTCGCCGATTCGCTGCGTTGAAAAATATTAAATTGTAAATAAATACTAAAAAAAACAAAGCAAAATCAAAAACAAAAACAAAAGCCAAACAAGAATTATGTTCGTGTGTCGCCGTCGCCACTGTGATTGTTGCGTGTGTGTGTGTGTGTGTGCGTGTGTGTGTGTGCGTGTGTGTGTGTGCGTGTGTGTGTGGCTTGTTGTTGCTTTTTTAATATTATTTTCCGCCTAGTACTCAAGCGCACCTCAGCCGCTGCGGTCGGCGTTTGGCAGTCGGAAATGTCGTTTGACGTCGCAATCACTTTTGTTTTTGTATTTGTTTTTCATTTTTTTAAGAATCGCGCGCACCTTTTGCCTTTTAGACCCGTACTAAATGAGCGCGGGTTTTAGTACTAAATCGAACTGTGCGAAAGTTGGCAACGAAATTTGCCAAAACGAAACGCTTTCGTCCAAATTGTTTGCCATTTGTGTATATATCTAAATATTTATGTGCGTGTGTGTGTATGTGTTAATAGAACGCTTATCGCAGCTCACAATTGTTATGTTATATATATATATATATATATATGTGAAAGAAAGCAAATATAAAACGACATTTAACTCTGCTCTGACATGAGCTAAATATGAACTCAGAGTGCCTTGGTGTTAAAATTTTGGAGATTTTAGCACATCGTTTAAGGATTACCCACAAAACGAACGATCCGATTCTTAACGAACACAGGTGAGAAAGTTTCGATCACCAAGCAGGCTTGCCACAAGTTATCGTTTGTATATATACTATATATATAGACACAAGATAACAAAAGTGTGTAATAATTTTAAAATGCATATGGAGAGAAATATATATATTTTTTATACTCTAGTAATTATTTTTTTAACTAAGTCGAGTAAAAGTATTACGTTATAGCCAGGTTATAAATGACGTTCACTCTAACAAATGTCATCAACTTAAACCTAAATGTGCTAAGGCGGGACTTATGTCTATACCTATCCTATAGTATATAAAAATGATGTCAAATTGTGTAATTTCTTTGTTGCATGATTCACATATTAAATGTGCTTACAAAGTAAATGCATTGTATTAATTTGCAACAAAAAAACATTAAATATACAAATATACAAAATGTAGCTCTTAATAACTGTTTACTTTGCATTTGTTTAAAAGTGCAGCAAATGCGAAAATGTCTTTAATATGCTTATACCACCAAAGACACTTATTCACATATGCACACGTATTTATTTCCCACTTTGGTCATACTTATAACGATATAATAACGTAAAGTCCCGCGACACTTGGCCAACGAGACAAGTGAGTCATGTGGACAGCAAGCACTGAGACACGCCCCAAAAACAAACGTGTTCACTGTGCCAGAGATACAGAGAGACAGAGAGATCCACATTATCCAATAATTCATTTGAGCTTTGTTGTTTATGAAAGGCCAACAAGAAATTGTACAACATTTATATGAACAAAAATAAACAGATATTCATGCCCAGAAGGAAGCAAGTACGAAAGCACTAGTCGAGAGAGCACGACTAGCAGATACCTTGCACTCAAGTTAATAGCTATAAAAAGTCTTAGATATACATATATTTTACACTTGTTTATATAAATCTGATATTGCTGAAATTGTTAATTGTTACGCTTAATATTATGTCAAGGTAAAAACATTATCAATTGGAAAGATATATTTTTAAAATTGTGATTTGATGGATGCGAATCGAGAATTTGTCAATGAATTGAATTGAATTTGAAGTCTTCAAGTCTCTTGTAAACTCGATGAATGCTTATCAAGAATATATATAATGCTATATACCTTTGAACAACTTCGTTATACCCCTTTTACCCATTTTAAATATTGAATGGGTTCAGGGTATAAAAAACCATGCGTAGCCATGCCGGCAAAAAGAAAATGTTAAACATTTTCCTACGGGCTAAAGAGAGGGATGGTGGGGTAGAGTTGGGAGAGAGAGAGATATAAAGAGGGGGCAATTGAACTTTTGCAATTAAAAGCTGCTGGCGGGCAACTGGCAGACGGAGCGTGATCTCCGCTAGAAGCCAGATGGCTACCAAGAATTTTTGTTAAAATTCTTAAGATTTCCGCAATTCCTGACCAAATCAACGTTCATATGTATATTTTTTCTATATATATATATATATTTATATGTATGATGTATGTATACATAACAAGACAACAACACTCAGCTCACACCATCTAATTAAATAATTTATGCTTTTCTGTGAACTTTTCTTGTGCCCTTCTCGTGCCGCTAGAACTTAAAATGTGTTGTTTTGTTGTAGTTTTGGGCTTCTTTTTTAGGCATTTTATTTATAGAATTGAACGTAATGTGACGCATTTCGTTTAATTTGGCATGTGAACTTATTTATTTATATATAAATATATATATTTTGTTTTTTTGGGTGCTTCTTTTTTTATTTCGAGTGAATGACTTTTGATTGCGCCTTTTTTTTAGTACATGTGACAATCTCTCAATTGGACAATTGCATTATCGCCTGGCACAAATTATATATATACATGCTTATGTATGTCTATATATTTATGTATATACACATGTACATATCATACACCTTCCTCATGTATCTCTGGGCTTTTTTTTTTTGCACTGTCCAAGGTTCAACGTTGTTCAGCTTAGTGGGCCAGAATTTGATGGATGCATGCGGCAAAGCCTTAAGTAAATAACTTCCGATTTATAATTATTATACAGGGTGTCTTCTTTGGCCGGTAATATTCCACGCACTTGTCTATCTTATCTTTAGCAAAAAGAAAAGAACAACACTATCTTTTAAACAAAAGTCTCAATCGCTTGTACTAAAAAACTAAACAATAAAATACTGCCTTTATATTTGGTTTTAATATATTGTCTGATTTCGGCGATAAGCTGCATAGGAAGCCAAAGATATAAGATTGATGTCATGCTCTTGATTTCTAATACCAAACATGTGTCTTGTTTTTAATAATATTTGCTTTTTGTTGTGGGACAGCTGTCAAAGTGTTCGTCTTGTATTCCCAATACATTTTGAATGTTGAGGTTGATTAATTGGGAAAGATTTGTTGCATATGCATGACAGTTATGACAGCTCTTTCATATTTCACGTGGCGACGCAAGGAAAGCCGCATGAAAGTAAAAACTGATGAAATGACGTAAAATAATGTGTTCTAAAAAGCGCGAACATGCTGAATAATCGTTCAGCTGTTCAGCAAAACTCATTCATAGTTGTACTAAAAATGTACTAAATTGTGCTAGGAGCTTTTTTCATTGATGGATATAGCCTTGATATCATAAAACCATGTTTGTCAACACAGTAATAAATATTCAGAGCTGTACTAAAAAATAAATATATTTTGTCGCGGCTTACCTTGTTGCAAGTAGTGCTGCTATATTGATTTATTATATATTTTAGTTTCTATTGAGCCAAAAGCTGTCAAAAATAGTTGAAATCAGTTATTAAATATTCAGCAATTAATACAAAAACTTCTGGTCAACTCCTATTGTCTTGACAAATCGAGATTAATTGAGAAGATCTATGCATAAAATTAGATTCTTTGTGCCAAACATGTGCTTTGTGTATTTCCATGCATAGCATGTTTATTGTGCAATATGTATTTCCAATCGATTTATAAATAACTTGAGTTTACATAGCACGAATTGCGAAACTGTAAACAACTGATCCACAGACCCACAATGTGGCTAGATCGCAAAAATATGCCCAGCCAATACTATATACAAATATACAAATACACAATTATACTATATATATTTTACTTAAATCCGAACTGCTCCCTCTCAACCCTTTTGACATTGAAAAGAGCGAATTCTGAATTGGGTTATCGCTTGTTTCTTTAAACTGTCAATTATACTATATATGAATGGGAATATGTGTTGCAAAGCATGTATGTGTGTGTGTGTGTGTGTGTGTGTAAGTGTAATGCAGCTGAAAGCAAAGCAAACAACTTGTGACTCAATTGCTGATCGCCCACGGGCACCGATTTTGAATTATTATATTTGTACATTTGCCATTTGCATTGCATACACAAATAATGCTTGGTGGCATTCAGCTGAATCAATTCAATGTGCCCCCAACTCAATAATCACAAAAGGGGCAGTTGTTTTTATTTTACTATCAAATGCGCTAAAATATGAAATTGAAAGCTAGCTAAGGTTTTTCTCTTGAGATTTCTAGTTGTATTTCCTTTAGCCTTGTATTTGTATTAGCCATATTATAGCTATATTGACTATAATTTTAAGCTATATTGTACTAATAAAATTATTATTTTTGATATCTAAAGAAGGCTTGATTTATTTATTTAAAATCTTCAACCTTGGTTGTTGAATATGTACTAAAATTATATACATTCAATTTTTAAGTCATTCAACAATATCTTAATAAACGAAAGTAGCTTCTGTATCTGTATTTCGATTTAGCACTTGACTTGCAGAGTATTCTAATTAAATCTGCACATTTTCAAATAAATATGCTTTTGTGTGCTGAGAGCTAAAATATAAAAGGTAATGTTTGCAAAATCATTTGCAGTGCATTTTCAGTTGTACGGCAGCAATTAAGAAACACTCCCTGCCCCTTTAATATAGCCTTATTTGACTCCATTCTTATCAATATGTACTAATGTTTCTTTGCCAATTGTTTTGTTTTCCTTCTTCTTTTTTTGTATTGTTTACAGATATCATTTTCGCTTATCGAAAATACAACAAAAGTCTGTACCGAATGCTGCCGCCGAATTGCACAAAAACTCAAAGGTTTGCGATACGGCGACTGGAACTAAATGGTGCTAAATGCCCCAGTTGCATTCAATGAGGAGAACCTGAAGAATCAGAAACGAACCGATGTGATACTTGGAGACTAAGCATTGCAACAACGATATAAATACATTAGTATTTAGTATATAGCTATTGGAAGCAATACTGCAAAAGGGAAGAAACCACAAAAGACTACACAAAAATTCAATATGGAACACTTGGATCTGGCGGGTTATCTAAACACACCCGTTACTTGGAATTTGGGGGCATTTGAACAGCAAGGTGAGTGCAAAAGTAATTAAGAGTCTTTTCGATAAGAGAATGCTTTAATTATTATAAATAAATAACAGGAGATAGACATTTTGGTAATATTGTAATATAGTTAAGAGAAACTGGCCAACATATCGAATATATGTGCTTAACACTAATAATAACCACTGTTTTGCGTCATTATCTATTGATAAGCTAATTTCAAGCTGGAATTTAATCAGCAAAGTCAATTTTAGTTATATGATTGAGATTATGCGTAAGCAAAAGCAATTTCAAATTTGCTTAGGATATGCCACAAAGAACTTATATTTCTCATCTCCAATGTTGATCAGTTTTGGAATTATTATTACTATTTACCTATCAATGAAAAAATAAATAGGTTATTCATTAAACTTTAACCAATTGATTATACAACATTATTAAGATTATGTTATTGTTAATGACGATGTGAATAGAGCGGATAGGGTTGATCTAGAATAAATATACTTTATAGAGTCGAAGAAGACGAAGAAGAAAATTATCGATAAGTATTAATTCACAACTCTATATAAATCGCTTGAATTAATACTTATTGATAATTTTCAAGCTCTATTCAATAAATAAACAATACAATGGCCTAGTTGTCATCCTAATGATAACATAACAGCTTGATTATTCTGTGAATATCTGCAATATTCTAAAAAAAAATAAAATAAAAAATACAGCTTATAAAGTAAAACAGCTGTTTTTGTATCACTTCACTTGCTTCAAAATGTATTTTTGTTATAATTATTTTAAAAAGTTTAAATTTAAAATAAATACAAATATATTGCAATTTATCGCACTTGGATACAAAATGAAAATTATTGTGAAAAAAAAAATGCTATTGCTTAAAAAGTTTTTTTTTTTTTTCAAAATAATCGCAAAGATAAACTAAAAGCTTGGCATTATAGGGTTAATGGATGACTTTGCTAATCCGAGGAATGCATTTATGATTAATTTGCAAGAAAATTAAAGGCTCAACTTTAATTATAAAAGCGATTTATAAAATGGTCACCATTTATTAAGGATGTTGTGTAAGATTTATAAAATGGTTATAAAATTTTCTCTTTAATTCAGCTTTGAGGCACTTGCATAAAATGTGTGTAGGTCCGACTGCCCAGATGGTCAGTTTGGTCGCATTGGCAAACCCATACACAAAACACACACACACACACACACACACACCAACAAACACACACTGATACACACACACATTTCGCTGCTGTTTGCCGGCACTTTATTAATAAATTGCATAATTAAGCCGCATGAATCATGCACGCCCTGGCAACGATCCCGATAAGATTGCAGAAGCAGTTGCAGTTGCAGTTGCAGTTGCAATTTCAGTTGTTGTGAATGAAGGCAACTGTGGGGCAGGCTGACTGTCGCGATGAGCTTCAGTTTTGCTGCAGGCACAGCTGGAGACGGTGCTGCAAAAGATGCGCAAGTGGCAAACACGACTGCAAAGTGCGCCCATAAAAATAATCTACTCTAACGGAATTAAAAATAAACAACGAAACTTATATTTCTCTCTCTCTCTCTTTCTCTCTCAGATGGCATTTACTTGTCCAGCTCGCGTCAAATGCTGGAGCCCATCATGGAGGAGACCTCCGAGGATGAGGAGCATGCGCAGAACAGCTGGAATGGCCATGAGCAGCGCGGCAGTTGTGGCGGCTTTTGGAGTTCCGCGGAGTCCGAAACGGGTTCGGTGATAAGAGTCGAAATTAACAAGGGTAAGTCACAAAATCCGAGTACAGTGATCGCTCGCAAATAGCAACGACAAGAGATAACAGTAGTCTACTTATGCAAAATTTGAACACCCTCTTTTCATAATAAACTTTTAAGATCTGTTTATCAAGATTCTCAAATATGGGAATTGATTTTATAATTTCTTTCTATGTTCTGCTAAAATTGTTATAAATTATAAAACTTCTCTAAATTCTATAAATTTCCATGAATTGGGCGAATTCTTTTATATAACCATCAATAATGGAAGTATTCAAAGTCCATAATTGTTAATGAAGACTCTAATTTTTGCAAACATATCTTTCACATTCCAATCCATAATGGAAATAATCAAGTATTCAATTTAGACAAGACATTAATTGCTTTATTTTTTGAGGCGTACCCATTTGCGAGGGATCACTGTGCTCTGTTAAATACCAGAATAAATAACTCTATTAAATGATTGATTACTTTTTGCAGATATCGACGCCATTTCCGAACGGGACTTTGCCTGTCCGCCGAAACGTGCGCGTCGCTGCCAGGAGGAGCAACTGCAGCAGCTGCCACAGCCACAGCAGCCGCACAGTCTGGAGGATGTGGTGCAGCTGCGTCGTCCGCCGCCTCCACGCTACGATGCCGAGGCGCACAACAGTCTGGAACGGTTTCTGGCCCTGGAGGCCTGCTCCCGCGACAGCTACGGCAGTCAGGGACAGCGCAACAGCACCGGCAGTCGTCGTGGAGGTGGAGGATTCGAGGATTTCTACTCGGACAACGATTCGTATCATTCGCTGTCGCGCAGCTCGTCGCTGGTGCAATTCGAGTCGCTGGAGCGCCAGTTGACGCTGCAGGAGCAGCACCAGAGCATGAGCAGTCTGGGCAACAGTTCACCATCGCTGCTCAGCTGCGAAACAGTGGCCGGCAGCAGCAGCTCCAATGTCAGCAGCGGCACACACAGCAATCCGGACAGTCGGCGAGGATCGGCCACATCGCTGCTGAAGCGCTACGAGTCGAGCGACGGACGTTTGCATCAAACGTACTACGAACTGCACAAACTGGACTTTGAGGAGCAGCAGCGGGAACTGTTTGGCGCCTGCAAGAGTCTTGTGCATCAGGCCGAAATCAAATCCGACTCGGAGTCGAGCAGCACATCGTCAACATCCAGCAGCAGCAGCGACAGCAGCGGTCACAGTTTACTGAGCGCCTGTCCGGGCAAACAAGATGCCGGCGGTGGCCGACGTCTGCCCCTCAATTCGGCGGAGAATTTGTCTGAGGATTCGGGGTATTGTGAGCCGAGCACATTGCGACGCACCAAATCGAAAAGTATACCAAAGAATTTCGATAAACTCTGCGAGGAGGAGGAGGAACTGGAGCTGGAGGAGGCCGACGCTCTAAACTCCAATGATTTGTGTCAGACGAAAATAGTGCAGCAGACAAACGTGGACGAGACGCAATCATCAGCCTCCGTCTCCGTCTCCATCTCCGCCTTAGCATCAGCATCTACATCAGCGTCGTCCGCATCATCGCTGCTGCTTGCCTCTCCGACATCGTCTATAAATAGCTGCGAGAGCGGCGCAGCATCGCCGAGCGATTCGGCGACGTCAGCATCGTCGGTTGCCTCTTTCACTTGGCTGCGGAACAGTTTGCCCGATATACGCGAGCCGCGAGGTTCGTCGCCCATTTTGCTAACGGACAACAACAACAGCTACGTGCTGGCTACCAACAACGCCAACAACAACAACAACGACGATAGGAGCAGCAACAGCCACAGCAGCAACAACAACAGCAGCTGCAGCAGCAGCAGCTCCTCGCCAGTGTTGAGTCGAGAGGGAGCCGGTGGCTCATCCACATCGGTGCCCAACGAGCTGCAGCAGCTGGGCAGACGACGGCGCACACAGCAGCAACAGCGTCGTCAGCAGCGTCGTCACGAGACGGGTACGGCAGCGGGTGCTGGTGGTGCTGCGCACAGTTCTAGCGAGGATCTGGATCAGTTCGACTGCAGCAGTTTCAGTTTGCCGCGCATGCGACGCAGCTGCAGCTGGAACGATCGCGTCGGCCTGGGAGCAACAGCTGGAGCGGGCAGTGGAGCTGGTTATCTGAATGCCAGCTATCAGAATCTGACCCTACTCGATTACACGGATCCCAGCGAGAATTGCAAGCGCGGCATGGATAAGCGCAAGCAGCGCATTAGCTCGGGCGAGGATTGCGAGCAGTTCATCTGCAAGGGCAACTTCCTGCTGGACGAGCTGAGTCAGATCTACGACAAGAATGCCTCCATACTCAATGACAAGACGGCCGAGCAGGAATTGGCCGAGCAGCGACCGGCGAGGGAAGTGTTCGAGTTGCAGCCGGAGGAGCAGGAGGAGGCAACACCACCGCCGCCTCAAGTACAACATGTCCAGTTGACCATACGCAAGCCGCCAGCGCGTCAGAAGCGGACAAATCTGGATAAGGAATCTTTGCCGGCACCCACAATTGCCCCCTCGCCATCCGTTGCGGCCGTCATTACTTTCAGCAGCTTTGGCAAGACATTCGATCAGGATCCCACCAATTTGCGCACCTCGTACGCCCAATCCTTGGAGCAGTGCAATTTCGAATTGCCGCCAAAAAGTCAATGTGCACAACTCACCACGGCCAAATCCAACACACGTGCGCTGCCCAAGCGACGCTTTCAAAGCTCGACGGCAAAGCAGCGCAGTCTGGTGAGTAGCACTCCGAATCTGTCAGCCTTTGACAGCGGCAGCCAGGAGGCAGAGGATGACATCTATGTGAGCAGTGCGCACAATTCGATGCATCAGTTGCCACTGGCAGCAACTCAAGCGAAGCCTTTGGGCATTCTGCTGCCAGCTGGTTCGCGCAATTCGTTCAGCAAGGAGGTGAGTTTTTGTCCGGTGGTGAGTAAGTATTGCTGGCAGGAGCAGTCATCGGAGGAGCCACAGGAGGGGCAGGCGAGCAGCGACGAAGAGCAGATAGATGACGATGACGCAGACGATGATGATGAAGAGCAGCTGCTGTTGGATAGCAACGATGCCACTGTTATTTATAACACCAAAGAGAATGAGAACATAGCAGTGCGCTACAATGAAGAGCAACAGCTAAGAGCAAAACAGCAAGAGCAACAGCCAAGAGCGCAAGAGCAAGAACAAAAGCCAAGAGCAATGCAAGAGCAACCGCAACAGCAAAGAGCGCAAGATCAACAGCAACAGCAAAGAGCGCAAGAGAGCGTGATCGATGACAAGAGCATGGAGAGCGATGAAAACAACGAAAACATCGCCAGCATGGAAACGAAACAGCAGCAGACGACGAAAACATCGCCTCAGCCCGTTTCAGTTTCAAGCGTTGCTGCTGCCGTCAGTCTTGAAACGCGCGTCGACCCGAGCTCATCAGCAACGCGCGCGATCGTTAAACCAATTGTTACAACAATTACGCCAGTTACCGTTATAAGCGCACCACCTGCCACACGCCCCCTCAGCCTGCATTTGCCCATATTAAGCGAACCGCCCACAAATCGTGCCCATCAAATACTCTACGCATCGCAGCAGCTGCTGCAGCGTTACGACGACCCCCACGAGGACCACAACTTCGACAAATTCGGCGTTATGCCCAAATCACAAGCTGTAATGCCCACTTCCGTTTCCGCTTCCGCGTCGGTTTCCAGCAACAACAATGAATCGCCGGTAAAGCAGCGCAGTGCGAACAAAACGGACGAGAAACATCCCAGCTCCAGAAGCTTTCTCTCCCGCTTTGCACACGGCCTGCGCTTCTCCTTGCGACGCAAGAAGAAACAGCAACAACAACAGCAGCAACAACAACAGCAACAACAGCAGCAACAGCAGCAACAACAACAGCCCAAACATACAACAAGCAATGGGAATGCGCAGGATTTCATTCATATACCGTTAAAGCCGCCGCGCAGCAGCAGCAACACTGCTCACGATGAGAGCAACGCCTCCGAGGCGAGCACTGTTAGCGCTAACAGTCGCCAAATAACAGCAGCAGCAGCAGCTGCTAATGCAGAACAGGAACATTCAAAAACATCGACACTGCAAAAGCTTGTGACTGGTAAGCCACCGTTGCCAAAGCTGCCGCCACGACAAACGCATGCGCCTGCAAACAGTGTTGCCCATGTCGCAAGTCCCTCTAGTGCTGCCAATGCGGAGAGTAATGCTCTCTTTTTGGATGCCGAACGGCAGCAATATGCCGCATTTGCCGCACAGTTGACACACGGCCAGTTGCGCGAAATGTCTGAAAGGGATATGGCTCGGGACAGCGAATCGCCGTCGCGCGCTAGCGTCGCCCAAAAGACGCAAATGTTCAATCAGCTGGGCGGTCCCCAGACAGCCGGCTTCAAGCCGAGACCAGTAACCATGGTGACAGCCATTCCGGTGGCTGTTTCGCCCATCCACGATGACGACAGTGGTAAAATGGGTCTAATCGAAACCAATTTGGACACACACGAAACGGTTATATCGGGCAAGACACGCTCCCTGATGGACATCACCTGCAATCCAACCCAACAACAGCAGCAGCAGCAGCAACACAAACGTTATCTCGTCAAGCGACTGAATGTCACCAGTGCCACATACAACATGGATAATGATGACGATGACGATGATGAGGATGATGTTGATAGTCGCAGGAGCCGAATCAAAACATCCTCGCAGGCGGGCGGTGTTCAAATTGCTTCCGTGCGAAGGCCACACAAAAGCATGGAATTTCTGTTGGACAAGGAGAATCAAAAGAATGTTTTGGTGAGCACCCCACAAAATCTATGCATAACAATACAAAATTCTGTGCATTAAATATATACAATATATACCCATATACGTATTTATTCAACACCTCCCTTTATCTGAACCGCCCTTGGGGCACACACATCACACAATACTTACTACTTGCCCATAGTTTTTATGGCTTTTGTCTCGGGCAACGCCATCAACCCACTCCCCCCATTAAAGGCTTTTAGACGCTCCCTTATTGCTTAATATTCGTTGGCCAACAGTGGGGAAAGGGTCTATTCGCTGTCGGACTCGGCTTGATTTCGCTACTAGTTTTCCTAGTCTGAGAAAAAACTCGAATTTAATTTAATTTTCACTTATTTTGTTGATTAAATATTTAATATGTTAATTTGTTTAAAGCTCGAAATTTAGCAGATTATACGCAATTTCTAACGCATCTAAACATTTGCTTAAAATTTAAGATCTGTGATTTATTTTAAATAAAATAATAAAAGCTCTTGCAATATTACATTATTTTTAGTGTATATCAAATTTTTGCTACACCCACATAAATGTAAAAAAGGGTATTTTAAATTCGTTATAGTTTTCCTTTGTCTATTACAAGATTAACATAACTATTTTTTTTCTTGTGATTCCATGTTATTTTCGCTCATTGTGTAAATTATGCATACGACATTATTTCCATTCATTCACTCTCTCCCTCTATCACCCTCCCACTTTCGCCTTCGCTCTCATTCTTACGTTTCCAATTGAGCGCAGCTTTGATCTTCCTTATGGCGCTGTTAATTGATTTCGTCATTTACAGCCGGCTCATGACACTTCCAGCCCCACCCCGCCCGCCCTGACAGCTAGCTGTTAACTCACTCGCGCGTAACAGATAAAAAGAAAACTGAAATTTGTGTCATTTCTTTTTTTTCGTTTTTTTTTTTCATTCGTTTTCGCTTTGGGGGCGCTTCCTCTGCTTAAAGCGCGTCGCATTTGCATTAACATTATTCGTATCCTTTTTCACCCGCAATTCGCTCGCTAATCGGATTTGGCGCATGGACGCGTTTTAAAACGCGCACAAAACACCTTGAGCGGGCTCTCGGACGGATTATGATTTATTAGATACTTTCGCAGCTTATAAGTTTAAATAAGTATGTATGTGTGTGTAATTCCTTTATAGTTCATAAGAGCTCAAATCGGTTTTACTGTTGTTTTTCTCGCAATTTTCACATAATTTCCTTGGCGCTCAACAAATTACATCAAATTTAATGTCATCTTCCAGCAGAGACAATGACCACTTGACCTTTGCTCTATACTGTATACTGTATATGTATATTTTGTATATAATATGTGTAATGACTGCTGGCTACGCCCTCTTTTTGGCTCGACCTTCATTAGATTTGGCCAACACAATTTGTTTCTCATTATGTTAATCAAGTCCTTGTTTGTTTTGGGTCTGGCTAACAATTTACAAAATGAAATTGTTGACCCAAAAGTTTTTCAGAATTATTATTTTTTACATCTTATTATGAGCTTTAAACATAGTTACTACTTTGTGTTCGTTGTGTGCACTTTATTTTGAACGCCAGTGTATTTGTTTCTTATTTGTACATAATCCCATGGCAATTATAAATGTATTTAATTCTATTTTATTTGATAAGGTCAGCTTTTTTTATTGCTCTTATCGATTCCAGAATTGCGTCAATAAATTTGCCAATAATTTTTTGACTTTTGCGTATTTATTTTATAAATAGAATCAATTTTAAATAAATCTTTAGATGAGTCAATATTGCCCACTAAAAATGAAAGAATGCAGTAAGCAAATAACAAGCATAAACAAGTCAACTGAAATGCTTATTTTATATATCTTTGAAAATACTTTCATGCACATAAATATACATATTTATGTACATATCTGCATCTGTAGAGCTCTCCGACATATTTAAGAATCAGTTCTATAAAACATAGCAATTTATTTTAATTAATTACAGTCATAAAATAAAATTACAAAGTCAATAATCATGGCTTGGCGAAAACTGAAATTCAATGTTTAAAATAAAATAAATGAAGCAAATAATATTTCAATAATTTGCCAATTTTTATTTTATATTATATTTTTACTGATATGGCTACTGACATACATATGTTCGGCCTAATGAATTTATTTTTTTAGGGCCCCCAGAGTCCGATTCGCCTCATTTACACATTAATTTAATTTATTGGCATTGATAAAAAATGAAATAAAACTGCGCCCTTTTTGGCGTCTTTTCTTCTATTTCTTGTGCTCAACTCCCACGTTTGACTGGAGCCAAAACTTTCGCCTCGATTTCCGCTAAAACTCAATTACATACAAATATATGTATGTATATGTGTATATGTATATGTATATGTATATGTATATGTATTTAGTGCAGACATGCATGCGTATGTATTTGGTTGCTCTTGCGGAAATTTGTATTATTATTGTTGTTCTCGTTGCGCTTGACAGTTGTCGTCATGTGGAATAATAATAAAAAATAATAATAACTGTGAAGAAATACTTGCTGGAAAAAGAAAGCAAAACATATACATAATGTTGCCGCTAGGCATACAAATTAAAAACTTAATTAAAAATCAGTATTATCATCTCTGCTTCGTCTTGTAATGTAAACAAACAAATCGCTTGATAAGAGAGACAACTGAAAAAATCTCCTTTTTTCTAATCCCCGACAGAAAAGCGTGTCTGCTTTGTTTTCTTTTTCTTGTTTGTTTTCTTATTGTTTTTGTTTTTGGCCACTGTGCTTGCTTATTACCTTTGTCAAACTGTGTATTTACTGCATGTTCGTGTGTATGTGTGTTTAAGTGTGTACACATTTGGTTATCTTTGCGTGTATTTCCTTGTCGCCTGATAAAGCACAAAAATATCAACACTTTCCCCTCAACTTACCCACCCGCCCAACCGGCTTTCAATTGTCCGCTGCGCTTAGATTTCAGTTTCATCAAATATTTGCTGTTAACAGTGTTGTAAATATTGAAGGCAAAGGCGAAGGTAAAATAAAAACATCGCACAATGCGCTTGGCCGACTGCCAAACGAAGAGAGTGATGGAGAGTGAGATCAGTAGTCTCTCTTTCAGAGCAAGTTATAAAAGCGCTGTTATTACATTGTTAAACTGACTGTTAAACTAACATGGTCAGAGAGCAGAAAGCATAGAGCAGTCTGTTAGTGATCTAGATCTGAATCATTACATAATCTGGTCAGAGCTGTTGTATACTGGACTGCTAGCTGCTGTAACTTTAACAAGTGCAAGATGTTGTGCTCTCTTTGCTTAAGCAGCAGACATACGCGCTGTCGCTCTCTCTCTGTCTCTGGCAGCTGTTATGCGATCGAACTCTTTGTGTTAATTTCTACCTGTTTTGTTTGGCGAGTCTTATCTTTGGTAACGTTTGTACAATCTTTTGAATTGCTTTGCCATATTTGTTGCGCTTCAGCGACTGCACATCTGAAACATTGACAACCATCCTGCTCTCACCTGCACACACCTAAAATGTCAAATCGATCGCGACTAAAATAGCGAAAAGTGTAACTTGCTTTGCTGCTTTTTTTGTCATAGCTGCGGAAAAAGTCAAATTGAAATTACAGCAAGCAATGTAAAAACCGCTTTCTTTTAAATAGTCGACAAGACGCAGAAATCGCGCAAATTATTTGTGCAGTTGTTGTATGTTTTGTATGTAATTAAAATACTTCAATATTTAGTGCTTAGCTGAGCTCATGGTTTAAGCATTTTTATTGTCTCATATTCAATTTATTCAAATTAAAACGGCATTTTGTCTGCCTTGCAATGTGCCCCGCTCGCTTTACACTCGCTTCCCACACAGTGTGCACAGTGTGCACAGAAAGTGCGCACAAGGCAGGAAATTTAATTAATTGAAGTTTATTTTTCGTACATCTCATTTGCGTTAAGAGTTTTGTTTGTGCTTAGTGCGCCAGTTGCGCTTGCCACAATTTATTTTATTTTTCACACGCCTTTAATTGCGCTTCCATTGCGTTCGCAGCGTGTAATTTTCATTTTTGCGTAAACATTTGAAATTGAGAAACCCACAAAACTGACAAACAAATTTTTCGCTTTTTTCATTTTGCACTTTTTTTTTTTGTTTCGCCCTCAAATGCTAAACGCAATTCAATTTGACTGTTATTGTTATTTGTTGTTGTTGTTGTTGTAAAGGAAATGTGTGGGCGCTTTTCATCAGTTTTCCCTGTGTGCGCAGTTTCTTGGGTGCAGCTGAACTTAAGAAAACAAATTGCTCGAAATTCGTTGAGGCTAATTGATGAGTCTTGTATTTTTTTAATTATTACCAAGGAGCGATCTGATTCAATTGGGTCAAGCTCATATTAACTTTAACTTCGAATTTGTTAAATATGTGGGAACATTGTTGTAAATTATTATACATACATACATATTTTGATATGAAATAAAAGGAAAAATTTCATAATATATTGTATTTGTATCAAATACGCTTTAGCTTTATACGAAAAAATAATAATGCTAAATTCTTAGATTATTCGCATTCGTTTAGTTTCTCAGATTTCTAATGATTTATTTTGAATTCTATAAGCAAATTAATGGTTTTACTTAGTCTATGGCCTTACCTAGTATATATTTGGTAAACACATTAAACCAATGTACATATAAATATTTATTTCTATACTTTATGACCAAGTTTGTGTTCAGCTTGACGTTTTATCTGTGTTCTGTATTTGTTTTCGACCATTCCATTCACACCCCAAATGGCGTCCATAGTTTGCCACAAAACATGCAAATTATAATGCCAATAAAAATCTATTAGTTATATATATGCATTCTTATTTCTTATTTATTTTTGTATTTTGCGCTAAATGTCATACCGCTTTACGAGTTGGCCAAAAATGTGATCTACTTTTTGGGCACGTCAGCTGACACGACACCAAAAACACTTTTGATTTAAACACACTTTCTTCGCACAGACATTGAGTCACCTTTTTGCACCAGATATGTTTAAAAATATATGAATATACACAAGTTTGTATATATGAAAAGTTGATTAACTCAGCAACTGATTTTCAACGATTTTACGCAGTTGTTTGCCACATTTAACGAACAGCTAATTTAGTAGCCAAGTAAAGTAATGAAATAATAATAATATTTGCACATTTTGCGAAATGAACCGGCAGTCTAAAAATAATAGAGTATAGAATACACCACCACCCCCCACATAATGTGAAAAACATTTTGCACATGCCATCAAATTTGAATAATGAAAGCAAAAGCAACAAAAAGTATTTATTTATATATATATATATATATATGTATATATAAGTTTGTTTCGAGATTTGTGTATGCTGGAATTTTAAGCTGGTTGCAGCTTGTTTTTGTTTATTGTCGAACTTTTTGCCTTTTAGATTTTGTTTAACAGCCAAGTGGCCAACACTCTAGACTTGTTTCTACACTTGTTGTTCTTCCACTATTTTTAGCCATTGTCTATAATAAAAAAAAAATATGATAAATTATTGCCAGTGGGGCCCAGCTGTGTGTTTACTTTTGTATTTAGGCAACGGACAAAGAACTCACACCCATCTATTCACAATATTCAAATCTCTAGTGATCCATTCAACTAATAATCAAATTTTCGTCATAATGCTGAGTAATTTATGACTGAGTCCAAAAGTTGTCCACACAATTATTCAGATGTCCAATTAAAACAGGCAAGCAAAAATACAAATAATTAAAAAACAAATCCATGACACATTTTCACATATGCATTTCACACTTCACGATCTATTAAAAAAACTTTTCCAACCTTTGGCTTGAAGTGGCTCTAAGCTGTGCACAAGAACCACGTCAAGATTTGCGGAAGTTGCAGTTGCATAAAATGAAAAGGGTGCCACAACAAAATCCTGGCATAAAAAAAAGAAAGGAAAATGTCGAGCAAAAGGTTAAAGGACTTTATTATGTCGCGTTGCACGCAGAATTGGCACAAGGAGGGTCCCTGGGACTAAGTCAACACTGTGGACGGGATGTGCCCTCTTTGTGGGCATTTAAAGGCGGCTGCCAGCTGCCGTCATTGTTCCAACTAGAGGGAGAGAGATAGATAGAGAGGGAGGGAGAGAGTGACTATTAGGGAGAGGGCGAACAAAAAGAAAGGCACTGCTTTATTTTGAGTTCCACAAGCGCTTTAGTTGTGTTTAATTTCACTCAGCAAGTTGGGCTAGGCTTAAATTGTTGAGTTACAGTTTTAAACTTGGCTTTAAACTGGATTAACACGAGTTATATTTTTAAACAAAAGAAACTAACGCTTAAAAAAAGTAACAAAAGAACTGAAATATGTGGAAAATATTCATGGAAATTAGCACAAGGGTTACAAACGTTAATTGTCATATTTGTTTGTATAAAAGTTTGTAAAATTTCTTCAAGTAGTTTATATTACGGTATAAATCAATTGATGATAACAGAATAACAGAATGTTACAAAACAGTTAGGCTGACAATAAACAATTGGTAATACAAATTATAATCAGTTATTATCAGAGCTGTGCAGCAAGATAAAAGTTGTTCGAGCCAATTTATTAACCCTGATAGCATAATTGTTTTTATTACAGTTAATATAAATATGTATACCCCGCAGTTCACAACAGTGTATTCCAATAATCAACTGAATAGATAACTGTACAACAATAAAATAGTTCAAGATTCACTTGATTAAACAATGGCATTTCAAAGAAAACATCTAAAACGATGACATCATCGAGTCTGATTGATTACTGAGTTGATTATTTGTTTTATTGTTCATCCTCTGAATGAGCACAGTGTTTATTACTATTTAAAGGTCATTGAACTCGACACTAACAATGTTAAATAAACACAGTAGCCCATCAGCCAGAAGAGGATACTTCAAAGTATTTTGCACTCTTTCTTTGGCAACTTATTTTTGGCTCTTGTTCATCAACTGTTTTTTTATTGCTTAAGAATTTCTAAAGCTACAACAATTGGGAGTCTTAAATGTAAAATATTTGTGTTATTATTATTATTTTTTACATATTTACAGGGTAATGTTAGTATGCGTTGAGTATAGCACTGGCCAAACTAAATATATATAATTATAAATTGAATCAAATTTATCAATGTTAGTTTTAAGTCTGCTCACATATTAATGTATTAATTATATGTATTTATTTGGCTCAGTGTAGTTATCTTTAAAATAATCTAGTGGTTTGACTGCCAATTTTCCTGCTGCCGCCTAAGACTGTTGGCGGCCAAACCCGCAAAGTTGCTCATTTGAATTTTAAGCTCGGCCTCAAACTGGGTTAACACGACTAGGTTCGAGTGTGTTTGTGTGTGGGCCAATGGCAAATAAATTATCTTAACAGCCAACGTCCAAGGCTAAACGACAGCAATGCTGATTGGAAAACACACACGCACACACACACACACACACACACACATGCACACCACAACAGTGTCAGCTGCTCTCCCGTTTTTTGCCCTCTGTTCGGAAAAATGCACACCTGCCTTGAGCCGAGCTGCGTGAACAACAAGCGTTGCATAGTTCAACAAAACAACAAATGCAATAGGTACATATGTACATCATGCATACATATATACATACATACATACATACGTAAATACATATATATGTACGTATGTATGTGGAAAGAGGGGCAAACAAATAACGCGCACTTCCTTTTCCGCTGCTGTTTGACTACCCCGAACAGCCCCTCACCTTGCGGGCATTCCAAAAATAGTCGCACACTTTGCCGTTCCTCATTGTTGTTGTTGTTGTTGTTGTTGTTGCTGTTGTTCCTGTTGTTGCTGTTGGCATTTTCATATAAATCACATTTAAATGTGCCGCATCTTTCAGTCAAATATTTTGCCGCCCTGTTTTCTGGATGCATTTTTGTTTACCTTTTTTTGTTGTGTGCCACATGTTGAGAGTTGCTGCGAGGCTTAAAAAAGCGAGCAAGACACTGAGATCTCTATATACTTTGTTATGTAAAATACATATATACATATGTGTGTAAGCATTTAGTAAATTATGCATGCCCCTAGTTCTCTCTCTCTCTCTGTGGCATTTGGCATTTCGGTTTGCTCTAACAGTGTTTGAGAAGGGTATTCGTTATCTTTCAATGGGTCTGCCTCATGGCTAAAGAAGAAATGCCACACGTCGATCCAACACGGATGATCAATCATCTAGAACTGACAAAAAATATGTGTGGTTTTTGACCTTTGACATTGTTAGTTTGTAGTGGACGTAATGCAATTAAAAGGGTTGCCTTTTCAATTGTTATTCTATTGTATTTTGTTGTAAGTACAAATTGTTAGTTTATAAGAAGAGGTAGAGGAAGTTAAGATACAAATTCCTATCTATCTTGACTTAAAATTCATAATTTGTATTGAAATAAATATGTCATTTGACTACTGGGCTTTACTTGCTTCTCCCTGCGCTTTTCCTTATTCTGAGTTAAGTAATTGCTGATTCAACTATTAATTTTAATTTTAAGTTGTACATCGTATGACATCCTCAAGGGTTGTCATGGTAATCAAATAAAATTAACTTTAAAATGCTATTACTTTTACCATAACGTATGATTGCCAGGAGTTGTTGCTGATTTCTGTGATCTATTCAATTTAATCACAAATATTTTACATTAAATCGTATTTAAATCGTTTTTTTGGGGTTTTTTTTTGCTGGCCATAATGAATGCTTCTGATAGATAGGTTATGCGTCATCACGCTTATCTACAGCAGATATACTTGCCACATACAGCAGAGCATATGCTCGATTTATGTAAGATCCACTTCTGTCTTTCTCCACTTCTTCCCCGTTCAATTCCATGTCAGTTGCCAGCATTTCCTTTGGGGTTTATTTACAGTGACACATGCAAATGGAAATGACATTTGCGTCTCTCCTTCGCCTGCAGAGTTTATCTCCTCCGCTGCACCCCGCTTGCGCCGCCAAGTGAGCATCTAAAAGGTCAGCTTGTGTGGCGCACTCAATGCGATTGCGACTATGGAACGGATTCGCCTGGGGAGCTTCTCCCGGCAACGTAAATTGAAATAAAATGTAAATTATTTGTATATGGTCGTTAGACATACATATATTTAGATAGTTGAGGGTCGCTCATTAGACGTGGCGCGTGGGGAGGGTTGTCGAGGGGAGTGGAGGGGGAATGGGACTGCATATCAGCTCAGCGTGGCATGAAATGCATTTGATAAATGCGTGGCACGTGTTGTCCTCGGTCTCCAGGTTGTTGTTGAAACATTTACAGTTGCTGTCAGAACTCCATTTGGTAGCTAGCCAACTTGTTGGGCTATTTGTAGTGGGTCCCATTTGAATACAGTACTTATTCGCTGCTTCCATTTGTGGGTTCTGGCCATAACCAAAGCTTGGGCCCAACACATTTGTTTGTCTGTCATCAGGTACATAAGCAGTGAAAGAGGCATGATAATGGCTCTTTGCCTCGAATGCCACTTCACACGGACAGTCAGTCAAACAAACAGACAGACAGACAGATAGACAGTTGACAGTTGTCTGTCTGCCTGTCTGTCTGTCTGCCTGTCTTTCCCATAATTTGCGTTCTTTTTGCCCATGCTTTACATGTAATTATGACATGCCCGCCTAATTGCAATCAACAGGAAGCATAAAATGCACAGATGCAGTTATGGATGCCATATGCGATAGCTAACCTAACTGCTCATAATTATAGCCAGAACTTGTTTACCCTCAGCCAAGTCGATTAGCTTTATGAGCAGTTATGCAACAGTGTGGCAGGCAGCGTGGTTAAGAGAAGGGCACAAAGTAGAAACAGTAAAGTAGAAACTAGGTATTTAATTGCTTTGCAAGACTAAATTCTGGCAAATACATACAATAATTATTTATAATCTTATTTATATAAATTTATATAAAGTAATTACTTAAGGTTAATTTAAATTATGTAAAATCACAGTAGTTAAAAGGATAATTTCTTAATCATATAAGTTGGTAAGGACTTAAGCCATTTTTAATGGTCATAAGGAATTGTCAAAGGCTGATGAGCACAATTGCATTATGTCCAAAGAGAGCAACTTCTGGTTGAGCACACTTAACTCGTCTTTTTTTCGGAGCCCCCTTCAACGATTTAGTCGCCCACATCCGCTTCCGTTCTTCAGTCACGTCACCTCTGAGGGTTAATTTCTGTTGGATGTTTTTTTTTTTCCTTTTTTGCCAGGGTTGCTGGCGTTCAAATCAATAGAAACGGACAAACAACAAACTTTTTGTTAGTTGGCCAGGGCAACTGAGGGCGCTCGGCTCAACAGTTTGTCAATTCATCAAGCTAACAGGCAGTCCTTCCACAATGGGTAAGTCTTATGTGGAAGGTGTCAGTGACCTCCAGCTTTGGCTGACCACAGACATCGCTGGTCAGCCAGGTATTCCCCCGTGCTCCCCCACCACCACAAGTGCAGTCAGGCATAATTTACAAATTTTTTTCGTTTGAATAAATTCTTAAATTGTTGCTAGAACAAATTGTGTTCGAAAAGGGTTGCATTTCACAATTCAACTGGACTTTGGGGTTCGGGTTCGGGTTCAGGTTCAGGTTCAGAGTGTGCTGAGCAGGCTATTGGTGGTTGATTGCAAAGATATAATCTACATACGTTTAAATATACACACATACATATATAAATTTATGTATTGTTTATGCAGGCTGCACAACCGAAATACACATCGTTCTAGTGATTGTTATGAATGATGAAAGTTAATCAAGTTGAATAACAGCTGAAAAGCAACACAAAACATGCATTTTTACTTAGTTCTCTAGAATTTCCGGGTTTCATTCTGGACATGCATTTTTTGTATGGCACTCATCATTGCTAGGTTTACGTGACATTTTCAACATTTGTATTTGTTTCTCCAGTTATACAACAACTATCCATTAACCATTGATTGCTGTGCTATTAAAAAAATTTGATCAAATCATTTAGATTTTGCCTTTGGCATTTCTGTCTATAAATCAAGTTTTGTGTCTAGGGAAGATCTATATATTACTTATAGATAGTTTCTCAACTCATGCTAATCTTTCTTAGATAGACAAAAAGTGGCTTAAGATTAGACGGCTTTTCCCTGGCTTTAACTTTAAATTAACCATGAAATACCTTTCTACACACTTGTATTTATATATATATATTAAATTATATTATATTTATATATTATATTTAAACACTAGATCAATTGATTCCGCTCTTCTCAAACTCAATGTTTTGTTTTGAGTATTAGCTCGTGTTGCAGTATCTGCTGACCTTGTTGCTGGCTGTTGCCCCACATTTGCACTAAGTGTTACTTAGTAACTTAGTGGCATACATTACGCATACGCTCCATTGACCCAATGCCTTTTGGAAAACTGGTTTGTGGCTATTGTTGCCTTCAATTACGCAAATGATTGTGTGCATACAATTTATAGAGGGAGATATTTGCCACATCGTGTGTGCTTTTATCAAGAGATACATCCGCTGCCCAAATAGCACGCCACGTCTGACTCAATTCACATTGATCTGACTGCTCCTGCTCCGTCACATGGTATGTGTCAACTATCAACTATCATCTATCAGCGCATTGTGCTGATGGAATTAAGGTGTTCGCTTAGCGGAACAGACTGTCAAATAATAATAATAAAACTGGCAATAACGCTATCAAGGTCAGGCTGACAAATCGCTGGCCTCCTAAGTAGTCTCAGCCCAGCACCACCCACACAATCAGACAGCCTCACACCCTCCACCCTCCCTGCTCTATGATTGATGACAGTCAAATATTTGAGTTCGTGCAATTGAATTACGGCTCTGCACAGTTCATAAAATTGCCATTTCGGTTGTTGATACAAAAGCAAAACGCTCGCAAAAAATTATTGCATATTTATTTATAAAACGCTTAGCATTGCTATGTATATTTATTGTTGTTGTTGTCTTTGTTGGCTTTGTAAACAACAACTCAGTATATATATATATAAGTTGTTGTCTCCAATAGTGTGACTTTATTTGTGTTTGTAATAGAACTCGTTTATTGAAATTCCAGTCGCGTCTGCGGCGTTATGTGATAATGTCTGAGTCAGACTTACGCAACGATCTGGGGTTCTTGATATGTGAGCAGTTTTAAGAGGGTTGCTCAAATCCGTTATTAATTAACGTGTTAATCAACATTTCTGATTCTGATTCTGATTTCTGATATTTAAAATGTGCCTGCATTTTATTGGTATATATTTAATATAATCTTATTTTCAATTATTTAAAATGTGCCTGCATTTTATTGGTATATATTTAATATAATCATATTTTCAATTATTTTAAATTTGCCTACATTTTATTACAACAAATACTGATTTGTTCGTATATATTTAAAATATGCCTGCATTTTATTTCGTTAAAATAAATGGTTTTTAAATAGCATATAATATTTTATATTGTAATGCTGTTTAACTTAAAAATATTTATATATTTTTTGTATCTTTTAATAACTTGCATAACTCTAAGCTCTTAAGATAAAACCATGTTTATGTCTAATTTTCAAGCAGTAAAACTTTACTTGCTTATTTAAAGAGCTCAACACTCTGTCATTTCTCACAGCTATTACTTAACTAAATTAAGCTGATGCAATCAATTTCTCAAGCTCTCTCTATCTTTCTCTTTCTCTAATTGAATCTGTTATAAATTCGCATTAATAAACTTAAACTTTAATTATTACGACACGAATGTTTGCTGAACCAAGACTTTAAGATACTTGTCTCTTGAGACAAAATCAAATAGATGAAGGGGAGAATACTGAAATTGCTGAATCGACCCTCGTATCTAAGGCTGGGCACATTGCTAAGCTGATGTCAGCAATTAGCTTGATTAACGCCCCAGCTTTGGCAATTGAATTCAATTGCTTAAGTTGCATGAAAATTATGCAAAACGCACTTTTCACCTCGACGACGACGATGCTGAGTCAGCAGCCCCAATCGGCCCAGTTTCGATGTGAAATCTGAAATACTTGAGTGGCACTATTTACATTGTTTGGGGGCATTGAAATGTGAAGGTGCTATGAACTCCCACTGACCGAGTGCACCAAATGGACGCATCTTGCCAAAAGCTGCCGCATGCCGCGCATAACAATTGTTGTTTGAGTTGGAATTGTTATTGTTTTAGAGTTAATTTTACAGCGATTTTGTGGTGTTGGCCCGTTGCCCGACAGCAGCAAAACAACACACAAAACTTAATTAAACTACAGCCAAATTGTATTTGCGTCCAACTTGCCGCGTAACTCAATTTATTTTCATTTGTGTTGCGTCGCTTTGTCTATTTCCTCTATCGCAATGAAATTCTGTGGCAAATGCCGCATGGCAATCGGCGCTTGCATAAACAGCGATGGGCATTAGCCATAACACTGCATAATTAAGCTTGTTATTAATATTTTCAAATTGTGATTTCATTTGATTTTCCCTCCCCTCCGACCGTTTTCGCTCGCTGTGTGAAAATTCGTGCAATTTTTTTTTTATAATGCTGATCAAATTGATCAATTGACAGGCAAACTTATAATGACCATCATTAATCTTGGTTGAATATTGCCTTTCCATGCGATGGCTGAGCTAGTGAATCATATCAATAACAATTATTATTTTATTTTTTTTTAAATTTTAACAAACATATATACAAAAAAATAAATAAATTCGCATGCGCATTTTCAGCTCTTTTGCGCTTATTTACTTTTTATAAATGTCGCTTCTACAGTTGTTTTATCAATTTAAAATCCCATCAGCACTGTCAGCATTTAATTGCAATTTTCATGATTTTTTTTATTGTTATTGTTATTATTATTATTATTTACATTTTGCTAAACGACGCCCCTTTTTGCACGCACAATTGTTGCAATTTAAGCGCAGTTATCTGAGAATTTCTCTGTGTGGGTTTTCCGAGTGCAATTTATCAATGAGAAGAGTTGAAGCGGCTGCCTGCCAAGTCAAGCAAGAATTGTGACAATGAATTTGCGTAGACAGAACAAGAAAGCCATATAAGTCGAGTTGTGGCCAAGCAAAGACTACGTCTACGTCCAACTCATACGGTACCATGTGCCATTTATCAAAGCACGCCATTCATTTGCTGAAGAACGCACTTGGGGGGGAAAATTGCAGAGCAAAGCAAATCGCGGACCGCCCCACATGTTGGCCGAAGGTTCAACAACCCGCAAGACTACTGAGTAAACGCCTCGTTTAAAACAAAAACAACAAAAAATCTCTGGCAATAATAATTTTAATGTAAAACAGAGACGCATAGCTCGTTGAATATTTGCTAGATGAGATCACATAGAAACTGATGTTGTTGTGTTGGGTTGGGTTGGGTTGAGTTGAGTTTCGAAATAAAATTGGAATTGGAATTGGACAACTGGAACTGGAATTGAAAGGGAGCAGCACATTAATAATAATTACGCGACCGGCGGCTTGACATCTGTTTGAAGTTTATGCTGGCATTCCAGAACAGTGGAACAGTACAGCTACTTACTCTAAATGCCCGCCCATGGATCACTTTCCGCTGCTGATGGAGTTATTACAATGGCCCTATAAATAGACACTCCACAGCGCCAATGACGATCGGCACGCAACCAACAGCCAAACAGTCCATCAGTCGACTTTTGTTTTCGTTTCTTCTTTTATTATTTTGACCCTATTAATAATACTTGTATCAGAGCTGAGATGAGCTGCAGTTCTTCATACATTCCATGCTTCAGTGACGGGGTGGGCTGCTGTTTTCTTCATAAGTTGACTTCATATGACTCCCGAAAGGGGGTCTGCAAAGTGCAATTGCACAACTTGTGGTAAATTTTGGATTTGCTAAACTTGGCGCTTCTATTACCGCGTCCTAACTTTCCACAGTCACAACTTGGTTGAAACTGATCCGATCTTCAAAAAGCAGTGCGTTTTCAGCAATGCTTTAAAATTGCACTTAAAGCTAAAAACGAGATTCCTGCTCAAATTTATAAAAGATCAAAATCTTTTCAGACCCGTAACTTTGTCTAAAATGATGAATGATACATTTAAAGTTGGAATACTGATTATAATGATCGTAGTTCATCTTATATATATTTTAAAGGCTCCAAGCTTGAGTTCCATTGTATTTCTTAGAGAGATCTATGCATTTTCTAGAAATTTTCTGAAAGCAAAATACATATATTAAGAATTAAGGAGCTTAAAACAATCTGAGGGAAAGTGTCAAAAATGTTTCCTCAAACGTTGCGCCTCTATTTTTGATATCAGAGTTTTATTAATGTTGACAAACGCAAAACTCACTCCAGATTGCACTTAAAGTTAAACTCATTGACACCACACGAATATGAGGGGCACTTTCAAGCTGCCACTCCCCTTGACAGGCCTGAGTACTACGCCCCTGTTGCACCCCTACGATTTGCTTTGTCTTCAACAAATGTGAAGCAATTGAAGTTTTGGTTGTTCGTTTGTTTCGTTCAACAAGAAAACGACGACAAACGACTCGATGAATGTCTGCACAGTTCTTTCTGCCCCACACCCCCCTCCCTTCAGACCATGCCCCTTGTTGTGGTTTGTCGTGGCTGTCGTCTTGGGTTTGTCATTTGCCAATTGGCATTTATGTGTTTGTAAATTGATATTTCCGTAGGGTGCAGTCTGAGCTGCTATCAATGTGATGCATTCTAAAAACAATTTAACTAATTGGCTTTCCCTGTACTTCTTCTCATTGCAGGTACGTATATATATATTTAAATTTATATATTTATCTGTATAAAACGGGGCAACTCATCGCGTAAGTTTTTACACTTAAATCACTTTAAAAAAAATGCCGCTGCTGTCTTTATTAATTTAAAGCAATTAATTAGAGCTGTTAAGTGGCCAAAAACAATTTGCAGCTCGTTAAAAACAGCGGCAGCAATGGGTTAAGTGCCCTCTCACTCGACTCTGCTACGTGCTTAATTGAAAGTTCAATGGATTTGAAGAACAGCAGCAGCTTCCCCAGAAGTGGCCAACCAGCCAGCAGTTCCCTTCAATTTTTAGACTTCTCTCAGCTCATCTCAACTCTGAAGTGCATTTGGTTTTTTTTTTTTTTGATTTTCAAATGAATAACGTTTTGGAATTCGGAGAGCAGCTGCAAACTGTATATTATTATTATTTCAAAACAAAAGACAAACAAATCAGCTGAGATTTGCAAAAAGTGCCAGACTTGCCACAAAACACAAAAAAGAATAAAAATATAATGAGTTTAATTAGTCAACGACGCGCCCCTGCCTTCAATTTGTCGTCGCGTCCGAGTCTGTCCTTTGTCTTCTGTCGTCTAGACAAGTCAACTTACTCTTCACTCTCCCTGCCTCGTCGACTTGGGTAATTGATGCATATGATTTTGACTGACCACGTTGAGAACGCATCTACGGTTTATGCGACACTCATCAATCCTGGCCTGAACCTGTTGTACTTTTAATGACTGTTGTCTGCGCCGTCGTTGATGAGCTGATAATGTTTAGTAATTCAGTAATTATTTTAGTAATTAGCTACTAAATCAAAAATGCTAAAAGCGACTTATGTGACTAAAGTGAAGATGCACTGAGAAATATAAGGGCTAAGTTACTACCTGAGTTACAGATGGCTTAAGTTGGCTTAATGTAAGCAGTCTTGGCTTGAGTCATGTTTTGGTTCAACTAGTCTTTGTCTCTAGCTAAGCTGCTACTTAATTTAAGCTGACGCCAGCTTAGCGAGGTGTTATATACCACAAGATCATTGTTATCTTAAGTCTATGCTCCCTTATGCTATATTTCTCTTAAAACTTATATTATTATATTATATTATATTTTCAACTTAACTTAAGTTTACCAGAATTCGTAACGCTTTGATTTTTGCTACAAATACCATGAGTTATATTCACATCTGGACACATCTGTTATTTAAACCCAATCTTCAAATGATCCTAAAGATTTGCCAATTATTGACATTTGCCACTGAGCTCAAAGGAGCCGTTTTTTTTAAATTATCTTTTGTTAATTGCGACTTATTCTTCCCTTTTCAAACCCCCTTCATTCCGAAAACCGATTTGCAAAGCATTTTAAAGTTTTGTAGTTTTCTTAGAGCTTGTAAATAGTACTTGTGTATGTTTTTGTTAACTTTGTCTATTATTGTGGTATCTGCGAGCATAAATGATTAGAACACGTAATCTTATCAACTTTAAATGAGCTGATTGATTCCTTGACGCCTTCTCTTACAGTAAACATTAGTCAGCTTTATTTATAGTTTGACTGACCTTGTCTCTTATAGACTGGCTAAAGGTGTAAATTCATAATATATATATATATATTTATATATATATATATATATATAGTAATTGCGACTCTCAACGGTTGATAGTCGTCTTTAGTTAAGTTGTACAACAACTACTCAGCTATGCAAAGCTGGTAGCAGATGTCAGCCAGGTGTTTGCAGCGATTTGCATTTAATTTATGGCAAGCTGACCCTACGCAGAAAGGTGGCAATTGTCATGCTATAAATTTGAGAAGTGCCCCGTGTCAGTGAGTTGAAGTTGAACACGTGCGAAGCACTCTGGTTTATGGACTTTGGAAAATGCCGAAATTAAAATGCAATCAAGGAATTTCCCAGGTCACACACCCTAATCACTCAACGTGCACTTAGCGCTGAGGGATTTTGCTTTGCGTTTAGGGGTGCGGCTGAGACGCGCCTACCTGACCCACTACCTGAGTGGGTCAGTGCTAAGGGATCACAGTTCACAGGCTGCCTGTCTGCCTGGCTGACCTGCCTGCCACCTATATAAACCCCGTTTGAGACTGCTTGTCGACAACAGTTGCACAGCAGCCGCCACAGTGAACACATCTATTCAGCATCTACAAGATTGACTCCAAGCAAACATGGCCAGCTACACTTGCACACAGTACGTGAACTTTGCCGATCCCGGCAGCTATGGCTTGACGAGCACCACTTATACATTGGATGCGGCACGTTTTGGTCAGCATGACTTGGGTCTGTTCATTGAGAGTCTGGAGACCATTGAGCGCATCGAACGGGAGCGTCATGAGCGACGTCAGCGTCGACGGGAACAGAAACTGAGGGAGGCGCGCATTGCGGAGCTGGAGAGCGATCGTTGTGTCAGTCCCACGCCCAGCGCCGAGGAGGCGATCGATGAGCCGCTCATGTACTTGGAGGCCAAGTGCATACCCTATGCCATAAGTGAACCGCTGCCCATCGCTGCCGAGAAGGGCTCACCCACCTATGATCTTTGTGATGATGAGGCCTATGGCAGCGGTAATCAGTCGCCACGCAGCAGTGTCACCTACTGCAGTTGTGCTGGCGGCCTGGACTCGGATTCCGCTGAGTCAGGCATTTATGGTGGCTCCACACCGCCACCACCTTTGCGTCCACGCTCCCAGGTCATAAGCAAGCCGAAAAATCGCACCACTCGCTCCCGCATCATCAGCATGGTGCTCAAGCGGGACTACGCCAAGGCACCCTCCACGGATAGCTTGGGCCACAAGATGCATTGCGACCGCCATCAGTTCAATCAAATGTCATCCAAAGCGCGACGCGGCATTGCCTGCAGTCAGGGTTCGGTCGAGGAGCGTTTCCTCGACAAGGCGCTGCGCTTCATGACTCTGTAATTTAGGCGCACCGAGTTGCCCTCAGCTTTAATATATAGTTTTTAAGTCAAACACTTTATAATAATATTAACCAAACTCATTTTTTGTTTGTAAAACATATTGATATTAAAAAACTAGCAAAACGAAAACAATTGTTGATCGTATTTAGTGATAAAATTAGCACTTGGTAATAGTTAATGGAACTAAAAACTGTTCTTATCGATAGACTCATATATAAAGACACTGATGATAAACTCTGTTTCTATCATGAATGTCTATCTTTACATTTTATTACCCCTTGATTTAGTATATCCGTTGTATGATTATTTTTGTGAATTATATCATTTTAAATTCAATTACTTACTTAGTTAAATTTGTAAATTAACAAAAATATATATTAATATTTTATTATTTACCCTGCTTATATATTATAAATGTTAACAACCAACTCAAATATATATTTTTTTCTTTTAATTCAACTTGAGACGTCTGGTATTATGTTTTACACGTGTTATCCTCCCTCCTCTCACTTGATGTGTTTTTGTCAGCTTCCATTTGCCACATATATGTATCTCTCTCTCTCTCTCTCTCGTTCTATCCCTCACTTCTCTTTCTTTCCTGCTATGTATGTTGATATAATGATTTTCAGACTCTTCAGACTTCCCATTTAGACGCAGTATTCGACGACCCAGTGACACGTTTGTCAATTGCCAAGCTGGCTGCATCATCTCAATAATCTGCTCCAATTTAGCAGGCTGTCAGCGTGTCTGTCTCTCTGTCCGTCTGTCTGTCTGTCTCCTGTTTTTCTTGCCGCATATGAACTGCTTAAGTAGTGACGAGTGTCGGCGATCTAAAAATAAACGACCAAATGACACCCTGCTCGGTTAGGCAGCTGTCATTCAGACAAACACCTCATATATATGGTGTTCCAGTGTGTGTGTGTGTGTGTGTGTGTGTGTATGTGGGGTGTGTGTCTGTGTGTGTGTTTGCTTTTGGTGTCGCTGAATTTACCGCCTGTTGCTGCTGTGGTTTTGTTTATCAACCTTGCGCACAGGGTGGCTCGTTCACAGGGCATTTCATTTGGCTGCCTGTCTGCCTGCATCCTTGTTGCCATAAAAAAAAGCTCGCCGCTGTTGCGCTGCCTAGTTTTGGCCATGCGCCGAAGCTGCTATAAAAACGGTTACAACAGCTTTTGGCATTAGCCATTCGACTTGACTGCTTTAGTATCTATCACAAATTCAAAAGCGTAGCACACATTTCTGCGCCGGAAATGGCTAACGGCGCGTAGTGTCTGCGCTCGTGTGTGTCTCTGTGCGTGCGTGCGTGTGTGTCTCTGTGTGTGTGCAAGTGCGCGTGAGCTGCTGTGTGCGTATATATATATTTAAATATATATAGATGTTTGTGTGTGTTGCTGTTTAGCGTTGCATGTCGCGCGCGCCATGTTTGCTCAAGTAAAAGCCAAATTTGATTAATTCATTTAGCCTAAGCAAGACACAGACACACACATCAACACACACACACACACACACACACGACGAAGTCTTAAAAGTGCCCCCCAAAAATTAAACGCATTTGGCAAATTCTTGCAAATAGTACCCGAGACTCTACAACACTTCCCCACCGAATAGTTAGTGCTCTGTTCCCTTGACAATAAAATATGAATTGATGCGCGCGCTGCGCCATAGTATGTTATAGATACGTACGTGTGTGTGTGTGTGTGTGTGTGTGTGTGTGTGTGTGTGTATTGGTGTTTTGCTGCGTGCGCTTTTTTGTGCTAGTCAAATTTTGTAAGGTCAACTCGCCACTGTTTTTGGGGCGCGTTCAACCAAAATCTAATCAAAAATATGCAAAAGCTATAAAAATACATTTTGAACCTTTCCCATCAAAAAAAGAGAGTTTTGCTTCCTGTTATTTTTGGGGTGTGCCTATTTTATGGCTTGCAGTTTTTGCCAATGTGTGTGTGTGTGTGTGTGTGTGTGTAAATGAATTTGCGACTATGTGTGTGTGTTGTGTGTGACACTTTTATTGACTTTCTTTTTGTACGTGGCTGAATGTGTGCGTGCTAATTGAGTTTTGTAATGTCTATGGAAATGCATACAACTATACAGATATACATATATATATATTAATATATATATATATATATATATATATGGACATGTATAGATACAGCAGTCACTCAGCAGTTAGAATCAAGCTTTTTTGGCCTTCTTTTTTTTATAATTATTTTTTCTTATATTTTTTTAATAGCAACTTCAAAGTCGTTATTTGCAAGCAGCCATTGTATCTAAATGTACAAATATATGTACGTGTGTGTGTGTTTATGTTTATTTTTGTTTAATGACAAACATCTCTCACAACGCACACCTTGCATATTCATTCAAAATTCAAAAATCCAAAAACGCAAGGAAATCAAGAAACCTATATAAATACTATATATATACCATTATACAGTAACAACAATATGCTGCAATACGATCAGGTAAATGAGCGCGATAATTTATTTAATATTCTATATATCATATAACACCACACAATGTTGACGTCAAATCGAATGCCGGCATTAGAATATGACCCACATAAGCTATGGCGACATCCAACGGTTTCCGCCTGCTGTGCTGCACCAGTGCACCACTGCACCACTTTCCATGGCTGGCTGGCAAGTGGCAACAGCAGCAGTTGTCACGCCAACAACAAGCGACTTGACAGCAATAACAATGCCTTTCTTTCCCCACCACCGCCACCATCTCCACCACCACCACCAACTCCTACCCGTTCTGCTCTGAAGTGCCATTGCATACCTGTATGACGACTGTGATTAACTTTTGTCTGTCCTTTGTTTTTCCGTCCATTTCACTCTCTCCTTCCTCACACTCTCTCTCTCTCTCTCTCTCTGTTTCTTAGGCTGTGTGCTTTTGTCTTTTACACTGTGCTGCATCCAATGCAAAATGTTGGTAGCCTAAGCATTGTTTACACTTGGGATGCTAGCTCAAGTTTTTACTATGCACTTGAATTCTTTTATTAAGCACTTGCCTTGACAAATGTACATCTTTATAAGTGTGTGTGTGTATCTGTGTGTGTTGTCTGAGATATGTTGAGCTTGAGCCTTAGATGCGCCTATTCCAAATAAAACCTATTTGCCAAGGCAATCTGTCATTTGTAGCTACAAGGCTTAAACTATGTTTATTTGCATTCTATCCACCAAATGTGCTGGTTCTAGTTTTAAATCGTAGCAATATTTATCTGTCCAATTAATAGAAGACACTTGTGTATTTTAAATTCAACTTTGAAGTACATTTTTTATATGTAAAGAATATATTTTTATATAAGCATCGATTTGTGTTTTTCTCTCATTTTCCACGTTGCATTAGCCAAGGCTTAAAACTTTGTCAAAACAAATATGTAACAATTTGCCAAATGGTTAATCCGCCAAAAATCTTCTGGGTGCCAAAAAAAAAGGATTCAACTGCATAATCTGTTTATAACTTTTACGATTGACATAAATCTAAACCTGCCCCAGACCTAAACAAATGTGCTATTTACCTTAAGACTTAAGCGCTTGTCAGATTTTTGCCACCTCCGACATAACCTAAAAATGTCGAACAAAAAGTTTTGTTTTTGCTCCGCCGCTGATAACTCCATGTGGTCCAGTCCACTGTCGATTATAATGCCACAAAGTTTTTTGTGGGCTGCGGTGACACATTCGGCAGGAAACCAAACAAAAGCAAAAGTTTGACTTGAGCCATTGAAAACTTTCCGCTCTACTGAATCATCACAGATGCCCCCCACACACTGAGTGGTGTCCTTTAAAAAAGAAAATTGAATCATTCAAGTGTCGCTTCTTATGCACACGCAATAAATCATCTAGCTGGGGTGGGGAATAGACCAAATCCAATCTCAGCTATATTAAGGCTCTGGGTTGGCAATTCACAAGTAGCCACAGAACAAAAACAATGGGAGACCTGTTGATATCCACTGGGCAGGCTAAGTCTGCAAATGAAAAAAAAAATAAGTTCAAAGCTTATTATGGGATTAAAATTGAATACATTTTTTAATTAGTATTTTATTTTATTTTTATGTGTAAAATAGTTATTAAGTTTGTGGCGCATAAATTAAATAAAACAAACTATACTTATTTTTTTTTAATATTGTGAATCTCGATAGGCCTGCGATTTCAGTTAGACATATTTTAACGAATGTCCAAAACTATGTATGGAAATAATAAATTGAAAATTAATAATTATTTTAATAAGTATTTTATATTATTTTTAATGGTAATACAGTTACTGAAATGTATTTACATTTATCGATGACTCTGCAATTAAAAAAGTACACTTTTATTCTGAATACGTGGAAGCTCGATTTGGCTGAGATCCGTGAGATCTGTCTATATAGGACCAATTCATCGATATGAAAGTGATAAATCATATATATATCCAGTTATATTTTCCATTACCTAACGACTCTCTCTAACCTATCTCTCTTCTCTCTCTCTCTTTCTCTCTTATTGCAGCCACCTGAGAATGAGCTACAGAAATCGCACGAACATAATCCGGCCGCGCTAAGCGAGCACCAGTTGCGGGTGCAGGCGTCGCTGCAACGCTTGAATATACCTGACTGGTTCCGACAATACAATCAAAATGCCGCCCGGTCGCCAGATGGCGCCGTTGCCGGCAACGCTGGCGCAACAGCGTCCTCTGGCGGCTACAAGCCGGGCAATTTTACGCGCAAGCGCACACAGGATTCGGGTCGCTGGCAGGGCCTTAACTCGAAGACGACTTCGCTCAGTTCGCTGGGATCACAGCGCTCTGATCGTAGTCCCCTGCTGTTGAGTCCCTCGGCGCACAGCCATCATGGCGGTCAGAGTAGCGGCGTTAGCGCCTCGGCGTCGGCGGGTCATCAAGCGCCGCATGGCCATGGTCATGGTCAGGTGAGCGCCACACGCTGGTCCACCTCGCATCTGAACTCAACGCAGACATCGCCGAGTGTGTCGCAGCGGGGCAGCTTTGCTCGTGGTGCACCCATCAACAGCAGCTTCATGTCGGTGGCCAGCGGCAGCAGCGCCGGCGCTGGCGGTGTCCTGAGGAACTCCTATCGTCAGCCCTATTTGGGCTGGCGCAGCACAGAGAAGCTGTCACAGCGCACGCCACACGAACGGTGAGTGCAAGTTGGTACAGTGAAAACTCTCCAAAGCGGACAGTGACCAATGCGACAATGAATAGATGAGAAGTGAGCTTTGCCTGATTTATAAATTTATTTTAAGGCAAGGAAATCTTCAATTAAACTTGATTTATTCATTTTTATATTAAAATTGAGTCCAAGAAACAGTTTCAATTGTTGCCTAGTAGGAGAGTTCTCACAGTATTCATGAAAACTCAGACTAATGTATATCTCATTTATTTATTTTAGACTGGCCAACTCGCTGCTGGCGCAACGCACCTCGCCCACAACGGCAACTGCCACGAATGGTGTCCGTACGCTGCAGCCAGTTACGCCGGAAATACAAAGTTCCATCAAGGAGGTCACCTCGGCCATAGTGCATTATGTGAACGATCAGACGCAGGCGCAGCACTTGCAACAGCAACAACAGCAGCAGCGCAGCCGTTCAGCGAGTCCCAATTCGAGGTAGGCAGCGGATCCATCAGCCATCAACTCATCCGGCGTTGCAGTTTAAACAGACATACAAAATTGACATACTGAGTGTTCAAGTTGTCGTAGTAGTCGCCTACTTTCCTCCATCTGTGTGTAGTTGTTATTACCATTTCCATATCTATATCTACATCTATATATAATTTGATCTATGAGTACCCGCTACCATCTCTTTATCCCATCTCATTTCGTACTGAAATCTTTCATTTCTCTTCGGCAACTACACAACGCGTAGCTATCTGTAAAATCCAACACCCAGCACCAACTGCAGCCGTCAGTCAGTCAGTCAGTCAGTCAGTTTGGCAGATTGTCAGTTTGTCAGGCTGTCTGCTGCCTAACTGCCACGCCCTCAGCGATGTCCAGAGGTAAGCACGCCCCCAAACCTATTATTGGGCTTTGTCATCCGCTTCATCGTCTTGGCGTCTTCCATGTGGCTAACCATGTGACTAACCCAATCCTCGTGCAATCTACATGTGTTACTCACACCAAATATCTGATATCTGTGCTGGTTTCTACTAAAATCACTAAACACAAACAAAAAATGAACTAAAAACAACTTTCACCTCAAAACTTTGCTTGGCTTGTTGCCAATTGATGGACATAAATGGGTCAGGTCAATCCTTGTGCTTGGCAAAAGGGATGAAACTCTCCGTGTGGTTATGCTCTACAGGATTTTATGCCACACACAAATGATACATATTAAAAACAATGTTTGTATGCAATATACAAAACTGCGAAAAGTCCTTAAAAATTACTTCAGCTTTTCTCTAATCCAGTAAACAACATTCACCTTTTTTTAATCAAAATTGACCGCATCACAATTCTTTCACATACAAAAAAATATATATATATATTTTAATCCCCCACACAATCGATGGCGATGAATATTAATATTAATGCCGCTTTGTGGCAAGCTGAATCAGTTGCCTCATCAAATTGAATCGTATGAGATTTCTTTCATAAATATTCGCACAATGGCAACCTATTCAAATCGAAATTGATTTCATTTTGCTTTCACGCTCAATCTGCCAGTCCATTCGAGATGTCGGTGCAAACTGTCCCGAAGCTATTAAAAAGATTCGATATATGAAAGCGAACCAACCCCAAACATCGCATGCAATTTAAATGCCAACAATGCAGCTGTCGGAGAGCCGTTATGATGTGGGGCTACAACCACCCTGCTCTGGCAATATGTCAAGCCCAGCTCCTGGCCAAAAGCCCACTCCCAATACCTGTGCAATCAGCGCGGCCCATTTGTACATGCTCCGAGTGGAGTCCACTTTGGCCCTTTGGCAGTGCCAATCATAATGAAAATCAATAATATTAAAGTGGAGCAAATTCGCATACAGGGTGCTACGTGCTACAAAAGTCGAAGATTGTCTATAGAATGTTATGTAATAATCCTAGGCGAATTATGAAATCGATTTTAAAAATCTTGCCACTAAAATAGAACAGCTCTCTGAAATGTCTGCATAGCTAAGCAAAGCGATGAATTAAATTCAGTTTATTTATATGAAATTAATTATACATAATCTCAATTAATAGATAACATGCTCCAAGAAATAGCTTTGATTCCCAGAAATTGCTTAAGTTTTATCTAGAGAACCAATATGAAAATATCCAAAAATAAAAATTGTAGTTTGTTTAAGTGCGTTAGGGAGTTATTTAAAAGTAGACATTCAAAGCATAGTTTAAAATTATTGCAAACTACAAAGATTTCTCAAATAAGGCACAGGCTTTGTGTTTAGCCTTATTTCGAGTATGTTTTGGCGCTTTTTAAAGAGTATCCAAGCATTTTTCTGGAACATTTCCAAAGCTCTTTCCATATTGTCAGGGCGCCAGTGTGGCGCCCCACATAACCGCAGCTTCCGCAGTTCCCAGACGCAGCAACCCTCCAAACAGCCACCAAGGTGTCCTATGTTTATCTCTCTCCATCTCTTTCTCTCGCGCTCGCACACACCAGTGACACAGAATTAACCCCCCCCCCCCCAACCCCCTCCGAAACGAAGGTCTCTTTTATGCTCTCGATCCCACAATTGGCATTTGCCTTCTGGTATTTGTGTGTTTCACATCATTCGTGTGCGAGGTTTGCTGCCACACGCTACTCGTAAAAAGAGCGCTGCGCAACAAAATAAATATCCTACATTGGGAATACCATTATATAAACCAAGTGAGTTAGTTGGCCAAGAGTTGGAGGGCCTTAATCATATCTGCTGCTTGTGCGTATTTAATTTGTAGTTGCTCTTTTTTTTGTGGCAATGCGTTGGCTTTGGGCATAACATGCAAATAGTTGTGTAAGGTTAGTGCAGTTGCGCCTGCCACAAGTGCAACGTCAGTTGAGTCACAGCTGCTGTGACGTCACTTATTGATTTTACTACTCGTCTGGTGTTTGCTCTTTGTTTGATTGTTTGTTTGTATTTGTTTTGGCTGAAGTAAGAGTTACTAATCTGTGATTTCAATCCATTTGTACAGAAAGTGCTGGCTGGAGAGCAGTTTCGTTGGCACACGTCCGCTCGACTCACCGCAAACGCCCGTAATTGACAGCAGCAGCAGCCCGCCCCCAATCCAGCTGAAGCAACATCAACAGCTCCATTTGGATGCCACAACGGTGGTTGCCATTGGACAGCCGCCACTACGCATGAACGGACTTAGCCGAGTCGGCGGCGGTGGCGGTGAGTCCACCATTTATATCTGACCAACAGCAGTAGCAGTAGCAGTAGCAGCAGCACCTGGCCAATAATGGCGTGCTTAGATTTTATCCTAGTATCCTAGTTAACTCTTCATTTGATTTGTTTTCATTTATCACAAATTTGCTTTTGTAATTGTGCACAAAGGTCACAAATGAGAAATGCGTTTATACATATATATATTCATAATCACATATATGTATATATAAATACATACATACATATGTAGCTATGCTTACATATGCTTATTATGTAGCTAAAAAATATGATTTCGTAGACGCACACACAAACACACACACACATACACACCCATACACAAATGTAGCCTGAAATGCAATTTTCTACATTTGTTTTTTATTTGTATTATGGTGTTTATCGTAAAAAAAAAAAATAAATAAAATAATAATATTAGATAATAGGGCGCAAAGTGCAAATGCATTTTAAGTTTCTGTTGTTTTAACGAGTGTAAATTACAAAAAGTTCTTAACAAATTTATACACAAATTCATTTTAAATTGACAACATATTATTTTGAGCATATCAAAAGCAAAACGTACATGAGTAGATTTTTTTTAGTGTTTACAAAACTTATTTTAATAAATATAATATTTAATTTTATAATTAATTTTTAATAAACACAGCTATGGCATATACAGTTAATTATTATTGTATTATTATCAATATTATCATTATTACATATTTTTTACATTTTATTATTGTACTCGTCCCTCCAAATCGCACAAATTTATGCAATTTCAAATTGCATAGTTTACTTATCTGCGTATAAGTTTGCTATGCATCTCATTGGCATAACTCATTTCAAATTCTGCTCAAAATTCACACACACCTACACACACACACACACACCCACAGAATCATATTTTAAATTTTGAATTTTCGATTTTAGGCTTGGTTTTTAAAATTAGCAAAATTCGCGTACCTAACTCCACAACAATAAAAAAAAAGAACAAAATGATAAACAATAATAACAGCCGACTATTTAACAACTAAGCGTGCTATAAATTTAATATTTTTTATATATTTATATGTAATGTAATATGATTAGAAAGCAACGAACGACGACTCGAAGATATTTCCTTCTCGATCGCATACTCTTGTGCTACAAACATATATACACCTATAATTTTTGTAAAAATTATTATTATAAATTCTAAACAAAAACAAAAACAAAAATAACGATATCAAGTGCTTTATATGTCTACAAAGCGGGCACAGCCCTCGCTAATGGTGGCTACAATAAAAACTGAACAATATATACATATATCTTATTCGAATGTTATCATTTTGTAGTTTTTCAAAAGATTTTCTTATTATACCATATTTATTTATTTATTTTAGCTGCATTGTAGAAATAGTTGAGATACCCTTTGATCTTTACATCTGATTAATACACGCTTGTACATAAACCACTTTCTCAGTGTAATTTTTAATTAAAATTTAATATATTCACTTCGATTTCGTTTAATGAACATAATTAATTCCCCCCTCTTAGATATAAGAACATTTAATGCGCTATACATTTTTTCAAGCCTAACAACAATTTATTTTTGTATTCTTATATTTTACACCGTGCATTATTACCAAAAAAAAAATGTTTCAACAAATTTGGTCCCAAAAAAAAAAAACTTTGTAATTGAAAAAAAAAAACAAACATAAAATTGCATCTAAAGCGCCTGAACGCTCGTTGAGCAATGCATCGCTAGAAGATGTCTTAGCCTCACTTTTAGGACTGCCAACTACCTCCTCCTCCAACAGCCAGAACACCAACAGCAACAACAACAGAAACAACAGAAACCAAGCAGCAGCGTCGACCATAGCAGGGTCCTCGACGACAGGTATGAACCTGTAAGTTTTTGTTCCAATATATCCGATACCCACAAAAAAAAAAAACTTAACTAAAAACGAAAAGATAACAACAAAAAAATGTATTTGGAAAATTATGTGAAAAAGAGAGAAGAGACAAATGGGTATAGGAAAAAAAACTACTTCAGTTCTTGTTTGTTGTTTGCATATAAAGCTCTATATCCTATATATTCTATATATATATACTAAATACATACAATATATAAAGGCCTTCAACTCAGTGCTATGTGTTCTCTTTATATCTATACTCTTTAATCCTTAAAGTTTCTTGTAGTTTTGCTGAAAAAACTTCATATATCTGGTTAAATATATATTAAAGTTCAATCAAGCGCATTTAGTTCTAGTTTTGAACATTTTACTTTCCATTCTTATTTTCTAACGAAATTACACTGAGAAAAAATACATGACATACATATACCATATACGCTGCGCTTGCGTCGTTATTCAACACTCATACACTGAAAGTATCCTTTCCACTTGAACTGCTCCCAGCATGCGAGGCTAGATACATATATAAAAAAAAAAACCTATTCCTCCATTTGAATGCTCATTGTTGTTGTTGTTGTTAATTGTTATTAAAGATTTTGGATGTGCAACAAACGCGTTCTACTAATCTTTACGCTTTACGCATATCCCCATTGGATTCTCTTCCACAGCAGATACAACAGCTAGTAGTAGGAGTCGCCAACAACAGCTCGAGGTGGAGCAGCAGCTGCTGCGTCGTCGCAGCGAAGGTGACGCGCCCAGCCAGAAACAGAAGCAGCAACAGCAACAGCAACCAAATCAGCATCAACATAACCAATCTCAATCTCAATCACAATCACAATCGCAATCACAAGCTCAATATCAATCGCAGTCGCAGTCGCAGTCACAGATCTCGAGCAATGCCAGCAATCGACGCGTTTCGCTTGGCGACTCCAACTCCGCCCAGTCGGATAAGGGCAATAACTGCGATCAGCAGCAACAGCTGCAGCAGCAGCAGCTGCAGATCCGTTGCCGGAATACCAAGTGTGAGGCAAGTGCCACGCCCGCCGAGGCCAAGAAGCTGTACAAGTCATGCCACAATTGTACCCATCTATATTGTTCACGTGAGTGTCGGCGCGCCCACTGGGAGAAGCATCGGAAAGCGTGCCTCCACTCGCGCGCCTCCAATTTGTGCCGGCAGGTGTTAGCCACGTGCAAGGACGACGTTGACTCTCAGCGGCATCTTAGCCTGCTGGCGCGCCGGGGTAGCCTCTCGCAGGGACGTGGTGTTGTCCGTGTGCTCTTTCGGAGCGCGGAGGCAGCGGAAGGTTTTATCAAGCATGGATTTCAGTGCATGGGCGAGGCATCGTATGTACGCTGGCCGGATCTGATGCCGGCCGAAATGGGTCTGGAACTGTACTCGGAGCTACTTAAGCTCAGCACCGAATATAAGCCCGAGTCAAAGATGTTGATCTATGTGGCCATTTGTGTGGTTTCCGAGGCGCCGGGCATGGGTCAGGCGCCAGTGCGGTGGGAACGCCAGCTGGTCTCACGTTGCGCCAAACTGAAGTTGTGCAAGACTGTGCTCGCCGAACTGGAGCTACAGCAGCAGGCACTGCAGCAACCACTTGCTGTGATGGCCGTGCCGGAGAGCACCGAGATACTCATACTCACCTTCAATCCGGGTCTGCGCACTGTGCCCGGCAACCGGGAGTTAATATTGTCCAACATCTTGGACATTCTATCGCGGCGAGGCGTTCTCCTTCGCAAACACTATCCGGAGATCTATCAGCGACTGCAGACTTATACGGATGGCCAGGCGGATAAGTTTAACCCGGTGACGCTGCATCCGCGTGACTCACAAACGGGCCAGAGCTTCGTCTGCATCATAATGCCCGTCCACACGGACAGTGAGTTCATCAAGCTGCCCTCGGCGGCAGATGGTGGCGGCAATCGTGTGACCACCATTGATGTCGGCTCACCCGCCGCCCTCGCCCAGCTGGATGATGATGAGCTGCTCACACGCACCACGCCATCAAGTTGATTAAAGGCTGGCAACCGCAACAGCAGCATCAGGCAAAAAAGGTTCACCTTTGGCGATGATGATGCCCTAAGCTGTGGTTTGGAGAGCACACGGATGTGAGACTGTCTCATTTCGCTTCCAGTACTTGCTCTCTGGATTTAGTAAATAAGTCTATGGACAACAAGTCGCTTCTACTATCGTTCTCTACTCAACTACTACAAATATTCATGTTAGTTAGTCTGCTGTTTAGTTACTGCAATTAGCTAGTTATCTACCAGTGGGCTAGTGTGAGCACACACAAGCGTCATATATCAGTAGTGCCCTCCAAAAAGAAAAAAAACAAACACTCGTTGTCTGGAACACCATCAACCCCTATCAATTTGTCAGATCCTGGTAAATATCTCGAAAATTATCAAAAAAAAAAAAAACAAAGAAAAACATTTATTATTTGGGGGAATTAAAGACTCCAACAAAAAAAAAAAAAAACTAACTTCTAACTTTAAAAACTAATGTTAAAAAACGTCAAGCTTTACTATCATATATCTCTGAGCTTACAGGTGACAGCAAGTCACATGCAAAAGCTACATGCTATATAACTGCAAGGTAAGGTTGACAAAGTTGAAAGCCATCAATTGTTGAAAGTTGTCCTTCACAGTTCTCAATGGATTTCACTGAAAGTTACCCCTGAATCCCTTACATGTATTCTGCAGCTTCCAGTAGCAAGAAAAACAAAAACACTTTCAACTTTCTAGCTTAAGAGACAACAATTAAGTTAATGCAAAAACACAAGACAATTTCCTATTTAAGCTGCGGCGCTACTCGAAGCATAACCTCACTTTTTATATTGCAATTCACGTAGACACATCAACAACTATACAAATACATGAGTATTTACATGCTTAAATATATACAAATACCTTCTTCTATGTGTTATATGTAACAAGAGCAAATTGTTTGCTTATGGCCTTATTTAAAGTTTGTTAAATTTGTTCTGCCCCTCCAAAAATAAAGCGTAACATTTTGTAGCCTTTGAAATTAGGTTTTTTATTTATGTGTAAGTCAAATGCGGATCTAGGTTAGCTTAAATATATATCTGTTAGTTAAATTTTGTGTACTAAATACTAGAGTTGAGAATCAAAAGCTAATATAATGCCCAATAACCAATTTTTGAAATTCACTTTTAGCTAAAATAAATATTATTAGATCGGTAACTCTCCAAATATTCCTTTTCTAGTTCAAATTGCTTAACGAACACAACAATTATACATTTTTGTGAAAATAATACAAAAGAACTTGTATTCAAATACATATTCAAATACCTATACATATACATATACATACATGCAAACATTCATTACATTATATACATATGAGTAAAAATGCGCTTGAACTAACGCAATTCTACAGATTCGTACAACAAACATCATTAGTTCTCAAACAATATGAAGAAAACTGTAAGTTGTTTAGTACTTGTAAGAAGGACTTGAAATACAATAAATAAAATGCATTCAACATTATTGAAATAAAATGAGTTTCAATCCATTTTGTTATTACTGGCTGTGGGCAATGAGAATAATTATCTTAGTTGGAATAATAAAATTGTAATAATGCTGAATTCGTTTGAGAAAATCATAAATTTTACAGCATATTTTTGTAGTCAGCAATAAAAACTATTGTACAAAATACTTTTTAAAAAAATTATTAGCATACTTTTAGGATGTGCAAAAATGCAGGACAGCAACTTATCACGTAAAAGCTTCAACACGGATTCGAAGGACATGATGAGTTAGAATCATAAGTGATTGCCACATGAGATTTAGGTTTTCTTCTGTTGTTTATCGCAAAAAAGCGTTCTGGCGGCACCTTTGGCAACCTTTGGAGAGCACCCAAACCCAATTTTCAGAGCCCTACATGAAAACTACGGTATTAAAAAAAAAAAATAATATTCAATATTTATGTATAAGGTTATTGGTGCCTAGCTGGTAATGGTGATGATGACGATGCTCCTCTGCTGTCTCGATTATTATTATTATTATTATTATTATTATGTACAGGCGCCATCTCAATAGTTTGATGTCGAACCAAAGGTGGCGCCCTGCTCTGACAACTCATCCTGCCGTTGTGAATCCTGTGTTGTTGGCAACTGATAGTAATAGCCGGGATACGGATGAGTTGAAAATGAGCCTGTCCCCAAACCCGTGCCCATGCCCGTACCCGTGGCTGTTTGATAAGCGGACGCCGCTGCCGTAGTCGTTGCTGTGCTAGTCGTCTTGGCATTGGCATTGGTTGCTCTTATCTATAAGCCGCCGATGATCACCTCCTGTTGCGCATCGTCATCCATGTCGGGCAGCTCCTGCTTGTGCACGACCATGCCATCACCAGCCGGATGCCTGTCCCTACTTCTGATGCGTGGCCCGGTGGCGTTTCAAAGCGAAATGATTGGTAAACGCTGCCGAGCATATTTCACACTTGTACTTCTTCTTGCCGGAGTGCACCTTGGCATGGTTCTTCAGGTGTGCTGCCTGCGAAAAGGCCGAGCCGCATATTTCACACTTGTACGGCTTCTCGCCGGTGTGTATGCGACGATGATTCCACAGCGTGGCATGACGCGCAAATCCCTTGTCGCACACCCCACACACATACGGACGTTCGCCGCTGTGCGTGCGCTCGTGATTCTTTAGATGCGGCGATTGCGAGAACTGCATTCCACAAGTTTGACATCTGCACACAAGTAAAACACACATAAATTAATAAGTAATGATAAACTTGAAATGTGTTTCGTTTTGGAAGTCGTCACCTACTTGTAGGGCTTTTCACCAGTGTGTATGCGCGCATGGTTTTTAAGGTAGACGGCCTTGGCAAATGCCAGTCCGCAGATGGTGCACTTGTAGTTCTTCTCGCCGCTGTGCAGCTTCTTGTGTGACCACAGGCTGGAGTAGCGTGAGAAGAGGCCTCCGCATATGTTGCAGCTGAAGGGTTTATGGGGATTTCTGCAAGCAAAATAATTAAACATTAGCTTCTCACATGAAATAGTTTAACTGTTGAGGAAAAACCCACTTGGTCTTGACAGTGACAGAATTTTGTTTGACGGAGCCACTGGCACCGGTATGGTTGTGTGTGTGTTGCCCCATTACAGCGACGCCGGAGCCATTGCATTTTAGACGTTTAGTCATCTGTTGGGATTTGCGCTTCTTCGCCGGATGATGTCCGGATGAGCTCGGCTTTCGCTTGGGAGTTGTGCTACCAGTTTGCTGGGCAACAATCTGCTGAAGCTGAGCTTGCGCCTGTGGTGTGGTTGATATGATTTGTACAGGATGCGCCATTTGTTCTGTTTTCATGAATGGAAAACAATTAGTTTGTAATAAAATAAGATTTTAAGAAATTGTATTTACCTTCGGGTGCCACAAATATTTGTTGCTGTTGCGCCGCCTGCTCCGCCTGCACGCAGGACTCGCAGCGTACCTGCTTGGGACCCTTGCGCTTCGACTGATGCATCATGGCAGTGCCGCAATTAATGCACTTGCTCGACTTGGAATTGTCGTGCTGCTGTTGCTGTTGTGATGCCTGCTGTTGTTGCTGCTGCTGCTGCTGTTGCTGCTGCATGACGGACTGTTGCACTGGCTCAAGTGAATCGGAAGCAACGATTTGTATCTGACCCATCTGTCCGTTGCCGGTGATTATGTTTTGCGTCTGCTCCAGACCCTGTGCATTGACCACCCTGATGGCATCATTCGATTGCTGTGAGTTATGCTGCTGCGGATCGGAGCCATCGGTGTGCATCCGCTTATGAGCGTTGAGCAGTGCCAGATGCTGAAACATCTCCGAGCAGACATCACACTTGAAGCTGATGTTCGATATTGTGTTTTGCAGTGGTGAAATTGTCTGTTGAAAAAATTTTAACAATTTACTAATTTTTTCTCCCATGTTTAACAACAGTCAACTAGTCAACTACTACAGTTTATCTATAGTTTCTGAGACTTTTAGCAAATGCTACTAAGATATTTCTGACTTGTTTAGCTAAGCCTTCTATTCAGAGACTTAGCTGAGTCGGCGGCGGTGGCGGTGAGTCCACCATTTATATCTGACCAACAGCAGTAGCAGTAGCAGGACTCGAAGGACATGATGAGTTAAAATCATAAGTGATTGCCCCACGAGGCTTAGGAAGTCTTCTAAAAACCAAACAAAAAATTCCAATCAAACGGCTTTGACGGACCATCCAATATATTCACCAGGTTGCTTGTAGGTCGAAGGTCATCCTAATAGTCCAAGTGGCCAAGTTTTTGGCGATTTTCCGATTTTTTTGATTTTTAAAAATGTTACTCAATTTGGTTGGAAAAATTCGAATATTCTTGAATGAACTTCGACGAATGTGGTTCTCCCGAGTGCAAAAATATCAGTTTTTTATCCATAGGGATATGGCCGATATAAGGGCAAAAAACTGGATACAAGCTATATTTCAAATGACATTGGCTCTAGGATGCGATAAGTAAATGGTTTTGAAATTATTCAAATACGATTTATTTATTAAAGTTATAATTGTTTCGTGTAATACTTATTTAGATTTACATAAATTGTATTTAAAATGTTGGTTTGTTTCTCCTTCTTAATGCTAGTATTGATTTTAAACGAATTAATGTCCTACCCATATATGTATATATACATATACCAATGACGATACGGATGTATATTATGTATGTATGTATGTATATAGTACATGCCTGCGTAGATTCTTACGTATTTGCTTTGATGCGATTAACGCACGCTCCTCCGCTTATATAAATCCGTGTAAATTACAGCTACATTTTGTATACGGAAATAGACTATAACACTTAAATGTACCACACACATTGCGCCATATCTATTTTACATTCTATGAATAAATTAGGTTCGATTCGTTCTGTTGTTTAACGTAAAAAAGCGTTCTGGCGGCCCTCTTTGGAGAGCCCCCAAGCCCAATTTTCAGAGCCCTACATGAAAACTACGGTATTAAAAAAAAAATAATAATATTCAAAATATATGTATAAGGTTAATGGTGCCTAGCTGGTAATGGTGATGATGACGATGCTCCTCTGCTGCCTCGATTACTATTATTATTATTATTATTATGTACAGGCGCCAGCTCAATAGTTTGATGTCGAACTAAAGGTGGCGCCCTGCTCTGTCAACTCATCCTGCCGTTGTGAATCCTGTGTTGTTGGCAACTGATAGTAATAGCCGGGATACGGATGAGTTGAAAATGAGCCTGTCCCCAAACCCGTGCCCATGCCCGTACCCGTGGCCGTTTGATAAGCGGACGCCGCTGCCGTAGTCGTTGCTGTGCTAGTCGTCTTGGCATTGGCATTGGTTGCTCTTATCTATAAGCCGCCGATGATCACCTCCTGTTGCGCATCGTCATCCATGTCGGGCAGCTCCTGCTTGTGCACGACCATGCCATCACCAGCCGGCTGCCTGGGCGCCGTTTGTCCATACTTCTGATGTATGCCCCGGTGGCGTTTCAACGCGAAACGATCGGCAAACGCTGCCGAGCATATTTCACACTTGTACGGCTTCTCGCCGGAGTGCACCTTGGCATGGTTCTTCAGGTGTGCTGCCTGCGAAAAGGCCGAGCCGCATATTTCACACTTGTACGGCTTCTCGCCGGTGTGTATGCGACGATGATTCCACAGCGTGGCATGACGCGCAAATCCCTTGTCGCACACCCCACACACATACGGACGTTCGCCGCTGTGCGTGCGCTCGTGATTCTTTAGATGCGGCGATTGCGAGAACTGCATTCCACAAGTTTGACATCTGCACACAAGTAAAACACACATAAATTAATAAGTAATGATAAACTTGAAATGTGTTTCGTTTTGGAAGTCGTCACCTACTTGTAGGGCTTTTCGCCAGTGTGTATGCGCGCATGGTTTTTAAGGTAGACGGCCTTGGCAAATGCCAGTCCGCAGATGGTGCACTTGTAGTTCTTCTCGCCGCTGTGCAGCTTCTTGTGTGACCACAGGCTGGAGTAGCGTGAGAAGAGGCCTCCGCATATGTTGCAGCTGAAGGGTTTACTGGGATTTCTGCAAGCAAAACAAATAAACATTAGCTTCTCACATGAAATAGTTTAAATGTTGAGGAAAAACCCACTCGGTCTTGACAGTGACAGAATTTTGTTTGACGGAGCCACTGGCACCGGTATGGGTGTGTGTGTGTTGCCCCATTAGAACGACGCCGGAGCCATTGCATTTTTGACATTTAGTCATCTGTTGGGAGTTCCGCTTCTTCACCGGATGGTGTCCGGATGAGCTCGGCTCTCGCTTGGGAGTTGTGCTACCAGTTTGCTGGGCAACAATCTGCTGAAGCTGAGCTTGCGCCTGTGGTGTGGTTGATATGATTTGTACAGGATGCGCCATTTGTCCTGTTTTCGTGGATGGAAAAAAATTAATTTGTAATAAAAAAGGATTTTAAGAAATTGTATTTACCATCGGGTGCCACAAATATTTGTTGCTGTTGCGCCGCCTGCTCCGCCTGCATGCATGACTCGCAGCGTACCTGCTTGGGACCCTTGCGCTTCGACTGATGCATCATGGCAGTGCCGCAATTAATGCACTTGCTCGACTTGGAATTGTCGTGCTGCTGTTGCTGTTGTGATGCCTGCTGTTGTTGCTGCTGCTGCTGCTGTTGCTGCTGCATGACGGACTGTTGCACTGGCTCAAGTGAATCGGAAGCAACGATTTGTATCTGACCCATCTGTCCGTTGCCGGTGATTATGTTTTGCGTCTGCACCAGACCCTGTGCATTGACCACCGTGATGGCATCATTCGATTGCTGTGAGTTATGCTGCTGCGGATCGGAGCCATCGGTGTGCATCCGCTTGTGAGCGTTGAGCAGTGCAAGATGCTGAAACATCTCCGAGCAGACATCACACTTGAAGCTGATGTTCGATATTGTGTTTTGCAGTGGTGAAATTGTCTGTGGAAAAAAATTTTGACGGTTTACTTATGTTTGCTCCCATGTTTAGCAACAGTCAACTACTACAGTTTATCTATAGTTTTGGCGACTTTTAACAAATGCCACTGACATATTTCTGACTTATTTAGGTAAGCCTTATATTCAGAGAGGTGGCAACTTACCGCTGCAATTGGCTTATTTTGATTGACAATCTGTATGCGTCCTTGTGCATCTACAGTGGCGATGCCCACAGTGCCCTGATTAAGGGGCATTCCGTTAACCAGAGCATAATTGTAACCACCCACTGGCTGTGTAATGTAGCAAGTCTTATTGTCGTCTGTGGTGGCCAACTGTGCCAGATTCACGGTGCCGCCATTGCCCTGCATATTGCGACAAAAACAAAACAGATACAATGAAAATATGCCAAAGCATATATCGCATTTACATTTCTACTTACATTTGTTGTGTAGTAAAAGGTGGGCTGTTGATCGGCCTTCTGGCCCTCGATTTTGGGCTGTTTGAGAATGGTGCCGTCTGCTGTTTGGTATTGAATCGTTGTCGGTTGGCCGTTGATGGCGTTTGTGAATATTATGTTCTTGGTGAGGTCTTCCATTATGCGCACAAATCACTAAATGGCAATGCAAATTACTTCAAATATTTATTGTTTTTATTTAAAGTAAAACAAAAATGTGCGAAATTTGTTTAAATAAAATGCACATTGAGTTGTGTTTCACAACACTGGCGACGCCACCAATACGGCGTGTGCGAGCGAGCCAACCATAGATCACACACGTCAGCGAAAAACGACTGATTAAAAATGGCGACGATGAGACAAAAAATATGTATGCGCTGCACACACTTCACAAACGAACACAAAATTGTAACTTCATTTCAAAATATGCCGCTGTCTGCTCTCGCCAATTGCACAATATGCATTTAAATTGTACAAATTTACGCATATTAGCAGGCAGTTGCACGATTACGCTTGATTTGGCAATTTACCTTTTACGCAACAAACCACAAAAAATAGTTTCTGCTGCGCCTTGCACGCCCAGCGCAGCACACACAGTGACTATATTAAATGATTTATGTTGGCACTGTTAATTGGAACGGCTAATGCACGGCCGGTTGTTAGTTTTTTTGTCCACTAAATTTTGTTTGGAATGAAAGCAAAACTTTATTATTGTTTTTTCTTCCTCTAACAAATTAAATTCCAGCACAAAAACCTTCTGCTCGTTTGTTCTTACGTACGTTCGAATGTGGACTGCTGAAGAGAGACGGAGAGTGAAGAAAACCATGGAGAGAGCAGTAGCACATTAACCACGCCACCGGGCTGCCAGACTGCGCGCTTTAACTACGAAGTGGCCACATCGTTGGTTGCCGCATTGAAATATTTGGGGATAAAAAATACCACACATTGCTGGTCGCCTTTTTTAAATATAAATGTTAAAAATTTGAAAATTAAGTTTAAATAGTTACATAAATATATGTAAGCGGCGCTTACGCATATACTGATTAATGTTAATTTATGTAATGATTTAATATGACATTTAATGTTTTAATGTTCTGTAGTTGCTGTATAAGAATTGTAAAACGTTGTCGAACTTCATATGAGGAAATTTGAAAAATAATTTCAATCACCGTTTTTAAGTGCCTAAATAATAGATCAAATCGTTAGATGTACTATTATAAGAGTGTGGCTCTTCTACTGTCGGCTTTTGTGCGTATAAGCCGAGTGTGGCCAGATCAGTAAAGTATGATGAACTATGCTGCCAGATAGTTGATAGCTGAACCGTTTTAAGTACAAGCGAAAGTCTCGCGCCAATTTACAAAGAAATTGGCTTGCGGCTCTAATAAAATAAAATATTAATTTTTATTGCAAAACTTTTGCAGTTTGAAGCACATTAGCCGGGTGTTCGAGCAAAAGACTGCCGGCATTATGCCAGCACTCGCCGTCGCCCACGCCAAGCGCTGCATTGAAAGTTTTAAACTGGCTGCCATCGTTGCCGTCTGGTCCAAGTCCAGGTCCCGGTCTACAAGTCCAGCGTCGTGTCGCAGTCATAAATTACACTTTCAAATTATTTGCAACACTGCATTTTGGAAAAGCTGATGGTGAATTTGGGTCAGCAGCAGTGGCAGACATGATGCTGGTTTCAGCATCGACGTCGGCGTCACCGTCGACCACTGCAGCCTTCAAATGAATACTCATTTCCATTATATTTTATTCATTTGCCTTAAATTAATTGCTTTGCTCAATGGCCGCTGAAGCTTTTTGGAGCGCAAAATAGTAGACAACGTTATTGTTGCGCTTGCACAACATTAAAAGAGAAGAAGAGCTAGAAGAAGAAGAGGATGCCTACCGCAAAATCAGCAGCAACAACAACAACAACAAAGGTAATTAAGTGCACAACCGAAACAACAACAACATGCACATTTTGATTGCATATTCATTTTTTTGGTTCAACGTTCTGCTTGCCCCAAAAAATGTTCATGCTGCACGCTTCGCTGCACATCATTGCATTAATTTGTACGTTCAAGATACATTTTTACACAAATATTTCAACATATTTTGTACGTTGCGGTACGCCATTTGTAAATGTATATTTATATATTTTTTTTTGTTGCTATTTTGGTACGTTTGCAAACACGAACTGCCGCCTTTTGTTGTTATTATAATTAAGTTCATGGCGTGCTGCCGTTTTATGTACGAATTGCAGTAGTTAAGCACTTTCAAAAAGCCCATAAAAATAGCAACGCAATTGTCTGTCTGACAGAACTAAATCAGCGCAAGTGCGTGGAGAAATTTTCACTTCACTTCGCATTTAACAGCGACTGCGACGCCAACGCCGCCGTCGCTGCGGGTTAGCTGTTGTAATAGACTTAAAAAAATAATAAAAATCAAAATAATCTTAACTTTGACTTAAAATGAGCGAATTTTTCTGTTTTAAGAATTGTAAAACCATAATCATCAGTAACCAGCCAGCTAGTGGCAGACAAGTTTTCACTTTTTTGTTTATTTTTTTCATGCAAAAGAGACTTTTTCGCTATCGCTTTTCATATTTTACAGTTTACAGTTAATTTATGCCGGCAACGAATTTTCACTCTCGCTATTTTTCCGCATTTTAGACTCTGTCTGGGAAAGTGGGCAAGCACACAACCAACAAATGATGGCACATCCGCCAAAAAATAAAAATAAAGACAGAAACGACACAGAAATGAAAAGTGCGCCGTTAAAAATAGTTGCAGCCAGTCAAGAGCCTCCCAAAGTCTGAGCCCAAAAATTGCGACGATGAATGCAGCCGAAGCAGCAGCAGCAGCCAAAGCAGCCGCTTGTGGGTTAGATTAGAAAGTGGTTGGCATCGCTTCATCGCACCAATGCTGCTCAAATCGACGACTGCAGATTCTTGATCGCGAAAAACTGTGCCGGCTGCAGTCGCAACACACACACAACGCACACACACATTTAAACACAACTAGAAAGAGTCCTTTAGTGCAGAAAGCACGACTATTCGATACCCTGTACCAATCACTGAGCATACAAAACATAGATGCGTAGAGCCGAATGCAACGCGTCGAACAATTTATCGGTATTGTTGATTTGATATCGGAAATATCATATCATACGAGGGTGGTTTGATGAGTACCTGACCTTGACGCCAGATGGTGCCACTATTGCAATATGACGTGACTATCGTATAGTACATAAACCTAAACAGCCACAGAGAAAATTTCAGTCAAATCGGACTACATGTCCTACATGAAATATTGGGTATGAGAAAGCTATCGGCGCGATGGGTGCTGCGTTTGCTCACACCAGACAATAAGCGCAACCGCGTGACCACTTCGGAGCATGGTTTGGCGCTGTTAAAGCGTAATCCGAAGGAATTTTTGCGTCGATTCGTGACTGTTAACGAAACATGGATTCACTGGTACACACCAGAGACCAAAGAACAGTCGAAACAGTGGACTTCACCTGGCCAGGTCAGGTACTCATCAAACCACCCTCGTAAATACTAAACTTGGCAGACTTTTGACATGTATTTGTTCGATTGTAAGTTTGTATATATTCCATTTGCTGGTAAAATGAATATATGAACATAGAAATTTCTTGAACACTTTTGTGTTTCTTAAAATATAGGTATTCTATTTTTATCTATATTAAAGACATAGGAAGATCTACTTGGCTGCTGATGTTCCCGTTTTCTCGTCTCGTTTTCAGCCAGTAAAGGGTATTGAAAAACACACACACACACACATGCAGACAACAGCCGCATTAATTGGCATTTTTGCATGCGTTGCGGAGCTGTTGGTGGCACAACCGGCTGCAGCTAGTGTTGGTGCTGGTGTTGCTGCTGCTGCTGCTGGTCACCGTTGGCCGTGGCCAATGAAAGAGAAAATTGGCCCCAAATCAAGTTCACAATCATTGGCCGACGGCAACGCAGCGCTTTTTGTTGCCAACTAATATTTTAAAATTGTTGATTATGATGACTTTTCATTTCGTTCGCCAAGATCTGGATTGCGCATCAGCATCTCGGTATCTTGGCATCAACATCTCGGCATCGGCATTAGCTTGTACATCAAATTTGCACTGGCCTCAGTCAAATTGCAGTGGCAAGTGTTGTTTTTATTATTATTTTTTTGCTTTGCTTTTAATTTGACGCTTGAATGCCGACGCCGACGCCGCTGGCCGAGATCATTAGCCATGGACGGACTGCAGTTGCTTGGACTGCACATGAAGCATACGCAGCATTGGTCAGTCCAGCAATCCCCAGCATAGACATTACTTAATGTCTCTCCCGCTCCACGTGCACATGGCCATTGAAATGGAAATGAGAATGTAAATGGCTAACAATATTTCACGGCACATTAAATTGCTGGTCAAGTTTTCGCAATGCGCGTGGAAAACTATCCATCATATTGCACATGCTCATGTCCGCCCATGTCAGAAAGCTCTCATCCAGGAAACAACTGGCTCTTGGCCACCACCTAACTCTTGTGACCCAAACGCTTCAATGTCAACAGACGTCGTTTGACTTTGGAATGCGCATGTGAAGTATTTCAATTTTCAGTGCAGTAAAGTTGAAGTTGAAGTTCTTCAATTTTATGTTTTAAGAGTAAAGTTACCCAAGCGTACGAGTTGCGCCGAGTACATTTGTATGCAGCTTAAGGTTAACTGATTATGTGCCCTAATTGCGCATTGAGGCAAACAAATTAAAAAAAAAAACCAGATAAGAATCCAAACCTAAGCCCGCAAAAATGTTACCTATCTTAATGGTGTATTTTGTAGTTCGCGTAGCTAACCAAGGCGGGCGTATCTAACACTACAGTGACTTCAATTTGTATACTTACACTTGTTTAAGCGTGTTGACACTTCATGTGGAACGGTGCAAATGTTTCTGTTCTGTTAAAGTCACTTTAGGTTATTTATGAAAAATTGTATCTCTGAATTATCTACAATAATGTTTATAAGATAAAACCGGGTACATATATTGTTAACCTTATTTTGATGTTTATTTACGCAATGCAATTACAATTCAAGATTTCTTAGTAATATTGAAATATTATTAACATTGAAGACTTCCGCATTTGCCATCCTCATAACAAATCAGCTTTAATTGCATATTTCATCAGTGGCAAAGAAATATTCGTTCTTCATATGCGTTTTCTGATTAAACCAATTGTGTTTAAATCTTTTCGAAACTATAACTTTGATCCGCCAACCTTCGGTCCCTTATTTTTGAGTCTAACCGCATATTATTATTATAAAATGGGCTTTTGAAGGTGTAAGGCTGGCAGGGGTATGGATTTCCGTTGGAAAGCAAAATAGAAACTATATAATTAGTAATGGCTCTAGGTACGGCCGAAGGCGTTACTTTTTCTGTGGCCATGGCAATGACGGCAACAAAAAGCTCTAAAGTTGGCCCAAACGAAACTGAAAACTCTCACACGCTCCGGCCTGAAGATGACAGATGACAATGATCTATGGGATTCTTGAAATTGAAACCGCTGTTCAGAAGAAATACAAGTACGGGTTCAAACAAGAGCCAACTGATAGCCGTAAAGCAAACATGCAATTGACTTTCGCGGCGTATGACACTTGAAGAGCGCATGGTAATGGAATGGCCCAAGGAACCGGGAACCAGCAAACCGATCGACGATGGAGCACAAACTGGCTAGAACCACTTTCTACAATGATCGCCGTCGTCAGCGATTCGTCTGTCGTGGGGCAAAGTAAAAGTCAATTTCTTCGCCCGCTGTCGCATTTTTTGTTTGTGCTGCGCCGCAACGCAGAAGACGACGTTTTAATTTGTTGCTTCTTTTTTATTTTGTTTTTTCGTCATTTTTTTTGGTTTGTTTTTTTTTTATATATATATATTTTGCTTAATTACGGCATGAAAATCGTAAACCGTTTTATGTTTTAAGGGCAACGGAACGAACATTTTGGTGCTTTCTGGCAGCCAGTGGGCAAATTCGTGTTGTGTTGCTTCTGTGTCCGTTTGCTTTGTTTTGTTTTCATTATGAAAAGGAAATGGGAAATTATTACGAAAATTGTGTTGCGCCGCTTGGGAAATTAGGCCACATTGAACGCAAAAAAAAAACAAAACTAAACAAAAGACTTAAGACACAAACTGAAAAAGATACATCAGCAAAAGGCGTCGGCAGCTGCGCCCGCATCCAATGCGAGCCACAGATTAATTATAACATGCAGCACCGCTTGTCTTCTGGCCAGGCGCATTAATTATGCCAAAGACAAAACAAAACCGAGCAGTCGTCGAGGAAGTGAGTTGGGCACAGTGGAACTGGGTTAGACTACTAAAACATAATATTACTGTCATTATTAGCCAGAAAAATCATCAATGAAATATGAGCTCATTCTACAGCGACCTATATAATATTAATATTAGCATAAGCTTTAAATATGTATGTATTATTATGTGTAATCATAAATATATACTCTAATATTTTATGTAGTCAAAAAATGGTAGTTGCTTTTTATAGATAATAGATTTAGTTAATATATATTAATATATATATTTGTTTGAATCGTTTTTTGTTCCATTGTTGATGTTAGCAAATAATTTAGTGGCTCCCAACAGCCGCATTGCTAATGATTTGCATACAAACTACGTTGCTATAAAGTAATCAGCCCCAATTCAGAGCAAAGATTCGCACGGTTAGGTGACGCAGCATCCGCTTAAAGCGTCGCCAGCGACGCAGCCAACGTTGGCGCAAGCGTCGCAGCGACTGCGCCAGATTCAGGCGTCGATAGAAGAGCTCCAGCAAGAGCATTAAAGCTAGAAGTGAGCGAGTTTCATAATAATTAATTAATTAATTATAATTTTTTGGGCAATGTTTGCTTGACCCACTGACCTGCCGTGAGCGAGCCCACGCCGAGGGCAATGAAGGCGCCCTGGAGCATTCGTAGATTGAGGGCGCTAATCATCTCATTGTCCTGTGTGTGCTGTGGCTGGTTCTTGGCCTCGTTGCTCTTGGTGTTGACATTGGATTGGGCATTCTCAACAGCAGCCAACTCCTTCGACTGCTGTGCATGCTCCTTGGTCATCATGCGAGATTGTGCCTCGTATTCGGCCGTTGTCATCTTATCCAGTATGCCGCCCTCAAACAAATGCATTAAGCTTAATTAAAAACGATATCTCAGTTAATTAATAAAGAAGTTAATCAGCATAGAAGAATATATTAACTTAATGCTTTGTAGACCTTTTACAATTATTATATAATAGTCTCATGTTAGTAAAATTTAAAATTCTGCCAATTGATCATGGTTGACTATAATAGACACATCTCCGATCGGAGAAGTCTGATTTAAAAACTTGAGCTGCACCTACACATCATTGAGACTGTCCAGGAAGGGGCAACCGATTTGCACGGCCACAGCGGAATAGCGAGTGTACAGCTTCTGACTGAGCTGAAAGTTCTTGGCGCCGTATTGCTGTATATTGAAGTAGAGGGTCTCACGTCCGCCCAGCACAGCCTTGTTTTCGCGTCCATCGGTGATCAGCTTGATGCCCGCCTCCACGGAGTCAATGAGAAAGGCGCGTGGATCATTCGGCTGCTGTTGTCGCATCAGGGCGTATAGTTGCCGAAACAGCTCTGTGCCATTCTCAAGCATTTCCAAGGAGCTGCTTTCTTTTTCCACATACAAACGATAGCCATCCCTCAACATGGCCGACTGCAGACGCTGCAAGGTGTTAATCGGTGCCTCATGTGCCGGCCGCGCAAACTGTGAGGTCAGCTGGGCGGAGTAGACATCGGCCAGCACGTAGGTGGCAGCTATCCAATACACAATGGTCAAAAACTTGGCACGATAGTCGTGGTACAGTTCATGGCAAGCTGTGGGGCAGATTCAAGATTAAGATTTGGAAATTTCATTTGAATATCCAATGGAGTTGGTTAAATATGCAATCTTTTTGCTTACTTACATTGCTTGAGGAACAGGCGCAGTGTAAACCAAATGCAACGTTGGAAAAGTTGTGGCGGCATCTGCGCCGATGGCTGGGGTCGCCTCAAACGCTTAAACTTGAGCACACAGGGCGTGATCTCTTTGATGTATGCCATGTAGATGCACAGATCGCCCATGTGCTCCACATCGAAGGCGATGCGACGCCTGCGCCACTTGTAGGGCATGGCAATGATGCCATAGAATATCGGACCCGAAAACACAATAGTCAGTATAAGATATGGCCATATGTCCAGCTTAAAAGGACGCATAATGGCCAGGGCCTCGTTGAGGCGTCTCGGCGCATGTGTTGCAAAGGCGCCAGAGTCGGCGAGCGTAAAGAAGGAAAATTCGATTGCCTTGCGCCGCTCCCAGCTGAGGCCAACGTCACCCAGAAAAAAGTCGGCCAACTATGAAGCACATGGAAAATGCAATTACTCATATACATCAGACCCGTTGGATACCTACACCACTCTGGAGCATTCCTATTCCACCGGTAAAGCTTTCATTGAGCTCGCCATTGTCAATCGTGGCATGCAGTGATCCTTGAGTTCTGCCCGGCGCTTCAATGTAGGCAAACTGAAAGTTCATGTGTTGTGCCAGGAGCATCAGCAATCGATGATCTCTTCCGCCGGTGACATTCACCTCATTGTACTCCATATTCTCGTACTCCTGCAACGGATCCTCACTGCTGTTGCTAATGTTGCTGTCGTTGTTGTAGCTAACCCAAAACCAGGGCGGTGACTGGGAGGGTTAACAGATTATACAGAAATAAATATGAATGATAATTGCTATAATAATTTCTAAAATAAACACAAAAAATACGTTGGCAAATTGAATATCCTCCAAACAAATTCCTTTGGTTGTTTATCCTCTTTCATCTAGATCAATTCTTTAATAATGATTGTTGGAGTCATTTACTAAATCTACACTTAGTCAAACTGTCTGTGAATGCTATTTTCAAATATAGCCAATCTAAGTAAAAGGAATAAAGATAAAGTCTAAAACAGACTGATTATGGAGTTCCCACTTCGAGTTAGTATCTATTCTAATATCTTATGCACCTAATGAGGTTCACAATTTTGTTAACTTAATTTCATTGGAATTATTCACTGCCGTTAACTACTTAAACTACTTACATGAAAAACAGGCACTCGAAAAACGCGACTTTCGAAATTCGCATAGACTGCTGCGGCGCTGGGCAGGAGTGGGGTCTTTTGCAGACCCAGATTGTCGCCATCGTACCAGTTGACCAAGCGGAGCTGGCTGGTGCCCGTGGGCACCGCCTGATTGTAATAGATGCGAAATGCCTTGCGACGCGGTCGTGTGATGACCACCGCTCGCATCGGCTCCTCGAAGCTGAGACGCGTCGCATTTGGCGGCTGCCTGGCGCCCCAATAGAAGATGAAGAGACTGAGCCGATGGGCCAGTCGGCGTTCCTGTATGCGTGCCGATAGCTCATCCGGTTCGTGGAATATTAAATTGACGCACTCGATGGCGCCCAACAGATTGGCAACAATGTAATCAAAGAACAGCTCCGTGTCGTAAAATATGACAGACTTGTAGTACAGCTCATGCAGTCTCTGTATAAAGTCATCCACTTGGATGGTGTCATCATTCTCGCAATCCCCACTAAGTAGCCGCGAGCTGCGCAATGCCAATATGGCTAATTGACGTGGCTGCAGCCCATTGATGATCTGCGAGAGCGCTGCATCGAATTGTATTGAATTGAATTGAATTGAATTAAATTGAATTAAATCGATCATTTTATTGGCCTACCTATCGCCACGTCGGATTCGTTGCACGGACTGTAGCTGAGCTTGGCCAGCAGCGCCAGGGATCCAGAGAGCAACAACAGCACAACCCAACTGCACTGCATATCGAGTCATGCAGCTTTGAGTCCTGCAACACGCCCTTTTATAGTGCACTTTATGATTGCTGGTTGATGCCCAATTAGCGCATCAGGGCTTAAATATCACATGTCATTTGGCTGCAGACAACCCAGACAGGCAGACAGACAGTTAAATCGATTGAAATTGCTAAAATCCTAAAACAAAATTCATACATTCCGAACGGCTTTGTCCTTTTTAAATTCTACGAACCAACTTATATTTTTGTATAAATTCAAATATCAATTATTTATTATAATTTCCAAATAATAATAATAAAAAATTATAAAAGTTTTTAATCTATTTTTCAGAAATATATATTATCTATAATGGAAAATATTTTGAAAAGTAAAAATGAAAACCTCAATATTTGGAAAAATTATTTCAGAAATTAAAGAAGTAGTAATAAAATATGTACTCTCAACTGTCTTTTTATAGGCCATATATTTTACAGGCAGCAACAAGCTGGAAGTTATACATATTTCTTACATTTTAGAAAAGTCTACCCTTGGAATTAGGAAATTAAAAAGGTTGCATTATTTAAATTATAGCTTCGGGCCTTAAATATCACATGTCAATGGGCGCGGACAGCGGACAGCAGACAGAAAGACAGCTGTTAAAATGGCGAAATGTGCCCATGCTGACTATCGATTTTCATAATCATAACTGGGGACTTAGCTGACTTAGCTGGGCAATCTGACGCACTCTCACGAAGGCCCACAGGCCAAGCGGAGCTGCCAAGTTATTTTTTTAATTGTCAGAAGTTTGTCATTGCCATTTTCGCAGACAACAATTTCTCCCCGTGATCGTCGCCCTGCCTCACTCTCTATTCGTGCCTGTTTATTGATAGATGGATCGATGGATCGATGGATCGCTCAATAGATGCATGATAGCAGTTGCCAGTTGCCAGTTGCCAGTTGCTGTTGTTGTCGTCAATCTTCTAATGTTGTTGACATTAATTCCGTGTTGTGCGCATTTTTCTTTTGCTGCCGTTGTTATTGTTGTTGTTGTTGCTGCTGTGGCTGCTGCTGCTGCTGCTGGTGATGCTGCTTCTGCCGCTTTCAACTCACATGTCAACGCTCTACTTTGGTGCGCCAGTCAATGATTTATCGCAATCAGAGACGCAGCAGCAGCAACAGAAGCAACAGTCAAGATTACAAGTGTGGATGGATACTTAACTAGTTTGTGGGTTGCAATTGACTGCATCATGATTCTATTACAAACGAAGGGCTCGACCGATATGTAGATATACTAAATATATATATACTAAAATATACACATATAAACACTGTACTTTCAATTTTATACAGTAAAAGTTAACTTTTAATATTTTAAATAATCTCTGCTTAAATTACTGACCGTTTCTTAAAATATCATAAGCAAAAGAAAATGCACATTCACGAGATGAATTTTCCCTTATTAATTATTTATTTCTACACTATTTTATTTTGCATAACAAAAAAACTTACAAAAAGCTGACGCATAATTTTAAAAATAATGGCAAATTTGTGGTGAGTTCGCTTAAAATAAATTTATATTTTAATTATTATTTAACTTATCTTTAGATGTGAATGCTTGCTTAAATTCACATCTTACAAGTTAAAAATATTACTTAATAATTACAGCCATTTGCGAAAAGTTTTTTCTTTAATTTATGTACAAAAGGGATTATTAAGAATGTGGGTACATTTTATAATCTTTTTTAAAGGTATTAATATACATACTCGTACATACGTACAAATGATCTTATCGCACTGTACTCTAATAATCAGCCCAACAATTTGACAAATGGTTTCACAAACGTAACAAAATATTTCTTGTATATTTTTCATATCTCACCCAAATGGCAATGAATGAAAGTCGCTTTTAGCCGTTTTGTTTGACCAAATGTGGGTTCTGACGCCGGTTTTGGCGATAAGCTCTAAGAAGCGAAAGAGAAAAGACCGAAAAAAAAATGAAAAAACTGATGACCCGATTATGATATGAGAGCATATATAATTGCCATAAATGTGTGTATATAGTGTGTGTTATTAATTATGCCCAAAGGGCAAGGCCAAAAGCAAAATAGAGTAGAATTAAAGACGAACGTGAAGAGGAAGAAATAAGCTGAAACGGAAACTAAGACTTTCAGTGACCTTTGATCAACACGTGTAGACACACACACACACATAAATATATGTATATATATGTATACAATGTATATGGAGAAGTGCAACGTTTAAGTTTGTGGCTATTTATAAAGCCGGCTAACACAAACAACAACAAAAAGAGGAGTTAAAACAAATAAACCCCGCGCTCTGCGTTCGACAACTTGTTAAACTTCAAACTGTCTGCAAACGCGACATTGTCTGATAAACGACAACAGCAGCAGCAGCAGCAGCAACAACAACAACAACAACAACAATAAACACAACAAGAAGAAGAGCAATGTCCATGCTGAGTGGGCAACTGTCTGGCGATTGCATCTGCTCTGAGTCGGACTCTGACTCTGACACTGACTCTGACTCTGAGTCGGACTCTGCCTCGGACTCTGCCTCGGACTCTGCGACTGTGACTGTGACTCTGGCCAAGAGCTGATCTGTGGCCAGGATGCAGCAGCACGCCAACACTTTTTGTTTCAACGCGCACGATAGTGAAATGTGGCCCGGTTTGGCCCTTCGATCGATGCCGTTGTTGCATGGGGCAGCGGCAGCAGACAGCCTAAGTGGATTGCTGCATGTTAAACACTCAGAAAAAAACTCCACCTGATTTTTAGAAATTCATCATTGTTTTGACACCAATGCTAACGCCCCCTATTATTTAGAAAGCATATTTCTAAAACGGTAGCTTGGGTCTTTTTCATTTATTAATTTTTTTTAGTTTAATTTTTATATGTGTACAAATAACCGTTCCATTACTTAAAAATGCATTTTATACTATTAAATATATTTCAAAAATATAGAAAAAAACCTGCATAATTTTTAGAAATTTGATTCCATTTGTTTAAAAGATCGATTAATAAGAAAAGTTTTCTACTTTTCATATCGATTTCTGTGCAATTATTTTTTCTGAGTGTATGTATGTACTAGGTTTGGTAGAAGGAGCCCGGCACGTTTAAATGCACTTTATTTGTTTTGCCAGCAAGCCGTCAGCCAAGAGCCATGAGCCAAGAGCCGAGAGCCAAGAGCCGCCCTCTCATCACCATAACGAGCTGTCAATTGCTAGAGCACGAATGTAAATCACTTACTAAAGATAGTACTAGCCACAGACACCCTACATATCACACGACGGACTAAGATTGACTTAACTTGAAAAAACAATCGAACCGTTAGAGGATCTTCGACACAAAAAAAGTCTGAAATGCCGAACAAATTAAGTGTTTTGGCTTGCAACTTTACCAAGTCTCCATGAAGAAAGTTCTCATAGACGAAAACTCAATAAACCTGTATTTGCCGATAAACATATTTAAATTTTAAATACAAGTTTAGATTAACTCTGAAATAAAAGTCACAAAATAAGATTAATTTTTCAAATTATAAATCCCAAGAAACGCAGTTTTACTTATTTTTAATGTGTTCTGTATTATTTTTGAATTATTTGGCAAACTCAATTCAGCAAACTAGCTTAGCAATTAGACAATGTTGCATACAAATTACATATTTTGGAGTCTCAGGATAATATGTAAAGATTATTTCAACCAAAATGAAAGAGGAATGCAATCTTTTACTCAGCAATCTGATCTGAGCAATTGATTATGTTCAATAATTAAAATATAGCTTAAGCAGTAGCAGCAAATTTGTTTGTGTGATAAATTTTAATAACAGTTTTCACAAATTATATGTAGTAATTAATATAAATAAAACACTTGGCCATCAATTTTAGAACAAATCGAATATGACATCCCACAAGTCACAGTCCTGGCTTTTATCCTCGTCATCGTCCAGTTCCTCGAGTTTCTTCTTTAACTTCCTCAGCTGCTGCTCGTTGCTGAAAATGGCTCTGAAGACGCGCTCCGTGAAACTATCATATACGCCGTATCTTTTCAACAGCTTGAGGACACGTTGCTCGAAGGCTGTGTAGGATTGGGGACCTATCCTATCCGCAGTGCTGCTGTTGCCAAATAAACTTGCGACATAATCCCTGAGTTCGTTTGGCTGAGGCTCCATGTCATGGGCCAGATATGCATTGTAAGCCCTAATCTTCTCATCCAGCTGATCTACAGGCAGAGCAGCTGCCATTGCCAGGCGTTTATATTGCTCCAGAGATTCTTTATTGTCTGATTGATTTCTCAAATCCTCAAATTGGCTCAGAACGCTATTGATCCTGTTTGTAAGTATTTCGTTTAGTCGCAGCAGTTGCTGCTCCACCACCACTTCGGGGCTCCCATGAATGCACTGCATCTGCAGCAGGAGCAGGAGCAGCAGGGGCGACACTTCTAGCGTTCTGATCAGAATTGACATGACTGCAAACTTCTATGGGTGACTGTTGCCAGCCTGTGTGCATCGAGTGCTTTTAAAGCGTTCAAATTATGCTGATAAGCTCAAGTTATTAGCCGACATTTAATGAGTTTTCAATGTTCCAAGGTTCCCGGTTTTGACTTGAAGCCCGCATAGTCAATTGAGAACAAGGAGGTCAACAATATTTTGCAATAAGTTTATTTTATGTTTACTCGTTCACCAAGCCAAGCAAATAGTGAACATAATTAATGTTGCATACAATTTTGTAGGTATTTTTAAGTTGTATTTCAATTGAAAACTGTTATAAGGAGTCTGTACTATATGTGGGAACAAACAGAAACTCCAGCAAAGGAAAACTCTAACTAATTATTGTATTTATTTGTTTTTCCCTTATTTTGTATGTTAAAGGAAATTATTACATGACCAAGTTGATTTGCAACCCAAAACGAAATATTCTAGTTTCTAAAATTAGTTATGTGGTTTCATGGAATTTGCTCAGACAACATTTTCAGATTCTTAATCATTACATTTATTTAAGATAATTCATAAATTAAAATTATATTATATATATATAGACATAGAAATCTTTAATTCGCATTTTTTTATAAGACCTTAATCGTTGTCTATGTGGATAAAATGGGAATTAAAATACATTTGGAACAGCTTTGTGCTTTAATTTGTCACCGAGCTGCTTCTTCTCCTATCACATCTATTCATGATTGAAAGTATCAGCCAATTATTTAAATTGTATATTCCACGATATCGGGTCAATCATTCCATGGATCTTCTCTCGAAACGCCTTAAACATAATTTGGTCATTGGGCTATTCAGTCAAGTTAAGGGAAAGTTTTCCCGTCACCTTGGCCTATTGATAATGTTTGATGATTTTGAATTTGCCTACAATTTAGAAAGCAAATGAAAATTATCAACCAAAATTGGTATTTTTGCGCACCTACCAAAGCCAACAATGACTATTAGGACTGTCGTCAAGATATTATTCGGAGAAATGCCAAAGTGCAATTACTGTTAATATCCATACATTTGAATTTATTTATTTATTTATTATTTGCTAATGCATAACCAACATTTATTAAAATAAAAAAGTGTGTTAAATTAAAAGCTAAATACAGTGGGCTGTAAATTTAAATTTAACATTGGGAACAGGACACAAATCCAGAACTAATTTGCCATTTATCTCTCATTACTAGTATAATTAATATAAACTTGGTTTTTCTTTGCCAAATGTGTTATTTTTTAAATGAAAACCAATTGGTACAAAATAAACAAAACTCTTCATCCTCCTCAGTTTCCCCGCTGCCTTCGGTCTGCTTGTGGGGGCAATTTTCGCTATTCAATCTCAATTTATGCGTTTTTAAGAAATTGGGTTCATTCAGAGCTCGTCTCAATTCCCTTTTCTGGTTCTGATAGAACTCTCTGCATTTTGCGCCAATTTTCCCAGTCTGCAAATAGCTTTCGATATCGGCGATTCGATTTAGTAAATCAGCCTCCAGTTTTAGTCGCAATGAATTGTAACTCAAAAACTTATAATAATCTTGTATTTTTACGTGCAGAAAATCCGAATCCAGACTAGCAGCTTGCCGCAGAATAGCTGTTTCATGATCAAATTCCGTATTGCCAATAATGTGACCTGTTCTGGATGTATATAAGATAAGCTCGATTTGCACATTTAACTTTTCGTTCTCAACAATATTCTGCAAAAATGAAACAATTAAATAACAAAAATTAGTTGATGTGCAATTTAAAACTTTACCTTATTTGGTGTCGATAGTGTTGGCGATGTTGTTATCGATGTTGTTGGCGACAATGTTGTCGATGTTGTTGATGACGATATTTCTGTCGTTGATTCTGTCGATGCCGATGTTGATGATATGATGTCGGACATCGCTTCTTTTCTTCCAATTGTCACTGTATCATACATAAAATGATTATTCCATGTTATTATAACACAAGCTTATTGAATTACCTTTAATGTTTAGACTGAAATAAAATGTAATAATACTTACAAACTGTGCTGAGCAACAGACACTCAGTTACAAAATGCAATCTCATATTGCTTTGTGAACTTTATTTTCTTTCAGTATTGAAACTGAGCTCTAAATCTGGTTCGGTTTCCGCTTTTATACACTACGCTTAAAGAGCTTAAGCAAGTGACTCTGAGCTCGATAATATCTAATTGAAAGTGTCAAAGCGTTCTGAAACATAAATTATGAGCTTCGCCATAAATTTCCATATCTAGTTTATGGCGTATTTCCCCGTTCTTGGTAACATCGCATTCAGCTTGGAAAATTTCATAGCGGAAAATGTGTTTTATTTTTTAATCTAAATTGGTTTGTAATGTATTATATACTTTTTTAAAAATAAATGTTAGTTCGTTTTGAGTTGCTTTCAAAAATGAATTAGTTTTCAACGATTTTACGAATGCCTTCCACAACGTGTGGAACGTAACAGACACAAAAACAGCTGCACTTAGTTGAGCACACGTGAGCACAGGTGAGAGATTAGAGAATAAAGAGTGTGTGAGAGAGAGAGAGAGAGAATGCGCTCGATCCACAACAATGACGATTACTATGACGAAGACGTCGTCAACGACGACGCTTACGACGCCGACGATGTTGTCGGGTCGTCTTGCTTGCTGTGTGTTAGCGTCCGGTCTCGGTTAGTCTTGCAGTTGGTTTTCCAAGTCGCCGAGGGTTAAGTTCAGTTCTTGAACGACTGCTGGCCGTGTTGGTAGCAAGACGCGGAACGCTGCTTAAAAGTCGTGAACGGAGTCGAAGTCGAAGTCGGAGGCGGCAGACGACGCGGTTGGCATTGGAAGACGTTACTTTGTTCGGTTTAAATGGACATTTGTGAAATGCTAAACAAAAACCGAATCGCAAAAGCAAATCACACAATAATAAGCATCAACAATAAAGTGAAATTTTTGAATACGATTTGAAAATTAATTGGAAAGAGGGCATACATAATACATAAATGATTGCAAATTAGTTTTGTAAAGAAATCGCTGACAAAAACAAGTTTAAGTTTAAAGGTGCAACAGTAACAGCAAATAAGCGACTACTAATAATGCAATTTAAATCAATACAAAGTGCCAACTAATTTCTGTGCAAATAAATAAAAGCAATAATTATACAAAAATATATACCAAACAAGGTGTTTAACAAGGCGTAGAATCTTTGAAAGGTGCGTAAATAACAAATAAGACAATTATTTAATATAAGTGAAAAAAACAAAACAAAACAAAACTGAACAGCTGAGAAAGTAGCAATAAATTGCAAATAAGAAAATAAACCTTATCAGCTGCCAAAACAAAAACATAAAAATTGTTAAATATTGAAATAGTTAAAAGCAGTGCTTGTTGTTGATGTTGGTGTTGTTATTGTTGTTGTTGTGGTGCAACGAAAAGTTTGGTGCAAAAAATAAATACGACAATAACTCCTCTATATGCCTATATACAGCAACATCAACATCAACAACAACAACAACAACAGCACCGAGAAAACTGTTAAAACCAGTTTACAGCGAGCGGCGCATGCGCCAACGCAGAACTCGGGAGAACTGGCAAAGGCAAGAGTAGAAAAGTTGGTAGGGCTGCCGAAGCGAATCTTTGAGCAAACTGTGAAGAAGCCGGCCCAACAGAGAGAGCGAGAGGTATAAACAAAGTGAGGGAGACACACAACATCCGAAAAGGAGGCGCAACAGAAGCTGCTCGCTCGGACTCGCAGCTGAAGAGAGTGAGAGAGTCCATAAAGCAGATCTCGAAAAAAATAAGCGCAAAAGAACCAAAATTAACCAAAAAAAAACGAAAAAAGAACCCAACACAAAATCAAGCAGCAAACGAAGATTTTCGTTAAGACTAGGAAACTGAAACTGAAGGGTAAAGAACAAACCAGCAATGGAAACTGCATCGCACTTGTGCAAACAGACGCATCAGTCAAAAAATATAAAAAAAAAAACACAAAAAATATGTATTTCAAGGCGAACACCTTCAGAACCAACCCCACCCCCACACCCCGTGTCTGTATCTATTTGCACAGCAGTCACTTCAATTTCACAAATCATATTATTGTTATTGTTATTGTTGTTGATGTTATCTGAGCTGGCACAGCTTTAGATACGAGCGTGCGAGCAGCAGCGCCAGATAAGCGAGATAAGCTCAAAGAAAGGCCCAAAAAAAGAGATGAAATACAAAAACACGACTGAAAGCCGAACGACGAACACCTGCCGCATGCAGCCAAAAAGCCGAACCCCAAGGGAACGACGAATCGAAGATTCACATATATCCATATGTGTGTGTGTGTGTGTGTGTGTGTGTGTGTGTGTGTGTGTGTATAGGTGAATCCCTGGCGAGTTCTTGGCTCTGCTGGACCTTTTTCCTTGTGCGGCCTCTTTTGGGATTTGTTCATTCATGCATTTCGTGTACGTTTCATTTGTGGTGCTCTTCTTTGTCTCGCATGCAAATTTTTTGCGTTTCATTTTCTTTTGGACGAGACCGTACATAACTACATACATATGTACATACATAAATACACATGTTGTAAGCACATACATGCATATAAATAAGTGTAGGTAGAATTACGTTGAGTGTGCATGAGAGACATACACAAACCAAAAACCAAAAAAAAAAAAAAAACGAAAAAAATCAGACATACAAATAAAACACAAACCGCACAAAGCTCTTCGAACAATTCCTGAAAATGTCTGCCGTGTTGCCGTGTTGCCCAGGGTCAGGCCAAGTCACAAGCCAATCGAGCAACTTTCATTAAAGCCAAACCCACAAAAGCATACCGAACCATTATTATATGTATGCCTATGCACTTACCAGTTTGTATATATATATTTATATATATATATATATATATATATACATATATATGATACTTTGTCCGATCTATGGCTCAGCGTTCAATCAAAGCCAATGCGAGCGAGCGAGCGTGTCAAAGATCAGAGTGGCAACAAACAATTTATGATTATAATGAAACCCATATCCCCAGCCACAACTTGGCCATTATGCAATTCAAAAAGTTTGCTATGCTCTGAAACGATTAACAGTTTGTTCTAACTTAGCCGCTCCCTAACAAACAATTCGAGTTGGGTAAATTAATGTCATTCATTTAGAACATTGTCTAAAGTTTAACTTTTCAATTCTAAAATCGTTTGGGGCAGAATTCTAGTGTAAACGGATTCAGTAAATTTCAATTCAATTCAGTGTAGAACCAAAATACAAATTATTAAAATTTAAAGTTCAAAAAACTAGTTGTTGAGATAATAGATTTTTTTGGTTAACATTTTCATTGTTTTTCTTGACAAAAGCAACACATTTCTCTTGCCTTACATTTAGTTTTTATATAAGTTTTCACGGATTCAGTAAATTTCATCGCACAAAGTTCTGAAATTTTAAATTGAGAATACATAAAGCGAAATTTCATTTCATTTACTTTTTAAGAACATTGTGACTGTAGTTAATGTTACTGTTGTATTTGTTTATTTAACTTTTGTAGATTTTACTTTTTGTCTATTGTTTTTTATTTTGTTGGCCTTGACTGCGCCCGCATAAGCGTTAACTCGTAATTAACTGTCATTGGGTTGCAGTTTGTTTCTTGACTTTTGGCTCATCGCCTAATTAATCATTTGTTCAAAATGCCAATCTGTTTTTTAGTCAATTTTTTGTTTGTTTTTTTTTACAAATAAGCAACTTTTGTGCAATTGTATAATATAAATTGTGGTCGTGTGTCTTTTGATACTCCTATCACAAAATTGCTGGCGCTTTGTGTTTTATGGCTTATCCACGGCGAGGTTAAACTTTGACCTAGTTATTCAATTTGAATTGTTGCGTCGCCGTGTGCCGCCAATTCATCATGTTGCAAAAGCTATTCAAGATTATGCAAACATTTGCATAGCATGTCAAATTGGCAACACCAGCAATTAAATTGAGTTAACATATCGGAGTCGCCTCCCATCTGTGCGAAACCTATAAGTTGGGAAGAACTTGACCAGGTAAGAACTTGGCTATAAATAACCAAGTTGAGTTTACACTCGGCATACAACAACAACAACACATCGAAAATAAAGTTATTAATATATTAGTTATTTCAACAATGTGCAGAGCACAAAAGCCAAATCGAAATTAATAATAGCTATGAAGAGTTCTCAAGAGACACTCAAAGCTGTCAACGATCAGATTGTGTGTGGTGTGTGTGATGTGTGGTGTGTGATGTGGGTGTGTGTGAAACTAGGTATGGCAACCGACATAGCGAAAACTATCGCATTGTAATTGATTAGATAACTTTATTCTTTATTTATTAATTTTTTATATTTTTAATTTGTATTGAATTATTATCTTTTCATTGTAATTGTATGTTTATTTTAAAATGTGTATTTTGTAAAACATTTTTAAAAATTCTGCTGTTTTCACTTCACTTTAAGAAAATAACCAACTTTTCAGTTAATCTATACAAAAATTTTTTTTTCTTAGCGAATTTATTTTTCCATAGTAAATAACATTCTAGTAATTTATTTGACTTTCTAAATGCCTTTTATAATGACCAAACAATAGCTGATGTTGGATAAAATGGATATGAATAGAATCGGAGTTAATTCGATGTAGCAAACTTTAAAATTCGATTTATTACAATTTGGTCTTTAATTTATATGCACATTCGACACATGTCTAAACAGAAATAGTTATTGTGCTTTTTATGCTCAAATTCAACCCAGTTGGTGGTGTCCAAGTTCTCTATTCATTCATAAGTCTAGCTCTACTTTAGACGTACGATATCATTAATCATTTGTTGGGTTTCACACACTATTTAGATCATCGCTGTGGTGCCCCAAAATCCGTGGCTCGAATCGAATGGCACTTGTCAGGCAGTTTTCTTGGGGGCGTCGTTGGTTCATTATGCCAAATTGGGCTAACCTCATATGGATGTTATTATACTTTATGTATGCACTCGAATTTCGGAGCACGTATTATTGTCGACCATTTGCGGAAGCAGCAATCAACAATATATAATAGTATATAACGTAATACAATTTCACGCTGGAGACCAGGGCCAAGTGTTGTGTTGGCTACTGGTTATAGACCGGACAATTAGCCACCAAAACAAAATGTTTTGATTTGTTTTGTTTGCAACGGCACTTAATAGATCAAAATGGAAATAGTTGTTGTGGACATAGATGTTGATCATGTGAGAGTGAGACATGTTAGAGGTTAACTTGGCTAAGAATACAAAAGCCAAAGTCAAGGCAAGAAACTGTAACAACTTCTGAGAAATGAAATGAAGTGTATCTAATTGGATTTACCAGCTAACTGATCATAGTCGCCACACTTGGCTTAAACTGAGTTACGGCCGGACTGCAATTGGGTCAGTTTAGCTGGGCAGCTGTTCAGTTATGACAATGTGAATGTCATTTGGAAATTATGTCACAAAAAAAACAACAATTTTGACAACTTGAGGAAATGGTGCTCCAATACAAATACAAAAAAAAAAAAACAAAAAAAACGCAACAAGTTTCAACTCTTCAATTCGTTTGGGGTCATGTTGCAAACGGAAAACGTCGCTCTGTTATAATCACAAAATAATAACCACAAACTCGGCAATCCAACAGAGTTACATAGACACCGCCCCCTTTCCCCTTATCCCATCCTCGAAAATTGGGCACCAGCTGCGGAAATAGCGGCCAATAGTGGGATTTGGGGCTTTTGGGCTTTTGGGTTTCCAGACTGTGAGATATACGTACCTAAAGTGCCATCATAAACGCCTTTTAATTGTACGAGTAGCAGCCAAAGCCAAGGGAATGTTGTCAGCGATAAGCCAAGAGACGTTGGACAATTGCCTGACCTGGTTTCCATTCGTCTGTTTGTTGTTGTTGAGGAGGAGTTGGAGATCGCGCTGGAGGTGGGGCGAGGAGTAGGGGGCGGTGGCAGAGTTAGGGTTATGTAAATTACTGCATTCGTGAGTGCACTTACCAAAATTAGTTCACAACTTTGAGCTTTGGTTTCAATTTGGCTTCAATTTACACTTACCTTAAGGGCATACACACTTTCCAAGATCACAGGCACAAGAAAGCGAAAAACTGGTACGGATGCAAGGACATATATAGGGTTGAGAATGTTGGGGGCAAGTGCACCCCCACATTTCAGCTTTGCATAGATACAAAGTGGCTTAAACTCAAATTTGTAAGAAAAATATGATTCTATAAAATTTGATAATGTATGATAAATTAAAATATATATTTAAGTCTAAAAATCGTTATAAATTATGTCCTAGAAATGACTCAAGGCAAAGAAAATTGGTTTCTTTTTATTCCCGCTTCGATTTAAAGAGCATTTGAAATTTGTTATGTTTGCCGAAGTTTGGTGTCTGTAAAACGATTTATTTTTGTTGATGTTTAAATTGTTTGTTGTTATTGCTATTGTTTTTATTCAAAAAGTTTGACTGTTTTACATGCGACACACACACATTGCCTGAGCTCCAAATGGGTCAGCTTGGCACGATTTTTGATGTAGTTCTTAAACGCAATGTCGTGCTATGAAATGCAAACACATAAAACATATAAAAAGCGATTTAAAATCGTGCTGCAATGCTACAAATATTTGGTAAATAAACCAAAGCGACTCAATGCCAAAGCGGAACCTGCTCAAAGATCCAAATGAGTCAAGAGACAGACAGAGAGAGAGGGAGATAGAGATAGAGATGAATGTTGAACGTTGAACGTTGAACAGCCTCAACCTGTGCCACTTCCCAGAGTCGCGTTACTAATCAAACAGATGGCCGACAAAAGACAATGCGCCAATGATGACGACAATGAGAAGCAGGCAATAAAATACAAATTGACAGCCAAGAATGAAAGTGGTGAAATTTATTTATTTCTTTGCTTCTTTCTTCTGTTTGGCCACGGTTCGGTCCGATCGCTGTCTCCGTCTCCGTCTCCGGCTGAAAGTGAGCGACAAATGACAAGCCATGGTGAACAGATAGCAGACCAGACCAGACCAGACCAGTCCAGATCCGATACGATTCGAGGCGACCAGTCCAGACCAATTCAAAAGCCATAATTCTTACAAAAAGCAAAACCGAAACCGAAACGTGAGAGAGTCGCTACAGCGACTTTCGTTGAGCGCGTTTTCAGACGCGCACAAAACGCACGCGGATCGCAACAGCTGCAGAAAGCGCGTCTAATTATGACAACACCCGACAACCCGGCTCTGACTTCAACCCGGCAACCCGGCAACCGGCACGCGGCACTTTTTCTAATGAGCTTTGCTCCAAACCGAATTCTAAACGGCAGTTGACAGGAGCAAATTTGGGCCAAATAGCTGACCAACCGCATGGTTCACACTACCGTTGCCCCCGTTACCAGCCCGCCTCGTCGCACTGGCGACGTCACAAGGCGCACTTTGTCCAAAGCTGTAATTAAATATTTTGTGACTCGTCATAAGCATATTTGTCACAGTTACAGTGTGGTAAGCTGACACTTGCTTCAGATTGGAGGGGGTTAGAGGTTGTTTTAGTAGTGATTTGGCCAAAGCTTATTTACAGCTATAATTCAGCTTACATCGCCTTAAAGCAGTTTAATTTTAAGTCTGAGAAAAAGTGCAAACAGTTTAAATGTCGTATGGCAAATCTTTGAAAATATAAATATAATTCAAGAATCTTATGGTTTTTTTTTATTTTATTAAGATAATAGTTTTATTTTCTTAATTCAAAATATATTATATTTTGTCTATTATTACATATGAAAAACAATATTTTTAAATCTATAATTAACTGAGTTAATTGCGCGAATTATAAATATTTGTAAGTTACCCATTTTTAACAGTTGCAAAATAATTATATAAAATACTTAATGAATCTTTAAATAACTGAATTTATTGCATTAACAAAAGTTAATCTAAAAAATGTTATTCAAACATTATATATATTATTTACCTATAGTATTCTAACTAATTAAACTTAACTAAGTTATTATAATTTTTACCTATGTTTGACTACGCCACTGAGTACAAAAACCGTTGTATTATATTATTTTTATTTTTATTTTCTCAGTTTTACTTACTCAGACATTTTCGTGCCGCTAATTAGCAGCTAAGTTGTTTGGCCAGCCTTTATTTAATGGCTTTCCCGTGCTTGCCAAACTTGAGCGGAATGGCCCAGAACATGGGCCAAGAGCTGGCAGTGAGTGCGACAATAACTATGCTAAGTTATGCAGAAACGTGCAGTTTTTATTTGGTTATTTTATTTACTTGTTTTTTTTTTTGGTCATAAACCTTTTCACGAGCATAGCCATGCAAAAGCTGGCTGCCACATAGCGGTGAACAGTGGATGGGGCAACATTGTTTTTTCGCCGTTGTTTTTTGTTGATTTTTTTCTTACAACTGCCGGTTGTGTTTTTGTTTTGCTTTTGTTGCTGTTGCTGTTGCTGCTGTTGTTGTTGTTGTTGTCGTTGCAGTGGTTGTTGTGTATTTCAATTGTTTCCCTTTTTTATTCGTGCCGTGGCGACTTTAATGGCTTCTGTGCGACGACGTCGTCGAAGAATTGGTAGTCGGCTTGGAAAGCGTGGGTAATTTTCATTTCGCCTGACAATAAAAATATAATTATGACTGCGTTGTTTATGTTGCACAAACTTGTACTTCACAACCTATCTCGCATATGCAAATAAGAGTACATATATTGTATATATCTACATGTATATGTTTAAAATGCTGTTTGGCAATTCGCAAGTTTTGTGAGAATGATGTCGAGTCACAGCACGTTGTGACAGGGAAGTTGTGCAATTTATTTGGCCATTACACTAAGCCACTAAGCCATATATATATAAATATATATATATATATTTCCTTGCCAAGAAAACATCTACGCATGACTGGCGAATAACTCCAATGTGAACAAAAGACTTTTAGTTTCCAATTGCTTTTGTTCCACATTTCTTTCCTTTCAATATGGTTATATATAGACTTTTTTGTTATTGCATCCTGTTGCTTCCTTTCTTTTGGATTTGGGGGTTTTGCTTTTTTTTTTTGTGTGTCTGGTTCCTCCTTCACTTTGTATTTGTGGGCTCACAAAACTCGTTTAATGTCAGGCAGTCTCGTTGCTAATTAGGTGATTTTTATTTTTTATACCCTTGCCAAGGGTATTCTTATTTTGTTGTGAAGTTTGTAATGCAGTGAGGCAGTTGTAACCGTCGACAAAAGGTTTTTATAAAAACAGTGCACAGTTTTAAAATGATATTCTAAATAAGAATTTAAAATTAAAATGAAGAAATTAGATTAAAAATTGTAAATGAAAGAAAAAATATTATAAAATAAACAAAATCTATATTTCAAAGATTGGGCAATCCCAAAATCAATCCAGTCAGACCTAAAATTGTTAAGCGATAGCAGCATCAGAAAAGAGATCGATGGTGATAAAGTATTAATAACTTGTGTCTGCCTATCCCTAAAAAAACACTTTCTTCTTGTTTTGAGTTCTTAATATCCATCTACATTTTCTAGGAACTATCAGTCTTTTTTTGCTTTTCCACAATATCTTTGCCAGATACGTTTTCATTGTTTTCCTTCATTCAATTAATATTACACTTAAGATGCTAGATGCTGGACTTTTGAAAGAGTATTTAGTTTTCGGCTTGCCTTAGCTGGCTGTTCTTTCTTGTTTTTCTCCTCTTGCCACAATTTGAGCAAGTTCGAGCAAGACTTATTTATTATGATTTTTATACGTATGTGGTACTTTAGTTCGGGTGGGCGCTCACTTCTCGTCGTCGTCGTCTCGAAGCAATTACAATAAAATCAGCTTCAGTTCGTGCTCTTGCATTTTCAGTTTCCTGTTACCAAAAATAAAATAAATTGCGACGACTGATGTAGCACTTAATGAATTGCGCCAGCACCACGTCGAAACTCTTTAAACCAACGGCACGTCTTGGGCTCTTTACTGATTAATTGTGATAAAAACACACACACTCAGTCAAAGCAAGCGAGAGAGACAGAGAGAGAGAGATAGAGTGTGTGAGGGAGAGAGAGATAGTCAGAGGTACTTTGGTGATGTTATAAATATTATATTACAGCTGGCTGCTAAATGAAGTTGCCTTCCTTGTAAGGCACTAAATGCCTATGTCCAAAACGAGACTACAGCTCACCAGTTCCGAGGATCGGGAATCGATGTGCTTTTGAGCGCCTTTCGAAAATGTCAAAATGCTCATTGGGCAATGAAAATCGTTGAATTTAATGGATGTTTGTTGCACCATCATATAATCATCCAAATTATCTGCCAAAAATACAATTATAGTAGCTACAAAATCCAAGATCCAAATGATTTTTTACTTATATCATTCCAAACCTGCACAATCGATTGTATTCAAAATAATTTCCAACCTACACAAGACTACATAATATTTATCTATCTGCTTAAAAGTGGAATCCTTTGATAACTTCTTCACGAAAAAGCTTTACATAAATTTATATATAACTTAAATTTCAAAATATTATTTTTTTTTTTTTTTTTTTTTATGTGGCAATTTATTTAAACATTAATCAACCTAAAAAATATTATTAAGTCGAAGGACACATTTAGTACTTCTAGCGAAGTCATAATTTTGTAAATAAAATAAATAACTAAAATAAAACTTAAATCAAAAATCTGCCTGTTCTGGAAATCTGAAAAGAATGTGTTTAAAAATGCATTCATATTTTTTTTATTATTATCTTATCATTAAGTTTAATTTGTTAATTCTGACAATTTTAAGCACACCTGCAGGACAAATTGGAATTGTTTTCCAGTCCATTCAATAAATGATGCTTAGCCAACTGCAATTCACTAACTGGTTAAGTTGGCTACAAGCTGATTTGTAGCCTAACATAAACAAAGCAAAAGTATTTCCGCCCAAAGCTATTCTACGGCCAACTGCCTACAGCAGTGGAAAGAAGAAGCTACACAGATCGTTGGCAAACCGTAAAATCTTCAGTTGACGACAATCATTAGCTGGTTGTGGTATTTACTCCGCCCATTTGAGACATATGCTTGTCTGACTATTTGTTTGCCCTAAAGAAAGCCAGTTAACTTAACTCCCCATTTGTAAACCTTTTTCCGGTTCTAATGACACGACTTGAGGCCAAGCCCAAAAAGCTGCTCAGCACAAAGTGTGTGTATGTGTGTGTGTGTGTGTGTGTGTGTTTGCGTGTGTATTTAGTGTGTACTCACATTACGCTGCACAAACTCCATTAATTTCTGAATGCTATAGACAACTTTCAGCCATATATGGCTGGTAAGAACAACAAAAGGCACCAAGAACCAAGCACAAATAATTCTTATTGCTGTTTGTCTTGGCTGCGCTTTTAAGGAGAGTGGGGGAGTGGGGGAAGGGGTGGGGCAAGTAAGCCCGGCTTGGCCACCCCAGTCTCGAGTCGCGTTGAGTCGCGTCTGAGTTGAGCCGCAATTGTGACTCATATGCACTTTGGTATTGTTCAATGAGGCACACAAAGCGGCACTAGCTTCATAAGTGGGCCGACAGAGACACGTGTGTGCTGTGTGTGCCCCACTCTCCACTCCCCTCCCTTCTCTCTCTGCCTGGCTGCACAGCAGCCCACATTGGTCTTGTGAGTTTTAGAAGGCAGTCGCATTCAAAATAGACTTGCAGTTCATTAATTTTCATTGTCAGCCATTTTCGGGGCGGCTATGCAAATGTCAAAAACTTTTAACGCTCAAGAAAAATGTCACAAGCCGATGACTCAGAGACCAGATGCGATACCCGGACTAGCCACAAAACAGCTCGCCGTCTCTCTCTCTCTCTCTCTCTCTCTTTGTCTCTTTCTCAGTCTCTGTCTCTGTCAGAGTGAACTGCATTTTTTTGTACAAGTTTTTATGGGTCGATTACATAAGTCGCTCAAGTTTCAGGCCTCTGTCTCTGCAGTCTCTGATCTGGGCATAAGTTTTAAATAAATTATGTAAATGTCGTTTAGCCTGCTTTTTGTGTGGTTGTGCCACATGCGGTATAGTTCTAAGTCAGCACAGTGTTGCCTCTTCAATGTGTATCTACCACTGATATTTGATATTGTTCCCCCTGTTTTCAAAGTTTTCGGTTTTTTTGGTTTTTGTGTATCCCGCTGAGTTTTTCACTTAAATTGTTTGCTTTTGCTTGTCTTCGTGTGCTTGCTCAATGAAAAATTCCTTAGGTTTTTTTCTGTTTTTTTCTTTTTTTGGTTGTCGTTTCTTAATTAGAGAGGTTCACAAAATATAACCATCAAACACGACGGGCTGTCAGCGCAGTTCTTCCAGACACTTTCTAAGCAAACTTTTCTCCCAGATAACAAGTCAATTTGGTCTGGACACGATTCGAGCATTATGTGTTAAACTGAGCATATGATAATCATAATAGTGTTGTCATCATATTCGTGTTTGTGTAGATAATGTTTATTAGCATAGCTGAAATGTTGTTCGTATTTGTTTAGCGCATTTAGAATAACAAAATATTTGGTATCAACAAATAATTCACACTATTTATGGCCTACAGCTTTTCAAATGGTAACACGCATAACTGAAAGTTAGTTTTTAGTTGGTAAAACTGACTCAAAAGTCTCTTATGATTATTATTTCGATTAATTTATCTTCAAAGTAAGTCTCTTTCGATTATGGTTTCGAAGATATATTGGAATTGAAGAAGATTTTCGAGTTATCTTTGAGGTCAATTGTAAAACGATTTTTTATAGCATTACTCAAACATTTTTTTTTTTTTCTTATCCAGCTTTCTAACAACTCTTTGGCCCTTTCAACAAAATGTATCCATATTCTCGCTGCGCAGCTCATCCGAAACTCAATTAGCTGCAAACATGCGGCGGGGGCAGAAATGTTTAGTGAAAAATTGCTTTAAATTAAGGCACAAACATACAACAAAAAAACGCACACAGAAAATGTTTTCAAAAACGCACCGAAACAAAAGTGAAAACTTTCACTTTTGATATCTGTGTAGAGCGCAACATTTATGTTTAGTCAGTTATTGTTGTTGTTGTTGTTGTTTTGTATATACTCTCGTAGCACACGATTTAAAATCTGACTGGGCTGTGACTGTTATTTCTTTGATATTACCATAAATTTGAATATCGTTTACATCATCAACGAGTCGAGCGACGAGGCTATGTCGACCTCTCTAAAGAATAGTCGATGCGAGTGCGGGGAATGCGGACCGATGTTTTGTAGTAGGGGGGAACTGAGGCAGGGCCTTTCTTTAGGCCAGGCCAGGCCAGGCCACGCCATAACACTAACACACACACACACACATACTGGCACAACAAGACGACACGTCGGGCATTGTGTGCGTTTTAATGCGATAATTTAAAACTTTTTCGCTTTCGTTTCGTTTAAGCTTTGGCTATTAATCAGTTATGAGTCGACTCTTCCACTCTTCCAGTCTCGATGCAACCAGGCAATCTTTTTCCGAAAGCCGCCAACGCCTGAAGAATCTCCCCCCAACAAATGATACAAATGATTGCGCAAGTAAAAAAAAACCTTGCGTCGTCGGGGAGGAGGGAGGGAGAAGGGAGTGGGACCTCACAGCAGGCCCCATTTATCATAGAGTTTTTCAATTAAACTTTGCTTATTTGAAATGCTTCGTTCGTTACATGTTTGTTTCTCTCTGCATAGATAACATTTTAATATTTGCGCCCTGTCCGGGCTAACATGCATGCCAAATTGTTCAGATAAAAAGCACATTAAGTTGAAAACTATTTTGCGGAAATACAACTGCAAAAAATGCGGGCCTTGGGCTCCACATGAACACGTCGACAAAGAACAAAGGAATATGTACAACAAAATTCTCTAGAAATCAACACTAACATCTTTAATGGAGTAGCAGACGAATGTTCAGTGCCATGAAGCAGATGTATCAAAGGAAATTGCTTTATTTTAATGCTTAACAAGGCTTATAAGAAAGGCAGCTTTTCTAGAGTTTTTAATTTTTTTGTGTAAGAAAAAATATAATTTAACATAAGTCACTGATGATCGAATCGAATCCCTATACAATATAGTTGCTATCGAAGAGTAGTTTTAAGTGATCAATCAAGAAGGAACGTTTATCTGGATATGACCAAGATTATTTTCCCTTATAGACCGGAGTTAAGCGGCTGACATTTAAATTTTGCCTTGAAGTTAAAATTACTATGTTTTTGTATGTCGTATCAGAACTTCTCCTTCTTTTATTATGGAGAAAACTCACCTTTTTCTACTTTTCAATGAAATTGAAAGAAACTCAAAATTAATGCTACTATCTTTCAGAAAATTCTATATCCTTGAATAATAATTTATACAATTTATCAAGAAATTGTATAGCAATTTTGTTAATTATTTAATTTAATTTAATTGTTGTAAAAATTACTAAAATATTTAGTATATCTGCGTAACACAACCGTTGTTTTTTCCTATATGTACTTTTATTTAATAAGTCAGAAAGTATTTAAGGCTCGTAACTCTTGTTTCTTGACTTGTCAGTTATCTATAGACCGCAGCTGGTATTCTTTGGCGAATGTGAACGAACTCTGGGCAGATCCACCAGCAAATACCCTTTTAACCCAGTTACAACAAAAGGCGACCACCAATGAGACGCTACATACAAAGGCTATTTTTATAGCTTGGCCAACAGACAGACAGACAGTTGGCAATTTTTTCCAACCACTTTGAACGTATTTCAATGGAATTTCTTTCGGAACGACACCTTCACGGAGCTAAACTCAGCCCAGCTCAGCTCAGCTCAGCTCGGCAGCCAGTCAACAATAATAGCCCTGAACTTTCGTTGAGTTGTTAATTTGCTGTTGTTGTTGTTGTTGTTGCTGTTGCTGTTGTTGTTGCTGTTGCTGTTGCTTTTGTGTTTCTTGTTGCATTCGCTCCACATGTGTACAGCTGTTTTTAATTTAAAACTTTACTGAACTGAAACTTGTTTTCCAGCATTTTGTTGTATCTTTTTGCAGTGGGTGCAGTTGTCACTTCGAATGCTACCAATATATGTATATACATATATATATATGTATGTATCACCGTCTTACACTTTACGTATAAAATGTAAGAAATCAAAATATATTAAGTGAAATACATATATAAATAAGCAGCGAAATTGTCGGCTTGCGACGCATTTTTAATGCATTTTCCTTTGTCAATATTTTAATTTTTCGGAATTTCAAGTTCCCGACTTATCCTAAGCGATCACTGCCTCTGTTTCTCTCTATCTCTGTCTCTCTCTCACACTCTCTCGCTATCTCTCTCTATCTCTCTGTTTACTGTGATTGCCATTACTTGGCTTAATTTATGTGATTTGAATTTGTTTTCGTTGGCTTTTTTGGCTTTTATTTATTTTGCACCTTTTGTTTTTGTTTTGTTGTTTTTTTTTTCGTTAATTATGATATGTATTTACTTATTAACGCATTTATTTGCTGCTGTGTTGCCGGTTATGTATAAATATTGACAGATTGAAAGTGCTTATTGCAGCTTTTTCGTTATTTGCCATATTCGTTGAGCAGCGAAAGAATTTCAAAGTTGTGTAATCTGAATTTCATTGAAGTTTTGCTTTTAGCTGGGAAATTTCAGTGGAATGCAAAACAACCAAAATTAACCCATAACGAAAAGACTTGCTAAAAAATCAACTTTGTTTATGAGTTAAAAATAAGTTAAGCTTTAAATTGCGTATATGCTTACTAATTTAATTAATTAACAAAATATTCACAGCTTATAGATATGTAGAAATGTGAACAACAACAAAAATGCTAGTTACGCCCTTGAAGCATATTTCTGATTCATTTTCATTTTCACTCTTGGTATGTGCTTATTGTGCTTATTTTAAGTGATATTAAAAACAATAAACTTTATCTTACCTTTTTCCAAAATGTATTAACTTGCATGTGCAGCTTTAGGCGTATTCATTATTTGCGAGTTAATAGGGGATTGGGTTGTAAGTTTCATTCGAACTTAGTCTGCCTAATTTTCATTCGTCACATTCTCCATTCTGCTTTCAAATGCTAATCGGCTCATACCTGTCTGGGCCAACAAAGTGCAGGAAGTTTTGTTTGTATTTGCCCAAACACTTGTCAAGACCAGTCCCAAGTTTCATGTCCCAATGCCCCTTCCCAGGCGAAGCACCAGCACCGAACTGCAGTTGTGGCAAGTGTGTGGTGTGGTGTGGTGCGATATTGCATTGGGTTACCTTCGTGTGATTTTGTTGTTGTTGCTGTTGTTGCATTTCTTGTTGCCTGGCTTCGACTATATTTAAATAGGAAATTAGGGCCGACTATTGGTCTCTGTCTCTTTGCCGTGTGTCGACAGTCTGCTGTCTTTTCTGTCCGCTGTCTGCGCTTGGCTTCCGCTGCCAGCAACGCACTGGGGATGGGGCACCAAACTGTTGGTAAGACGAACCCGAGGCGCTTTCACAAGGTTTCCCGCTTCGACTTGGTTAGAACAGACATTGCAGATGTGTCTGACTATTCGTGTTTTTTTTATTTTATTTTTTTTATTTGAGCCATGCTAATTAACAACAAACTTGTGTGCACATATTTATTTATTGCCCCGGTCCGTTGTAATTAACTGATGTTTACAGTTAGAGCTAAACTGGTGCAGTTACTTGGCGCCTTACAACATTAAAGGATGCACGTCTTCTTGGCTAATGTTTACTATTTTTCCATTTTAATTGCAGCTCAGCAACGGCAATTATCTGTTCATGTGCGTGCGTGTGTATGTTTATGTGTGTGTGTGCATGTGTGTATCTGTGTGGACAAGGAAGCTCGTGTTTGAAGGTAAGCGATTCAGCTTGGCCAATGCAGCTTTAACGCACTTGGCCAACAAGTTCTCGTGCTAATAGCCTCAGCCGTTGCTCGGACTCGGTTGCTGACCATTTCATCAGTTTGTGCAATAATCATACGAAAACATATTTCACAATAAATATTCATAAATGGCCGAAAGCGAGTAAAAACCCAATTGTGTAGATGACACCATTAAGCAAATGTTGTCAGCATGACTAAGAACTGGCAACGCATTCAACTTGTAGGCAATATTCATCGAATTATATCAAATTGTCCAAATTGCGAAAATTACAATGTTCAACCAAATGACAGTCGGTTGCAGCCTGCGGTGGAGAAAGACAAAGTGGGTGGGGCTGTTAACGATAAAGGAAAACAACTAAAAAAAAAATAAAAAAAGAGTTCAGATTGGCTTCATTTACATTGGAGTTTGAGTTGAGTAGGCCCGCTTTGAATACCGGTTAATGGAAAGTTACATTAACCGGTTTGCTAATAGTTCTGGCCACCGTTTTTTTTTTTTTTTTTTGTCTTTCACTTAAATTGGCTAATCTCTTGGCTTACGCAAGGGTCGAACGTGAGTTCAACGTACTCCAGATGATCTCAGCTGTTATCTGATGTCGTGGCTAAAGTTATCTGTCAATGCACGTTGTTGTCTTTGTTATGATGAGCAAATGGCAATGATTCATATTTATTCATAGCAATTTTTGAATAAAAGCTCACAATAATGGACTTTGTGTTTAAGTCTGGCTGGCATTATTATCATGACTATTCATTTTTATTGAGTATTTATTGCATATTTTATAAACATTTAATAAAGTTAGCTCATAGATCAATAAAACTAAAAGCCGATATTACATTTACAATCTCTTTAAGTTAATAAATAAAATTTTTTAATTGTTAACATTAAATACATAGTGATCTAGGAAACGTTGAGCAATCCAAATGTTTTTAATTATGTTGTATTTTGTTTGCAGTCCAACAATTTAATTATGATAATAACAAACTTCTAATTCTCGATTTGAAAGTCTAATTATAAACAGCCTTCTGCCATAATAGAATCCATTAATTCTTTGAGCAAACCATATCAATTTCATTCCGTGCAAGATAGCTCTAATTTCCAGTGCTATGACTCGGCAATTTCCGTATGGCCAGCTGTACTTTGATTTGCAGTTATGTGCTTTTAGCCAGCATTCCAAAATGGCCAAGTTTTGTAAGGTTACCGCAATGCTCTTTAATTGGATTAGAAAAAGGGGAAGAACGAAATAATACCCGTTGCTGTTTTCGCAGCGTTCTTGAGCTTTAATTTAATTAAAAGGTCAACGTACCTCGGCGTTTATAACAAAAACATGTTGCGTATAACAGATATTTTTTTCTTAACCAAGAAATTAACAATTAGTTGGTCAGGAGGCGCATAGCAAAAAAAAAAAAAAATGTTGTAGATCAAGTTTTCGTATTTGAGATCTGTCGGGCATTTTGACTGAACTGTTGTCAGACTGTCTGTTTTCTTTCGTCCGATTTTGTTAATCCAAAAATTAATTTGCATGTTTTAAAATCATTAATTCGCCTGCTATTAAAAATTGCTAGCAACGAAATCTTGCGCTTCTTTTATTTGTTTTGTTTTTTTTTTACAACAAATTAGCCGTCGTGTGCGCAACTTATTTGCATTTTAACTTTTTTTTTTTAAGTATTTGTATCGCATGTTTTTGGGCTAAGGTTTCGTAGTTTTAATGCAGCTAACAGCTCGTCAAATTTTACACTACACGAAATTGGTGAAATTTGTAACGCCACAATGCATTCAACTTTCGTTTCTACGGCTATCCCTCAGTGGGCAATAGAAAGTTGTTTGAATAGAAATTTCTTATATTGAGTATGTAGAATTCAGGACCCGAAGGCTTAAATTGATTTGTGTGGATTTGCTTAAGATTGATGTGTTAGGAACAAAGTAGGCAATTGCTAGTTCGGGTTTTAGTTAGTCCAGGTTGAATCAGTTTGTTTTGGGAAGCGATAGGGTTAAATCGATCGTCTTTATCGGAAAAGTCCGATATCCATCCAAAGTAACAAGCTATTTTCATCCAATCTTCGGAATGGATGAAATCTTAAATTTCTTGGACTTTAGTGCTCGAATAGGATATAGTCGATTGCGGTGCACAATGACCCAACATGGCAGGAAGCTAACCTTGATCACTTTATCTCTAAGGATTTCTTTGCATTTCCATCTCCAAAGCAATGTTCTAAAAATGTTCATTTAAAATAAAAGGAATTACACGTCCAGTAGTTAACGCTAAGATCATAGCTAGCTATACCGTGATGTATCATCGGGCAGGTCTAGTTATTGCCTCTGAGATAGCCGATCTGGAGACATGCGGAAGTCGCTTTATTGGCCCGGCTGGCATCTTAACACATATCGAAACCGCCCAGCGCGAACACGCTTCAGACTCGACTCTCCTGGGCTAATCAATCACGCGGCAAGCATTCACAAGTCTTGCGGCTTGAATGAAAGTAATTTGAATAGCGTTTGTCGGCGTGGGCTTTGCTTGTGTCTTCGTATGTCGATTATGCTTGGCGATATTTACCTGTCTCTGTGACAGGTAGTTTTACAAACGCATTCACACTTTGCAAACGCTCGTCAGTCCGTCAATCAGTTTGTCAATAGTTTTGTGCCGATCGCTGCACGTGTCAACTGTAAAAAAAAAAAAAACATAATATCGGAGTTTTGTTTAAGGTTTCTTTCTCTCACTCAACTTATGCCTATCCATATCGATGGTCGTGTAGTACCTTTTGCACACTTGAGTTTTATGAGTTTTCCCAGTGGGACGACGAGTGTATTTCGGGCAAACTCAGCGGTCAGTCGCTCAGTGGGTCCCGGGGCAATAAACCGTTATGCAAGATGATGGAAGGTCTAGAAAAAGACGTTTCTGTTTTTCTATGTTTCTTTCAGCTTTGTCACTCGACGTGATTATGTTTTTTTTTTTTTTTTTGTCAGTTTTCTTTTCGGTTTGCCCCATAAAATCAGGTCAGAACTGTCAGACCCACTGACAATTTGTTAGCGCATTTTCCTGCTCATTTCGCCCGCCCCCTACGTTTTCACATAAAGATCGATGAATGTCTTGAAAAGCTGACAATTTAATTGCCATCTATGCTTGACCCATTTTCATAGCATTTACCGTTCATTGCATCATTTTGAGAACATTCAAAGTTTCTTTCAAGTATTTTTGTACATATAAGTATACAGTATGTATATATAGTTTTTGTATAGGGAGGGTCACTCCCGCAACCGGAGTTTTGTTTGGTGATTTTCTTTTGTTGTGCCTGGTGAGTTTCATTCGTTTGGGATCATTAGAGTCCGCGATCGTTGACTTTGATTACACACACTGTGTGCTGATGTGGCTGCCGCTGCTGCTTGCCTCATTTACATTTTGACCCGAGGCTGAGGCGCTGTGTGACTAGGATTTCATTGAGTTTACTTCTTTTTTGTTCAAGTCCCAACATCAATGGTCACTAATTAATGCCAACACATCAAAGTGTCAAACCTTGAAATTTGACTAGGTACAACTAGGTACCTGCTGCCAATGTATGAGTGCGTATGGGTATATTTGACCAGGCTAGAAACTACCAAAACTACTTCCAAGTAAATACAAGCACGTATATAGATATATATATACACTTATTTACAACTCAGGTAGTTTGTGCGCACTTTGGAGTGTTATCATCATCGTTTGGTTTTTTCTTCTTTTTTGATTTCTTTGGGTCCTTTTGTGCCCACTTTTATGCAATGCTGGCTTTCGGTCTCTTTGTTGTTAGACCTGCTCCTGCTACGCTCAAATATTTTTGCGTTTTTGATTTATTTCGGTCGGAGACAAAGACCACAAGCGGGCTCTGGTTGTTGCAATTGAAATTTGTCGGTTTCGTCTACGTGAGACGCCACCCAAGGCGAGCGATTTTGAATTTGGAAAACTGTAGCATTCCCCTACCTCCCCCGAAGCGGCTTAGACGAAGCTGTCAAGCGTTGGCACGTCCACGTCCCGCATGGTGACAATAAGCCCCTATCCTTAAGGCATCACATATGTCCATTAGCCTTTCACTTTTTATCGAACGCAGCTGGATGCAACTTAGTTTCAGGCTCGCCCGTAGGTGGTCACAGATTACAGAATTACAGAATACCTGTACGGCAAACCCCAGACTCAGTTCGCCGTACCTGTTTATATTGCCGTAGTAGGCAAAGCCAAAGCTAATCTTGAACAAATGTTTGGACTTAGTGTTCACTTCAGTTCAGTAAGTAGTCGAGGGGGTGTAGCTGCTGCAACGTTTACTTTGTGCAAATCCAGCAGATTTGTGGCATTAACGAGACTTTAATATTTCAACGCAAACATTTTTCCCTCCCGTCAGTCACCCAAAATCCGTTTTGGTAAACACAAAACAAAATTTGATTAGAGCATGGAACAACAAACATTTTGTCGTCACCGGCGGCAGTTTGGCGTCGCAGCGTTTCGAGCCTAAAAAGGCTGGCCAACTCATTCGTCTTGGCCAATTAAGACAATTTGTTTAGACCCGCTCGTTTGGCCGGTTAGTTGTTCGCTTTGCCTGTCAGTCAGCGCTCGAATTTCTAATAAATCTTTGCAGCCGTATGTTGAATCTATTTGTTAGATTATTGTGGCATAAATATTGTCTACACAAATATGGTAAATTCCAGTAAGACAAATGATTAGATGGACCCCCCTCACCCTGCAAAACTGTCCAGTCTATAGTCATATTGCGATTTAAAAATGCGATAATTGAGAGCCCGAAGTTAATATGTGAGGTTGCCTATTGACAAGCGCACAAAACTGTCCAAACAACTTGTGTTTATAATAAACGATCTCTGGCTAAGATAGGCTCTGAATAAGTTATGCATAATTCTTTGCTTAAAACGGTATCAAATGGAAATTTATTGTAAGCCAAATGCCCAAATTAGCATAAAACCAATTAGGAATTTACCTATTTATTTTAAGGGTTAACTTACATACAGATTTTATTATAAACGGATACTTGTTGATAAATAATTTCTAAAGAGCCATTTTCAAAGAAGAAAGAATTTTAATTTCGGGACAACATTAGTAATTTTAGAAATCTAATACTTTTTATCGAAAGATCTTATGAGAAAGTGTAATTCTTTAATACTTAATGACTAGTCAATAATTGTTCTCAAACAATATTTTCTAGTCATTCATTTATCAGCAACTTTCTAAATGTAATATTCCAATCGGAATCTACAAAATTTTCTCGCACATCATAAAATACTGGCTATCAATTTCCGTCGAAGACGATTTCATTTGAATATATAAAATAATTATTAACAGCATGATTTTGTGAAATATTCACATAAAAATTATTCCACGCAACTTTCTAACAGAAATTTGAAACAAACATAATAAAAAAAAAAATAATAACAAATAAAATTGTAACTTATGATACTTTTAATTTGAAAAGAGTCTTGGATATTACATTTTGTTTAATTTCTTTTGCATTGCATTACCATTATCATCATCGTCAGGTGTAATGATCATTGCATTGCTTTTAATTGGCCTGAAGCACGCGCAGAAAAGGAAAAGCTACGCCGCTGCCCACTTCAATGAGTGAACATGCGCAGCGTCGCAGTCGCAGTCGAAGCTGACGTCGACGTCGTCGTCGCCGTCGTTGCGCTTGCTGAGCATTTTCTTGGCGATTTTTAATTGCCTCACTTTACAGTTCATAAATTTGTTTGCGTAGCGTAACAAACCCTCAAAAATTGAGTAGTCAAAAAAATAGTGACAGTTATTATTACTTAAGCAATTGGTCAATACTACAACACTAGAGGGCGCTACTCTATTTATTACTATTATTAATTATATTATTTACACTTTCGATCTTGTTAAGAAATCTAATTACATTTATGGCTTACAAGCACTGCACCGATAAATCGGGGCCATAAAAGTTTACAACAAGAACCTTCGCTTGAGGTGCCACATAATTCAACTCAAACTCCTATTTCAAGGTTACGCTTACAACAAAGAGCCTCGGGCCTGCCACATACAACATCTATCAAATAAACACAAAATAAATAACTTTTTTTTTGGTAGCAAGTAGAAAATCCACCTTGTCGTCGACAATGAAACAATTTTCGGCTTGTTTATTCGGAGATTAATAATTTAATGGGCTATTGTTATAAATTAATGTTAAACGCCGACAGCAAAAGACCAAAGCGAAAACTTTAAATTGATTATTGATAAAAAAAAAATAAGCGAATTGAGATAAAAACAAATTCAGCTAAAGTTTGACTTTCTACGATGATTTGATCTTATATCATTTAACTACGAAGCAATATGAGGCATCATAAATGCTTCTTTTTCATTAATATTTATTGATAGCCAGCTTGCGACAGATTGTTGTCATAAAATGATAAATGATAAAAAAATGCTCTGAATAAACACAATACAAACACCAAAACATTGTTATCAATTTTTTTTTTTTAATCTTAATCATATATAGTCCAGTCTTTTATCTGTCGGATAAGATACACCTGTAGCTAACGAACGAATTATTATTTAATGTGCCTACATTCAGCTTTTGATAAATAAATAACAAATACCTTAACATATAGTTGTCAAAATGGCATTAGTTTTTCAACCTAAGTCACTTACGATATTCTCATATGTGCATTCAATTGATATGCTTTTAAATACTAACTGATAATATCAATAAGTTAACAAATCAATTGGCAACCCGTGAAGTATCTCCAAATTGTGGACGCGGGTAAAAGTAATGCGATAAAAATGTCAAATTGCTGTGACAATTTCATGATTGCCACATGTCAATCAGTTGACACATTATAGGCAGCAAATTGACTTGGTTATAACACATACACATGTTTATCTCTGAGATACATATGTAACTATCCACAATCCACTTAGTCGAGCATAACTAATAATGCAAAGGAATTTGTATTGCACGATCGTTGCACACATTATAATTGAATTATTTTTAGATATGCTTGGCATGAATATAAGTTAGCTAATCTTTTCACTCTTTCTTTTGCTCGTTTCAGTGCTTTTTTTAAGCCAACATCGCAAGCCATGAAGTTGCCGTTAATGAGCGTCTAATAGCAAAACTAGCCAGCCAACCAGCCAGCAGCAGTCCCAAAAATCAACAAATAAAAAAAACAAAAACAATATGTTTAGTCTGTTGAGCAGCTCCCAGATCTATGGCCTGCCACAAACAACGACAACGGAACAAACGACATCCCCGGATGAGAGCAACAGTGGCCAGAAGAAGAGCAACAGTCTGCCACACAAGACCCACAAGCAACAACAGCAAGAACAACAACAACAACAGCAGCAACATCGACGTTCGACGAGCAGCCTCAGCGACACGGGCGGCAAGTTCTTTGCCAATCTGAGCGCCAAGTCACCCAGCCAGTTCATCGAGAAGTTCATCAAGAGCGAATTGCTCAACGGCTACGATACACTCAAGTGCCAGGGCAGCGGCGGCGGTAAGTCGCCAACGGAGAAGGACAAGGCATCGGCGGAGAACAGTCCTCTATATAGCAATCTGCAAACGGATTGGGGCAGCTTCAGCTGTCTACAGGGCAGCTATCGCAGTCACGGCGACGGCGAGTTCTATGAGGCCGTAAAGGTTAAATCCCCCAGCCCTAACAACAACAACAACAACAACACCAACACTAACAACAACGAACTGAACATGCGCTCCAAGTCCACAACGGGTGCGGCAACGCTGCAACATTACCAGAAACTGCCGGAGCCCAGTCTGGAGTCACACTTTAATACCCAAGCAGCTGGACACACGCCAGCATATAAGAAACTTGGATTCGGTGCGAGACTGCAGAAGCAGAGTGCAGAGCATGTAAGTAATTGGAGGAACGAGAAGTGGGAATGTCTATTGATTCTCTAGTAAACCAAAATGATGATAATTAGGTTATTGCAACAGTAACAATTAAGCCAAGTTCCCTTCAACAAGTAATTTTTTGGTTAGTGTTTAAATATATTATAATTTGAATATGAATTTCATTGACTCTAGTTCAAGGGTTTCCTTTTATATAGATTTATAGGAAAAATATATATATACTATACAAGAATATTTACCAAGAAAAAAAAATCTCAAGCCCTCAAATGTACTTTAACAAATATTAAAAAAATTGCTTTAACAAAGGATATTTTGATTCCTTACTCAATATTTAAAGAGCATAAGGAAGATTTTATTTAATTATATTTAAGTTGTGATTAGATAGAGAATTCGTTATCAAACAATTTGCACTAAAGTGAATTTAATGTAGTTATTTTTAGTTACTGATAGAACTAATTCAGCTATATTTAAAGATATATATATATATAAGATATATGTATATTGATTGAAATATCATGCGATAGTCGGACTCCTCAATCAATATTTGCAGAGCTCAAAGTAGATTCTATTTAGTTATATTTAAATAGTGATTAGATACAGAATTCATTATCAAACAATTTGTAGAGAAGTAAATATAATGAAGCTATTTTTAGATAATGCTACACTAATTCACCAATATTTATATTTATATATAAGTATGTACATACCTTCACATCTTTTGAGTAGCCTTGTGACTAACCCTGAGTTTGCAGTAATCTTTTACTTTCTACATCGTTTGGCAGCAATGCAAAGCCACAACAAACAACTACTTAGTCAGCACTTAGTGTACATCTTAAAGATACAACATGCAGTTGAAATACTTCAGCGCGTGCAACGCTGTCAAAATTGTTTTTCCTTATCAGAAGAGCCCAGCCGCGTGGGGCTTTGTTTATCAGCCAAATGGTTAAGTCAGTTAAATAGATGGCTGGCCCTGATTGCTTTCTTAGCTTTCTAATTGTGGTGATAAGCCCCATTGTCTAATGCGCTGGCCAATTTGCCTTGGCACCAATTGTGTTGTCTCTTAATTTTGCTATTTATCATCGCCATTTACCGAATCTCGAATATTGTTTGTCGCATGTTTCGAATATTTCCAGCTCACGCTGTCCAAGAATCTGTATCTGTTAATACGTGCCATCTTCGGAGCTGTACAGCTGCTGCCACAATTTCCATAGTTGGTCAATAGCACGCAGATGCCAACTGACTGTGCCAATGGCCTTCGATGAGGGTGGTAACATGTGGCAAGTGGCGTGGCATGGGGTGATTGATTTGGATTTTTGCAAAAAATGTTTGTTTTACGCCGTAAATCTAAACACATTGACGGACACTTTTATTCTTTTTTGACAATAAGCCCAAACAGGTGATAAGATAGAAAACAGTCCAAAGCTGTTTTTGGCTTGTGCACAACTGAATGCTCTTTAAATGCTTAACACAATTGATTGATCGGTTAATTGGATTCAATTAGAATATTTGGGTCAAGGTTTAACCAGGAAAACAAACTGAACTTGGATATAGAAATGGATGAAAAGTAAAATGCACAAAAATCTATTAAACTTAGCAATAAGGATAGCATTCCATATAAAAAATGCAAGTGATCTGATTTGAGAATAATCACTTGTAATATATAATGAGGTGTACAAATAGACTATATTCTTATATATTTCATAGCCAACTTGCGTTTTTTGTTGCATACTTGTAGGGATATATAAAAAATATACCTCTCTTTTATGTTCCACATCGATCAAATTCGTATTATAAGTTATTTTCTGTTAATCATTTTTCGGTATATATTTGTTACTATTTTTAAATTTTTCTGCTCTTTAGAAGATCTGTAGAAGATTGTTAAAAAATCTATACATGAAGATCGTTAATCTTTATACAATTTCTATGTGATTTAGAAATATCTCTTCTCAATGAGCACTTTTTGAAGCTTGACTATTTAAATTGAAATATAACATCTTAAAATAGACCAGATATATAGCTCATCAAATCCGATTTCAGTTATTACAACTTATCGAACACATAATTTTAGATCGCATTTTGCCAAAACACAAACCAGATAACTTCACCAAGCGACCTTTAGAATAGTTAGTGTGCGTCATGAGAAAAAGAACCCACTCAGATAAGAGAATCGCACCACACAATCAGTTAGCCACAGTTGTCAGGGATAGTAGTCGGTTGGAGCTGTCCAAGCAAAGTGCACAATCCAAAATAATGGGGGGCAAATGGAAATTCGCTGGTCATTTTCATGTGCTGGGACATCCAAAGGTCTGCTGAGGCATCAAGGATAATTGTACATGAGCAACAACGACAACTAATTGATTTATTCCATTTCGCTTGCAGAACTCAGACAACTCGCAATCCTCGAGAAAAACGCACAGCAGCGGCGCCAGCAGCAGCAGCAGCGAAGTGCAACGCAGCTCCTCCGGCTCCAGTTCGTCGGGAGCACCTGTCGGACCAGCGGCAGCCAACTCGCCGGAGCGACTGCAGCGTCGCCGTCTGCTGCAAATGATCTCCAACTATGATCAGCAGAACAAGCAGCTGCATCGCGAACTGGCCAAGGAGAAGCGGCGACGCAGCGAGGAGCTGGCCTGTGTGGTCAAATCGCTGCTCTGCTTCGAGTCCAAGCTGAAGAACGATATGAAGACGGTCAATCAACGTCTGTTGGATCGGGATGGTGAGATTTGTCGCCTGTTGCGTCAGAATCGGGCGCTGCGCAAGCGTCTGGCCGATCATCAGCGGGATGAGGGCATGGTCGCCGATCAGGATCCAAACGCTGACGAGGAGGAGCACGTGGAGGAGTGCCTGGTGCTCGAGGCTTTGCAATGCAACAATTGCCGCAAGCAATTCTATGACATTGAGCTGAGAGCCAGCGGTACCCAGACCTGTGGCAAGGAGTTGGGCATCAGCGCCAAAGGTAAGAAGAAGAAACAAAGATTCCCAATTTAGCAAGAGAAATGGCAAGGAAATCACAAAAATGCGACTTAGATTTATTGTATTTTCTTGATTTCTTAATTTTATGTTTATTTCTGAGTTGGGATTTTCTAAAGGCTTCAGCAGATTTAACGGGGATTTTTTTTATAAATTTTTTTGAAATTCGACTTATAGTCTTTTGCGCATTTTTAGAGCTTACAATCAAGATAATCAACGTTTACTTAAGTGTTGTATTTTTTTACGAACTATAATTAAATTGTTTGCTTAGACAAACTGCAGTTTTTTTTTTAATGATATATGGAATTTGTACTTAGCTGATAATTTGCTTCATAAAGAAGCTTAATCATCGGTAGAATTAAAAAAATAGTACAATTTATTCACCCTTAATTGTTGGCTATATTGTTTTTAATCAGTTTTATTAAATAGGTAGATAAATAGGTAAATGAAATTTTCTGTAATCTTATTAATTGACTTTCCTTTGTTGCAGCTGAGCACGGCTCTTCCAGCGATGACACCGTCTCATCGTCGTTCTATGGAGCAAGGCGAAGTGTGCGCTACACGAGCAAGCGAACGGCGGGCACGTTTCGGGATTATATGCGCTCCCGGGCGATGCACATTGATGATGCAGCGCTGGAGCAGCAGTCGGAGGAGAATACGAGCAGCATCAGTCGCGAGGATTCGCAGACAAGCTACGAGCAGCTGCACAACTATGCCAGAGCCATGGAACGTATGCATGGCGTGAAGGCAACAGCGCTCCAGGATGGTGACTACTCCGAGCACAGTAGCTTGGAGCTCGAGCAGCAGCAGCAGCAGCGTAGACGCAACAGTTCCGCCTCCAGTCGCAGCAGCAGCAAGACGGCTTCCTCCGTGGCCGCTCAGCTGGAGGAAGACGATGGCATATTTTCGCCGACGCAGGATGACGAGGATTTTGATGAATTAGATCCGGAGCAGGAGCAGCAGCTGATGTCGCGTGGCGCTATCAAAATTGTGCAGCGCCGTTGCGCCGATTTCTCGGAGGCGTCACCCAAACAAATCTATGAGACGACCACTGACGATTGGTATGCCAGCGCCTCGGATCAGGAGGAGCTAAGCACAGCGCCAGCGGTGGCCAAACCAAACTATGGCCAAGGTGCCGTCAATCCCGTGCTGGAGTGTGTCAATCAAATCCTACTCCAGCAGTCCATGGAGGAAACATCTCGAGAACCTACAACGCCAACACCCAAATCCTCGTTGGCTCCCAAAGCATCAGCCAATCTGCCGCGCCGTAGCTCACTGAGTGGACGCAGTGGCACAAACGGACGCAAACGTGTGCACTTCTCCACAAAGAACAGCATGGTGCATGTGCCACGGCACGAGGATGTGGAAGAAACCCAATCCGACCAATTGATCTCACACTATCATCCCAGCGTTGCTGCCTCGACTACCGTTCCAAGTGATATCCTCAACTACGAGAGCATCTATAGCAATGAGTACGAGCCAATTGGCTCTGAACGTGCCTCAAATCTCTATGTGGACATGGCAGCCGCTGCAGCGGATGTCAGCCTGGCCACCGTCAAGACGCCACACAAATTGCCGCCAGCTCTGCCCCCGAAGCCAGCGAATCTGTTAAAGTTTAGGAAATCGCTGCAGCAACTGGAGGAACAGCTGGAGGATGAGGCCGATTGTGCAGTCTCTACGACAACGACGAGTGAGCCGGACTACTGCTCCATTGCCGAGGTGGGCGTCACATCCGTCCAAATTGTGGCCGTTGTCCACAAGGCGCCCGAATCGAGTACGACAACGGATGCGGAACTGAATCAGAATCGCAATTGTTTGGATAATGCCGCCTCGCACAAGACTGAGGAAATCGAAGAGATTTTCGCCGACATACCAAAGCTACCAAATGTGGCGGCCATTATAGCGCCCAAGCAATCCGCTGACTATTTAATGATGGCACCCAAGACGCAGTTGCGTCTACAACTACCTTCCAATTCGCAGACGATGCCTTCGCAGTACAAGCGCAAGCATGTACCCAACATATTGGCCGAGATTAATAAGCGCATGAGTTTGCCCAGTTCACCAACGACGCCCACCACACCCAAGAGTTTGCCCACAACACCCACATCGAAATCGTTGCTCCAGTTGGCCGATGCCAGCAGTGGTCTTCCACTTCAGGCCGAATTCGACTGGTATAATCTGGATGCGGAGTACGATAGCAGAAACAATGAGGCGCCGAAAAGCTCTCAAAGTGATGGCATGCTGGAGGAGATTAGCGAGGATAACGAGTGCTTGGTCACCGCAGCGGATGAATACAATCTGGATGAGGAGTTTCAGCTGCAGCCCGAGCAGGAAGAGGAGGCAGAGCAAAAGGAGAATGAGCAGCAGTTGACAGAGGAGCTGCTAAAACCGGAGCCCGCCAAGACCAAGCAGATGAAAAAGAATTTAGCGAGTTTCGAGAAATTCATCGAAGGATCGGGTCTGAGCACCAAACCCTTGCCGAGCAAACGCAAAATATACTTTAATGCGCCCTTTGTTTAGTACGCCAGTTCCCTAGATGTATCTACTATAAATATGTATATTTATATATGTATATATATATATATATTTGTCGGTATATCAACCAATACTATATTATGTGTACGACGAATTTAAGTTTTTGTATGTGGTCCATCTTTTTGTTTAGTTTTTAAGTTGGCAAAGTATTAAAATGTTTAGAGAATTTTCACATGAATAAAAGCAGATAATAAACAATTGCAAACAGAAAACATTAACATTATTTAATCTTCGTTTAACCAACATTCTATTACCTGACTGAACGTTTCGACTTAACATTTTTTTAAGGTTTGAATTTCGTGTCCGAAATTTGATAATTTTACATCGTATTCTTCCAATTAGATCGCTTTGATGATTTGTGCTCTAAAAATATAGAGCATACTTTCGGGCACACATAGACGGCGAGAAAAATGACTTGAGATCGATTAAGATGATGCGTTAGTATCATAAGGACTAACTCTAATGAACTAAGCTCGATTATGAGGTCATTTGAGAAGACAAACTCTTGAACAAGTTTCCCTTCGTTCGATTTTTGGCCGGCAAGCGTTATCAGCTCGTTGAACACTTCCGACTATATTATTAGATTCTAAATTTATCATAAGGCATGACAGGACAGGAATAATTGACAACGTTAAATAGCTGATGTTTTATTCATCATTGAGATTATAACTGTGCGAACATTCAGGCGGTGCATTGGCTTATGTTTTACAATTATAGAAAGGAACACACTGTAGACTTACATAAAAAGCAGCTCAGGTTGAGCAAATATAGCAGTAACTAGGCAATATAAATTAGCTACACAAAAGCTTAAACGTAAACTTATTAAATAACACTTTAACTTAGGCAATGTGAATGTGAATGTAACTTAACACTATGAATTCAATTCGAATCCATTTTATAATTGATTAATACAAGCTGGTTTTCTTCATAATGCGCAGGAACTCCTCCTGATTGACTTCGCCATCGTTATCAAGGTCCGCCTCGTCAATCATCTCGCGCAGCTCTTCGTCCGTCAGAGTTTCACCAAGTTCGCGTGCAACACGTTTTAAATTTTTAAATGAAATTTTTCCCGTTTCGTCATCATCGAACAAGCGGAACGCTTTCAAAATCTCCTCTTTGGTATCCTTTTCGGCCATTTTCATTGTCATCAGGTGTAGAAAGTCATTGAACGCAATCCTTCCGCTGCCGTCCTTATCGATTTCCGCTATCATCCGTTTAATTTCCTCCTTCTTTGGCTCAAAGCCCAACGCACGGATGGCAACCTTCAGTTCCTTGACCTCAATGTAGCCGGTGCACTCGTTATCGAATAGATCAAATGCCTCCTTGATGTCAGATTTTTGTGCATCGGATAGCTCAAATTTCGGTCCAGACTTTTTGCGGCCCTGCTGCGTGCCGCGTTTCGAATTCGCTGCTGTCGTTGGCCCTGGCACTGGTGCGGAAGCCGTGGCAATGTTAGATGCAGTTACGCTCTGCTCCATTTTGTTGTTGTTTCTAAAATCTAAGATAAGTTAAATCAATTTCACAAATTTTGCGGCCGACAATAAATTTAATTTCATAACACACGCAAATGTCAAAAATGAAGACGTCACGCGTTCGCTCACGGCGCTCACCTTGACTCTGACGGGACGATAGGCCTGTGACAACAACAACTGTTACTGTAAATAGCGTATCCTTGCACTTGCGGTGGCTGCCAATTATGCGACGCCTACTCACACAACTCACAACCGGGGGTGGGTGGTGGTTTTCCTGTTGTTGTCGTTATGTTACTATAAATAAACAGCTGCAGTTCCCTAGTTGCTGCTTGTGTTACTCTAGGCTACACAAGTTGTTTGCTAACACCTGCTTGACACCCGTCGTCATTTGTTTTGTCTCAGAAAGCGTGTTTTCGTTGTAAAAATTTTCAACAATATTTGTTTACCAGCCGCTGCACACAGGTTGCTTAGCAGCTATCGATACAGTGCTCTGCGATGGATGACATTGTGGTGGTAAACCGATAACAGCCATCGCACGATGCGCTTGGTAATATTTAGTGTGATTTACTTAGGCTCTGCTTTATTTGGCGCCTTTTTTAAATTTAAATTTAATTTGATTTTAAATTTAAGACATTAAAATCAAATACGAATTTAGAATTCCATTAATTTCTCACAAATTATAAGCAGCATTAAAACATTGATCAGTATCTTTAAAACAAAATTTCTGTCATATATTAAATAACAATAATTCACATTTAAGCGTAATTAGCTACCAATATCAGTAGGATTAATTAATTAATTAACTGTAAAATGATTGAAAAATGTACGTTAGTAGCTTATTTATATTATTCTCGAGAAAGTCAAACCCATTTATCAAAAGATGCGGGCAGCAGCGCGAAAAAGAAGAATAGACTAATTAATTACGCTTCTTGAGTTTGCTTTACAAGACAGGCGGGGAACTGGACCAGCTTCTGTTAAACGTCTACATCGGCAGCTGATGATGCATTGTGTCTTTCACTCGCCGGTTGTCGCTTTTTTTGTTTTTATTTCCACATTCGCACATAAACTTGACAATGGTCGCGAGGAGGAGATAGACGCAGAGGGCAAAAACTGGAAACGGTTTTGTTTTGATTTTTGTATAATTAAATGCTAACAATATGAATGTCTTTTGATTCTTGGCAGTCATTATGTCAATGAGATTAATACGCTGAAAATGAGGTGAATGAAAAATTTGGTGTAAATCTGAGATTGTTAACTCTTGAAATGATCTGAGTAGCACAGATTAACCTTTTGCATTTTAATTAGCACACATAAAATTGTTTACGAAATTAAATATCGATATCAATTCAATAAAAACAGAGTAATTAAAATTTTATTTTTATGAAATGTAAATGTCGCTTTGCTTTTTCTAAGCAGAACGCGACTTAATGGAAAATTCATTTGAAAATACCTTCCTTTTAGTATAACGAATAGTTCCATGTAATTTTAAGATATTTGTTTCATTAATTTTAAATATAAATTTCATGGAATATACATTTCTCTTCCCTTTTTTGTGTGAAATGTTACTTTATTCAGAATTAAAAGAGTATTTGGTATGCGACAATTTCGCTCAGCTTTCCCCTCCTGCTACTTTAACATTTTAGAACGTTTCTTTCTGCGCTTTTTTGATTCTTTTTGCAGCACGCTTAGTTTGCGTATAAATAGGAGCCTCCCCAGTGCGATCGGCAACAGTTTCGTTTCGGGCGCGCACGCGCAAAGGTTCTCGCGACACAGAATTGAAAGAGTGAATCTCCATTGGAATATAGCTACACCTTTTATAATATATACATACAGCCGTTAAGTAAGTGTGGATGGATGAGTCAAGTGAAGTGAGAACGTGGATACTTTCTTTATGTAAACCTTTGTTGCTGCTGTTCTGTGTTATTGTGTCGATTGTTCCAACAGTAAATGGACGGACATCAGAATGCATATGAAGTGGTATTTTTGTGTGTGTACGTGAAGTGCATAAGGAATTCTTTGTGTTGGGCGAGTAGAGACTGGCCCAAACCCCGGTTTGTGACCAGGTTTATGGCTTTTTAATAGTGGCACATTAAATGCAAAAGTATTACATATAATAAACTGTATATGTGGATGAAACTGATTCACGGATATCCACACTTAATGTTTTGCTTATATTTCCTAAAAAAAATTAAAATCTTTGAAACAAAACTAACTAGTCTTAAAATTGAATTCTATATGATTCGTGAATTTTTAACAAGTCTGGATTCTAATTGCTTTTTTAATAAATTAATAAATAAATTATTAATTCCAGATAGTAATTCTGTATTTAATGCTAAATTTTCAAAATTCAGGTAAATTTATGTTTTATATCAAACCAATTTACACTTAAATAAAGTTATCTTTATTTCTATGGGGTAGAAGGAAAAGAGCTTGTACTTTAAATATAACATTATTCATACATACAAGATCATTAAAATTGATTAGTATTACAAGATGAAAGTTCCACGCAAGCAGATACATTCTAGTGGCTGCCTTTCACTGATGCACAATCTTTCGTTTTGCCACATCTTTAATTTGCGAACTGGGAGCAGGATCAATGTATGCCGTTCTTGGCGTTCAATGAACCCCAAATGAAAACCTGCCGTGTTCTGCTGCTGACACTTATGAAATTTAATCGCAAAACTTGTTCAACATCTTTTCATGGGATTACATTTCTTTTCGATTACCATACATAATGTCGTCCATATTACGTCTCATTTTGTTATCGGTCATTAACCGCAACCAGAACAAAGTAATCCCACGAAAACCGGTCAACATCAAAAAGCTCTTAACCTAATTCGGAAAACGGATTTGCATATTAGCAAAAAAAAAAAAATTTATAAATATATAAAAATATGTTGGCAAAACAGAGCAAGCAACGCAAATTTAAATGAGCCGAAGAGTTGTAAAGGAAGATAATTATTCAAAAGCTATGAGAAATTTTAAAACTGGAAACGGCGAAAGAGAAGCAAAAGAATAAGCCAAAATACAAACAGGCATCGTTTGTGGGTCATCAAGCTGAAGACAACTAAACAAATATTTAAAGCTTAAGAACGCCTATTATTATTACTATTATTTTTATTAATCAGTATTATTTACACTTTTCCAATATCTTATTAATAGTTTCAATAGAATTTTAAATTTAAGTTCAATGATAGTAGATTATCATTGTTATTTTTAGATTTTCGATTGATCGAAATTTATGTTTTTTTTTAAAGAACTTTAATTATTGTAATAAAATTCAGTATATTTCGATGAAAGGGGTGCGTCTCAATCGTTTCAACAGAACTTGTAGCTAAATATGTTCAGCGAATATTAAAACCATATCTTAATTTATAGCACGACGGCAAATTCAAACACAATACTTTCAATTAATTCAAAGTTAACAAGGTGATTTATGAATTTAATTTAAAAGTTCGCTTTGGTAAATGTCGCATTGAATACAAGTTCGTTATCTACAAAATATATTTATAATAATATTTAAATATACGGTGTGAAAGAAAGCCAGTTTTAGAAAAGTCAGAAGTACACATATGTACATTATTTTTTTTTATATCTATAACCAGGGACCAATTGTATTTTTATACCCTTAACCCATTAAAAATGGGTAAAAAGGGTATAATGGTTTTGTGCAAATGTATGTAACAGGCAGAAGGAAGCATCTCCGACCCCATAAAGTATATATATTCTTGATCAGGATCAACAGCCGAGTCGATATAGCCCTGTCCGTCTGTCCGTCCGTCCGTCCGTCTGTCCGTCTGTATGAACACGCGGATCTCAGAGACTATAAGAGCTAGAGACTTCAAATTTGAAATATAGGTTCTCGTATACCAGGCGCAGAACAAGTTTGCTTTATTTTATCGATAACTGCTTCAGTTTCGGAATTATCGATACATTTAGATTTCCGATAGCAATAAATTCCACAATTTATACATAATATGCTTATACATATTATTGATCAGTTGCCAAAATTTCATTAAGTTCGGATAAGAAACACAAAAGTTATAGTCGAAAATATATTTTCATATTGATCTTCTTGTTGTCAGCAGCCGGAAGCATTTTCTGTATGCATAAATAGGCGAGCGCATGTGTGAGAAAGAGATGGCATGATAATCGACGCTAGTGTCAATATATTTGTGTGTATTCTGCAGAGCCCCGATAAGTACTGTTTCGTGTACGCATGTATGTCTGTATGTATGTATGTATATGCTTGTGAGTAAAGACTGTAAGAAATGCACTTGCAGAACTGAACATTTGAGTGCAAATCATTTTAAAGGGAAATTATCCAATAAAACTAGAATATATTTAACAACTGGGTTAAGGGTATATCGTAGTCGAGCCAACTCGACTACAGAATCTTACTTGTTTTCAATTGTGGGCCTGGGCCTATTTCGTGACATGCTTGTAAATTAATTAAAAGTCTAGGAGACGTTAAGTTTAATAAGTTCCGGACAACACGCACAACACAAAAAATGAACAATTACTTCCCAATTTGTCAGCCAAGAAAACGCAGCTCAGCCTTAACTCATTTAAATGTGCCGCACATAAAATGAGAGGACAAAGCTGACGTGATAATGCCTGCAACTGCCTTTACAAATCATATGCAAAGCTGATGGAATGGGAAGCATGACAGCAGGCAACAAATAAGAATAAAGTTTTTCGCGGTAAACTCACTGCAGACTCACACGATGACGCAAACAAAAACCAAAACAACAAATATTTGGCATGATTATTTGAAGCAACACGATTTTGATTCTTTCTTGCAGCTAAAAAGAAGCGCCAAAACTGAAGAAGTGAAAGGGAGACAAGCGACAGCTTTCATAATGCGTAGAAGAGCTACGGGCATCGGGCTGCTGGTAAGTCAGCTACTACTACTCCTACAACTACTACTAATACTATTCTTACTAACACTATTCATCCTATTATTACTATTACTACGATTACTACTCCTACTATTACTACTACTATTACTACTACTATTAGTACTACTATTACTACTACTATTACTACTACTATTACTACTACTAATCCTACTACTACTATTACTACTACTAATAATACTACTACTATTACAGCTACTACTACTACTATTACTGCTACTACTACTATTACTACTACTACTATTACTACTACTACTAAAAATACTACTACTACTACTTCTACTACTAATAATACTACTGCTATTACTACTACTACGCCTACTTACTAATAATACTACTACTACTACTACTACTACTATTACTACTACCACTACCACTACTACTACTAATAATACTACTACTACTACTACTACTACTATTACTACTACCACTACTACTACTATCACTACTACCACGCCTACTTCTAATAATACTACTACTACTACTACCACTACTACTACTATTACTTACTACTACTACTAATAATAGTACTCCCACTACTACTACTACTACTTCTACAACTACTACTACTATTACCACTACTACTATTAGTACTACTACTCCTACTACCACTACTACTATTCCTACTACTACTACTACTACTACTACTACTACTACTACTACTACTACTCCTACTACTAATAATACTAATACTACTTCTAATTTTGTTACTTAAAATGAAAACTCATTACATGCTCATTGCAGTTGCTGTGCCTGTGGGCAACAGCTGCAACGGGGCACATTCGCATCGAGGCGCCCGAGGTGCATGTGGTGCCCAGCTATAAGCCAGCCTTTGTGCGCTCCGCTGTAGAGAGCATGCCCCTCGAGGAGGACCCGATTGCACTAACTCGCTTCAGCATACGACCCACATTCGGGGACACCTTCCTGCCGCTCCGCAGCGCCGTGGAGAGTGTGCCCAGCATCAATGAGAGAAACGTGGCCCAGTTGCGTGAATCCTCGCCACTACGCTCCTTTGTGCGGGACTCCGTGGAAGCACAGCCAAGCGACGATGACGATGATGATGTGAATGAGAGTGAATGGGAATCGGAACAGTTTGGAGCCAGCTTTGTACGCGACGCGCCCGAGGAGGAGCAGCAGGAAAAGTTCAGTCCCCTGGTGGAGCCGGATCCGTGGTCGGTGTCTGATAAATATGCTGCCTTTATAGCACCCAGCCCTGATGATGACTATCAGCCGCAACCTTATCGCTCGGGATCGCCACACCAGCAACTGCTGAAGTCGGTGGACATTGAGCAACTGGAGCACATCGATGAGCTCGATAACTTTACGGAGCAGCAGTTCTATGGAGCACTAGCCCAAGCGGATCTCTCGTCAAATGGCGCTGCCTATGGCGCCTTATCGCAGGTGAGGACTACAACGGAGAGAAGGAAGAACTACAATACGTCACCCAAGGTGCTCTGCTACATGTCCAATTGGGCCTTCTATCGCAAGGGCGATGGTCATTTTGTGCCCGAGCAACTGGATCCGAAGCTGTGCTCAGCAATTGTCTATTCCTTTGCTTCGCTGGATCCGGATCATTTAACCATACGCGAATTCGATCCATGGGTGGACATTGAGAATCAGTATTATAAGCGTGCTATTGCCTTGGGTGTCCCGGTCCTGGTTGCCATGGGCGGCTGGACGGATTCGAGTGGTGATAAGTATTCGCGGCTGGCAGGCAATGAGATCAAGCGTAAGGTGTTTGCCTCCAGTGCAGCGGGATTTCTACAGCGGCATGGCTTCAGTGGCATACACCTGGATTGGAACTATCCCAAGTGCTGGCATAGCGATTGCTCGAAGGGACCGGCGAGTGATAGGCCCAATCTGACCAAGCTTCTGCGCGAGATCCGCTCGCAGCTGAATCGAGTGAATCCCAAGATGCAGCTGGGCGTGGCCATTTCGGGTTACAAGGAGATCATCAGCGAGGCCTATGAGCTAGCCCCACTCTCGGATATCGTGGACTATATGACGGTGATGACCTATGACTATCATGGTCCATGGGAGCATCAAACTGGCCATGTGAGTCCGCTTTATGGACGGCAGCAGGACAAGTATCCGCAGTACAACACAGATTTCACAATGCAACTGCTGGTGAAAATGGGCGCGCGTCGCGAGAAGTTGATCATGAGCATACCCTTCTACGGGCAGAGCTTCACGCTCGGGCAGAGCAGTCAGAGGTTGGTGGGTGAGGGTGCTCCAGCCAATGGACCCGGCGAGGCAGGCGAGCTGACCAAGCAGCCCGGCATGCTGGCCTACTATGAGATCTGTCAGCGCATCCGCAAACAGAAGTGGCAAACGGGCCGAGATTCGGACCGCAAGAGTGGTCCATATGCCATGTTCCGGGATCAGTGGGTTGGCTATGAGGATGCGGCCAGTGTGGAGGCCAAGGCACGCTATGCGGTCAACAATGATTTTGGTGGTGTGGCCGCCTGGACCGTCGACCTGGATGACTTCCAAAATCGCTGCTGCAGCGAAGCGTATCCGCTATTAAAGGCCATCAATCGCGCACTGGGTCGCCTGGACACGGAGCCGCCAACGAGAAACAATTGTGAGCGTCCACCACAACCAGTTACGCCGCAGCCACCACAGATGACGACGGTCAGTAGTGATGGATCAGTGGGTGGTAATCATAATCATCAGACGACTTCCTGGCCCAGCTGGGACGAGATGAGCAGCACAACCACACGAAGTCCCATCAGCAGCACGACCACTCGGAAATCCACCACAACAACTACCGCCTGGTGGACCAACCCAACAACAACCACAACAGCTCCCACCTGGTGGACCAAACCAACAACAACTACAACTACAGCAACAACAACAACCACGAGACGTCCCAAGCCCAGACCAACACCCACTAAAACCACAGCAAGACCACCACACACCACCATACCAGTGCCCGCGTTAGTTTATCCCGTGGTGCAGCCCTCCAACTGTGAGGCCGGTGAATTCTATCCGGATACAAAGAACTGTAATGCATATTATCATTGCGTTCATGCGGGTGAGCTGCGTCAGCAATATTGTCCCGGCGGTCTGCATTGGAATAACGAGGTCAAGGGCTGTGATTGGCCTGCTTCCGCTCAGTGTTCGGTGAAGAAGCCACAGACCATTGTGAGCAAACGCACAACCACAGCCACCAGTACCACACGACGATCAACCAGCACCACACGACGATCAACCAGCACCACACGGCGACCAACCAGCAGCAGCAGCACCTCTAAGAGACCCAGACGCACCACAACCACAGCCAAGCCCAGTCACAAACCACAAACAAGCAGCACTACCCATAAGCCACATCGCACCACCACAAAGAGGCCACATAAGCCACGTCCAAACCAGTCCTCACGATGCAACGAGGGAGAGTACTACACGCATAGGAACTGTGACCAATACTACATCTGTGTGAATGGAGTCCTTGTACCCAATGAATGTGGCTCAGAACTCCACTGGGATGCCATCCGAAAGATCTGCGATTGGCCACAGAATGTTCAGTGCCTCACCACCAAGAAATATTTACGCATTGTGCAGTCCAAGTCCAGCGAGGAGGATCCCTGCAATGGGGAGGAGCGTGTCCCATATCCGGGTGATTGCAGCAAATATTTGTTCTGTCTGTGGAATCGTCTCCAGGGTGCAGACTGCCCACCCGGCCTGCACTACAATGAGGCCTTGGGCAATTGTGATTGGCCAGCGACAGCGCAGTGCAAGGAAGAAGGTGCTGCACCCGGAGATGGCTCCAGACCCACATCCCGTCCCAAGCCACCAGCTCCGGCGAAACCAGTGCCGACCACACAACAACCAATTACGACGCCCAGACCCACATATCCCACAGATAAACCGCAATTGGAGCAACTTGATGGTTATTACAAGGTGGTTTGCTACTTTACCAACTGGGCGTGGTATCGCAAGGGCTTGGGTCGATATACACCCGATGACATCAACACGGATCTGTGCACCCATGTCATCTATGGTTTCGCTGTCTTGGATTACTCGGAACTCACGATTCGCACTCACGACTCCTGGGCGGACATTGATAACAATTTCTATACGCGCGTAAGTGCACTGAAGAGCAAGGGTGTCAAGGTGAGTCTGGCTCTGGGTGGCTGGAACGATTCGCAGGGTGACAAGTATAGCCGCCTGGTTAGAAATGCGGCCGCTCGTGCCAAATTTATACGACATGCCTTGGACTTTATTGAGAAATACGGATTTGAGGGCCTCGACTTGGACTGGGAGTATCCGGTGTGCTGGCAAACAGAATGCAGCAAGGGATTCGCTGATGAAAAGGAGGGTTTCACTGACTGGGTTCGCGAACTTTCAGAGGCATTCAAGCCACGCGGTCTGCTCCTCTCCACGGCTGTCTCACCAAGCAAGAAGATCATCGATGCTGGATACAATGTGCCCGAGCTCGCCCACTACTTTGACTGGATTGCTGTGATGACCTACGATTTCCACGGGCAGTGGGATAAGAAGACGGGTCATGTGGCACCCTTGTACCATCATCCCGAGGACGATTTCGATTACTTCAATGCCGTAAGTCTACACCGAATAATCCGCACTTTATTTATTTATTTTTTGCCACATCTATTTCAGAACTATTCGCTCAATTATTGGATAGAGCAGGGTGCTCCTTCCCGCAAGATTGTGATGGGCATGCCCTTGTATGGTCAGTCCTTTACACTAGAGAATGCCAACAACAATGGTCTGAATGCCAAGGCACCAGGACCGGGTAAGGCGGGAGAATTCACAAAAGCAGCCGGCTTTTTGGCCTACTATGAGGTGAGTCTACAAAGAACAGCTTCTTGGATCAGTCATAGAAATATAAGACTACTATTTCAATCCCTTGCAGATATGTGAACGTGTCAAGAATCAGGGCTGGGAGGTGGTGCAGGATGAACGTGGTCGGATGGGTCCATATGCGCGTAAGGGCACCCAATGGGTTTCCTACGATGATCCGGCTATGATACGCAAGAAATCGCAGCTGGTGCGTGCCTTGGATTTGGGTGGCGGCATGGTCTGGGCGCTAGATCTAGATGACTTCCGCAATCGGTGTGGTGATGGTGTGCATCCATTGCTGCGTGAAATCCATGCGGTGCTAAAGGATCCACCCAGCGACTATGAGCCAACACGTAAGTCCATAAACATAATAAATTGCTCAACATAAAATTAAACTAAAATCAACTGCAGCTGGCCTCATACCCGCAGAAGCGGAATCTGTGGAGGAACAACCGCTATCCAGTGAGGTGGGGACTGCTTCAGTTGAAGTCGACGCCGTGCAAGCGTCACAAGGATCAAGTGAACAAGGGAGCAGCGAAGGTGAAGATGTTGAAAGTGAATCCGTAGATGAAACGGAAGAGGATGTGGTCGTAGCTGCGCCGCCCGAAGAGCAGTCTGAATCCGTATCCCAAGAAGCAAGCAATACGCAGGAATCCTCACAAGAAAACGAGATTAATCCTAATGGCGACATTGAAGAGGGTGACTTTGAAATGGAAGTTACTGCTGACTCCAATGAGTACAAGGTGGTCTGCTACTTCACCAACTGGGCGTGGTATCGTCAGGGCGGTGGCAAATTTCTGCCGGAGAACATCGATGAGAATCTCTGCACGCACATTGTCTACGGATTTGCGGTGCTCAATCGTGAGAAGCTCACCATACAACCACACGACTCTTGGGCGGATCTGGACAACAAGTTTTACGAGCGCGTCGTGGCCTACAAAAAGAAGGGTGTGAAGGTAACGGTGGCCATTGGTGGCTGGAATGACTCAGCTGGGGACAAGTACGCCAGATTGGTGCGAAGTGCTGCAGCGCGAGCGAAATTCATTCGTCACGTCATCGAGTTTATAGAGAAGTACGGATTCGATGGCCTCGACCTGGACTGGGAGTATCCGGTGTGCTGGCAGGTGGACTGCAATAAGGGCACCGCCGATGAAAAGCAGGGATTCACTGATTTGGTTCGTGAACTTTCGTTGGCCTTCAGACCAAAGGCTCTGCTGCTCTCCGCTGCCGTCTCCCCGAATAAAAAGGTCGTCGATGCTGGCTACGATGTGCCGGAGCTCTCAAACTACTTTGATTGGATAGCGGTGATGGCCTATGACTACCATGGACAGTGGGATAAGAAGACAGGTCACGTGGCGCCCATGTATGATCATCCCGATGGCACCGATACTTTCAATGCCAACTACTCCATCAACTATTGGCTGGACAGTGGGGCGGACCGTAAGAAAATTATCATGGGCATGCCCATGTATGGACAATCCTTCTCACTGGCCCAGGTCAGCGACATTCAGCTGAATGCACCCACCTATGGTGGCGGAGAGGCTGGCGAGGCAACGCGTGCTCGAGGATTCCTGGCGTACTACGAGATCTGCTCGTATATTCAGCGACGGGGCTGGAATGTGGTGCGAGATGCCAGAGGTCGCATGGGTCCCTATGCCTATTCGCGGGATCAGTGGGTCTCCTTCGATGATGCGCCCATGATAAGGCACAAGAGTGAGTACGTCCGCGCCATGGGACTGGGTGGGGCGATGATCTGGGCTCTGGACTTGGACGATTTCAAGAACGACTGCGGCTGCGAATCGTATCCTTTGCTGAAGACCATCAATCGAGTTCTACGCAATTATCCAGGACCGCATCCCAAGTGTGTTATGGAGCAGCGCGACAAAACAATGAGTAAGTGGTGTGGCAACTATATCTAAAACTGAAGCTCAAACTTGATGTTATTGTCTACATGATTTTGCAGTTGCTGGCGAAACAGGCCACTTGACGTCGCCCAAACCCACCATAAACACCGTAACTGCAGCCAACATCATAACAAGTACTCCATCCAAGCCAGATTATGGAACTACACCAAAATGCAACGGTCGCAATTACATACCACACGATCGTGACTGCAACAAGTACTATATATGCCAATATGGCGAGCTAATCGAACAAAGGTAAGATCAACTTCTCTAATATATAATCCTCTTTAAGTACGGATCAATTTTTAATAACTTTTGTTCTTAAATACTTTCAAAATCAACAATATTTATTTAAATATGTTATTCCCTTAGTACTAAGCATAAAAGATTATTTCACTTAACTTTTCAATCAATTTTAATACTTAATTTCCATATTTTTGTCCACATCTTTCTCTTCGTCAGGTGTCCGGCTGGTCTGCATTGGAACGAGAACTTCTGCGACTGGCCGAACAATGCGCATTGTTCAGTTCGAGCTGATAAAACCACGCAGGCACCAGTGGTGCAGCGGCCCAAGCCCACAAGCACAGCAGCACCTCCCACCAAACCCCCAACGAAGACCACAAAGAAACCCTTGACGCCGTCCAAGCATCCCATTACACGTCCAAAGCCAACACCAGCTCCACCATTGGGCAGCAATGAGGATTACAAGGTGGTTTGCTATTTCACCAACTGGGCATGGTATCGTCCCGGCCAGGGCAAGTATGTGCCCGAGGATATCGATGAGAATCTCTGCACCCACATCGTCTACGGCTTCGCAGTGCTCAACAGCAATACGCTGACCATAAAGACGCACGATTCTTGGGCGGATATTGACAATCGGTTCTACGAACGTGTCGTTGAATATAAGAAGAAGGGATTGCGTGTAACTGTCGCCATTGGTGGCTGGAATGATTCACTGGGCAGCAAGTATGCGCGCCTTGTTCTCGATCCTCAGGCACGGACACGTTTTATCGAGAGCATTTTGAGTTTCGTGGAGAAGTATGGATTTGAAGGCTTGGATCTCGACTGGGAGTATCCGGTGTGCTGGCAGGTGGACTGTACCAAGGGCTCAGCAGCGGAGAAGCAAGGATTTGCAGCACTCGTCCGTGAGCTATCGGAAGCATTTAAGCCACGTGGTCTGCTCCTCTCCGCTGCCGTTTCCCCGAGTAAAATGGTCATCGATGCTGGCTATGATGTACCCAAGCTCGCCCGCTACTTTGACTGGATTGCCGTTATGACGTACGACTTCCATGGACATTGGGACAAGCAGACAGGTCATGTGGCGCCGCTGTATTATGTGGAGGGCGACTCGAATCCGTATTTCAATGGCAATTTTAGCATACACTATTGGCTGGATCAGGGCACACCGGCCAGCAAGCTTATCATGGGCATGCCACTCTACGGCCAATCATTCTCGCTGGCGAATCCAAATTCTCGCTCGCTCAATGACAAATCAATTGGACCTGGTCAGGCAGGCACATACACCCGGGCCGGTGGCTTCTTAGCATACTATGAGATATGCGAGAAAGTCAGCGGCGGCGGCTGGAGTGTGGTGCGTGACGAGGAGGGACGCATTGGCCCCTATGCTTACAGTGGCAATCAGTGGGTCTCCTATGACGATGTCGCCGACATTCGACGCAAGGCGCAATTTGTACGCAGTTTGCGTTTGGGTGGCGGAATGGTCTGGGCCCTGGATTTGGATGATTTCCGCGGTCGCTGCGGCTGTGGCAAGCATCCGTTGCTGCGCACTCTCAGCCAGGAGCTGCGGGGAATTCCCGGTCAGCGGGCCAACGATTGCACATAGTAATATACAGAGTATATATTTATTATATATATTTCATATTATACATTTATGCCAATATCATTGCTGCTGACTAGGCTCGCAATCTGTTCTCAAGATTTTTGCCAATTAGTTGTAAGCATACACACACACACACATACAAACTATAAAATACAAATAAAATACACATTTAAACATGAAATCATTATGTTTAACGCGCACTACTCTGAAAATACTAAAATAAAAATACATACAATTTAGTGTGACCAAACTCTTCAAATCGCTGCCAATAGGTGGTCTGACACGTAACGACTAATCGGCAATTTTTGTGGGCTTTAAGCTAAATTTTCTGATAAATAATATTTGTTTGTTCATGAAAATGTTTTAAATTAATATGCCAGAAGTAAAATTATGGTAATAGTAAAATTTCGGCGATATTTTACTGCATGACAAGCAACAGTATAAGTTGGCGAATTTGTAACGTGTGTGGGTCACAATGAAGACGTCGATTCGCTATCAAAACAGCTGTTGCCTGCTAGAATTTCAGTCGCAAAAAGTACCTGCGAAACTTTGGTGAGCGCACGAGAGAATTTTACGGGCGAAGCTTTATTTGTTAAGCTCAACGTCGGTGTGCCTGTCGTCATCGTAATTGTCGCTGGTCGTCTCAGTCGAACGGGCAACGAAGTTGCATACGCAACACATTTATTGGTCTGTGGGTCGCGACGTCTCTTGTTTTCTGTTGCTGCTGTTTTGTTTTTGTGCGTGGCAAACGGCAGAGGCCAAAGTAAAGCTTGTGTTTTTGTTTATATACACACAGACTTGCGCGCACACACACACACACACACAACACACACTCATACGCAAATCTAAAATTAATGCATACACAAGCACACACCTGAGTGACGTCACAGGTTTTGATCGTGTCTCTGCACCTCAGTAGCAGAAAAGAATTGTATAATAAGTGAATTAAAAATAGCAACAATGAGACAACAATGCCGCGATACCTTCAGGCATTTAGTGCGTCAGTACCACACACAGTCAAAGCAGGCGCCACTTTTGGCCAACGGCAACAGTCGCAGACTCACCTGCAACAACAACGACAACAGCAGACACAACATTCTGAGGCAGCAACAGCTGCAACAGCAGCAGCTGAGATTGTTTACCAATAGCCGGAACTACTCCAAGTTCGGCACACACCTGAGCAGCGAGCGCGCCATGGAGCTGCTGTGCAACCTGGACGAGGACGAGCGCCACAATCTGCGGGATGCGATGTTCAAGCTGGAGGCCGACAAGGTGAAGAAACAGTTCGAAAGTAAGTGTTCAAATTGTAAACTCAAACGAAATTTTGACTATAAATTGTCAGCTAAAGCGTGATATTAACATCATAATAATAATAATAATAATAATAATAATATTAAAAATAATAATAATAATAAAGAACAACGAAATCTGAAACCTTTTTTTGTCGCTTTTAATAAAGAAATTTGTAGTTTCTGTTGCAATACTTTATTTTCCAATATTTAAAAACTAGATTTTTTACATTCAAACAAGTTGGCAGCGCTGTAAACTGCATAAACATAAACTAATTTAGGCATAGATATTTAACTACAAAATTGATTGTGAGTCAAGCTTGGGGGGTTCGTGCCTGTGTCCTTTTTGGGTTCATCCTCTGTGCCATTTACATGAGGCCACGTTTGGCGGCCTCTGTCGAGAAGCACATGCTGTATGCCTCGGCTGCTTCGCAGTGATCCGCCGGCACAGTAAGCGCCGCACAGATGTTGCCAATCTCGAGGGCCAACTTTAGCTTATCGGGATTATTGCCGGTGTAATGCTTGGCCTTCTCGTGGCTGGCTTCCACGTTCAGTTTGCCATCGGCATCCATTACATGGAAACTCTTCATGACACAGGCGCGCAGGCATTTGCCCTCTTGCGTTGTGGAAGGCTCATGTTTGATTGCACTCTGCACATCGCTATCCGATGCACCCACTTCGGCTTTGCACTTCTCGCCCGCCTCCAAGAACTTGGCCATGGCTTCCTTATCATCAAAGGCCCGGACTAAAGCAGCGCCGAGCAGGGCGACAATTGCCAGCGAGTAAACGAAACGTTGCATGTTGTAAACTTGATTGAATTCCAAAACCAAACTGTTGAATTTTACGGCGAAACAGGCGAGTTTTATAGCCGCCAGCTGTAGTCTGTCAGCTGTGAAATTATAGAGTTCAATCCGTTTAGCAACTTAACAATTTATGCAATTTAATTGCCCAAATTAGTAATTAGTATAATTAGCCGGTTTTTTGTTTTTATTTTCTATAGCCCTACCCCAATTTAATTGTTAGTAGCAGCGACTCCCACCACAAATAAAAATAATCTGCAAAGTAACTCAGACTAAACATATGTTTCTGTATTTGTTTGTCGAAATGTGTATGGTTTTCAAGGCAGCGCACAGCTTTTGCTGCGTACGTGACTCCAAACGAGTCAAGAGACATTAACAAATCACCACACAGATTTCCCATTTCCTGTGAGCTCATCCTGCTAGTCTCTCTATTTATCCTTATCTCTCTCTGCCACTCGACCTGTGCAACATGTGCCGTTTGCGCATCATTTATTCATGCATATCGCAGTGATTTGGTTTTCGACAAGCAAATCGATGGGTGGTAGAACTAATCTTAACCTGAGCTATAACTCTTGTCGTTCCTTGCTAATATGGATGGATACTGTTTATTTTCGATTTGCTAGCCAAATTGATGGCGGTATTCTTTTGTATATTTTACTGGCAGAGTTTGCTCATTCTTAAATTCCAAATTCATGAATACATTTGACGAAAATTTAAGATATTTTGGTATCTAAGGCTTTTCTTGGCATAAGTAAAAAAGGTTTTTGCTGAGCAACAGAAACCCGAGAAAATTGCTTGCTTCTGTGATCGATAAAACGCCGAGCTTATCAAATATTGCAGGCAACCCAAGCTTTCAAGTGATTTATCTTTTGGCAACAACTTAACAATGCAAACTTAAATACAATTGCTCTTCATTTAACTAAGCATTTTAAACAAGCTCTTTAAATATGCGCATTTAGTTCTACATTTGTGTATATCTGTTTGCATATACGAAATTCGGGCAGCCGATTTCTTGTTTTAATTTTTTTTTGTTTTTCGCATGTGGTTGATGCTCATTAAAATTTCATCGGACAGCAACAAACCAAATTCGGAACATTGCTCTGCCTGCTGCTTTACGCACCAAGCGTCGCTGCTGCCGGCGTAGAAACTTTCGCTGTTGCTGCTCTTGGTGGCAACACTCTTTTTTGCCTCTGTAAAAAAGTTTGTTGATTAGTTTGGCTTTGCTCTTGAGTTCTGTAAAATTGGCTTTTAGCAATAAAAAGAAAAACCATATTTGCCAATCGTTTGGCAACAATCTGCCTAAATTGACCTAATCAACAGAAGAAGTTTCACGAGTTTGCACACGTAATTATTTGTTACCTGATAAGAGCGTGTTGAGTGATTTGATAAATATTTAAGCAACACAAATATTACGTGAATCAAGACGTTTAATCAAGTTGCTGATTAATGTCTGACAAGTTCTTATTATGGTAAAACAAACTAAAGCGTTAACGTTAGTTTCTGGAAACGTTGGACGCCAAATAAAAATGAAAAAACTTTGATTATAAAAGAAATGTAATTCGCAGAAAGAACTAAAGAGGAAAAGAAAGAAAGAAAACAATAATATGTCCTTAAAGACTACATTTAAAAAATAGAAAAGTGTATTATGAATATAAGAAGAGTTAAAACAAACCACTTTTATAAGCTCGTAATAATTTTTTTGAGGTCTCCGAAACCTAGAAAGTACTTAAGTCAAATTCTGTATCAAGTAAAAAAGTTAAACCAGAAATCTTTTAACTGTTGCATTTATTTTGGCCATAAGAAATAAACAAAGCTTTGCGTTATAGACATTCGCCTCTAAAGCTTATGGTACTTGAATAAAAAAGCCAAGTTGATCAAATTAGCGGTTGGTGGGCACTCAAAATGCCAGCAGCAGTCATGAGAAACATCAGTTAAGTAAAATGTACAGCAATTTCTGCTCAAACAACCCTGCACAAAACGGCACAAAACTCAGAAACAGGCAATTCGTTTGCCATTAAGGGTGGTCGTGCCCCCAGCTTGTATACATACCCCCAAATATATAACTAATAAGACCCACCACGCACTTGTCTGGCATGAGCGCCAAAAAGCCCGAGCACATTGAATTATGTTCATTGTACTGTGCGAAAAAGTCATCAGCCTTGAAGCGAACATCTGCTCAAGGAGCTTTACCTCTCTTTTTACAACACTCTCCCTCCCTCACTCTCTCTCTATCGCTCTAACCTACTCTCTATCTCTCTCTCCCTTCTCTTTCACTGGGTTAATATAAGGAAACCTCCTATTTGACCTAATTTTTGTCTTAACAAAGCATTGTATCCTGTCCAGAGTTTACGTTTATCTGGGGCTCCATTTATCACAATTAGCAAAGCACACTCAAGGGCAGATAGTCGAGCACATCTGCATCCCTTTTAACAGCTGCATCATTAATAATCTAACCGCTGGAGTTATGGGCTGTAAATGCATCACTCGAAGCGCTGAAAAATGATCCGGCAAAATGGAAAACTGTTCACTACAATCAAGCAGCAAAAATGGCAAACCTAAAAATCAGTATACATTATTTTATAGTGAAACATTGGAGGAGTAATACTGTTATACCAGTAACAAAAATAAATCTTTATAAATTCAGAATTTAACTTTAATCAGTTGCAAAAAAAAACAGAATAAAATAAACAATCACATTAAATTAACTTTATGTAAAAGTAGAAAGAGCAACAGCTGTTTAGGCAAATAATAAAATTGAGTGAAAATCAATCAATCTATATTAAGTCCCTTATACCATTACATTAATCATAATCCTACAAGAAATAAAAAGCCGTGCTATAAAACTCAATTTTATTATCAAGCATAAAATTGCCTTTTATCTTGCATATATTAAGGACCCACAAGATTCACAAGACGCATTGAATTCTGGTGTATATATGAATTAAATTGTAAAACAAGTGAGCTTACAGTTTGTTATAAAGTTGTACTAGAACAAACTGAAAAGCCATTGTTCTACAACTTAAATCGTTTTAATTTAAAGTTTAAAAAAGCTCGTTACAAACTTTAAAAAGTTTGCTATAAAGAAATGCTGCACAATTTGCTTGAAAAATGTGGAAGCAGATTAAATATAATGACCCTACAGAAATGTAAGTAGAGTAACTACATACTTTATATATATATATATATATATATATATATATATATATATATCAGTAAAAGGCTGCCAACTTTTATGACAGCATTTGGAAAGCAACAGCAACGCCCTTGTCCTTTCCATTAATGGAAATAATTCAACACTAAATGAGCCATTGATGGCGTAGCGCTGCAAAGTATGCCACATTAAACAAAGTTTCGAGTTTGCCTTTGCAATTTGAATCAATTTAGCTGCTGCTGCTGCTGTTGCTGCTACTGCTGCTGCTGCTGTTGCTGCTACTGCTGCTACTGATGTTGGCTGAAGCACGTGCCGAGTTCTTTGACAGCAACTCAAATTTTCCGAGGCACCTGCGCCAATCCAGAGATGCCAGTGAAAGTTGCTTAGATTCCCAGGCAACAGGCTGCTGCTGCTGCTTCTGCTGTGTGTGTGCGTGTGTCTGTGTGTGTATGTGTGTGCGTGTGTCTGTGTGTGTATGTGTGTGCGTGTGTGCGCGCGCTTAAAAGTCATAAAACAAAGCAACTCATCGCTTGCAGAAAATGAAACAGACAAACAGACAGTCAGCCAGCACGACTGACGTGCCAACAAATGAGAAGAAAAGTGAAAGGGAGACAGAGAGAGATAAAGAAAGAGAAAGAGATAGAGAAAGAGCAGCATGAAAAGGCAAAGCGATAAATTGAAAAATGTGTACGTTGGGCTCTCGCTGAAGCTGTAACTTAAGCCCCCTCAGCCCAGGCAGGTGTACATGACTCAATACGTACATACACACCCAAACACACACACACACACACACACACACCTCCATCCTTAAATGTATATCTGCCAGCTTAGTTTTTACGCTCTGTTTTTGTGACCATTGATTGTAACACATTGTTGCCGCAAGATTAATTGAGTTTACACATAAAACAGCAACTACCAAAATGTTTTCTTTTACCAACCATTAGCAGAATATGGTAAGCCAAAAAACGAATTTAAGGCATTCGGCTGAAAGTTAAAGGAATTTTATAATTAAGTACAAAATATAAGGATGCAATTACTAAACCGAAGACAAATGCGTAGAAAACGTTATGAATACGAATTTGTTATTTAGAATATTTATTAAAAAGATGTTTATTAAGAATATAAGTAGTCAAAGCTATATTTATTTAGATTCCATTCATCGTCAATATTTATGATTTATATAGATTTTTCGATTCGATTCTTATAGAACCCATTTATGAAATACCACATGTTAAACTTTAAAAACCCTTAAATCTAACTGCAAATTGGAAAATACCATCAAATTCACAAGTACTTTCCGAGCAATATAATATTAAATTTAATTTCAAGTTGCTTTGCTCTGCGGGACTCTTGTAATTCGCAAATAGTACAAAGGAATAAAGGACGCAGGGCACACTCAAGACTACAACGATGATAATTCCGTAGTTCAGCCAGAATCGTAACCCTTTTCAAGTCAATTATATTCAGCTCTTTTGACTAAAGCAACACACACTCGCATTTACATATTCCCCAAGCATTCCACACACAAACACACCCCCTGCAAAAATGGCAACCAGTTTCCAAGGTCTTCAGTTCACTTTGTCCATTTTGTGTCGCGTGCTTTTGGGCTGACCTCAGAAATTACATTTTTTATTTCGCATGCAAGCCAAATTTTCCGAGCTTCTACTTTGGTTAAATAACGGAAAAGTGTATGCATAGTCATACTTTTAGTCGATTTAAATGCTAAACAGCAGCATACATCCAATAAGCCCCACTAAATGTTATGCAAATTGTCTAAACACACACGCACACACATATGTCTCAAACAGCATACACACTCGTAGGTGAATTGTGCTGGAAAATTGAGTCTGTAGTGAAATTCTCGCTCGGCTGGCTTGCCAACTAACACACACACAAGGACGCAAGCCCTCAGATACTATATCATGTCATCCTGTTGCTTCTTTTATGGCATCAGCTCCCAGCAGAAATTGCCGTGGCCAAGATAGCATCGCGGTTTGTCATTTGCGGCATTCACATTGTGCCTAGCGTAAAAGCCAAACGAAATAAAAGGAAAGGAAGCAAACCAGAAGAAAAGTTAGCTTTAAGTGCGCCTCTCAGATTTCAGTTCAAAGTAAAGTTCGACTGCTGCTTACTTTCAGGCGCCCTTTCAATTTACGCTCGCCTCGCAATTGCGTGTGTGCGTTTGTGTGTGTGTGTGTGTGCGTGTACACACATGTCGCAGTGTAAATGAAAGCTCGCTCAAAAAATATATAAGGATGAGAGTGTCGAGGCCAGTTGATTGCCCCAGTGGCCTCTTTATGGCAATACCCGCATTTGTGGTACGCATTGGGCATCTCCCACAATGCAAATAAATACTTTGTATATTTAAATTAACTTCCTTAAAACCGAATCTATTACTACAGATATCTTTTGGCGCTCCCCTGACTTCTAACCTTAACTGAAAACTTCCATATATTTACGTATTGATTTACTATGACTTCGGGATTAAACTGAAGTCCAGATTTGGAAAACCATCAAAATTGCTTATTAAAAAATGTACTCTGAAAAAATCTATTATAATAGTTGACATGCACATTTATTGTATAAACGTTAATAGGTTTCTTTTATGAAACATGCCACAGTAAGGGTATATGCTAAGTCGAGTATTAACCTATAAACTTTGCACCGTAGGTTTTATGACATGTTTTTGTGATTCGGTAAATCAAGTGAGAATTTCATGTTCAACACTTAAACGTCATCTAAACGACATAATTGCCACGAAAATTGCTCAGTAGGCATGCATAAAACAAACGCCCAGCCAAACCATGGTTGGTGTTTTTATGGCCAAAACAAAAACACATGCACAAGTTCGTATGTACACATACACACATATGTCCTTATCTATGTACATCCATCTGATGTGCGTCACCCAGTGGCAAACAACTAAGTGCGCCCTTGATTATACCCCGTACTTAAGTTCCAGCGTGTAAGTTAACTATTGCAAGCTAAGAAGTCTTATAAGAAATTAATCTAGCAGTTTTGATAACATATGTATTATAAGAACATCAATATTGATGAATTTCTTATAAAACTGTAAGTTTACCATTTAATACTGCTCTCTGTTTATAGGGTATCTTATTTAGCATTATTTGAACACAACAACAATGTTTGCTAATGTCTCCCAATTTAATTGCTCTGCGAGTAGCTATTAATTAATTGCGCTCTTTGGGAGCTATAACCATAATTACAACAACGTTAATGTGCCCTGTTTTGCTTTAGGCAAGTGTTAAACATTCTTCTTTTTTGTTGATTTTCGCTTTTAAACGTTATTGTAACTCGTGCAAAGTGCTGTGTAAATTAACGGCACCCAAAAGTAGTGCTAAAACGTGTCGCTTACACGCTTAAAAACACACACAGCCGTTGCATACTTTACACACACACACAGGCAGAAAGGTGAATGCGTTTGCGGCGCGTGAAAGTATGCAGCGTTAAATGGGCGACAGCTGAGGCCATTGCAAAATGTTAATTGAGTTTAACTGCATCTGTGCACTGTGGAGAAAAGACTCCTGTTGAGTCATAAATTCACAGAAAGGTCTAATTATATGGCAACAGCAACTTGTTTTGAGCTTTTAGTTATATTTGCCACAAATGCTATATAATAGCCTGATTCGACTAACAACATTTGATAGATTCTCGAAATTATGTAAATTATGTTGTGTTAGTTAAAAAAAACTGATATTTCACTATAAAGAGCCGATCAACTGTTATATTTAAATTAAGCAATCATTTCGACACTCACATGTTAACGACCACAGAGACTCATAATGGACACCCGAAATGTTAATGTTAATGTTAATGGGAAAGTTCGAAATGTTGTTCATAGTATCAGCCTATAACATTACAGTATATTGTGATTGTTTTACTGATTTTCCTTTATCAAGTAATTTTTTTCAAACTAACTTATTTTTTTCCATAGTGCAGCGTGGAAAATTAAAAATTTTCCTCACGCGCACACACACAGTGTACATAGGCATCCAACTGTATTTGGAAGTTTTGTTTGACATTGCAAATTTAATGTAATTTTTGAAGTGTGAATTAAACAGCAGTTGAGCTTGTGTGCGGGAGAGAAAGTGCATATATACTATATGTAAAGCAGCACATTTCTTTTATTTCAATTTAATTTAATACACTTTCAATTGGCGTATTGCGTATAGAGATGCACTATTTCTTATTATTATTATCTGAATAAAATAGGTTTATTCGGTTGTCGTTAAACTCATACGGAATAACATTTAATAGCAATCAACTTTTTAAAGAAAATATAATATTATGTAATACTATATAATATAGTTACACTGAAAACTCAGCTACATACTCTGACATACCCTCTATTTAAAAATACTCGATTATTTGGTTAGTCATATCATCTGCAATCTATCTCAAAATGTCTATCATCACACGACTTTCAATAAAATCATAATACAATTTCATCTTTTGTTGAATTTAATTAGTTAGTTTATTTGGTATTATCATGTTCGCATAAGTAATTATAGAGCCGACTCATCTGTACTCGCATGTTTAATAACTATAATCTCTTTTTTATTTGCATACGCAACTTCCTCCACCTGTGTTTTGATTTTGAACAACAACGACACATTCAAACAACAACATACAACAACAAAACAATTACAACTTTAAATATACACCATAAACACCGAACAACACTTTGTCTGTCATCAAACTAAAGGTCAACTGGCTGTTGGCAGTTGGCGGACACGCTTCGGACGACTCTCCACAAAGGTGGGCCAGGTGGATCCGACCGGCACTTTTTGTGCGGTGCCCGATGAATGGCTGAAAAAGAAACTGGGTAAAAGCAACGGCAACAATTAAGGCTTGCTTGCTCAAATGAAGAACATAAAGAAAACAACATTCCAATTCCAATTTAAGTTGAGAACTAATTTAGGCTTTTTTTGTTCTTCTGTTCACAGTGGAAGCGGCAGAACCACCCACCGCCAGGCAATTGTACAGCAGTAAGTACCGTGAAATAACTGACTTTTCTTTGTTTTTTTTACATAGCTTATATTCATTTGCAGTTTTCTTTGTGAATGCCGTGCCCTTTGTAGCCTTTGGTTTCCTTGATAATTTCATTATGATCATGGCCGTAAGTAACTATTAATAAATAAATTAATATTACCTTGAGTCGATTTATTTCATACCATTTTAGGAGAATAATTAGAAAGAGGACCTAAATATAAATAATGTGACTTTTGCAAATGTGTATAAGACAGATAGATGCATATACATATATTTACTCCTGATATCCGCGCTACTTATATATTAATTCTATGAATTTTGCTACCTTTCACAATGGATGTTAATTCAAGTTATTTTAATCATTTTCACAGGGTGAATACATTGAAAGCACACTGGGTCATTTTATAACGCTATCGACCATGGCTGCCGCTGGACTTGGCAATACCATAAGTGACGTTATGGGCATTACGATGGCCACCTATGTAGAGGAAGGATGTCAACTGTTGGGTCTCAAGCCGCCTCAGATGACGCCTGCACAGTTTGAATTAAAATCGAGCAGACGAGCTTCCAGTTGGGTACGCATACCATCACTTACACCGAGTATATCCTACAATAAATTTTTGATTTTCGCAGGGTCGCATTATGGGCATCACAGTTGGCTGCTTAATCGGCATGTGTCCCTTATGGTTTATGAAGGAAGAACCGAAAACGAGCGCAAAGGATTAGGATGACGAAATGGATGCTAACATAACTAATGAAACAGTCAATTTTATGGTGTATCCTAGCAATATTAAAATTTAAAAATTTGCCACTTTTCTGGGAAGCCGTACAAATGTTAAGTTTATATCATCATTATGATCAGACTGCATTGATTTGCATTGAATTTAAAATTGAACTTGTATTTACATTTCTACGCCATGTAAAACGAATTCATATAACACTTAAAGTACCTACTAACTAACTACTATTAACGCTCGTCTAGTTCATAAAGTTAAGATTAAATGTGTTCTAGCTAATTAGTCAACTTATTCAATTTCAAGCTCGCACTGATTCTGACTGCACCTATCAATCATCTTTTTGTTTAAGTTCTAGGAATGAGCGGGCAAAAGGCCCGTTTTCATAACACGGCCAACATAATAAACAAAAACCAATCAAATGATTTGGTAATTCTCGGATTGATAATTAAACTAGTGGTAATTATATATATGGCAATGTAATGTAGCTGCCAAAGGTCCAAATGTAACACCCAAAATCAAAATAGCCAGTTTTGTAGACAAATTAACTGAAATAACTATGCCAATTTGTCATGTGTAATATTAATTGGCATTAAAATGTCTTATGCTGTAAAATTAAATACCAAACTCAAAAAATAAAGTAAGGCCTGCCAAGTCTTAAAATCTAGGTAAATTAACGATTAAAACGCCATTGACTATCCGATCTTTAAACTCGCCACACTGAAAAGTGCCTATGAAATGCTTTAACTATAAATATATACATTCTTACTTTTCGAAGCTGTTCCACCCATATTAAATTAAATGAATTGGCTTAAAATATATTAAAAATAAACCAGTAGCAAGTTATATACACATAGTATGTACAATATTAAAGTCCAAATTATAGAGAGCTTACCAAATAAATAAACCAAATTAAAAAATAAAATTGTTGTTGAGACTTATAATATGCGTTAAAAGGAAATAAAATACTTTGTATGTATATATATATTTATTTAGATTTTTAGTTAGTTTATTTTGAAAAAATATAATTTATTAGACAAAGTTTAAAATTGATTCGACAGTTGAAAAAATTGCACTCTTGTTATAAGTCAAAAAAAGTGAATGACATATGAACATTTTGAATTCATCAAATGTTTCAGGTCAGTAGATTAGATCAACTTTGACCACAGCTCCGGCCAACGCACTAGAAACGACTGATGCGATATTGCATCACTGAGCGCTTGCCAAAAAATAGATGCGTTCTTGACATGATTCCAATTTCTTGTATATTTCATAATATCGCGATCCTCCATGCCATCACTGTACTGCGACTTGATGTTGAGCCAGTGCTGTGTGTCATCCTGCTGCGTGGTGTCCTGCTCCTTACGATAATTGGGCGGCAGCAGTGGATTAGGCGGTCGGTCCAAGCGTTGCTTGCGTTTCAGTTCTGTCAGTCTTGCCTCGGCACAGTATTGTTGCTCCAGTTTTAAAAGTTCCGCCTCCACATTAATAGCACTGCAATTTTCATTTGGTACAGCGACTCCAATAGCGATCTCATCGCTGACAACGGGCGCAGCTTCAGTGACATTGGGTGTGACAATCGGAGTCGTAATTGTTGTGCTAACCGTTGCCGTTGCATGCGTCTCGCTTCGACGGTGCCACAGAGTGCCCGGCACTTGACTGGCAACGAAAAAGGCGCCCGCAATAGTGAACACACTCGCCGCATAGCTCAGCGCCAGCATAGCCAGGTTATTTAACAAAAATCGCATTAGAGTAAAATTGGGCAGCAGCTGCATCAGTTCGCTATACGTAAGCCAGCCGCGTCGCAATCCCTCGCGTTCCGCCAGCGTTCGTTCCACGCTGCTTAGCTTCTCAAAGAATTGTTCGTTCGATATGTATATGTTCCAGTCCTGTGTAGGAGAAACCGAAATCTATATATTAGCTACAGTCTATATTTTAACTGATGAGATTTGTATTTACAATGGCTGTCAGAAACTCGAGTTCCATTTCCTTAAGTTTGTCCTCGGTCATGTTGCCTTCTTTTGCCCAGTCTTCCAAGTAGAAACGCTCATCGTGGCCGGCATAGAATTTCGTTGAAATCATCTGCAAGCAAAAACATAAACGAATTTATATTTACATTGATTAAAGATTATTTTTCGTTAATTATATTTATTGCAGACTGTATGAGAATAAGTTTATGGCAATAGTTGCCTCTAAAACAATAATAAACATTTAAAAAAATGCCAAACCTGCTTTAAATGCTGAGTAAGCAGTGACGTCATCGCTTTGGTATGGACCACGCTAAATATAACAACAAATGCTTACATAAACAAAAAAATATGCTGCTATTGCATTCTCTTATCAGCGTTGCCAACTGTCCTCATTAAATTAAATATATACATATGTATGTATATGCTAAGCCATAAAAACAAAGCAAACAAAGCAAACAAATTGGCTGGCGATCAGCTATACATGCTCACTTTTAACTACATGCATACATACATGTATATATAATACGTGTATAATTGTTTTAGAACAATTCGGTTCTTGTCAATGCATAAGTGTGAGCACATGTGCATGTACACACACAAGATACGTGTGTATGCGTAATTGGGCTAACGATGAGTTATCAATCAACAGGTTTTGCACGCTTAGCTCGTGATGCCAACATCAATACAATCTCCACTAACACTAACTTAAACACACACTCACACACACTCACCAATGAGACAACAAAGAGCTCCTGTGGCGTGATTCTGTAGCCATAGCCCGGATCAATGATGTTCAGGCGATCCAAGTAAATTAATGCCATAATTAGGGAACATGGTGTTGCGTGAGTTTTGCCCGCAGCAATCGAGCTCAGACGGTGTAGCGAGTGGCCGCGATGCGGCTCCGAGAACAGATCGGCTGCGTACTCAGCGAAAGGCATGGAAACCTCCATGTCCGCCTCCGTTGTGTCAACGCCTCCATAGTAAAGCGTCTTTCGTATGCGGTTTATGAACTCGCCGTGCTGCATCACCTGCTGCAAAACGGTTAAATTCGATTAGCAGTGAATAATTAGGTGTGTTAATTGCTTCTTTTGATTACCTTTTTTGGCGTCGAGGTGACGAATTTACTTCTTCGCCCCATTGAAGAAATATGTTCTGCGTTTTCAGCGTGCAAAAAGGTAATGTCTTCAATATGAATGCACAGCGTTGCCACATCGATGGAAACCAACTGTTTTGTCGATTGCTTAGAGTAGTGCTGCCATTGGCAGCAGCGCAGATTAAACGCAGAGTAATTTAACTAATTACAATATACGTTTACTGTATTTGTCGAATACAAATTTCGAATTTTGTATTGTATATGTTTAGCTGATGTGCTCTGTTTATGCTATCAAACAATGGTATAACGACTATTTAATTTTGCTGCGAGTGATTTTGCCATTCGCTTGTTCCTGCAAAAACATATGGGCTAAGTAAAAACATTCACTCATCTGCGTTATTTTAAAGATTACAGAGTTTAATCCAGAGATTCCCCAAGCATGTCGCGATTCAGCGGAGCTCTGCAACTGACCGACCTGGATGACTTTATAACTCCCTCGCAGGTAAAATTGAAATGTGCTGCAAGCTGTAAATGCATAAATACCAATATAATTTTTGTCTTCAGGAGTGTATAAAGCCCGTGACGATAGATAAGACAAAGTCAAAGACTGGCGCTAAAATTACAGTGGAAGCTGATGGCTACTACGAGGAATCTGAGGTGAATGTTATCAATTAAATATGTATGCTGAATACGAGTAACCTATAAACCCTCCACAGAGCGGCAAGCAGAAGCTACAGAAAGTTGAGATCACACTACAGGATTGCCTTGCCTGCTCCGGCTGCATTACGTCCGCGGAGGGGGTGCTAATCACCCAGCAGAGTCAAGAGGAGCTGCTCAAGGTGCTGCGCGAGAATCAAACGCTCAAGGCCTCTGGGGACAACGAAAAAGTTCGCACAATTGTATTTACAATTTCGGTACAACCGCTGCTGAGTCTGGCACATCGCTATGACCTTAGCTTGGAGGAAGCGGGTCGCCATTTGGCCGGCTATCTGCAACAATTGGGCGCCGATTATGTTCTGTGCACAAAGATAGCCGATGATCTAGCGCTGCTGGAGTGCCGGCAGGAGTTTGTCGAGCGCTTTCGCGACAATGCCGAGCTGAGCATGCTGAGCTCCTCGTGTCCTGGCTGGGTCTGCTATGCGGAGAAAACGCACGGCAATTTCATTCTGCCCCACATTGCCACGACACGTTCGCCGCAACAGATAATGGGTGTGTTGGTCAAACAGTTGCTGGCAGAGAAGCTGGGCGTGTCCGGCTCACGGATTTACCACGTGACAGTCATGCCATGCTACGACAAGAAACTGGAAGCATCCCGCGAAGATTTCTATAGTGAAGTAAACAGCTCACGTGATGTGGACTGTGTAATTACTGCAAGTGAGTGAAACTAGATGCTTCCTTGGGGGTCTTTTCAGACGATTACAATTGTGTTGTGCTTGCAGTTGAGGTGGAACAAATGCTTCAAGCCGAGGAGCAAACTTTGCAACAGTTCGAGCCAAAAGATCTGCACTGGCCATGGACGGATCAGCAGCCGGAGTCAATGCTCTGGGCGCACGAGTCGACAATGTCCGGCGGCTATGCGGAGCACATATTCAAATATGCAGCCAAAGAACTCTTCAACGAGGACACTCCCGCTGAGCTGCAGTTCAGGGCGCTGCGTAATCGGGACTTTAGTGAGATCTACTTGGAGAAGGAGGGTAAAGTGCTGCTCAAGTTTGCCATTGCCAATGGCTTTCGCAATATCCAAAATCTAGTGCAGAAGCTGAAGCGTGGCAAAGGGCCGGGCTATCAGTTCGTCGAGGTGATGGCCTGCCCCTCCGGCTGCATCAATGGTGGCGCCCAGGTGCGTCCAACAACGGGACAACATGTACGCCAGCTAACCCAAGAGTTGGAGGAACTCTACAAGCAGTTACCACGCTCCAATCCCGACAATGCTTACACAAAACAGATCTATGTGGATTTCTTTGACGGAACACATACGGACAAATCCGCACAGCTTTTGCATACCAGCTATCATGCCGTGGAGAAACTAAACACAGCACTAAATATTAAATGGTGATGCAGAATATTTTTTCTTTCTTTTTCATTGGAATCCGATGGAGAAATGTCTTTGAAAGTTGCTTGGCAATTAATATTTGACTTTGTTTTTGTAGCAATAAATACATTTATATCGTATGTATTTTGTGCGACTGTAATAATTAATACGACAAATTTATGGAAAATAACACATTTTGACTTGAGATTTGAACTCAACACTAGTGCTAGGAAACAAGAATATTTCCAAGCAATCGTGTCAATACCTTTCCTTAAGTTGTCAATAAAACAAGTTCTAATTATTGGCAACCATAATTAGATGGTGATAATTATTTAATTATAATTGTATTATATTTGCAGTTGACATTCGGGCAATTTCCAATATTGATATTAAAATTCGATAGCTGAACTAGTTTCTCGCAGGTTGGCAGCCCCAAAAAATCGTCCAAGAAAAATCCCAAATTAATTTTCCTGGGTGGCAACCTCAGCTTAAACGTCAAATAATTTCTTTCTTTTTTCAGCCTCTTTCCGGTCGGTCTGCGGTGTGTAAGTTTCTAAATAATTTGTATACAGAAAGAATTTTAAAACATCAACTCAATGGATGTGCTTTATCGACCGCTAAGTGTGTTAAATTCATGACATGATAATGAATGTATTATAAATGCTATTATTTCGCACTCTCTGCCTCAACAAATGGCCTATATAGCAATCTAAAAACCCGAAACAAAAACATATCCGTTGAAGTTATTTTTGTTTATTCTTTTGCTAGCTGCAAAATGCGAAATTAGCTAAGAAACAAAACGCAATTAAAATCCAACCACTGAGATTGTTAAATGTGTGGTTTTATAATGAATATTAGGATATTTATTAATTTAAAGTATTTGTTTACGATAATTTTGCAGTGTCGTCAAAATGCGAACGATCAACTCGAATCAGTGTGTCAAGATCCCCAAGGATATCAAGGCGTCGGTGAAGGCGCGTGTGGTCACGATCACCGGCACCCGAGGCGTCCTCAAGCGCAGCTTCAAGCATCTCGCCCTGGATATGTACATGTCAGACAAGCGCACCCTTAAAGTCGAGAAATGGTTCGGCACCAAAAAGGAGCTCGCTGCCGTGCGCACCGTTTGCAGTCACATTGAGAACATGATCAAGGGTAAGCAAGGAATATGCAATTAATAACAACAACAACATTGACTCATAACCCTTGGATCTCCACAGGTGTCACATTCGGTTTCCAGTACAAAATGCGTGCTGTGTACGCTCATTTCCCCATCAATTGCGTTACGTCCGAACAGAATAGCGTAATTGAGATCCGTAACTTTTTGGGCGAGAAGTATATTCGTCGCGTGCAGATGGCACCCGGCGTGACGGTTGTCAACTCCACCGCCCAGAAGGACGAGCTCATCGTTGAGGGCAACGACATCGAGTCTGTGTCCGGATCAGCGGCGCTGATCCAACAGTCGACCACCGTCAAGAACAAGGATATCCGTAAATTCTTGGACGGTCTGTACGTGTCCGAGAAGACGACAGTTGTGAAGGTCGAAACCTAATGCGCTTCACTTGAAAGTTTTTAATAATAAAGGAAAACGCTGATGAAAACTTTACAACACACTTCGTTCATGTATATAGTTTCGATTAAAAATTGTTTACTTTATTGGAACTTTTCCGTAATAATTACTTTAGGAAAAAGAAGAAAATAATACAAGCAACCATTCAGGATTACAAGGGAAAATCAAAAATATGTAGAAATATCCAGTTTGTGTGTCAGTCATCGTCACCATCTTTAGAACAGAAACTAAACATTTTTGGTTTAGTCAGTCACTATTATTCGTACATTCTTAAATATGTACATAACTTATAGAAAGTACAGTTGATTCCCCAGACCAGCTGCAGGGGCCCGATGTATGCTCTCGGCCACAAGGAACGCCAGCTTGTGGGCATACTGACACACCGCTGGCACGCGACAGGTGCCCGACCAGTTGTAATACATGTGTGTCATCTTGTATGACAAAATTTGCAGCTTATCCGCGTTCAAACCCATGTTGTCGTGGATAACGTTATAGCTAGTCGGTGAGACTGTGCCCTGTTTCACGGCCTGGGAGACGAGGAAGAAATCGTAGCGCTCGGGCAACGTGATGATGTCGTCGACAACAGTACCCGGTTCGGGATTGCGCCTATTGACAAAGTACCGTGTGTTAATCCGTTTGGTCACAACAATAAATGCCATGCGACATCCGCCATCTATGCCAGCGGATTTGTATGTATGATCGAGTTGGTCTTTGAGGAACTTAATTTCAGTATTTACAACCTGGTAGAGCTGGCCATCGCCAACGCCATCGCGGAAGAACAGAATGCGTTCGGGCAATGTACCATGCAGTTGACGATATGCCTTCAGAGCACTTTGCGTGTTCAATGCCATTTGATTTGAGAGCTCCTGGCCCTTCAAGTGCTCTGTGACTGTCGAGTAGTAGTGTGTGGATTCTTTCATGTCCATTGTGGCCACAAGGGCGCCATACGATTTGTTCTTATCCTTGGACGAATGGCAAACATCAAAGCCAACAGTCATTAGGCCACGCAGTGGTAGCTCTATAAACCAGGGTGCCCCGAAAATTTTGGCGTTCATTTGAATCACAACTTTTGTCGCGATTGACATTAGGCCACTTGCCCGATCCGGTCGTGGCGCAATAGTACGCAGTGTCACCACCTGCGACGGCACTGGACGATCCACACAAGTTCGTTTCTTAATACAACTGTATCTGTTAATGCAAAATAGAAAAATTAGTAAGTGTTCCCCCAAAAGTATATATACATATACATATATATATATATATGTTTATGTTTTAATTGTTTACCTTTCCTCATTTGGTGATCTCAAAACTATCATTATAATTTGGGGATCCTTAGAGACAGCGTTATCGATCGATTGGGAATAGTTTCCATTGCGGTCATCTGGCATTTCATCGCTGCAACAATAATTACATTTTAGATTCAATATGTGCTGATAAATAAAAAGGGTTTTTGATACATACTACTTCGGTTCGGCAATATGCATTCTCATACCGTTCGCTACCCGTATGCAAAGCTTGACAAACTCCTGAGCTTCGCGTATGTTGCGCCGTGGTGTTATCACGTGCCAGCGCTTTATGTCCACATGCTTGTACATGGAGTTCTTGCGGAACTCGCCCGTCCAGTCAGCGCGTGCATCGCATGTGTAGCGTATCCCATTGCCAAAAAGTATTTTCTCCGGTGGCAAAACACGACCGGTGACCTCTACCAATGCCGAGTCCATTTGAATATTCCACGAGTTTAGCACATCCATGCTTTCAGATGAGTTCTGCAGGCGCTGTTGAAAGCCGCGCAAACGTTCAATGCGACGCTCAGGCGCCAACCTGGTATACTCTCCCATGGCTTTCATTAATCTAAAGATCAAACACAGCGATTCAGTTAAGCAAAACCAAGCAGAGAAAGCAAAATCAAAACTGAAATCTTACTGAAAGTTAGCTCGCATATTATCTGTTAATCCTGTAGCGCGGGCCAATTCTGGAATCAACATAATAAGTTGATTTTCGCCACCACGGATATTTTTATCCTTAGGTCTGGACACGAGCAGCGGTTGTTTAATGTCCCGAATTACAATATTATGTCGCTTAATTATTAACAATAAATAAAATTATTTCAACATTCAATATGCACCAAATATATAATTACCTTCTTATAATAATCTACGTAGGAAATGTCGCCTTCCTTGGTATTGAATTTCGATAGTGGAGACAATGTGAAATCAACATCATCGATGCGATAAGTGCGATTATTGTAATCAGTCAATACAATTGTACCTAAAGGAGCAGATTCGAATATTACATGCTTTAAATTCTACCATATCAAAGATATGGGGACAGATAAGCTTACCGATTACCTCCCGCTTGTAAGCCAACTGATAGTCTTCGTAATCCTGAATGACTTGAGATAATACACGATACAACGTATCATTTCTCATTACCTTATGCGCGATCTCAGCGCACAGCAGAATGTCCGACTCGTGTTGACGTATTGACGTCTGATAACCTGGCCACAATTCCACATTAAATCTGTCCAAGACAATCTAGATATATACAAAAAGATTATAAACAGTAAAAAACTAAACATTTGCAAAGCTTTACCTTTGCTTGTGGATCAAACAAATTTCGGCAGACAAGTTGAAGCTTCAGCCCCTCCATGGCACGTCGTAGTATCAAATTAAGGACCTGAAACTGTTGGTTGTTCACTGCTTCAACGGTCCCAACCAGTTTTATCTTTATTTGTATAATTTCGCCGGCACGACTTTTGGTATGTAGCTCTAAACCGTAGGAGCTTCCGGGTTTCTGCTCAAACTTTTTGGTGCAGAATAAAGTAGACCCATCAAAGATGTAGCCACCTAAAAGCTTACTATGCTCCCTCAAGAGCCCTCTACGCAGTTTGCTACAATCCAGCTCAGGATAAAAATCCACAAAATATTGATAAATACTCCAGTTTGGGCGGTTGAGCACTCTGAAATAGTTTGTTTGAACGTTGATCTTCCGGCCAGCAACACCCATTTTTGACAACAGTCCCTCTGGCCGTGAACGAACCACATCGGTAATCAATCGTCTTCCACGGACTGAACCTCGAGCATCGCCTGCTCCTCCTACATGAAATGTACAATATATTCCACCATTTTAGTTCAATTATTTTCACATTCCCAGAACCCATTAAAAATTAGTAAAAATATAATTGTTTTATGTAAATTTAGGTGGCGGCAGTAGGCAGCATAAAGCATCTCTGCCGCTTAAGGTATAAATATTCTTTACCAGGATCAATAGCCGCGTTGACCTGGCCATGTTCGTCAGTACGTACGAAGTTCAAGTTTTAAATATAGGTTCTCTTATACGCAGATTGCAGATTCCTTCATTTGATCGATTGCCTCCGGTTTGCAAATATCGATATTTCGATAGTAAAAACACAATTTTAAAGGCAGAGGCTTCTAATTGATACAGTTTGTCCACAAAGTGTTTTCGTATTGAGAAAAATTCATATTTTCTAAATTCTTATGCAAAACAAGTAAGATGCTGTAGTCGAGTTGGTTCGACTACGATATACCCTTAACGCAGTTGTTAAATATATTCTAGTTTTATTGGATAATTTCCCTTTAAACTGATTTGCACTCAAATGCTCAGTTCTGCAAGTGCATTTGTTACAGAGTCTTTTTACTCACAAGCATATACATACATACATACAGACATACATACGTACACGAAATAGTACTTATCAGGGTTCTGCAGAATATGCACAAATATATTGACGCTAGCGTTGATTATCATGCCATCTCTTTCTCACACATGCGCTCGCCTATTTATGCATACAGAAAATACTTGCGGCTGCTGACAGCAAGAAGCTCAATATGAAAATATATTTTCGACTATAACTTTGGTGTTTCTTATCCGATCTTAATGAAATTTTGGCAATTGATCATTAATAAGTATAAGCATATTATGTATAAATAATAATAAGCCTCTGCCTCTTAAATTGTGGAATTTATTGCTATCGGAAATCGAAATGTATCGATAATTCAGAAACTAAGGCAGTTATCGATAAAATAAAGCAAACTTGATCTGCGCCTGGTACACGAGAACTTATATTCCATATTTGAAGTCTCTAGCTCTTATAGTCTCTGAGATCCGCGTGTTCATACAGAGGGACGGACAGGGCTATATCGACTCGGCTGTTGATCCTGGTCAAGAATATAATGTACTTTATGGGGTCGGAGATGCTTCCTTCTGCCTGTTACATACATTTGCACAAAACCATTATACCTTCCCATACGAAATCTCCATACTGAAAACACTTTGTGGACAGTCCACAAAAGTGGATAATTTTATTTTTTAAAATTTCACAATAAACTAGATATATGAATATAATTAATTTTAATGTTAAGTAGTTTAGAAATATCCATTTAATAGTAGAAAAATAAGAAAATAACCAAAAGTCAACAATAACATACATTTTTTTGCATAAGAATTTAGAAAATATGAATTTTTTTCAATAAGAAAACACTTTGTGGACAAACTGTATATAATATTACTAAGCAGACAATACAAGTATAGTCTGCATAGTTATAATATGCATATGAACATTATTGATGAACTAAACAAATTTCGGAAATATATTCTCACAAACAGGCGCTATTTGTAGTATTACTTACATTTGAGTGTTAAAAACTTGTAATGCGAGGTTTGGCACTAAGGCAGAAAAATTTGCACTGAACTTTAAAAATTAAAGCCATGGTTTAATAAAGCCACAATTTTATAAATTTACTTTCTGAACAACAGGGTGACTAAACATTGCCGCCAAAAGTATGGAGATTTACTATATTTAGTTTATTTTGGTTATTTTGAAAAGTGAACATGTTCTGAATCAGAAAATTGTGTTGACTTACCATCGCTACCCTCCTGGCTACCGCTTGGCTCGGGAACAGTGGGACGTGATTGCTGCGGTGCTGAAGCTTGAGCAGATTGGCCACCCTAAATTAAAATATACTTTATATTATGAGTGGGTATTGGAAGTATTATGAAATCACATAAATCCGAGTTCCTTATAAATTATTTTTATTTTAAAAATAACAAATACACAAAAGTTAATAGAAAAATATGGTATTTAAAGAGGAGTTTCACAACGGGCCAAACATGGCCCATGTGTGCCAACATTCGACTTGACAACCGTTTTCAATTCAGTCACATGTTTCTGGCATTCTTTTAAAAAAAAAAAAACCTAGTTCTCCATTTTTTCTTTTTACATATTCCTTTTCTTGCTGAGAGACGTGTTATTGCCGGCAAAAATATTCTTTATGTGCATTCTTATGTATCAATGTATTTTTCTATTCGCAGTATCTCATTTTGCTCATTTTTATTTCATCTTCCTTATGTTCTTTCATTCTGCTATGTATGTACAAGCACACACATGCAACTTTCAAACTACAGTTAGAATGGCCTTGAACAAATCTGAGCACATTGAAATAATGAAGAAGTCAATTACTTACATATGTATGTATGTATAAAGTTGTAGTAGTCTTTTAATATAATATCACTACGTACCAACTGAGGGCCTAGTCCTCTATTCTTTTCGTCATTGTTTTTATTTCCACGTCCACGACCACGTCCACGAGAGTGTCCAGAGTTTGCCGGTAAATTATTCATATCTGTAGGTTAGAGAGACGCGCATAACACAATATAGCCCGCCTGAATGTCGCCGCACAAATTGAAAACTGAGCAGAACACTGACGCTTGACTTCGAATTTCGAGTAATAACTCGATTATTTGTCAACTGTTAAGAATTTCTGATACTTTATGGTATGTTACAAAAGTATCGATATGTGCTATTAATTTTTTTTTTCGACATTTATGTCTTTAAAATGTACATACGCAATAAAGCAGACAAGAACAGCACTTCAATTAGTAAGTGATGGTTAGCTAGATTTTGTCGGTAAATCCTTTGTGACTTTTATTGTCGAGACGTGTATAATAAGTGTGCTTTCAAATCGATAAATTGATGAAATGTATCGATATTCTTTGTTCTAAAAGGAAAGACACTATCCGGACTTATCCGATTGATTTGCAATTTTTGTAAATGACCTATGGATTTTAAAAATAAACTACAACCAAATAAAATTTATTTCGGTATTTAAAAATTACGCATATACAGCACGATTGAAAGAAACAAAGATTCAGTTACTGAAGTTTTAACACTGGCATTCAACTGCCGTTGCAGCAGGCCACTGTCCGTTATTATTCAAAATGTAAGACAATTTTGACTCCCATAACCGGAAAAATAAAAGTGTGCAAATAATTAATAACAAACTTTAATATTTCGATTTTTTTTTTCATAAATAATATTGTTATATATTTATATATTTTATTAGCGTACTTTCAAATTTGGTTCCTAGTCAACATTACATAAAATTTTATTTAGTTTTCGAACACATTGAGCCTTAAAACTTGACCTTATGAAAAATTGATTTGATAGACCGACATATTTATCCGACGACAAATTACTTCTATGTGTTAACAATTAAAAAATGATCCATTATGTTCAGTCTTTTGTATATCAAGATGAACATTTCGTGAATCTATAAAAAGAGAAAAAATCAGATTAAGTTAAGTTAATCAATCATAGACAATGGTAAATTTCACAAATTACCATAACATTTTTGCTTTAAGCCAATAAGTTGTTCTGATTGCGTTTATATGACTGACATTTACTGTTATTCATTGGTATATTCGTCGCAATCACTCGGTAACTTCTGGGCGGTGTTTTCCTCAGGGCTATCGTTCAAGTCCTACATTTTAGAAGTCGATTAGTATACATATGTAGGACATGCGTGATGAGAACAATGAATGGGAAACAGCGGATAAAACATAACATAACAAAATTGGTTGGAAAATACAATGTAAATTTGTCAAATTTTACCTTACACATATAGTCCGTTTATACGAAAGTTCCTTAATCGAATTTTGAACTTTTCAAATGCAAAAATCTGCTTAAAACATAATGATAGTGGTATCCTTGAAATCATAAGGATGTTGTTTTGTGTTTACAAACACAATTTAAATATTTTTTTTAACTAATTCTAATGCAGATTTAGTCATTTAAAAAATTTTTAACCAATAATAGCGATATGTTCACATAACAATGTATCATAAATATTCATATATATTGTATGAACATTTTCCAAATCAATTTCAAATGCATAAATACATGTGTTGCTGGTGTTCCAATAATAATTTTCTTTTTTATTTTAAGATATAACTGCGACTTAAAAGACAAATTTTAAATAGCTTTGCTTTAGCGGTAAATTTCTGTATCTATTATGGATTTAACCAAACAACACATGTAAATGTAAATTAAATTAAATATAAAGAGCATGCTTGATATATGTGAACTCACGCCTATACTGATTTGAAGTTATAAACGCAGTATATATGCATGTACTTGTTAGATAAGTTGGCAAAAAAAAAGCTAAGTACACACAGACGATATCGTACAATCGATATAAATATTATTTATACTTATGTATCTACTTTAGAAACATATGACACTGGTGGAATGTTCAGTTATTGGATTTACAATATACATATATATTATGTAACAATACAATTTGCATAAGATTTATTGTTTAATTGGCTGTTCTTAATTTTCAACACTAATAGCACTAACAGCCAAGTAGATATTTAAATGTACGATTTTAAATATCTTGCTTCTGCTGCCACTTAATTAACAACAAAAGTTAAGTAAAGCTAGTCGTTGCAACCAGACTATGAGTTAACTGTATAACATTCTATATATTAAATTAAATCAATACCCTATATATATCTAAGTACATTTAGATCCCTGTTAATAACGAAAATCAGAATACTTTTAAATTTCTTTATTTAACTGATCGCTTTAAGACAAGACAGCAAAGCGCTCTTGCTTACAACAAACTAACTTGCACAAAATTGTGCATTTTTGTATACTTTGATATCGAAGGTAGAAGCTGCATTCACTAATTTTAGTGAGTTGAAATTTGGCTATCTTTGAAGGAAGTCACAAGTCGGATAGGATCGTTCAAGGATAGCCATATACCTCCCTAAACATCTTCCGTTACCCCAAGCAGTCCAGTCCCAAAATCGGAAATACCCTCGACAGTTTTATCTTCACTAGTTAATATTGAATTTATATTTCAGAGCCCAAGTTCAGTAAATCGATGTAAGTTTATAAGACCCCTTATATTTCCCACAAGTTAAAAGCTATATATATATAAATAAATTCATCCGCCCTCAGCCTCCTTCTGGTGTATCAGAGTATTCCATAGACAATTATGTCCGACTGCAACATTCTAATTGTTTTATTTAAGACAGATGTATCTTAGAACAATAAGCTCTAGCGGTTCTTTCAAAATCATCGTTTGCTAACAAAGAAATAAATAGAAGAAATCCGTTCAAAACTAAATTCAGATTTTCCATTATCAAATTATTGTTGCTGGCAATGTGTACAGAATTTACATGTTTTTTGTTTTTGGATTTCAAATAAATAATTACATCTAGAAAAAAAGCTTATTCCATAATTTTTGGGTTTATAAACTATGTATAAAAAATAAAAATAAAAACAATAAGGAACCACTACAATAACATCACAATGGTTTAACACGACTTTTGAGTCTTACAATATCAGGTACTTAAAAAAGAGAATGGTGAATTAACGGTCAAGGATCGAAATGATCACTGGCTCAAGTGAAAATAATGATTAAACTAAGATCGGAACATCTATGTAAATAAATTGGAGTAGCGATTAGAGAGGCAAATCTGTAAAGAGTGCAGCAATAAAAGGCTGCTTAAAATCGTTACTTATCATCTACAAGGGGTACAAGGTGAAAAATCAATTTCTTCTCAACACAACCAAATCACAGATTTGCTACAAATTTTGATTAGTAATTAGTACGTATAATCTGACCCTGTATGCATATGTATGTAATTTAGATAACAGCGGGACATACGCTGATGTGTGTACATCAACACTCAACTAAATATCCCATCCATATATGTATTTGTATGTATTATGATGGTACTTGTACATTTTGATATACGCTCACATTAAATCTAATTGTAATAGAAAAAAATTAAATGTATAAATTATTGATACTTATGAATTTATAATATACATTTTAATTCTGGCTTATCACTAGATTTTTGGTTTTGCATTTATGTATGTATATGTACATATATACACGTGCAGTTAAAATTAAAGAAAATGATCTATTAAATCACTAAGAGACCAATACAAATACGATAGCAGCGTTTATCACTTTAATATCCATCTCATTAATTTGATGAAGTAGTCCTGCAATTTTACAATTACAAAACATTGATTGTAAATTGGTTGACATTACTTTGTTGTGTGAAACAATAATAAAAATGTACAACAGCAATGAATGGAAGATCTAAATAATTATTAAATTCTAGTTATTAAATTATGAAAATCAATTAAATGAAACGAAATTGTGGTTGTTTTTGTACAAAAGTGTAGAAGAGAAAAAACTAAGATGCATTTTGATTTGGTGTTCTAAAGATTTTTAAGCACAAAGTCTGTTTATATGATCAGATTAAAGTGGATTAGATATTCTAAGGTGTTCTTTTTGTTAATAATGTGTAAACCTAATAATCAATATAATTTGTAGAATACTTAAAAAAAAACGGCAACAGCTAAGAACAGAATGAACATACATAAATATATATATGTAATCATGTTTTTCGAAAAGAGAGATTAAAGATATTATTCTGATTCCGACCATGAAAAAAAGTTATTATATAGTTCCATAAGCAACGCGACATTTCTTATATATTTCACTTAGCCAGATTTTAATTTCGAGTTTATTAGATAAAATACTTACTAGATAACTAACTTGATTGATAGTATTTACTATATTAATGTTAAGTACAATTATTTAAACGCGGGACCTATCTCTACTTAAAAACACTAACAAAAACATAACGACAATTAAGAGTAACTAAACTTTAAGTTATAGTTTTAAACATTAGTGTTAGCAACTAAATGCCAATTGATTACTTGTACAATTTATGATTATATTTTTGAGAAACAGCTGCAACGGAATTACGTTCTTACTTTAATCAGTACTTTGACCTAGGCACAAAAAAAAACCAAAAAAATAAACAATATTTTTTTATTTTTTTTTTAACAACTCAAATTTACTTTATACCTTTTTTAATTTGCTTTGACGCATTTTACGTAAAACCTAATTTCTGTTACTTAAGCACAATATACGACAATGGAATAGAAATACTTGTATTCAATTAAATGCCTCTACATACAATTTGAATATACACATATATATTTATTTATATATATGCAATAACAATTTTATTCTACCTAAATGTATACAATTGTGGTTAGCAACTTTGCATTTGCGAGCCTACGAAGTTTATCTATGGGGTCAACAGATAGAACTTACGACAATAAAGAGCACGACAGCGCCAATAAAAAGATTGAATAGCTCGCCAACAGCCCTCAAATTCAATGGGATTAAGAACGTAAATATTTTGTTTGTAAATAAATGGTTTTGCTTTTGATCTTTGTACTTATTATTATTAATATTATATGCATTGGCATTGTCAATACAATATTAATTGGGGTGGTGGTATGCAACATTGCCAACATTGAGATTATTATTATACTATTTTGAGCATAACCTGGTAACAGATTTCGATGTCAGAAAAGTCTCAATCATATTGTTTTCGTTTTTGTGTAAGGTGTACATGAGTAGTGAGCGTACTCTATAAAGAGTACAGAATTTTTGTCAAATTTTTGTTGGTAATCAGTTAACACTTACCTTTTTGGCAGGCGGCGCAGGAACTTGCAAGTGAAACTTGCTCTGACAATAATCTCGCAGCAGGGCAATGCCCTCTGTGCGATTATTGGCGTATCGTGACTCCCATGCATCCAAAAGGCGATTATAATAGCGTGGCGTGTCATTATATTTCAGATACTTGTGCGTCTGATCAGTGGGAAAGATGCGCTCAAGTGGTGCACAACGCGCCAACTCATCCTCGGCGATTATCAAACAGCGTACATCATCAGGTGTCAATTTTTGAAGTATTGCATCGATGTACTAACAATTTTAAAAAGCGACTTTAACTTGATGAATAAATAATTAGAGTGCATTTATTTACCTCCTCACGACTTTCCATGGATTTGCGCGTGAAGTTAGTGTGCTTAACTTTTTCCTCGCGCGACAAATAATTGATGTATAGACGCTTATCATAGCACAGTTGTGTGCCGCTTGGAAACGATAGCTCGGCGGCCAGCTCCTTTTGCTTTTCCTGACTCAATTTCGGGGGTATCTGTGTAAATGCATATATATGGTTATAGAAGTATTTGTCAGTCAATTGTGCATACTTACATTATACAAGGCAGTGTTGAGAACACCTTGAACCAATGGCGCCTTCACGTGTGCATCGAGTGGCAGTTCGGAGTGCAAGCTAGGCGATATATTGACCTCCAGTAGCCAGGGCACCAGATCCGAGTCTAAAATCACATCAAAGCCAAACAGTTCAAAGCAACTATATTTGGATTCGACGTTCGCTCGAATCATGTTATTTATGCCATTCTCGCCAGCCAAAATAGTACGCAACACTAGACTTCTGAGAGCCTCCCAGAGGCCATCTGTGCGCACACCACGATTGGCCAAATATGTCCACAGCGATTTGATGGTCCATTTGTGGCCATGGCATGCATTCACATCCTCGTTCTTGGAGTAGTTGGACGAGAACTTATTGATGCTATAGTTGGTCAAATGCATGCAGCGATCGTTTAATGTATCCGCCTTGGCGCTGTATTTAACTACGAAGTAATCAAAAGTTAAGTAGTAGATAAGAATCGTTTGAGATTAAATGGCTGGCTTACCAGAGGCAAACCGTGCCAGACCATTGTGATACATGAACACCCGCAATGGATTCACAGATGTCACCAGCACATACAGCCGCAAATCGAATTTGCTGCCATTGATTAACAGCGGCCGTTCAATGTATCTGAAATAAATTGTAATTAATAAATTAAGATGTCATTGATTTGTAGCTCCAATTTTAGGTACGCACCTCTGCACGATTAGGGGACGACGTTTGGGTATCTGGCCCCAGCGATTGACCACACGTATTCCAGCACCACGGGCACTCGCTGGTGGCTTGATAATCCATTTAGTATTGCGTTGCGCATACTTTGGCCAACGTTTGCGCAAAGCGCATAGGTCATTGGGTATAACATATGTGCGAGGCATGAAGCCAAACTCCCGGTTACTGTGCTTCTTCATTTGCCGCTGTAAATTCTTCCAACAGGAATCTTTACGACCGATACGAAATGATCCAGGTAAGTGATTGATCTTCTGATACGAACGAATTGTCTTAAAACAGGGCGACTTTAAATGCTTGCCCCAGACGCCCATCCAGTCATTGGTTTCTATAACAAATGAGAATTTCGTAATTACTGATTGAGATTTGACTGTAAGCAACATACTCTTCAACATTCGCATGCCACTGTTGGCCAATATAAGTCGCACAACTTTTGGCATAATGTTTGTCACACGCCACTTTAGCACTCGATGTAGCTCTGGCGGCACACTGGGTCCCTTTTTGGTGTTGGACGAGAAGGATAGATAGGGTGGAACGTATGGAAAGAGACTGGGCACTAGTACTGAGTCCGGATTTCTTAAATCCTCATCTGATGACTGTGACAGTAGCAAGGATGCGGAGTCCTTCGGCGATGATAATAAACGATCGCCCGAATGCGTCATCTTATACGCATGCGCCCGATAGCCATCTTCAGTGTCGGAGCTAATGCTCACCGTGTCACTCTCATCAAAATTGGAAACTGCAGATAAAAACAATGCACAATAATCAATATACGCGAATTGAGAAATCTTTTTAAATATATGGCACTTACTGTTATCTAAATCGTCATCATAATCAAAATCGGCATCACGAAAATCGTTGCTTTTAACTTCTGGTTCGTCTAAAATATATTTAGATAATTGAACTCCGCCTGCATTATGACCTTTTGGATGAGGGTTTTTTACAGCCTGGTTACGCGAATTAGTCGACTGATGCTTACGTGCCAAACGGGGACTTTGACTATTATAAAGGAGAACTCGGTGCACAGTGGGCAGTACCTTCTTGGCAGTTGTCGTTGTTGTTGCTGTTTGTCCGCCTCGGATCCTCTTCGGCGTCAGCGGCATGCGAGGCAGAGCGGGAGATTCGGTGGCATTTCGTAGTTTCTTCGATACATTATTATTGATTTTAACGACGGATTGGCCATTTTTGCTTAGGTCATTGATATTATCACCATGCTGGACGTAGCGACGATGGGTTTGTATACTTGGATCGAATTGATCATCATCATCATCATCATTATCATCATCATCATCATTGATTACTTTTGTGTCATACACATCTTTAATATTGATAATTTCCAAATTAGTCTCGTTGACGGGTATATCATTCCAATCGCTATCATTATAGCCGAAAGGCATTGCATTATTTTCTTTCAATAAGTAACTATCATATTCTACATTTTGATTATTATTATCATTGGATATGCCTCGACGACCATTATTGGCATTATTGGACGATCGCTTAATGGGCGTCTCTTGAAATAAGCTCATTTGTGTTTTGTAGCTGGATGATTGCGGGGCTTTGGAAAGCTTCTCAACTCCACGATTGTAAAAGTAGGAGAAATAATGCTCGTAGTTCTGATCAGTGGAATGAAAACGTGTGGTTTGCCGTTCAGAGCTACAATTATAATTGGAATGAAATGTAAATGGATTAGAATGGAATGCGAAAGCAAAACTAAATTCAAAATCGTGGGAGTGTTTATAATAAAATGGATATTAAAATTATCGTAAACATGTAAAAATAAAATGGGAAAAGGAGCATTTTCTACATTAAAAATTAATTAGTGAAATCAACTATAAAATGTATAACGCAAGCATGGGAGTATTTGTTTTTTTTTTTTTTTTTTTTTTTTTAAGGCATTTACGTTAAAGAACTCCATGTTTGCTCCAGAGCGGGCGACCTTCGGTTATGCGAGTATGTGGAGCCCTCTTCCAGATATTCGCATTTATTTCTGGCTCTGAGTTGCCGCTTGAGCTGATCCTTTTCAATGGTAATCTGAGGATACTTCGTTAGCTCCTGGGCGGCAGGCGCATTATTAGTATGTGCATATTGTCGCACTTTATGCTGGGCTGGACCATTGTAGTAGTCGGCTTTTTGTCTTTGCTGATAAATGTGACTATTGTTGTTGGCAGCAGCAGCTGTCTTGCGGGCTGGTGCATACGAATTTGCGTAGGCATCAGAGTATTTCACTGGATCCAATGCAGGTACTGAATAGCTGGCTCTCTCAATCTGTCTGGCGACGATCTCCTTATTTTTCGATGGACTGGGATTTGATGCACGACTTGGGCTGTTTAGATTCCAAGCCGGAGCAATGGCGCTTGCACTCTTATAATAATTAAATGCATTGTCAACACTGCAATAACGTACATTGTGTTCATTGCGATTTTTGCTGCTGTTGGTGTTGTTGTTGACGTTGTTATTGATTAGGTTGTTAGGCTGGCTATTGTGGTGCTTTTCGGGTGGAGCTCTTCCATACACCTCTGATGCGTTATACATGAACATATTATACTTATATCTAAATTGATTCGCGCATGCAACATGTGTTGTCACACCTGCTGAATAAACAGAATAGAGAACAATACAGTTGTGTTATGATTAAATGGAAATGTTAGAACTGGCCAGCAAGAGAATCTTAATTTTGATAACGTTCTAATCCCATAAACATATACACTTGGTAAACAATCTTAGCCGAGTAAACAGAAAACATTTAGATAAACAATATTTTATTTTATAATTACAGGTTTTTTGTTTCGAATTTTGGAGCTTCGATTTCGAGTATTCTCCTTTAATAGATTAGTTATACATATATTTTTGTATTGGTATATGTTTGTATTCACTTACATTAATCGCATCAATTACAAATGTACACATATTTATTGTAAACACGTGTTATTATTAATATGTTGCACATGTTTAAGCAACGAAATTTTATTTAAAGATATTAATTTACATACCGCGTCCGAATTCGTTCGGTGACCTTCACTTTTTACGGTTTGTGCTACTTTTGCAAGTAGGTATCAGCTGTTTGTGTGAGTGTGTGTGTGGTTGTATTCGTATTGGTGGTAGTTAAATTTAGGTCACAAAAATAATATCCTTAGATAGATTTTATAACTCATTTGTGAAGTGTGCTGCAATTTTCAATTGCAAACGTAATGTTGCTTGTGAGTCGATTGGTTAATCAAAATATGGACGTTGAATCTTATCCAAACTTTGAAAGGCTTTTTCTTTTGCCTTAAAATCTCAATCAAAGGTGATTTGTATGCAGATTCACAATATCTATTTACCGCTACTTCTTTATTTGATAAGCCAAATGCACTTGTGTAAATTTGTAAACGATGTTTCGTTTGTTAAACTTGTAAACTTATAATTACGAAAAAAAAACACAGTGACTTAATTTTGATGTAAATTTCAATTCTAGATATATCAAACAAAATAAACAACACACAAAACCTGCGACCTCAACACGTGTAGTTCACTACTGAACTAACAGTATGGTTCTTCGTTCGCAGCATGAACGCCAAGAAAATTATGAACAACACTTACATTCCCTGTTAACTTAACAGCGAGAACAAATCCCCGCCTTTTTCCGTTATTTGTATTTGAGCTTTGCAAAACATTAAGAATTATGCATTTTATTGTTATATTATTAACAGAAAAGAGGGAAAAATTTGTTATTTGTAGTTGGTGATATTTTAATGCACAAGTGAAACAAGAACGAAAACGGCAAGGAACTTGTTCTATTAGGATGCACACTGGTGGACATAATAAAGGTCAGGCTTATTAAATGACTCAATGATGTGGCGTAAAATTGGAATAAGTGTGATTTGTTTTATTATTAAAAAGTTATAATAAAATTGTTAAAGTGTAAATTGCACATATATTAGTTTAATTTAAATTAACATTACTTGCTTAAAATTAGATAAGTGAAATGCAATCTTTCCGTTTGTGGACTAATAATATTTAGTTGCTGGCAAAATGTGATTTAATAAAATCCTTTCTATTACGTTGTTCTTCGACCAGCGATATGCCAGGAGCATAACTTAAAAAGTTTGGCTTGTAGAATGAGATAATACTATCGGCATCTGAAAACAGAGAATAGAGATTAAAACATACACAAAACTTGATAGAATGATATATAGATAGAATTGCCTCACCTATGCTTGGATCGTTCCATTCCATTGCCATATTATGAAGCAGAGCCAATGCGGTAATTGTTTGCTTTGCTGATCCAAATGTGCCCAAGAGTTCACTGTCGAGAATTCCGAAGCGACGCATCCATATATTGAGACATTTAATGGCCGGCGCAAAAGTGAGTGCATGTGCATGATTATAAAGTTCTTCAGATTTCGTTTTTGGATGCTGCACGGGCGTGAAGAGACTGTTGGAGCAAGAAAGCGAATCATTGCCCAATAGAATGCGTCCACGGAATTCATTCTGTTCGAAACGTTCCTTAATTCGCGATAATGAAAACAGCTCGGACGCATTGTTGAGATCAAGCTCCTCCGAGAGATGTATGTCCAGATCCCTGATCTTAAACTCGCCATCTGAAACGAGCTGCAAATGCACCAGCTCTTCGGTTGGCACCGATGATTCAGACTCGGTCCCACTGTAAGCACTTCGGTTAGCCTGCGCCCGCGAACTTTCCAGCTGTAAATGCACAGTGGTTTGGACGAGAGCGCCAATCACTTGGGGCATATTTGATAATGCCTGAAAGGAGCGCATCATGCGTTCCTTCTCGGAGAGCGTTGTCGGCATTCGAATATAGCTGGATGCTTTCGATGACAGCACGGAGGCAACACGGCGTGTTATCTTTGCCAGCGTGTGCAGTGTGACTCCATGCGCCATGGCCGTCAGTTGGGGATGCTAACAGAATGCACACAGTGAGAGAGAGAGAGAGAGCGGGAGACGAAGTTTAAAGATGTGTGTGGGTGTGTGTGTGTGTATAGCATTTACCTCAGTGCCACCGTAGAATCGAATGGCCGATAAAATTTGCAAGTCGATGGGCACTTGATTTCTTTTCATTGACTCAAAATAGTCAACTTCCAGGTCGTCGCGAACAATTTCAATAATTCGCCGCATATTCTCTTTTGTGTAGCGATATTTTTTACGGAACTCAATTTCATTCATTTCATCCAGCGGATTAAAACGTCGCCTCTTCAAATTTGCGTTGTTGTGCTTGCTGGAGAGACCAGTTGTGTTTTTAAAATGTTCAAAGTCCTTTATATGCTGCATATCATTCAGAAATCGTTGAAATAATTTTATATCGTCCATTATGGTTCAATAATTATTTGTTTCTTTTTGTTTTCGACCTTTCTCCAATTGCGCTTTGCCCAGTTGAGTAAAAAAGAAGAATGTTATTTCTGTTGTCTGTTAACTTAACACATTTCACAACATGTTGTTAGCATAACAATTTTTGTTATCGACACTTAAATATCGATAAGTCGCTTAAGTCGAGTAGAGATTGCAGTTTCGAAATTCGAGCATCATTCATTCTGGTCGCATGTCTTCGATAGCGAGGACGTTATTTACTTTTAAAAAAAAGTACTGGACGCTTTTATAACGGCAAAGTAAGTGTTCGTAATGGATAACCAAGAAAGGGGACGCCGTCGTCCCTTGGACGACGTTCATCAAAGTTCAGGACAGGAGCCGGTGAGTTACTAACAAATATAAATATATTGCAAACCTGTGCATGCAATATAAATATACTATATTTCAGCACATGGCATACATTTATTTAGATGTAGTTGTATATACACAATACATACGTATGCAAACAAATACATTCAAACATATTTACACTTTCGAGAGCGGCATCATAAGCCGTTTGTACTATTACAGATTTTTCAATATATGTTCTTGTATACCAGGCGCAGATCAAATTTGCTTTATTTTATCGATAACAACCTCCGTTACATATTAATAGGCGATCGTATGTGTGAAAAAGAGACTGCACAAAATTCGACGCGAGCGTCAATATGTTTTCGTGTGTATTCTGTAGAACCCCGTTACCGACGATTGCGTGTACGTATACAATATGCATGTATTATCTGTATGCACGTGTTTGTAGCCAGCCAATTAGGATCAGTTTGGGTCAATTCGGGCTTGTGAGTAAGAACATGCTCTGCATTAATTTTTTTACTCTGAAATACAAAACCTTTTTAAGCGAAATTTGTCAAGAATATTATAATATATTTAATGGCTGGGTTCAGGGTATATCGTAGTCGGGCTCACTCGACTACAGCATATTTGTTTTATTGCTGATGCGGATATTTCTCCTTACAAGTTTGGATGTATAAAAAAGAAGCAGAAGTACATATTCATGTACTCAAGTTAATTCCTGTAAAACTCAATGCGTGTGTGTATGTGTATCGTTCTCAGTACTCAATAAAAATCATAAATACAAACAAACCATGTGTAAACATAGCTTAAAAGGCCGAGTAGACACTATCAGTATATTTTGAATCTCAACCATGAAACGTAAAGTATGTCAAGAAAGTTTTTGGACAAAAGAACTTTATATTTTCTCATTTTTAACAAAAAGTATTTTATTATTTACAAATTTTGCCGAAGGTGATTTCAATAACTTCTATTTTTATACTATGATACCGAAGGTTTTGTGCAATGTCCGTCATGCTGTCTACCCGTCTGGATAAACGCAACTTTTTTCGGCACCCTTAGAGATAGAGACTTGAAACTTGGAGCATATACTTGAAAGTGCTCCCAATAGATAAAGTGTTAAGATTAGAGTCCTACGTCTACTAGGCAACTAGAAAATCGATAAAATCATATTCGAAAATCGATAAAGCCACATACATGTATCTCCAACAATTTTATGGATACAGTCATCAATTTTTCTTGTTCATATTATTTTTGTATGTAAAAATTATCTTGCTCGAACAAATTTCAACAGAATATGTTTACCAAAATCACACAAAAGAAAACAACGATCATTTCTAACGGGATCTGCCAAAAAGGAAATTGCAAAATCGTAAAAATCTTTTGTCCACACACTTGATATACATACATTTGTGTATGTATGCATATGTATATACAGTGTCTCAAAGATAGTTTGAAGCAGCTTCAAACAAACGTTTCAGCTGCCTGCCATGAACTCATTATTCATTATTTTTCAAAAATTCTAACAACCGATGGCGGGTACATTTATTAACCACCGAAATATGTAAAAACGTACCTCAATTTATGGTCAACGCTCTTTTGGAACAGTTACATTATGGACAACTGGGTGCCATAAAACCCGAATTTTTTTCGTCAGGTTGAAAATTTTCGGAATAAATAGACCAATCCTCCATATTCAGTTTAGTTTTTTCCTGCATTTCGGGTGCAATAAGCCAACAAAGACCATGGGCAACTGGACTACCATTGATCAACGGAAATTCATCCTAGAACACTTAAAAATCGGATATTCATATCGCCAAATAGCTAAAATGGTCAATCTTTTCACCGAGCAGGACGAGCCGCGGATCATCAAGAAAATAAGGGGAATCTTAAGCTATCGGCTCAAAAACTTACTCAATAGGTGCAGTATGAAATAAGGAAAAAGTTCAGCGTGGAAACTGTTCTCCAGGTTTTGCGCAACTATGACTTTAAGGCCCGAGTACCACAGAAAAAGCAATTTACAAGCGCTTAAACTGCCCCCACATGATTATTCCACCGGCCCAGTCTCCAGACTTAAATGTTATTGAAAATTTCTGGGCTCTGCTGGAAAATAACATTCGGAATCATAACATATCCAGCAAACAGGATCTCAAAAATGCTCTGCTGGAGGAGTGGAGTAAGATCAGCCCAGAAACTACCTGGAAGCTAGTATCTTCCATGAATAATATGTTAAAGGAAGTTGTTAATTATATCATACTAAGCATTAACATCCTTATTTAAGCTTTTATAAGCCAAATATTTAACTTGTTTTAAGGCTGCTTCAAATAAACATTGACCTGTATTTTGGATATGTTTTCAGTTTTTGACTAATTTTAATTAATTAATATTTTAATAAAAACTAAAATTTCTTTTTCAAATGTGATATAACATTAAACAAATTGGCATTTAAACATTTTAAATATGTTTCCTTGTTTAAATCTTACAGCACTTTGAAGTTTTTGCTTAACGCTGCACCAAACTAGCTTTGAATCACTGTACATACATTAAAAAAAAAAAAAAAAAAAAAACGAAATTGCTTGCAGATTGAGCAAAGCAGTTGAAAGCGCGCTAAAGAACCGCTTACTTTGACATTATCCCGTTGAATCCTAAATTTGTATGTATGCGTATATGTTTGGCCATCGAGAAACAAAGAACGTAGGATGTCGAGACATGATACCATGTTTTAGATTTTCACCATACATTTTATGGACTGTGGTTACAAAATTTATCATCAGTTAAACCACCCCACATTACAAAATGTGACACAGAATTTCAAATCGTGTGCCAGCTCGCACTCAAAAAGACAAGGATAAAGTGTTGCCGCAATTTTCGCACATATTCAACGGTCTTCGCGATCTGGTAGCAATGTATCTGCTTCTTTCGCACACATTCATAGCCCATTAGGGCCTACTAGAAAAGTTGCGTAACTGTTCTCACCCATTTACCCGCGATGTTGTCGCAGCGAAGTCAACTGAAATAATGACCTGCGTTCGCTGCTCGACACGCGAACCACTGCAAAATTTTGGACGCGTCGCTGCCTGGGCCCAGGCTCTGAAAAAACCTGATGCACTTTTTTGTCGATGTGACGCCTCTATGTATTGTCTACTTAGTGATAGTATTAGGCATATAATCAAATTAAGATTCATTGCTATCTGGGTATCATAAATTAACTTTAAGTAAAAATCACAAAACAAACTAAACATTCCGGTATAACTGGATCGATCGTGAGATTGCATACAATGATAAAGTTAAACAATTTTACAGAGAACAACTCCTGTTAAGTAGTCAACATTTTATTTAAATGTTTTTTTTAACAGCAACCAAAGGTTTTTCGTGGTCAATCTGACAGGCACAACCCTGGCGACAGAGATGGATCGGATGCTTCAAGTTCACGCAGAGCGTCAACATCCCATGGAGCTTTCACATCCCATGGAGATCGTGCATCCCATGGCGCTTCTACATCCCAGGCTTCTACATCGCGTAGTGCTAACCCTCCAGCAGTTAGTTCTTCACATAATGCTCCAGTTCGCGAACAAGGCAGTGGCCCCCAAAACGCTCGCAGGCGAGTTGATCGTTATGAGGTTGTTAACAGCAGACCGGCGGATGTGCTCACAAAACGCGGAGAGGAGGGCAAACCCATCAAATTGATTTCGAATTATTATAGACTGAAAACTACACCGCATTGGCGCATTGTCCACTATCATGTGAATTTTGAGCCTGAGATTGAGATGGTGCGGGTACGCTGTGGCGTCTTGTCGCAGCACGCTGCTGCCTTGGGCACTGCGTACATTTTCGATGGCATACAACTGTATTCGCTTAAGAAATTCGAGCAGGATGTTACTGTGCTGAAAGCGACTTCAAAGCAAGGCGTCGATTATACCATTACGATCAAATGTGTGGAAATTATATTGCCAGTCGACTCGCGTTTTCTATACGTCTTAAATTTGATATTGCGTCGCTCCATGAAAGGTCTAAAACTGGAGCAGGTCGGACGTAATCTTTTCGACCCGCACGCACGGGTAATTTTTGCATTGAGAAACTGATTTATTATAATAATTTTCACTTGAGACATACTTATTTAGGTACCGCTGCGTGAGTTCTCTATGGAACTGTGGCCCGGTTACGAGACCTCAATCCGTCAGCATGAAACAGATATATTGCTGTGCGCCGAGATCACACACAAGGTAATGCGCACCGAAACAGTTTATGATATTATGCGCCGCACCTCTGTCAATCCAGCACGCCATCAGGAAGAGTTCCGTGCCAATGTTCTGGGCTTAATTGTACTCACTGATTACAATAACAAAACTTATCGCATCAATGATGTTGATTTTGCACAAACGCCGCGTGCCACATTCAGTTGCAAGGGCAAAGACGTTAGTTTTGTTGAATACTATCAAATGGTAAGTGCTTATGCTTGTGCTTGAACAGTTTGATTTTGAATAATTGCCTTATCTGAAATTATAGAAATACAACATAGTCATCAGGGACCAAAAACAGCCTTTGCTTATATCCAAAAATCGAGATAAGGCCCAAAACAGCAATGCCAACGAAATCGTTATCCTTATACCCGAGCTGTGTCGCGTAACTGGACTCACCGATAGCATGCGATCAAATTTTCAGTACGCCTCTCGTATTCACTTGCGCATCATATCGCCTGAATTAAAATCTAAAAAAATGCATTTTTAAATCCGCTTCAGACTTATGCGTGCAATGTCCAATCATACCCGCATGAATCCAGGCAGACGCATTGAGCGTTTGCAAACCTTCAACCGACGATTGCAGACGACAGCAGAAAGCCGCAAGGTCTTAACCGACTGGAACATGGAGCTGGAGCAGAATCTAGTACAGGTTCAGGGACGTGTGATTGAGCCACAGAATATTGTCTTCAGAGCAAATAAGTATGTTTTGCCTATTCCAATGCCCTACTTCTCGTAGCAGTAAAAAGGAATAATTATTCTAAACAGGGTCGGTGCTGGGGAACAAGCAGATTGGACGCGATACTTTCGCGATCAACAAATGTTTACGACGCCCTCGAATGGCTTGGATCGATGGGCTGTCATTGCGCCGCAGCGCAACTTGCGTGATTTAAGACAGCTCTTGGAGAATCTAAATCGCGCTGCAAGAGGCATGGGTTTTAATATAAGTAACCCTCGCGAGTAAGTCGTAAAATTAATTCACGAGAAATGTTCAGTAACTATAATCTATCTTATATATTAATTGTTTTTTCTAGAGTTATGATTTATGATGATCGCACAGGCAGCTATATACAAGCCTTGGATGATTGCACTCGCAGTGATCCAAAAATGGTTCTCTGCCTCGTACCAAACAACAATGTTGAAAGGTTCATTTATATTATACAACTTATTTATCAAAAGTCAAATGGAATTTTCAAATACTTTCCATTTTATTTAGATACTCATCGATTAAAAAACGAGGTTGTGTGGATAGAGCTGTGCCCACCCAAGTGGTAACCACCAGGGCTAATCAGAAAGGCTTGAGCGTTGCCACTAAAATTGCCATACAAATTAATTGTAAGCTGGGTTACACGCCATGGATGATCGCTATGCCAATGTCTGGCCTGATGACGATGGGCTTTGATATTGCCAAATGTACCCGTGATCGGAACAAAGCCTATGGAGCATTGGTGGCTTCGATGGACCTACAAAGAAATGCCACTTTTTTTAGTACGGTCGCTGAGTGCAGCGCGTATGACGTATTGGCCAACAATTTGTGGCCAATGGTTTTGAAGGCCCTCAGAAAGTATAGGGAGGAACAGAATGCACTGCCAGCTCGCATTATATTTTATCGCGATGGCGTTAGTTCCGGTTCCTTGAAACAGTTGTTCGAATACGAGGTGAAGGATATTGTCGAGAAACTGGATGCTGAATATCAAAAGGCTCAGGCAAGTCCACCAAAGTTCGCCTACATTGTGGTCACCAAATCTTCAAATACACGTTTCTTTGACGATCGGAGGGAAAATCCGCCACCGGGAACGGTCGTTGATAGTGTGGTCACGTTGCCCGAACGTTATGATTTTTATCTCGTTTCGCAGATAGTGCGCCAGGGCACAGTTTCGCCCACCAGTTATAATGTTCTCTTCAGTAAGATTAATTTAAGTCCCGATCGTATACAAAAGCTTACATACAAAATGTGCCATTTGTATTACAACTGGTCGGGAACTACTCGTGTTCCAGCAGTATGTCAATATGCTAAAAAGCTTGCAACGCTGGTTGGCACTAATTTACACGCCATTCCACAGAACGCGCTGGAAAAGAAATTCTATTATCTTTAAGAACACGTTTGTCATTATTTTTCAGATTTCTGAAGAAATAATTCTTTAAGTTAAAATATGCTAATTGTTTGAAGTCGCCATTATTTTTAAATTTTCTTGAGAAAGAAATATCCTAAAGATCAAAATGAGAGCGTTTGAAGCGTACCCCCTTTTTTAAGTTTTCAAAAATAACGGCCCTCAACCCAACAAAGATTCTAGTATTCGTGCAAGAATTGCGGTTGATGGAAGAGCTGTAGATATAAGTTTTCAAAATTACAAATCTGAATATTATTTGGAAATTTAATAAATCTAGCCGAAAGTTGCTTTTGATTTTTGTATATTATGATTAAAACAAACTACAAATTTCTTATTTCTTGTTATTGGAACCTGTATTCTGACATATTTATGGTCAAAAGTTCTAAAATATACATATGTTAGAACCGGCCAAATCATTATATAATAAATCTGCCCTAGGAACAATTGACTGAAAGACTAACCAATCTCACAACTTACACTGTACCTTTAAATTGTATGGATGTTAATGAATTTATAGATGCCAGCAGGTTGACTTCAGTACAAGGGTATACCCTTAAAGGAACAATGTGTTGAATTTTAAAGATTGTCAGAAGATTGACGTAGTTACTTTCTGGCTTAACTAATTGATTGTTCACGACTTTGTTACAACTTTTAGTATATTCACTTACATAGTTATATGCACATTTATTACATTTAATGTTGAATTTTTATTCGTTCACGTACATAATCGTTACTGATAAGTTCGTTACATTATTCGTAACTGTTAATTTAAACGTTGTAGCCAACAATATGACGCTTGCCGATGCACTCGCCAATGTAGAACCAGAATATAACCTCAGCGGTGACAAGTGTGTTTAGCCAAGCCTCCTTAACGGTAAGGTTCTTGTAGGATCCGGTCTTTGCACTCTTGACCAGATTACCAATGCTTTGGCGAATCGCTGGAATATCACCCGGTGTTGGGGGAGTGAGCTCCACCTTGGCGTATTTTAAGAAGACATCCAACTGAGGCCTTGCTTGCACAAGCAGCCCTGTCAAAGTGAAACATTACATAATTTATGAAAATAATCATGTCACGTATTCCACAGTTGTAGCCGAGGAATAAATCTTACTGTTTATGAGACCGGATCCTTTAGAAGCTACGCTGGCCATTTTATGATAATCTTTAAGAAAATATAATTTTAGTGTTACGCAGACAAAAAATTTATAAAGAATGTGTGAAAACCTTACCCCTGCAGAATGCAATAAAACAGGGTCGTTCTACTGAATCATTAGTGCGATATGTTATCGATTACGATTTGAGGAATAAAAGCCATCTATAAAATTATTGCCTTGCTCACAGCTGTTTTACTTGCATCATAAGTGTAAAATTCATTACTCTATGGAAAATATAAAAATTGTTTGGAAATTCTAAGACTAATTGACTACATTATCGAAAGCAACTCTAAGATTCCAACTTGAAATTTCTTCAAATATATTCGATTACACATCGATAGCTGCAATGCTAATGCAATTGTGCACCACTACAATAAAGGTGTGGAAATCCAAAAAGTTATCAAAAAGAAAAGCAAAAATACACAAATTTAGTGCAAATTATATTATAATCAACTTTCACAAATTATACTACGCATAACTGTAATGTTTAGGGTTTTAACAAGGTATTAAAAAGCCTCAAACTGATATTGTTGTGAAGTGTGAAAAGTGTGCGCGTGTGTGTGTTAGGTGAGGTGAGTTGTGAGGGGGTGACGAAAACCAAATGAAATTTTAAGTGCTATCTAGTTTAACAACTTGCCAAGGAAGTTGATCATTTTGAAAGTAATATGTGCGCGTCTGTGTGTGTGTGTGTGTGTGTGTCTTGTGTGTGCGAATTTCAATCGAAATTTACATAGCCTTCATTATATTTATATGTATGTGTCACACACACACACAAGTGCGGCGGGGCTCCAGTTGGCAAAAAAATAAAAAAAAATACAGATGAGATATATTTGCATATATATTTCTTTCGTTTTTGTTTTTTTTTTTGTGTCAATAGCGAACGATAAAAGCAACTGAAAGACGCAGTCAATAACACAAGATAATATTATGCTGTTGTAGTGAAATAGTTGTGCAGGGTGAATTGGTCATTGTGCTTATCACAATTTCGGTTCATATCTCGTGGGTGTGGTCCAGACAAAACGACAGACGACAAACGATTGGCTATAAGTGAACACATTCTCAAATACACAAACAAAATGCAGAGGGTGACTTGGCTTTTGCAAAATGTGAATACATCTTAAAAAATTGTTACAGTGTATTTTGATTTATGTATCATGCCAATCTGCGTAACCCACATAAAAATTATCGGGGTTTCGGTTAACGGCTTTTTAAAATTTAATTACAGATTACTTGATTTTGCACATCTAAAATAATAAAAAAAAAAATAAAACTTTTCTTTTATAATAAATATAAATAATACCTTTTTCGAAAAATTTAACTCGTGGGAAACCACACTTAAAAAACTAAACGACAATGTTACATTTTCAATTCGGTTCGTGGAATATAAACATGTTCGCACCGGTTCGATTTAAGCTCGGTTTGCAGTATGAGTTAAACCCGATATAAGCTCTACTACTTTAAGGAGCTTTCTTTTGAACGCATTGTTAACATATGTAGTCGAAATCATTTAGCGGAACGAACTTGCGGCGTTGTGGTTTTCACATCTATAAAGGGGTTGCGCCGGTTGCGCAGATCATTAGAATGCAATTATTTACTGTTTTTTTTTTGTTTGTTTGCAATTTGCAGTCAATGAATACGCGTTAGGCGGCCAAAGTGTTCAGTTGGAGGACTTTACGGATCTAAAACACACAAGAATATGCCGTTGCCCAAGCGATCCATTGAGCCCGTGCATGTGGCGCGATCTGTTTACCAGCAGGATGAGCTGCAGTCCGTGGAGCTTGAGACGGTGACAAACACAACACTGACAAATATAATACGGCAATTGTCCTCCCTATCTAAGCACGCCGAGGATGTCTTTGGCGAGCTGGCGCGCGATGTGGGCAACATTGGGGATCGGGCGAATTCTTTGCAGGCGCGCATCGATCGTCTGGCGATTAAAGTAACGCAGCTGGACAGCACCGTCGAGGAGGTACCACTCACGGATATAACGCGCAAGAAAGCGTTCAAATCGGCCAAGATATTCGATCAGCAGATCTTCTCACGCTCCACAATGCCCGCCCCAATGCTGGAGACATATGCGCTGTGCGATAAACCGCCGCCGTTGGACAAGCTCAATGTGTATCGCGACGATGGCAAGGATGGCCTCAAGTTCTACACCGATCCCAACTACTTCTTCGAGCTCTGGCGCCAAGAGATGCTCAAGGATACGGAGCGTGTGATGCACGATAAGGGCAAGAAGATGCATCGTCCACGACAGGAGGGTGCCGGCGGTAACGGTCCCAATAATCGACACAAGAAACGCGTTCGTACGCCGCACAATACACGCGAAAAGCAGCGGCAGATAGTTCTGGGACACGGCGAGACCCTGATGCCCAACAACGTCATCTATCGCACGCCCAATGCAATGCCCAATGAGGAGGCCGGATATGACAGTAAGTAGATAGACGGACTGAGTGCTGAAAGTCTTAACTAGACTGATAGAATTAGCAAAGCATTCTATAATGTATAATGCTGTAAGTGTTTGTGTATGTGTCAAATTGGTTGTGATGATATAATTTGTATGTCAACTATTTTATGTGAACAACTTCAACTTCAAAAATGTTTCTATATGAACCCATTCGAGTGTAAATACTGAGATTGCAATCTAATCAAATTGAAATTGAATTGGCCACACAAGTTTACTGACGAAGTAAGTGAAGCTCAAATAGCTTTTGCCAGCATTCAAATGTTAGTAAAATGTTGTGCACAACTGTTTAATGCAATGTTAGTCAAGTTTTGAAGTCTTTAGAAATTTCATACAAACAAATTGCAACTCAATTCCCCCAATTCGATGTTACAGAAATTCGTTCTATTGCTAGAATAATGACTAGAGATTTGTGAAAAACACCTGTTATTGGCGAAAGACATATTAAATGAATTTTGTAATTTGGCTTTGAAACAGCTGAAATTTGCAGCCCCTAATTCTCCGAAAATCGGTTATCAGCTATCACAAATGGAGCACAAAAATGCGTATTTATTACTGTAATAATTTTGAAAGTGCTTTCACTTGTATGCTCGAACAACATTCAGAATGTTGTCACATTGAATGCTGTTGAACACTGATTTTAACGCCCATATATTATGTATGTTATGTACAATCCGTATGCACATTTAGCCCAGCTAGTCGAAATCCAAACTGTAAACGCTGACAGCGATTTGCAAATGGGGACTCTGGCGCGTCGAAGACCCGTAGAACTGCAACTAGAGCTACAGCTGCAACAGCAACAACAACAAGATCAACAGCAACAGCTGGCGTATATCGATGATGATGATGATGATGATAATGATGATGTGCAAGTAGGTACGGCATCAGTGTTTTGCAGCCTAGTCTGGCGTCCAAGGACGGACTGTGCGCACTTCTTGGCTTTCGTTTTGGTTCTCATTCAAAAGTTCAAAATGTTTATCCAAATTAGTGTTACCCAAAGAGTTTCATGTAATTTGAATACCCTACAATCGCTCGCTCGCTAGCTTTGCAAAGCGCCCGCTCGCCAATCGAATATGATTCATTTCATTTGTACATTCCTATATAAAATAGTGCATACATATGCTCCACACATATGTACATAGCTCTTCTCGATCACATCACACTATATACATACATATACCCAGTTACATGCTTAAAATAATACTTTTACTTTCAAATCGAGCACAGCTCATTAATATGGCAAGCCTCTGCTGCTGCTATTTTCAATTCTTATCCTTCAATAATCTATATGATTCCAATGCGATAGTACTAAGCGCAGCAGTTAAAATGTTATTGTATATAAAATTGGCACATCGACGATATAAACAATATATATATATATTTATATAGACTGAGAAGTTTTGTTAATTGTTGAAAACGATTCATTGGGGGCCACCGAGAAGTCAGATATGTCATTGTTGTGTGTGTTGGTTGATTTTGTTTATAGCTTTTGTTTGTTGTTGTTATTTGTCGTAATAACTATATTTTTTGTGTATACTCTACATATTCAATTTCAATTTCAAGTAGCTTAAACGAACACCGCATGATCATCTCCATTTCCAGATTCAGTTAAGCCCTATAATATGCTCTCACATTTGGAGAATAACAGTAATCTCACAAAGCAAACGGCTATCGCTATTACAGGTCAGATTTACAGATTAAATGCAAACACACACACGCTCAATTGTGTCCGTATGTGTCTAAATGTTCCTTCATCTACTTCTATCGTACTTACTACTAATACTACTACTACTACTACTACTGCTACTATTACAACAACTACAACTATAACTTGCCACTTTAGTCGCTCCCCCCTCCCACCTACAATAATACAATCAATATATACATATGTACTTATCTATCCATCTATACACACCTATGTGTACTTACCTATAATGCCTCTGTTGATTTAGGTTCAGATGATATCATAGAAAACATCGCACAACAATGTAAACAATTCTTTTTGTTTTTTGTTGTTGTTTAAATTCGGAACTATCAGAAATTTAAAAGAAAAATTATTGATTTTACTGTCACTAAGTAGTTTATGGTAATTACTTAATAATAGTACTCACAAATTGGCAACTAATTGGAATTTATAAATTTATAGAACAAAAACAACACCCCATTTCAATGACACTGTTAGAATTAGTATTCGCTCCGATCCCACACAAAGTTTACCTAAACAGCATTTGTTTTCCTACTACTACAACTACTACTATATATAAAATTTACCTGGCTGCCAATCTGGCAAATAGCTGTTGATAAAAGTTCGCCGGTATTTGTAATCCTCTTTTTGGCAAATATTACACTTATCATAACTCGTAAGACTCATAAGACGCGGCCTGGAATTGCTTTTGTTAGGGAATAGTTCTGGAACATAAATCTTTCGATGTCAATATTACCAAAATCTGTATTTTAGGAAAATTGCATTAAAATACAATATTTAACTAAGAGGGAGAACAAGTGAGTGCGTCGGAGAACTTAGATAGAGTAGTATTTAGACAGAGTACGCTGAGAGAGCTAGATAACTGATTTAGAGAGAGTTACTATGAGAGAGAGCGCTAAGATAATGTAGAGTGAAAGGAAATGAACCAGATAAAGAGAAAGAGAGGAAAAGAGTACTTCTGATAGAGAGAGAGAGTATCTCTGGCTGAGATGGAAATAATCAAATTGGGAAAACATATGCTTAGATGTAGTAAGAATGTAAAAATAAAAAAGAATGCTAAGCTGAGATAAGGGAAGCTAGGAAAAATTAGGACAAAGAGAGAGTGAGCTGAGAAATAGAGAAAGAGAATTTAAAACTAAAGAGAGAGAGGTATTCTTTTTAAAAAATATACTCTTTTCAATCTCTCAGCCAACTCTCTTTTAAATTATAAAAAAAACAGAAGGCATTCTCTGTTTTTAAAATATGCTGCTACCTTTCTCAATTGAGAGAGGGAGAGTGAGTTAGATTAGCCATACTCTCTCCCAGCTTAGAGGGAGATAAATTGACAGAGAACAAGCTCTAAAAGAGAGTCTGCCTGAGTGGGAGCTTCAATAGTTAAAATATCACGAGGAGCTCATTTTAAAAATACGTTAATTTTTAAATTATAAGCTTAAAATATTTAATAATGCAAGGTACAACAAAAAGCTTTTCGCGCCTTAGCCAGCAATTTCCAGCCTTGCGCATAAGTCTTACTTTGTTATGCAACACGACGCACTTCCCGTGACTCTTCGCAATAATCGTTCAAAATATTTACATACTATTTATTTTTATTTATTTATTTCGTCGCATTTTTTTCTCAGCTCTACAAAAATATAATATTTTTTTGTTTTGCTTGCAAACAATTGTTTTTCCTGTTTTGCATATTTGTGTGTATCCTTTTGACCTACTTTGAATTTCTATTTGTTTCCAATTGGAGTTTCTTTATTTTTGTATACTACAATCGTATCAAATGAATAATGAGGATATTAATGTGAATTCTGTGCATATTTATAGATATGGGCATATACGATTCGCGCCCACCGCGACCAAATTCAATTGAGTTGCGGCGCAGCTACCAGTCCGAGCAGATCGATGGCACCGGCTATGAGCAACTCACACCACAGGCAGCGGCCAATCAATATGCAGCCGCATATGGCACCAACGGCATCTCGGCCTCGTCGCATATGCATCTACAGCAGCAACATCATCAGCAGCAGCAGCAGCTTTATGACGGAACGCTCTATCACCAATCGCACGGGATCTACGGCCAGGGCGGGCAGGGCGCAATGTCGCCGGAACAGATTTATGGGCCGGGAACTCCGTCGCGCAACAAGCCGCGACCATCGCAGCCGCCACCGGCGCCTCCATCAAATGGCAGCGGTGGTGGCACACCGACCACATCGAGCGCAAATACGCCGACACGCGGTCGGAGTATGTCGACGAGTCGGGATGCTTTGCCACCTCCGCCGCCCGTGCCGGATGCGGTATCGCCACTGTCGGCCATGAACGGCATGGCCAGTGCTCATATGGCGGCCAAGCTGCTGGGCCGCACAAACAGCACATCGCGAGCTGGTTCTCCGCAGATGGCGCCCAGCAACAGTGCACAGAATGCCAACGACATGGTGATGGCCCAGCTGAACAACACTTTCAACAACATGGGCATTGTGAATAGCAATCAGTTGAACTCGCTTAGCGATTTGCCACCACCGCCGCCCGTGCCCGATCAGGTAAGGCAGTTTCTATATCAACAATAAACATAAAATTGTTCATAATTCATTTAAATTAATTGTTTTGCTTTTTTTCAGCACTCACCAAAAATGTCGCCGCCTAATGTAGCACCACCGCCGCCACCACCTCCACCACCGGTAGACGATGGCATGGGCGCTGTCCAGATGCAGTCGCATCCACATCAAATTCTGCCCAAGGCAATGACCAATGGGGAGCTGCAGCTGTGTCAGCCAAATGGTGGAGCGCACCTTGTGAGTGCTAAAAAGATTCAGCCTCCAATTTATGATCCACGCAACGATTTGATGAAATCCATACGAGATGGTTAGTAAATGTCAAAGACAACTTTATAGTACTCCCCATATAAAACGAAACAATGTTTGATTACAGGCATTATACTGCGAAAGGTTGAAAAGTCGGAGCTAAAGGAAATTGAACGTAATACGGCTATGCTGGATGTGGCCTCGATTTTGGCCAGGCGAGTGGCCATCGAACTGTCGGAGTCGGAAGACTCCGATAGTGAAGATGACAGCGAGGGTTGGATGGAACCGAACGAAACCTCCGCTTGATCCCTGATGGCTTCGGTAAAGCTGGATAAAATTGCGAAAAACAAAAAGAAAAAGTAATTCCAAAGAAAATAATTTGATGCAGGGGTTGGGCCCCCAGCATAGACAGACAGTTGGGATTACGACAAAGCGCCAAAGCTTTTTTTTACCATACTTTATAAGAGTATCCCTATACCCGATAAATATCTACATACTACACACTAAACCTTAAATCAAAATATTAATCGAATTGTATATATAATATATATGTATTAATCCGCATATGCGCATACCAAGAGTAATTATGGCTAACAATATATATGTAATCAGGTAATGAAATCATATATGATTTCCAATTACATATGTATATGTATTCATATTCATATTCGTAGCATGGCTATGCCTAAGGCCTCTTGAGGGAATAAATACTCGTCTCGTTGATGCAGAATGCAAATAAGAATTCAAATTGCTAACTCTTGTCTTCAGTTTGCTTTGGAGCGTTACCCATGTCAAGGATTTAGCGGTATGGGCGCAAAACAAAAACTAAAATATAATAAAAAAAAAAAAAAATACATTCACATGTAGATATTGACTTGCTTTTTCGATATTAAACCGATATTAAATAATCAATTATAAACTCGAATTCAAAATGATTATTAACAATGATAGAAAAAAGGCATATTTAATACGCAAAGAGCAAGCCTTAGGTTAGAAGATTGTAAATAGAGAGAAAAAAAAACATAAGTACGTAAAAAAAACAACAAATATTTCAAAGAAAGAAAAAAGAAAGCATTTTACACACGCTATGAAACTGCAATATCTAAAGTATATACCGTATAACTTACATACATAAATATGCAAGTACTATATATATACATATATATATTCTAAATAAATCATAATCTTAACTGGAATTTCTAAACAATGCTAAACATGTACTCGCTCCGGTATGTACATTAGTAGTAACAATACCGTGTATTATTTTTTATTTGAAAAGCTTATTAAATATATAATGGATATAATGCATATTTAATAATTGTTGTATATTTTATCTAATTTAAAATAAAACTATTCCAATTGAATAATATAAATGCGAACGGATTTGAGTTTATGTTTTATTAAATTATTATTTCACCCCTCCACACACCCTCTACCCCTAAAATATTTTCACACTTTCACTCATCAAGCGTCTCCATTGGAGTCTTTTCTACAGTCGGCGGCTTGCCATTTAATCGATCATGTATGGTAAATGGCATTTGAATGCCCGCCTGAGATTCGCGCTTTGGTGTCTCCATCTTGTGCTGGCTTGAGAAGGACACATTAATGCGTCCATTGCCACGCACCGTTGACATTGCCGACGGTGGTTGATAACGCACCACTGGAGTGGCCTGTCTGTAGTCCGTTGCCGACTGCTGTTGCTTTTCCTGTTTGTTGGTGCTTTTGCTGTCATTGTTGTTGTTGTTGCTATGTGGCTTGGCGTGAGTCTCTTTACGCACCCCTACCATAAGTGCTTCCTGGCAAGAGGCTTCATGAAACTTTTTGACGCGATCTTTCATGTCACCTTCACGCTTTACTTCCTTCTCGATTTCAGCGCGCCGCTTGTTCTCGTAACGCTCCAAAGCCATCTCATCACGTTTTTTATTGCGTTCCACAATCAGATCGGCAATCTCGAGCCGCTTTTGCATTAACGCCTCTCGATTGAGCTTCTGGAACAACTCCGGCCAGATGCCTGGTTGTTTTTTGATCAGCACAATGCGTGCCTCATGCTTGAAAATGCGACAGAAACTGGCCATTTCATCAATCTCCTGGGCAAGATGCCGCTCAAAAAATATCGGTGGATTATTGAATTTCAAATACTGAGGCAGCAGGACAACATCCGGTTTACGCGTGACCAGCCTATTGAGTTCAATTGAAATTTTGATGTCCTCCTCGGTTTGCGAAATCTGCACCATTATTTTTATAATTATCAGCTACTACTAGTTGTCGTTGTAGCTATTTCGTGAATGAGCACTTGTCGAGCATTTGATTTGGGATTGCTGAGACAGTGTCTACTGCCACACAGAGTTCATTTAAATATCATATTTGTTTTTATTTATTTTGATTTGAATATTAACCGGCAAACGAGTTTCGCTGTATATCGATCAAACAATGATTGGCTATCCATCCCCTGTGTATATTGGACACATTGGTGGAAGGAGGAGTCCTGCAAGTGCGGAGTCCACTCACGCAAGCCTCTTTTTTTGTTGCGCACACCTGTAACTCGACTAATGCCAAGTTATTTGTGGCATCAACTTAGTCATTGACCCTCGAACCTACTTATTTGCAACATGAATTGAATTAGTTACAACTCCTTTGTTGAATGCTTGAGCACGCGATTTGATTTGTTTGTTGGCAGCATAATTTCATTGTTATTGTTATAGGTTTTGCCACCAAATCGACAACTGTCTAATGTATGCTTAATGTTCTGCACGAACCGGACGATTTATTACCATCGCTAAACAAATTATGAATTATAGCAATACTAAAGAAACCAGACTCATTAAAAAAAGTTCGAAAATTCAGGACAGTTATTTAGAATTATATTTATGATTCAGTTTTGATTAAGCTTTCGGGTAGAACCTTAGCCACCTTTCTCGGCTCCTTTATCGTTGTCTGGGGACACTGCATCTCTCCCCAACCAATGGGTACCATGGGTATGCGATTTTTCCGTATATCACTTGCATAAGAAACAACAACACCGAGCTCTGCTTCAGCTGTGCTTAACATGAAGGATTGTTCCATTTGATTGATGACGCGTGCCAGTATGACATCGCCGGGCTTGAATGACTTGTAGATGTCCACTCGATCTTTTTCCGTTTCGCGTACATCTTCCTTGCGCAGCAGGCCACGATAGCTGCTCTCGAGCAGAACGTTCCTAACGCAAAATATCGCACACTTTGCAAATTTAGGTGTCGTCACCAGAACGCGTGCCGTGACAACATCTCCCGTTGCCGGAATGGTCAAATGGAAGCCGGGCTTGTGAACACTTACAATTTGGCACTGAAATAGAATAAGGTTATAGGTACAGGAATACTGCAATATTATGTATAAGCACCTTTTCCGTAGAGTCATCGATATTGACTATTCCTGATTTGCAGGCGTAAATGTAGCCGCCCTGCTCGTAGGTTCCTTCACCAACTATAATATTGTCTTCAACGCGGCACAAGCGTTCACCAGGTAGGCAGATTAATATATCCTCCTCATTGGGAGACATATCTGCTGCATTTGTGCTCTTTTCAGTCATATTTGCTTAAAGCAGCACAGAATGTTGATAAATGAATTCTGTTCATATAAATAAAAACAACAACAGGCACATGGTTTTGGCGTCTAGATCTTAACATTTTGCTAAACTGTTATTAACAGTGAACAGCTGTTCAATTGGAACATTGACCGTTGCTTTTATAAAATGAATTTAATGGATACTTCTTGTGCGATTTAATGAAAATATTTTCAAATATATTTAACTATTAAATATAGTTTCAGAACTTTGTTTAGCAGAAAAAATGAATTTAACTGCTCGGCCGAGAGTTATAAGAACAATTACAATCAATCGATTTCTATTTTCTGAACAATATATCGAATAATTTTAATATAATGTCGGTAATAAAAGTATGTCCTCAAGAGAAAGAAAAATGATTTGATACAATAGTGTGCATTTTTATAAATCAAGATAATATTTAAACTGATTTTAGATAATTCTTAATTAATAACTTTATTTAAAGATATCGACTTCAGCTGGTGGAGAGGTAGCACCATCACTGATCACAGTAATCGACAAACGATAAGACGCGCGTGTTTTTTTTAGCCGGTGTCCGTATATGTGTTTTTTTTTGTTAAGGATAATTTTGATTTGACTTCTAATTCAAGATGAACAACCATACAAATATTAGTTACAGAGAGGTCATACCGAAAAACATGAATCCAGAGGAATGGATAGAAGTCGAAATAAATACAGGTTTGTTTATTGTGTGCCTTTAGCTGATAGAAATTTTTGCAAGCGTCATGTTATAATGTTTTCACTTGTATTAATGGACAGGCACACAAAGTACGCTGCAGGACATAAAGACATTTGGAAAGTCGGGAAGCCTGTGCTACGATTGCAACGCAAACAGTCAAAATAGAAACCGCTTCATTTACTGGTAAGCAAATTGAAGCAAACTGAGTAGACAATTTACATTCACATTGCAATTGTTGTATTTAAGGCGCACATATCAAGATGTCCTGGAGCTGTCAGAGGTTAGCCTGGATATTACGTTGCTGCGCAACCATCTGCGTCTATGCTTTACAGACTCCGCCGTGCTTAATGTCTCGCTGTCCGAGCAGGCAAAAAGCGTCACATTGTTGGTGGTCACCGTTAGCAGCGTGCATCGCATTCTGTTCCCATTAGGGGGCGACGCATCATTAAGCGCAACAGCAGGAGCCGATTCGCCAACACATTCAATATTTTACGATGCGAATGAAAAGCTGAAGGATCGCAGCATATTATATGTGCTGGATGGGACCATGGCCATAAGTGTGCCACATCTTGCAGCTTCCGAGATGTGTGAAGTTAGTGAGGAGGCATATTTTGCAGTCGACAACCATTCAAAGCTAATGCTTTACATTATGAACTGCCGCACTGGACACACGATTTCACACGAGGTGAAGGAGCCCAATTTAATGCCACGTTTCTTTTCCAACTTGAAAGGCGCTATAACGTAAGTCAATTACAAATATAATATAATATATGTATGTATAAAAGCATTTTCTAAATACAATTGCAGTGGACGAGGTGAAAACTTGGAGGCAGCCATTTCCATGGCATTCAGTCGTATCGAGGGCGAGATGTATCTCCTGGTGCTCTATCGGGATAATAAGCTACGTTTGTGGTCAGTGGCTAATTTTCAATGCGTTGCCCTACTTAGCTGTGAAGAGTCTGAAGGACCTCAGGGTCGTAAGTACAACTTTTCGATTTTTGTCTATGTATATGTTTGCATTAATGCGATACATAATTATACTTCTTTTAGCGCAAAATAGTTTACTGCGTAAAATAGACGATACAAATTTTTGTGTATTTTTGTCGCATGAAAAGGACGCTGAATTCGTTTGCCTTAGCATTGCACGCAACTTAAGCGATACGAACACAAAAACTTTAAGCATGGCCGTGCGTCATAAGGTTACAGCTCCTCAAATGGATCTGGCTGATTTTGATGCAACGACCTCACTTGTTTGGACGCTATGGAGTGATTCTGAGGGTGATTACAATGTGTCGGCGTTTTTCTTGGGCACCAATAATGTTCGTTGGGTATCGGCTGCATTAGAGCCACCACCGGACAGGTATTGTCTGACCATTGACCAGGGGATCGATCCACGCCAAGCGCATTGTTCCTATATATTTCATCCCGGCCGATTTGATCGGAATGTGATTGCCAAGGCACTTTATGTAAGTTTTCTTGTTTGCAACTGTGATTAATTTTAATTATGAACGTTGCTTCTGCAGATGTTCAGACGCGTTAACATGCAATTCGATGTAAATCAACTGACAATGGCCATGCTTAAAGAGCAGGTGTGTCAGGCTGTTGAAGCTGAGATACAATATGAGTTGAAAGACTTCGAAGTGAGCGACGAGGAGTATTTTGAGATTGCGAACAAACTCTGGGAACGCTTCTACTCTTGCTGTGAGCAGTATCATATTAAGTTCTCTGAGCCCACCGGCCTGGCCGTTCTCGGCGACATGAATGCTGTTTGCATTGTGAGGAGGCAATCGTTTGCCTTGCTTCGGCCATGTGAAATGCTTGAACACCTTATGATTATCGGTGAGAACCAAGACAAAGTGGCTGCATTTGTTGCACCATATTGCCGCAATGACTCCGATGTGGCATTGGGATTCATTGACGTAATGAAAATCATCTGTCAGTTGGAAAAGTTTCTACCCGGACATATTAAAATGAATATTGATCAGAAATTGTACCAGCGGAATGCAAATCTGATTAACAAACTGATGATGCGAATCACTGGTGGCGATGAAGATGCTAATGGATTTACCTTGTCAAGCCAATGTGTAATGGATATCCAGAAAAAGCTAAGGACAATAAAAAAACTGGATACGGCCATAAATATGCTACTCGATTTACTTGCAATTGTAGACCAAGACGCAGATCAAGATCCCACAGGTATGTATAAAATATATATTACCCCAAACTCAAATACATATATTTATATATATATATATATATATGTACATATATTAGATTGCTTAATGACAATTGATTTGTATTTAGGTGGCCCTACAAAGTCGACGCTCTTTCTGCAATCAACTGGAGCATTGTTTGGCAGCGAATATGGCATTTCCATTCTAGCCGAGTCAGTCAAGCAAATGGCAATGATACGGTAAATGATCTTAATCTTAAGCACTATTTAATGCTCCTCTACTTATGAGTAATATTTTCAGCTTTGCTGTGTGCCGCAACCTTCTAATTTTACAATACATACTCCATCGATCAGCTGCGGCTGAACAGTGCTCCGTCGTTACCAATATTAATTTCTTGAACTCCTATTATACACTCGTGTGGATCTCTGAGACACCAATTTCCCTCAATGCGCCAGTTAATTTGTAAGTATATCGTATTGATATTCTTTTTTCACGATGCACTTAAATTTGTCTGATTTATTAATTTGCATGTGCAGTGAGGTCTCAATACAGCGTCTTTTTCGAGCACAACTCTTTAGTGGTTATACGCGTCCCTATTCAAGTCAAATCCGTTTAAATAGTCAGACAACTTTGCTGTGCTTGTTTCTGCAATCAAAGGGTTTGTTTAGTGCACTTTCAATGCTGCTGAAGGACCAGAATCAGTTGGAGGATCAATTATCAATGCGACAGACGCTGTTGCAGCTGGTTGGATTTGTCAATCAGATGCTGTAAGTTGACTGTATTTTAGCCTTCGTATAAACTAATATTGGGACACATTTTGCAGTTGGCCCGATGCCTGGAATGATGTATTCCCTGAGTGGCTTTTTGGCACCTGCCATCACATTATTATTCAGGACTATGTGCGCATATTGTCTGGCTGGTGCACCGAGAAAACTGATTCGCGTATGTGCTTTAACTTAAATATATTAATATAAATTCGTATATACTAGTTAATATTTTTCTTTTTGTTAATTTCAGGCCGTTTTATGCTTGCCGTTTCTCAATTGGATTGTGGCGAACCGACAAAAGCGATTCATCTCTTTGAGCAAGTTGCCGACAGCGTGCTAAAGGAACCATTTTTATTTGAGCAAGTACTCAAAAATACTCCGCTCTATTCGAAGCTTGCGAACATTTTTAACCAACCAGACAGTAGGCCAACAGAAGAGGATGCCAAAAATGCTTTTGTGCATTATTATCTAAAAGTTATACAATTATTCGAACAAAATTCGGCATCGGATTATATCATTCAATTGGCTGAAAGTGCAATGAACAAACTGGATGTCGAGGACCCACAGTTGCCCATGTTCCAGTCGATAGTATTTAACAATCATTTGCAACTGGGTCATTATGAGGAAGCCTATCACGCTCTGGCCAATAATGCTGATACATCGAGACGCAAGGATTGCCTGCGCCAATTGGTCGTAATGTTGTTCCAGTGCAATCGATTCGATCTGCTCATGGAGCTGCCGTATGAAAATAACTTGCAAGACGAGTTCGAGAGCATTGTGGAATGTCGCGCTCGATCCATGAGCATCGATCAGAATGAGGTCTATAATTTTCTGTATGCTTTCAATGCAAAAAAAGGAAATATGCGCAAAGGTAAAGTTTGTTTTTCTTTTATATAGTAAATTGCAACTTATACGAAAGTGTCGTCCTCGAATAGCTGCGACTGTTATGTACGAACAGGCGATGCGCCTCCTGGTGGACAGCGATTCACCCGATGCTCTGCAGAAGCGTTTCTCGTCACTGCTGGTTTGCGTAAATTGCTTGTATTTGGTAGATAAACGATATAGATGGATTGCAAAGCCCACAATTGGCGACGAGAAAATTGTCATCGATCAGGAAAATCAAGCGGATGAACCTACTAGCCAAGAAGTTGTGGTACTCGAACTGGTTGATATACGACGTGAGCTGCTGCACGCAGAGGCACTGAAGGAACTGTCTTACCATCGGAAAGACATTAGTGCCTATAAGTTGGCAGATGCTAAAGATCTTTCCTACCTTTTGGTCACTTGCGGCCTGTATACAGCAGCACTAAAGCTTGCTCGTGGAAATGATTTTTCCATGCTGCCAATATTTGATAGTCTCACAGCTGCATGCGTAAGCACCTCTGAGGAGAAATCTAAGGGTGTTTGGGCTTGGTTGCAAATCAATGATTTGGCAGGTGGGTTTATAATACATGCTTGTTGTTTTTTTCCTAGTATTTTATTTTTACTTGCTTACCCTTTATTGCAGAACTTCCACATCGCAACAACGCAACGCACATGGCTTGGTCATTGCTGCAGAAGCTGATTGTTGACCACGAGCTCAATGAAACGACTTTAATACGCAAGTGCGTTGTTAACCGAATATTAACATTGAATGCAACTGTGCCACAATGGCTGCACAATTCCTACAAATTGGCCAATACACGGGAGCTGCTCCATCTTTATGTTAAGCACAACCATTTGCTCGATGCCGCCGATTTGGCATGTGAAATGATTGGAGGCATGCTGGGCGCAGGCAGTGAATACTTTGACTTCAAGCATTCGGTGAATGTCGCAAGTCCACAACTCGCATTTCCCATTCATACAATTGATCTGCTGTTGCATGGCCTGAGAGTCAATGGTGCCAAGCACACTGAATACGAAATGGTAATGTAGCAATGCAGATGTCACATTATCTTTTATTTGTCTTCCTAATGCATTTCACCCTTTGCAGATGCGTATCAAGCTGGAGGACGAAATCGCTAGATACGTTGAGACTGTGAAGCGCACAACAGAGGACAAAATGAAATTCGCCATACTCAAGGAAAGGGAAAACCAACAGCAACAGCAATAACAGTTCGATTAGGCGCTTTTCATTTATTTTTGTGTAGGCTCATTAAAAAAACAAATAAACTTAGATATATATATGTATGTATGTATGTAAGAGCAGCTAGAAATCATCTGTCATTACCAGTTCGGCCAAAAATTTCTTGTATATATTCATAAATTGGGCCACAAATGCCTCTAAATGGAATATATGCTTGGCACCGTTCTGCATGCGATGCTCGTATTGTGTGGCAAACTCAAGAGTCTTTGCCTTAATGGACATATCACAGTTGTTGACCAGCTGCTCGACGAGGCCGCGAAAAATTAGATTTGGCGGTACACCCTGTGATAGCAACTCGTACAAGCGGTCACGGATCTTCTCCAGCTTGGCGGGCGTTTGTTCGCTCACAATTTGCGTGGCAGTTTCTCGCAGATACACCTGCCAGTCCAGCTGAACAATCTCCTGCTGCGCCGTGAACGGATATTGCTGCACTTTGGATGCCTCCAGCATCAGTAGGGCTCGTCGCATGTTACGTTCAGATTTGTCCACTACCCGCTTGGCCAACTCGGGGGGCAGGACAAGACCCTCACGCTTGCATGTGTTCTGCAGTACTGTCGTCATCTCGGTCTCACTGGGCGCTGGCACCCGAATGCCCAGGCAACGCGATCGGATAGCCGGAATGATGCGGGATGTGGAATTGACAGAGATTATTATGCGACAAGTGGCAACGTACTTCTCCATGGTGCGTCGCAGCGCATGTTGCGCGTCCTTAGTTAGCTCATCTCCCTCCGAAATGACGATCACCTTGAACTCGCGCTGGCCGTTAATATCGATTTGTTGCGTTTGCGCCACCTGTTTAATCAAGTCGATGACAACGGTGCGGTCGTACATGCCAGCATCCGATGGATTCACCTCCAAGTGGTAATTGCTGCCGACAGTCATCACCTCGATCTTTCGATTCGATGGCGTTGTGAAGTTCATCGTCTCGTTGCGAAGCCTCTCCACGCCTGCACCGTACATTTCACGCAGAAGGCACATTATGCGCGTCTTTTTACCAGCGCCAGATGGGCCGTAGAACATCAGATGCGGAAAATCGCTTTGCTTGCATAGATTACGCAGATTCTCGGCCTGATCCTAATCACACAAATATTGCAGTAGTAGTCATGGCATTTACAATGCGTGCTCCGAATTAATACTTACCTTGTGATAATCCAATTTGGATAATTCACGGGGTCGATATTTGTCTACCCAGAGTGCCATGAAAGCTTAATTCTTCACCATACAAAACTAATATAGCAAAATATAAAAAATCTGCCGGCTTCCTTGTTGCAATGCGCGCTTTTTTTGCATCAAAACAATCGATAGTCCACATTAATCGATATGATATTATTGCATGCAAAGCGCGCGTAATCGCAATCGAATAAGTTGATTTCAAAAGCTAAATTTGATTTGGCATTAAAAAATTGTATTTCTATTGAAGGCACAAAATTTAAAATAAATTTATTCAAAGACAGTTTCAAGAATCTCCTCGGCTTTGACAACCGTCTCACTGTGGGAGAGGGAATGACGCAGAACATTTGCTTTACTAGAAAATCGCTTGCCACAAATATTACAATTGTGGGGAGAAATGCCCGCATGTGCTTGCAAATGTATTTGCAGAGTGCGACGCGCGGCAAATGCCTTTTCGCAACCATTCTGGCTGCATTTAAATGGACGCAATTTGAGATGGACCGCATTGTTGTGATCTTTTAGATGGCATAGCTTTTTAAACTTTCTTCCACACGTGCTGCACTGGAATCCATCCTTGTTGTTGTGTCGCGCCAAATGGGCGTCCAAATCTTCTTGGCTGGCTTTGCCATGCGAGCAAATCGGACATCGAAACTGCGGTACCGCTGCGTGGTCATCAATGTGAATCCTGAGATCAGTCTTCTGGCAGAATGTTTTCTCACAAATAGTGCACATAAACGGACGCTCATTTGTGTGACCCATCAGATGGATACGTAACGTTCGAGCCAATCCAAATGAGCGTTCACAAAACTCACATTTGTGTGGCCGAACGCCTTCGTGCACCAATCTTACGTGATCCGTTAAGTGGTGTTTCCGCTTGAACTCCCTTTGGCAATATGGACACTTGTTCTCAGCCTTGCAATGTACACGTCTCATGTGCACACGCAGCTGGGCTTCTGATTTGTATTCCTTGTGGCAAGTTGAGCAGCGAAGCTCATTCGAAAATTCAATGAGTGGAATTCCGACCTTTGAGTCAAAGGGATCACCATTCTTCTCACTGGCAGAGTTAATAGGAGTGATTCTGTTTTGCTCTTTCTGCGAAAATGTATTTTAATTTATTTGTAGAAAATATATATTTCATTTAGTTTAATAATTACTTGATTTCCATTTTCGTTCTCTGTGTTGATCACAATTTTATTGCTCACAACACATCTTGTCAAATCGTCTGTTTTTGACAATATGGTAGATTCCAGATATTTTTGGGTCTCTTGTAATGTGCTTTGAAATTCCTGAAAAATTCGAAATTTTTGAGAGCAAGGATTGCATATGCTATTTCCGGTCCTGAGTTTCCTTTTGTCAACTCCTGTAAATATTAACCGCAACAAATTGTTTGCATCATGTGCATTATCAATTGGTGCAACATCGGACTTAAGTGTAAAGCATGTTGCACAAATCATTTGAAATTTGGCATTGTCTGTTAATTCTTGGTGCTCGACAGCCAATTCATTCAGTGCAACACTTGTGCAGATGGACATCTCTGCAAATTTGCAGAACATGCTAACTTTTGAGTAACAGGAATGGCACAAGCGGGTTGGCATTGCCAAATTTGTAACAGTTTTTATCGTTTGTGGACCGTCATCTGCCATTGCCTCCAGAATGCGTAAAACTTGCGGTTCATCTTTTAAGTCATATTTCAGCTCTTTTGTGTTATAGCATTTATCTAAATTCTGCAAACAAACTCTGCAAAAATGTTCAATTGTCGCACGGGTTATTGGCAGCATTACTAAAGTTGCTTGTTTATTCACACACGCTTACATTATGACGTTAAGCAATGGACTGAGTTTAATTTAACAATTTCCTTAATTTTGGTGAGAAGCATAACATGCTCACAGAGAGCCAGATGCTTAGGCGATAAGAAATTTATCTTCTTTTCCTCAAATTATTTGATCGATGAACGATAAAATCAGCTGTGTCCTTAACGTCTCTGTTAAAAAAAATGTAGCACCTGTTATATATAAAATTTCCCAAATATTAAGTAAACTTTATGATTTTGTTGTTCTCAGAAGTTTGAATGATTTTAATCTTGTTGAACTACAATGATTCTACAAAATTTTGAATACTTATTTTTTAATCTTTGGAAAACGATGAAATTAATCGGTATGGGCTGTTAATAACAGTTTATTAAATGTTAGTTAACAGGCCAACAACAATATTCGTTTGAGGCACGAAGAAGAAGAAGCGAAGTCGTGGAATACATACATAAATTCTGCGGCTGCTGCGGCAAATCGTAATTTTTTTATTAGGTGTTTTTTTTAAAGCGCTAGACAAAAGGCGCATGGAAAACGGTGTGGAAAATGGTTTATTGCCCGATGGCGACCAACTAGGAACGCGTGAAAACCAAATGGGTAGCAGCACAGACGGCGAGGGTGAAGCCGAGGGCGATGCGACGCCTCTGCCGCCGCAAACAACAAATGACGATGTAAGCGAAGGCGATGCGGATGCGGAACGCGATTTGTCTGTGTCGGACGCTGCTGAAGTAGAAGCCGAGGTAGAAGCGGATGCAGAGACAGCGCCAGCCGAAAATGTGGCACCATGTCGCATTTCCATTTTGGAGGACAGTCTGTGCGAAAAAGATGTAGACAGCGATGTGCCCGATGACGAGAATGATGATGAGGTGAGCGTCCCTATTTAGTACAAAAATATTACATACCGAGAGCTAATGCATCATATACTCTTTTGTTGTTTTGATAACAGGCAAAGGAGAATTACGAGGGATTTAATGGCACTGGGCGCACAGTCACGCTACAAACACTCATGGCTGCCAATGTCCTGCAGCCAGGCAAATCGCTTATGACTATAGATTATTTAGGGCAAAAATTTGTTGGCGACTTACTGCCAGATGGTAAAATTAAATCTCAAGAGACTGAAACCATATTTCTGACACCAAGTGCATGGGCCATGCACTGCAAACGGATCATTAATCCCGAAAAGAAAAGTGGCTGCGGCTGGGCATCCGTCAAATATAAGGGCAAAAAACTGGATGCTTATAAAAATACCTATTTGCGAAAGTGTGCTTTACAAAAAGAGTCGACACCAGAGGACGGTGATCCAGGTAATATATAATGCCACGCATAGCTTTACCGTATATGCGGTAGTTCGATAAAATAACCTATTGAATAGTCCTTTTGCAACATATATTTTGAATATATTTATTTATAAAATTAAAGGAAATTGCGCTAGACTTAGTTGTTATTTTCGATTGATAACTAAAATTATGCTAAAAGTAATGCATAACGAGTTAATAAGGTGCCAAATTGACACATTTATATATAAATATGCATGCTCATAATATTTGTTTCTCTTTGTACAGATGCCGAACGAAAAACCGATTCGCCAGATCTGGTCGTGAAGCGTACAGTATTTCCGCACAACACAGTCGCCAATCGCAATATGATTCAGTAAGTTTTAATTGGGTGGCGGTTCAGTGACTTGAGAATCTGATTAATGTGTCTTTTTTGCAGTGATGCTAATATGCTGATTGAGGCAGTGCCGTTCACATCTGTTGGCAAATTGCAACCATTTTTATTGACCATCACGTCCTCGGCTCTGCTATTGGCCGACTTTCATTGCCATTTGACCGTGCGTGAGGTGTGCGGCTATCTGGGTGGCACTTGGGACATGAACACGCACAGTGAGTCCGGCCTTAAAAATTTCACTTATCTATCTATTGCCTTTCTAAACATTTGCGTGTTTACTTTGTAGCATTGACAATTACGAAAACATATCCATGTCGCAATACCCGATTCGATCGACAGCGTGCCGCGGATGTGGAGCGCGATATACAGAAGATGATGGTACAGGATCAAGTGCTGCTTGTCGGCTGGTATCACTCGCATCCCAAATTCCAGGCTGAGCCCACTCTTCGCGACTGCGATGCCCAACTTGACTATCAAATTCGCATGCGCGGCGCCAGTGATGTAACATATACGCCATGTGTTTCACTGCTCATTTGTAAGTGTGATTAGAAATGTTGCGGCGAATTGTTACACAATAATTGAATTGTTCTGCATTTATTGTAGCACCCTATTATGAGGAGAATCCCACTTTGGAATCGGTGGTCAAGTGTATATGGATAGTGCCACCAAATGAAAATAGACAGTCAATGGAATATGGACGACCGATGCTAATGCAATATTCGGTGCTGCCCGATAAAGAGATACCCGAAGAGGTGCGCACCGAAATTCAGTCCTGCGTCGATTACTACACACAGTATCGGGGCGAGATTGTGAAGTTTCGCAATATCTATAGCAATGATGTCACCTACAACGAGAAATTGAAGAACACTCTATATCCGAAATTCCCATCGAAGCAGAGTGACAAAGCGTTGTGGAATTGGTTGTGCGCCGTCCTGGACTGTGAGCAGGAGGATGATTTTATACCACCGAAAACCATTAAGATCATCGACAATGACACAGATAATGAGGTTGTCGTAAAAACAGAGACGCACTCGCAGAACGACACGCTTAACGAAATCAAATTGGAGCAGCATCCCAAGGAGGAGCCAATGAGCGAGTGCATTCAATTAAATTCCGTTGATGATGTCGCCGCACGCAGCAAAGCGGAGGAGGACTCTTCACTGCAAGCCGAACAGAAGGCCAGTGAGCTGAAAGTAATGTCGCTGCAAGAGCAGCTTTGCATGCCTTCGGGCCTCAATATGAATCCAGTGCGCATGTTATCACCGCTGGCCACACCAAATCCCACGAATCACACTGCGCCAGCCGCGGCCTCGAATGTCGTGGCGCCGCCCATGCCACTGAATCCAGTTGCTGCCAGTCAATTACTACCACCACAGGCGATGCCGACACTGAATAGTGGTGCACTATCAGGAGCAGTGGCTGCAGCGACTGTCGCACAATCCGCCTCGCCGCGTGACAGCCCAACAAATCTACAGTTACAATCGAATGCCGCCAGTCCTGCTAAGTTTGAGCTGCCCGTGCGTGCATCGCCATCGCCGGCTAAATCGGATGCTTCTTCGCACACATCCCGCACCCGCAATTCGCCAGCGCCGAGTCCAGGCAAGTTCAGTGTCAGCGACATTGCGCGCAATAGCCCGAGCATAACGCCCAATAAATATGAGACGCTGGCCACACCGCTGGTGCCGCCATCAGCTGCCTGTTTGCCCACGGCCAATGATCTGATGGCAGCCAGCTTGGCTCAGCTGGCCGGACAATTGCCGCCCAATTTTCTACAGGCCGACCTGTCGGCGCTATTCCAGCAGCAGCGCAAAGATTACGGCAGCTCATCACTTAATCAACTGGCTGCCGCGGCAGCCAAAGTTGGTGGCTCCAAGCAAGGTAGCAATGCATCAGCTTTGGGTAATCTAAACGATCCCAATGTGGCTGCAGCAGTAGCTGCCTATTCAAACAGTTTCAACATGCCGCTGGCGTCGGTCAGCAACAACAACAGCAACATTGGCAATAGCAGCAACAACAATAATAATAGCAACAACAACAACAACACTAATAATAATAGCGGCAGCAAATCAAAGATGGAACGCTCCAAATCATCAGCGTCATCATCGTCGTCATCCAACTCGAGCTCATCATCAAATTCGTACAAAACGAAGCTCATGAAAGAGCTGGACGAGCTCAAGAATGATCCACTGAAGATGAGCGAACTAATTCGATCGCCGGAGTATGCAGCGCTGTTGCTGCAACAGGCGGAGGCTTTGGGAGCTACCACATTGGGCACTTTGGGCTTTGGCTCCGATTTAAGTTATCTAACGGGCACTCCATCAACTGTTGTCAATCCAACAAGCAGCAAATCATCGAAATCAACGTCATCGTCGTCGGCCGCATCATCGTCGCAGGCATCGGCAGCAGCAGCTGCAGCGGCAATCAGTGCCGACTATAACAATTTAATACAAGCATCCAAATTGCTGGGCTATGATTCCTACATGCAGCAGCAGAGCAAACAGAGCAATGACCTCAACGCGTTCCTACAGCAACAGATGGCTGCAGTTGCGGCTGCCTCGATACCACCGCCGCCCGTTGCCACCAGCAGCAGCAGCAGCAACTCCAAGAAACAGCATCAGCAACAGCATCAACAGCAGCAACAGCAACAACAGCAGCAGCAGCAATCAGCTGCCGCCCAGGCGGACTACACTGCCTTGCTGCAAACCTATACGAAGCTCTTCGATCCGAACAATCAGTTTGCCGCTGTGATGGCTTCGTCGGGCAGCAAGCACATGAGTGGTGCACACAATGAGCTGTCCGCATTACTTGCCGCTGGCGCTGGTGGCATCTCCGCTGCTGCTATTGGTGGCGGCGGCGGTGGCGCTGTCAATCTCAAGCAGAAGCAGAAGGACATGCAATCGGATATGCTGAATCAACTGTTGCAAGATTCGGAGCTAAAAGCGCTGCTTTATCGCCAGAAGACAGCTGCCGATCTGGACGCACTGTTTGCAACGCCATCTGGCGCTGCCGCTGTGGCAGCTGCCACTGGAAATGCCAACAATAAATCGGGCAGCAGCAGCTCAGCCGGATCCGGTGCGGGCACAATTGCAACCGGCATGCCATCGCCATCAACTTTGACCAACTCGGCTGCCTACTATAATGCGCTGGCGCAGGAGAAAATGCATGATTATGCGTCATTCTTTCAGCAACAGCATGGCAAATATGGCATTCCGGATCCACTGTCGAAGACCACATTAGCGGCGAACAATATGTTTATGTCGCCATCGGCGCTGTTTAAAATCCAGCAGGAATCGCTATCGGCCATGATGATGAAGCCGCCAAAGTCGACAACGCCATCGTCGGCACGTACCCGAGAATCGTCCGCTTCACCGGCACTCGAACGCCTCACGCCCACCAAATCGATCAGTAGCAGCAGCAGCACCGGCGGGGGAAATTCGAATTCAGGGGGCAAGTACAACTTCAGTGCTGTTGATTTGGCCATATCAAGTGTGCCCTCGAACACACCATCGCCGGCACCATCAGATGGCAGCAGTGGATCTTCGCACCGCCGACCGTCACCGGACTTGAGTCGCTTGTACAGCGAATTGGCGCCACCGGGTGCACTCCTCGGCAATGCACTGCCCAAAAAGCGCATGGAGTTTGCCTCCGTTGCCGATTTGGCTGCACCGCCGCCGGCGAAGATACCGAAAAATAATATTGGCGATGATGTGCTAAATCTATCACATGATTAGGAAAGGCGATTCGCAGGGGGTTGCCTCAGCCCGCCAAGCGTACTATGTCCCAGTGAATGCAGTATTTCCTCATCAGTATTTACAACTCTACCCCCGAATGCAGCATAGCATTCAACTAGTATACATTTATGTATGTCTATGTCAAGCGAATCTCCCCAAAAGTCATAACATAATTCCCAACTCGATAAACCGGCTACGAGTGGTGAACGGGAAAATGCTGCAGGAGAATATATGTGTACAATGAAATAGAATTAGATGACGGGATTCAGTATTTCCAGCGTTCAAATTCGTAATTGTTTTTAAGCGCATGCTAAAAATAGAAGTTTATTTTTATGCCAATTACATATTTAATTTTATACTTACAACAACAACAACAACAACAACATTAACAAGAACAAGAACAACAACACGTAAATACTTATTGACATCCATACTGCATCGCTGATCGTTGTAAACAAAAATTGTTATCTAACAAACAAACAATATAACCAGAATGTAGATAAATACATATACATATATATACATATATATATATATAAATATAAATATATATACCTATGCATATTAGCATGCAGCCCCAATCGTTGTTGTTGGGTGCAACTGGAATTTTTGTAAGTTTCTTAAGCGCTTGATGTCCTTAAACATATAATTTATACTATTTTAGGTTTAATTACTGCACAAAGGTACTTTAAGTATTTTAAAAACATAGTACATACACACAAACACACTCAAACACAAACACAGACACACACACAGACACATACGTATAAATTGTAATACACGTAATAATTTCGAATTGACTTTGCCGCAATAAAATATATATTATAAACTAGGTATTTAGTTTACAATATTAAATAGTAAATACAATGCTGAATGCTTTTTTTATTATGTGGGCTTGGGCAACAACAACTTTGCAACTTTGTTGCCAACTTTGTTTACCGGTAAAACAGAAATACCGGTTAGAATTTTGTTATGATCCGAGAACTAGAAGAACTGCTATGCAAAGCATTTTGATATGGTTATCTTGTTTCTACGCTGTTTTTTTTAGAGATCACAAAGAAGAAAAACAAAAAACAACAGCAATCGAGAAGTGTGGCAATGATAAAGACGACAATGTAGCTTCTAGGAGCAGGTGTACGCGTGCCCCTTAGCTCTCTGGGGGGACCGGCTTATCGCAATGACTAGTTTCTCAAACAGCATATCTACAAAATTTTCTAAAAACAAGATCTCGAAATTATTGCGAGTCCGACTGCATCACACCCTAGTCCCATAATATCTTATTATAAGCCGGTAATCTTTAAGTTATTTTTAATAGCTGTCAATCTAAAAATAAAATGTTTAAGTTTTAAACAAGTCAAAACCTTAAAGTTTAATGGATAACTTGGGCATTTAAAGTTACTTATATTTAGCTTAAAGCTGTTCTTGGATACCCCTATTATCTATGATATAGAGTATGAAAATCAAGTGACTTATCATATAAATAGCAGCGACCTAAGCTCAGGCGACTTTAGTCGTTTATTCAATTCCTCGAAATAAGAATCAACACATGTCTCAATACAAGGTATAAAAATAACATTGTTAAATATTGGAAAGAAGTGCAAAAATGAACAAATAAATAAATTATAAAAAAGATAATAATACAAAATTGTGACTTCAGTTAATTTACAAAGTGCACTCTAAACTTTACACCTTAAAGTTTGAAATTATATAATAATCAAATAAAAAAAAATTGATGACTTACAAATTACAGTATCTGTCGGGATTCGGTTCCCATTTTTCGTCAGAGGACGAACGCTGCCCCAACTCCTTGCCAGTGGCACAGAACTCGCCACAGAAGTGCCCCTACGGTCTGTACGCGGAACAGCTCTCCGGTTCGGCTTTTACTGCGCCACGTACTGAAAATGTACGCACCTGGCTATATAGGAAACTTCCCAGTGCCGTTCACATGCCGTTTCAACCGTATAACAATGCTAAATATTTGACGCAAAACTGGGATGAGCAGCCTCCAAATCCAAATCAGGTTGGTGACTATTATACTTGATAGTTATTTTTGTAATTTACAAATCATTTTGTTATTCAGATGCGCTGGAAACCATTTGATATGCCTGCAGCAAGTGGCAAAGGAGTTACCTTTGTGGAGGGAATGCACACGGTTTGTGGTGCGGGCGACACACGGGTGCGCCACGGATTAGCTGTCCACATATACCTATGCAATATCTCCATGGATAACTCGGCGTTGTACAATAGCGACGGTGATTTTCTCATAGGTGTGTTCCTTATAGTATTCAATGTTGTTCCGATTTCTTACAATATTAAATACCTTTAATAGTGCCACAAGAGGGCATTCTGGATATAACAACTGAGCTCGGACGAATGACGGTGGCACCAAATGAGATCTGTGTAATTCCACAGGGCATAAGATTTGCCGTGAAGGTTAAGGCCCCAAGCAGGTTGGTATATATATTTAGTTATATATTAAATTTTCTTATCTGATTTGTCATGTTTTATTTATCATGCATATTTAGAAGTCCATCCATTTTCTATTATTATTGTTTTTTGTTTGCCATCCTTCATATATAACGCAATCTACATCTATCGATCTCCTTATATAACATTTCAGGGGTTACATTCTAGAGGTTTATGATGGACATTTTTGTTTGCCCGATCTGGGTCCAATTGGCGCCAATGGTCTGGCCAATCCCAGGGACTTTGAGACCCCAGTGGCTTGGTTTGACAATGCAGATGTGAAGGGTAAGCTTTGTACTTATTTATTAATTATTCAATTAATAAATTTAATTTCTTTTCTTAAAGAATTTAATGTAATTTCCAAATACCAGGGCAATTTGTTTGTGGCAAAGCAAAAGCACAGTGTTTTCGATGTGGTTGCCTGGCACGGAAATTATGTGCCCTACAAATACGATCTATCGAAATTTATGGTCATCAACTCGGTTAGCTTTGACCATTGTGATCCGAGTATTTTTACAGTGCTTACTTGTCCGAGCTTAAGGCCGGGCACGGCTATTGCCGATTTTGTTATATTCCCGCCGCGCTGGTCTGTGCAGGAGCACACTTTCCGTCCACCATATTATCACAGTAAGTGTTCTTTTACTCACCAGAAAGAAACCTATCCCTTACCTCGATTGTGTGGCAGGAAATTGCATGAGCGAATTCATGGGACTCATATTGGGTCGCTACGAGGCCAAGGAAGAAGGATTTGCTGCTGGCGGTGCCACTTTACACTCCATAATGACGCCCCATGGTCCAGATGTGAAGTGCTTTGACGGTGCTTCGACAGCTGATCTTAAACCGGAACGCATTGCAGAGGGAACTCAGGTTTGCCAATCAATCTTTCAACTTTGAAGAACTAACAAAAAATGTATTTTTTTTTTCTTATTTAATTTTAAAGGCATTTATGTTCGAGTCATCGCTTAGCTTGGCTGTTACCAAGTGGGGCGTGGAGACGTGTCAGAAACTGGATGCTCAGTACTATGAATGCTGGCAGGCACTCAAAAATAACTTTAAAATTGACAATTGATCCATTTAAATGTACTATGCATTAAAGGTTACGGGTTAAAGCTTACATTTATTTATGAATTTCTGTTGTTGCAATAAAACATTTATAGCTGATGTGTTTATTTTGTTGCAATAAAACATTTATAGCTGACAACCTTATGATATAATTGCTCCGAATTTGATCTGTTTTTTCTCCTTCTGAAGTTTTAAAGTCTAAATGTGATACTGGGCGCAGATCGTGGACTTCGATTGCTTAACACCTGACTGCCGTTCAACCGACAGACGCACAACTGGTTGCAATTAATTTGCACAGTTTCGGTGACCTTCGTCACGGTGGAGGTGGTGACATTGTCGTCGGAGCGACGACTGTACAGGGATTTGGTGGCACAGTTACACGAACCTGTCCTCTGAAACTGAAGCAGCGGCAAGTCTTCGCCTCTGGCCTTTGAACAGCAACTATTGGAGGCATCCACTGTACTTATGAGATCCGGTGCCCAATCCTTCATCCTACGTGGTCGTATTTCCGGTTGCAAACGCTTGCTCAACCAATAGGTGCGCATATCACCCTTGCCCTAAATGTGAGAAAGCACCCTCTCGTTAGTTGTTATTGCTCTCACTTAGATATAAATGTTATACCTTGATATTTGTCAGTCCACGATCGACGCACATGTAACCACCGACATCCTGGAGCAGCTGATAGGTCAATTCGGAGATGTGAATTTTCATTGCTTCACCGGTGCTCTCCATACGCGAGGCAGTATTCACAGTATCGCCAAATAGGCAATATCGCGGCATCTGTTAGAATTCAAGATGTTTTAATAAAAAACAAGTACGATCGAAAATACTCTGAAACAAAAAGTAATCTCATAACAGGCGGATCCTTCTTGGGGGGAGATTTGAGAAAACAAAGATTTCAAAGACTTAATTAAATGCATGAGAATTGTGAAGAACGCTGCCATTGATTTATCTCGAATTTATAATAAAAAGGTATACCTTGTGTTTAGTTTCATCTGCCATTTATATTTAATCAGCATTTATGAACCAGAGATTTTACCTTTTGTCCAACGACACCAGCTGCACAGGGACCCGAGTGAATGCCTATGCGAAATTGCACCGTTTCCGTGGGCTTGTGGCGAATTTTCAGATTTCCAACAGTTTCCAGCAGATGCAGAGCTAGCGACGCTATCTCTCCGGCATGTCTGTTGCCATTTTTTAGAGGCAGCCCGGATACAACCATATACGCATCTCCAATCGTCTCCACCTAATTAAGTATTACAAACTAATAATTTTGCATTAGGAATGAGTGTTAGGAAAACAACCTTATAAACATCATAATTGGAGATGATGGAATCGCAGCATGTATACAAATCGTTGAGCATTTCGACAACCTCAAATGGGGTGCTGGTGGAGCAGAGTTCGGTAAAGCCGACAATATCACTAAATAATATAGTGACACAATCGAAACATTCGGCCTTAACTGGATCACCAGTTTTTAGTAGTTCCGCTACCGTTCTAGATAAAATACATTGAAGACTTTACTACTTGTAAAATATTATATAGAGTTTCCTACTTTGGTAGCATTTGGTAGAGCAGCACGTCCGTTTTCTTTTTTTCTTCGTATAGCAAATTGGTTCGTTCCTGGACTAAGCCCTCCAGATTATAGGCGTATTTCTCCATTATCGCCAACATGTTATCAAATATGTTGGGCTTTCTGCAAATGTATGCATTTTAAATCATATATCATAATAATATTTAAACAAATATTGTAACCCACAATCCAGCCTGCAGTTCCTTTAAATGCATCCGCACCAGTCTAATGTCCGGGCGGACTTCGACATCTTCATCCCAGCAGAGACGCAAACAGTTTCGTATATAATTTGGTATATCCAAATAGGTAAGGGCTGGTCGAAATACGCCATGTTGTAGCAGATCCGGACTTATTACAAACTTTATTATCTCTAATTGGCAAGAATACAAAATTCATTAAATATATTATTATTAGGCAAGAATTGTGATAGCAGCGTAATGATTTTATTATTTATGAATACCCTCATTTGTATAGGCTGTCTCGCCCCAGGGTCCCTTCCGGCCAATCATCTCGTACAGCAAAATGCCAAATGAATAAATATCACCCTTCTGGGACCCACGTGCTGGCCGATAAGGGTCGCGTAAAAGCTCCGGCGCCATTGACAGAGCACGTTTCACTTCGAGTTCCGCTCTTTAAAAAGTCAAGTGCTAATTCACAATGTATTCAATTAGAATAATGATAAGAGTTGTAGTACTTGTTTGGCTCGTCCTGGCCTGCTTTAAGTTCGTGCAGTCCAAAGTCAGCGATTTGGCATACCCATCTGGAATCGATGAGACAGTTACTGGATCGTAAGTTTCCATGTGATATTATCTCCGAGTCGTGCAAGTATATGAGGCCTTTCAGTATATCCGAAACCAGTGACGAGATGAACATGTGATCCAAATGCAAATCCTCGTTTGCGAGCACATCCTCAAGACTGCCCCGAGCACAGTATGTTGTGAATATTATTACAGACCCATGGTCAATCGATGCTCCGATGAAATTAATTATATTCTCATGTCGAACCTAAAATATCAAATTACATTTTTTATTTAATAAAATTACTCTACTAGGCTGCAGGCCATCAAATTTTGCCAGCGGTTCGAGTTACAGTTTTAGCCAAAATTTCACCTTTGGTATAAGTTTAAAATACATATTTGTTTGGGTTTGGGTTCTGCTACAATTTTGATAAGTAATTCGGCTAATTCGGTTTCATTAAAAATATGAAATCAGCTGAAATTTCAAACCGATTTGGCTGGCAGCCTCTTGTACTTAGTTTATATACAGTTTATATGTATTTCTCACCTCCCGCATCAATTTTAGCTCTTTACGGATTGAACGAGTGATGTCCACATTCTTTTTATGAATCTTTTTCATGGCTACGATATTGCCACGAAAAAGCGCTGTAAACAATGTAAGGGATCATTAAGGTATGGTAAGGTATTAAGGTATAATTATTATATTTTAGACCTACCAATATTTGTAAATGATCTTTTGTTTGGCTCTCCTACAACAAGAATACTTTGTCGGCATATTTGCACCTTATATAAAAAAAAAATGCAATCACTTTTAAGCATCGATAAATGTGAAATTCTTACGCACAATATTCTTATGGCTAGGATTGTTATATTCGCCCAAGTTGATAACAGTCACTTCCTTCATGTCCACCTTCCACAGCAGGCCAGCCAATGTCTGCTCATAGCGATAGTGCCTTTAATGGTTTTCAGTCATTTACTATATATATATATATTATATTGATTGTGTTTACTTGACAAATAGCGCAATAGCAATGACCAAAACGAAGGCGCAGAGTGGACCTGTTACTAAATATCGCCAGTCCAGCTTTTTGCGAGGACACAACTCGCCATGGAAACCGCAGGTTGGCTCCGCTAACGGGGGTCGTCCATTAAGCCATTGTATGGGTCTTCCATTTTTGATGTAACGAAATTCCTTGAGGCATGCATAAAGTGATAAAGTGCTACATGTGAAGATTAAGACGTAGTCTTACTTACCGGTATTACGGAGTCCTTGTTGTAGACAAAAAATCCAACTGGTTGCATGGACATCTTTGCTAGTGAATTCCCAGATCCTCCGTTAGCATCGCTTTGTAAAGTGATAACTGTATAATTCCCCTCTGCATCGCCATTTGAGTCAATGAACACCTGCAAATATAACAGGATTATTCATATAGGGCAGTATCAAAAATATCATATAGATTTAAATTATTTAAATATTTATAAATAATTGTTAACCTAATAGAAAGAAATAAATAAACTTAACAAGAGTTTAATTCGAGCCATTTTTGAGTTCTGCATCGCACTTGCAATAAACTGCAAATTATCGACTTAAGTAATTTCAATATGAGTCGACTAACTTGATCTTCGTGGAATACTTGCTTAGTCTTAGGCGAAGTTTACTTACATCAAAGCCCTGTATTGAGTGATAAGACCTGTTAAAAATGTGGCTCATAACAAGACTTCCATCGTTTATATCTCCGCCGATGCGAAGAATTTCGGTTATTGCGCGTGCATAGATCATTACACTATCGTAAAGGTGTAAACCAAAAATAGGCACCTATATTGATAATATTTTAGATAAGCAGCATGGATGTCTCTCGATTAACACATACCGAAATATTCTCGAAAACTCGTTGATGGTAGGGCACTAGGAATGGGGCTTTACGGGCATAATCTTTAATTTTCGAGCAAATATTCCTGAAATGAAATGTTTTTATGTATGTATATTAAAAATAAACCGAACTGTCTTTATTTATAAAAGATAAAGAAAAAATAAGTCAAATATAGTTCGATATATTTTATATCCACTAGTTAGATTAATAATTTATGAATAGTTACATATAATAAAATGTTAATGATTTATAGTAGGTGTTTGATCAAAATTACCGAATATGAGGGTTTTGTGGATATGTCATGCTTATTTTTATAACTGAACGAAATGAGATTTTATCCAGTGACTTGCTCTTTTCTTTTCTAATATAAGGATCTAAGTAATCTGCAATAAGATGTTGCATGCATTAAACCTCAAGAAATATCCATCTTCGCTAAGCAGTTAACTTACTACGCTCCATAATGTTGACACGACGATTCGAATTGTAGATCTCATCATCCACGGATACGACAATATATTCTCCGCTCTCGAGGAGCTTACGATTTTGCAAGCCACGAACAAAGTCCACCATGGCGATGTGCTCTCCAATAAATACGTATACTTATAGAATGGGGAATATTCATAAATTATAATATAATATAAATTAAAGAATAAGTGAAAAAAAAAATATATAACTCAACGAAAACATACTTCGAGTTGTTGTGTATGTTTCCTCAATAATTTTCTCAATTTGTGATAAGGTTTTCTTAATTGGTATATAGTCCGATATGTATTTTAAGTGCGTTATGGTAAAGTTTCTTGATTCAGCAAGTTCCTTGTTCGTTATTCAATAAAAGTGATTAGTCATTTGTAAGCAAAATTAAATACAAAGATTTATTACCTGAATAGCGCTTGCAACATCTGAACCCCAAATTGGCTTTGAACTCACCACGATAGAAAATTTCTTCCAGTCGTAGGCATTCAATAGACTTATCACACTCTTGGAGACCTAATAAATCATTTAAAGAAATAATAATTAGTCCATACAATATAAATATTTACCTTTGAGGCAGGGGCAAGGGTTCGTGCAAAGGTATGAAATGTGCTCTTCTTGGATACAATCGAGTCCGAGCATTTCTAGAATTATTTCGAAATGTATCGTAAAAACTTGATATTCGTTTCACACATTCGATTTACTTACGAAGGAGAGCATTGGTGTATTCCAGGCGGAAGCTAGCAACGCCTCAGTTGTGCAACTTTCGTCGGGACCTATAAAAGCCTTTGCCTTCTTTTCCCGCATTTCAGTCATAAATCTAAATTTTTATGGGTGAAAGGAGCGCCTGTAAGACCAGCTGCCGATTTTTGGTAGACGTCTTGACAATAATTAAATTATACCTTAACGGCTTCACTCGATACGAGCCAGTTTGGTGACCTATGTCAAATGGCGTGAAAGTAAGTGTTTTGCCTGGCAGCAAGTTAACGTTTTTATTGACATCCTCGACGGCGAGCGGAAGACCGCCAAGCGTCACCTGATAATGTAAATAAATACAATAAATAATTAATAGCAAATTATATTATATGCGAAAATTTGAATACACTAAGTACTTCTTTTTATTTTAACTTCGCAACAAAGAAAATTAATTTCATTATTTAATTTAATTTTTTGAATCATTTCGAAGCCAATTGATTGATTGAGTTCATGATTTTCTCTATCTTGAGTTATTTGCAAAACATATTTTAATTTTGTGTAATGTCCAGTGGCTAAAAAGCAACCAGCCATAAAGAATGTAAGCTGTGCAAGAGAAATTGTTAAGCCGCAAAACAAAAATAAATAAGATACAATTTCGGGATGGGTCAGCAATTTCCATAAGTTCTTGAGACATTTTAAGACCTCAAGGAAGAATCATTAAGAAGTTTAATCGTCGCCAAACTTTCAGGCTTGCCCCGACATAGAAAATAACTTGTGAGTCCTGCTGAACGCAAATGTATAATTCCCTATCCGTAATAGAAGAAACTTAAAGTAAATCCAGTGTATAATAGACTATATACCAGCTTAAAAGGAATATCATAATTATTAACAAAAAAATTACCAAAATTTGTGTGGTTTCAAGTAGAACACAAAGCAAGCCTAAGGATAAGCAGCTTTTCCATATTGCGTTTTTATTTATTTTTTGTTAATTTCGAATACTAATTTTGTACTCCTGTTCTGAAGGCTTTAATTGGATTATATAATATCTAAAAGCGTAATTAATTCGTGTTTGGCTGGTGAATCTATGATTGATTGCTGTTTGAGACTTAATTTCACAACAGCGAAAAAAGTGGCAACTAATGAGGAAATAAATTAATTAATTTATCTGTGAAATGTGTTCAAACATATTTGTAAACAAGGATTTTAATTAAATTGTAGTTGGTCTTCATACCATTTTTTTATTCTACCTGTGGCATTTAAGTTTCTAGTTGCGTTGTCATGAATTTTTCATATAGCAAAAGTGAACTGCCTTTGAGAACTTAGCTTAAACCAGCCATTTTTTTTGTGCAGTATGTGTAATGTCGGGGAAGGCTGTAGAAGGATTAGCATTAGATGCACTTTTAGCTACATTACTTTTTTATGCCGCAACTCAAACAAAGTTGAGTTTGGATTTCTTTTTTTATCGTTTCCATGGCAATTAATTCATAACTGTATATAGCTTTTTTGCGTATCACCTTTCAATTTGGACGAGCCAATGAAAAAATACTGTTCGTTATAGATACAACTGGAGTTGATATTTTTATCTAAATATATTTTTTTACGCTTAAAAAATGTATTGGATTTTTTATTTTTATATTTATTTATTTATTTACGGAAAATGCATTCTCTTCTTTTGCGGATTTCCTGCACAAGTCGAATTTATTCGTAAAGAACTACTCCACATACTTAAAATGTGCATATAATTAAGGTAAGATCTTAAAATACACTGATTGAGTTGAATATTTCCTGGGACAGCCTGAACATCAACATCATCATCATAATTGGTGATGATTCCATTACCGGTAAGCAGTCAGGTGCACCAAAAAATACAGACGGACCGGAAATTGGAGAAAATCAAATACAAGCAAAATGAAATAAATTTGCATTTAGGTAGAGTTTACACAATAAGAAAGCACTATTTATTTATTTACTTGCTTAGTTGGGACCCTCGAATGTGCTGCTCGTTAGTATTTAAACGTCCAAATATAAAAAAAATAAATAACAAAAAATAAAGAATTTAATTAAATTAAAGTTAAAACAAAATTTAAAATTATATATGTTTTTTTAAAAATTAGAAAAATCTTATAAATAGATTTCTGGGGGAAATTTAAGAGCGGAATGTTCCAATATTTGTTCCAGGAATTGGGGAAAACCCAGAAAAAACTCAACCAGACCACAAAAATGATTAGTATGAATTAGTTATACACCACCACCCATGAATGGGAAAAGTTATTCACTCTGAATGGATTACATGCTAAGCAGATAGTCCGTCCAATTTATATAGTTTAGATTGCAGTAAATTATTCAACTGCTGATTATTTATGTCCGGTATTTCGAGCAGAAAATCAACAGAAAGCTAAAATTCCAAGTGATGCGTGCAAAGTGCATCCGACAAAAAGAGAATTCCAACGAGTAAAATGTACAAAGGCGGCAGTTCATTAAATATTCAACAGGAAAATAGCTTTGCCTTGGACTTGCTAAAAACAACACATCCTGTCAGATCGAAATCCAGCTGTTCACTCCTAAATTATATTTGAAATTTAAGAAACCAATTCGAAGCTATTTTATATTTTATTTTGATGTGGAAATCTTTTTTATACATTTTTAGGAGTTACATATGCGATAGACACATTACGATAAAGTGATAACTATGCAAGATTATAATTAAAATAAAACATATAGCATTGTAATATTCATGCCCCTACGTTATGTATGTAAACATACCCTTGTTTTTAACATGACAAAAAAAATAAATAAATAAAACTAGTTCTCATTTTCTACATTCTCTTTAACTTTTGATATCTGTTAATTTACCCAACTCAATAACTAGCCCCTTCTAATCCTAAGATTTTGCGCTTCAAAATCGCTATTAAAATTGAATATTAAAATATTTAAACTTTGTCTCAATTGTATAAATAAATATTTAAATGTCTTCATTTATAAATCCTGTTTATCCTTATTTCAATTGAATTCAATTTTAAGAATTGCGTTTGGAGCTTACACGCATCTGAGAATACTCAGCAAGGAATCCAATATTTATGGTGTCCTTTGTGGCAGCTATTTGTGTGTAGTTTTGCTGACAGGACAACAGTGCAATTGCCCCAAGCAGGATACGGAGATTGCAAAAAATGCTGCTGTGTGCCATGTTAACCGGATACTTTACGGCGGCAAAAAATGCAGAGTTAATGGCAATAAAGTTTTGTAATCGCGACACTGACACGCACTCCGATACCGACAACGACTCTGACCGAGCCGAGGCTTAAAAGTGAGGAACTACACATTTCCAGGCAAATGTGACATAGTGAAATACGTGCAATGCCATAGTCCGTAATCGTTATTCACTTGTTGCTCCGTCGCGCTGTAGTTGCTCGAACGCGGTTCCTATTCAGACTGCGACTCGGCGATTGGCTGCTGGATCCTTTTTATGTTGTCAGCTTCGGGTGGGCACACTTCGTAGCGGTCCCGGCTATGGCGGTGGGTGGTCTGCCCGCCAAAATGAAATGGCGGAAGACTGGCGAGAGGTGCTGCTGCTTTGGCTAAATTTACGAACTGTGGGTGTTAACTGTTTGCCCGATCCCCAATGAAATTTGGTATGATTTAAGCTGTAAAAAAATTCATGGCTGTGCGATGTTTTTAATTAAGGCTAATTCAATAGTTAAGTATTCATTTTCAATTAAATTAAATTCTATTTCAATATGCCCGTCAACTAATTTTTAGGTCTTTATATAGATATCAGGGTGCATCGGGGATGTGAAAACCCATCTAATGTGCTTATGTTTGTACAATAATACATTCGTTGCTATGACATTTGGTCCCGTTCAAGGTCTGGTTGCGGGGATTAGTCATACGAATGTATTTAACACTATTTTTGAACACTGCCCACATGGTATTTGGACTCCGATGCTAATTTACATTGCAAATTGTTTTAATGTGCGGTAAATTGGGGGATTATTGTTTATTCAAGTATATACTTATATATGGCCAGAAATAGTTATCATTTTAAATATGCAATATGTACTTTGTTCTTTTTTAATCACAATTTGCTGTATAGTTAACAAATAAACTTTTGAATTTTTTTGCAAAAACACAAACGTTTAATAACTGGTTGGGGGTTAGACGAGGAGTTCCAGTACCGTGGTAATTAAATTTAGACAAGCGTTTTTGGCCGATTCAAATGACATACGGTGAAATTAAATTTCATTCACTTATAGCTTTTATGTCAAATTTCAAACAAATAAATAGCACAATTTTCCTCATTTCAAATAGTCCTTTTGGGACATACATACATGTATGTATCCCTACATGCATGTGTAATTGATATTTAATTTATTTACAAATATTTGTTAATATAAATTTGTTGCCCGGGACACTCTCGCATACTTCAACTGCTATCAATGCATTCTTAGTATAAGCTTTGCTCATCTTATCAGTCAATCAAACAAAGAATTAGAAGCCCTTCATCATAGATGTTATATGTTTATTATTCCTTAACAATTATTACGCATTAACCAAAAAATGAATTGAAATTTTTATTAATACAAAATCGACTCTGTTGGAATGGTTCTTAGACGGATGATTATGTTTCATAGGTGGTGTACTCGTACAAGTGTGTTCTGTTTGATAACATCAACTCAACTTTTTACGCATACTTTACTGCAATAAATTGCTAGTCAAAATCAACATTTGCCTCTGCGGTGCATCCACTGGATGATGGATGCCTCAGTGCAGTCGCGTGCCACGTCCTGTTTGCAGATTCAAAATAGCTAAGCTATAAAACTGATTGTTAGATGCCGATATCAAAGAAGTGCTCACAGTTATCCATTCAGCCAACGGGTTAATCTTCTCTAAAGTCACCCTGCCACCATAGCTAGAAATTAATGAAAGTGTAAATTTAACTGATTCTTTTTTAACTTCATTTGTATTGCTACTTTGTGTCGATTTCCAGTATTTTTCCATAGATCCGCGTGCCGTGGCCGACTGGTGCGACGGGAGGCGTCAGAGCGCCAATTATAATGCATGTCAGTTCACAAGCCGAAAATGAATTGCCGCCTGGTGTGCTAAAAGCAAAAGCGTTTTATTTCTGCTCCTTCATTTTCAGTTAAACACACCCACCGAGCTCCACAAATCGTGCCCAAAACATGGGAAGTGGGTTCGCATGAGTTGGGCATGGTGTGCACTTGTTGTGACTAGACAGCGATATGCAAATTTTGACAAAAAAAACCGAGTGTTCGCGTTGTAGTATCCTTGACGATCCAGCTGGCTCAATGGCAACAAAGGGCGCTAACCCCTCTCATTTTCTCCACCATTCAAAGCCAGATGCTGGAAGTCTAATTATGCATGGCAAGCACTGTAATTCTACCCCATCGTTCGTCGTTCGTCTCTCCGGCTGACAGGCATTCGCTTATTAGTTTTGCAGCGATATTGCTGCTGTGCTTTCAGGAAGCATTTGCTTACCTAAGACCAACGACATTGTTTGCTGTCGCTGAAGCCAAATCGATGTTCTCCTCCTTGGGACAGTTTGTGGGTAGTCAAGCTGCGCCAGCTTCTGCACTAAATCCCCCCCTTGTTGTTGAATTATGGTAAGCGCATTGTTAGAAAGCATGAAAGTGCATACGTATTATATATTTTCTTTAAGGACATATTTCCACTTACACGTTTACACATAAGCGAATTTTCAGCACGATCAAGTTTAATCAATTCTTAGTTCTATTATCAATTCTGATATTCAAAACAAAATTCTATTTTATTATAATTAAATAAAACAAAACAGAGCTGAGCAAAGCACTTTAAAATAGACGCTATCAAATCATTTTGCATTCAACAGGTTTTCGAATAAATCGCAGACTGAAACATTCAAAATATTTAGCCGCATATTTGCTGCAGCGCTGAAAGCATGCAACAAAATAAATTGACTTCAAAAGCTGAAGCTGAAGCATTTCGAGACAAGTGTAATAAGTCAACGTGCAACAAACTTGTTGGCTGAATAACAACTTCAGAACTTTCATATATTAATATTATTAATTGTGCTTATGCTCTTATGCTGAGTATATTTTTAATGCGGTCAGCGAGTCTCGCCAATAAAAGCGACTCTGGATGTTTGCAATTTGCTATTTCGACAAAGTGGCTTGTGTGCAATAATTATTTTGCCACTGGCATGAAAACTTCAATTTAGATTGAAATGCTTTTGACGGCATTCGAGTTTTGTTACTTGCTATTTCGACAACATGGCGCAAAAGCGCTGATAACATGCAACTCATATGGAAAACTAAAACTAAAACATGGCTTCGCAGAATCACGTTTTCCCCTGAGGTTTGCCGCAATTAATAATTCATGAATATTACTTATTCAAAAAAAAAAAAATAAAATAATATTATTTTGCTTTGAACTAAAATTGCAATCAAATTCCTTTGTTAAACAATAAACACATCTACAACACAAATATGTGCAAATTTGCATTGTTTTTCAAAATACGTGATAGATAAACATTACTGACCGAGCATAAAAAGATTTAATTAAGCTGATTTCCACTGACAAAAATTTGTGGTTTATTTTGTGTTGCCAGCTAAGATAGTGTTTAATTTATTATGTTAATATATTTTTAGTTCACATCCTGTATTAAAGATAAGTAATTTCCTCGACTTCAAAAAAAAATATTCTGGAAACACAGTATCTCCGAATACATTTTAAAATGATTTAAAAATGTACTTTTATCTTTAAGATCACACGTTGTGCAATATATCGTATATAATTATCAGTAAATACTAGTAAAATGTGTTAAGTATTTAAATAAAACAATATTTTGGTAGTTATTTAGGAATTTTGTGTTTATTTACTCATAGAAATATGTATATGGACTTTATATGTACCCTCAATAATCATGAGTGATTTTATATGCCTATTTTATACATCAAATTAACAAACAGTTTTCTTTTTGGATATTCGTATCGTGGAATGTAACTCAATATTTACGCAAGACTAAACATTTTTGACTTAAAGCTACAAATTAAAAATAAAATATGCGGCGAATGTGCACATTGCTATATAGCATATAGATATATTTGGTAAGTTGGGACGTTCATTGCCGTAGATGTAGCTCCCAAGGAATGTTAGCTGTGAATGAAGTTCAAATGAGTTCAACTGCTCAGAATCGCCGAGCATGTGACCAACTTTTGTTTGGACCTGGGTGCTCACAGACCCGGCAAGACGGCAGTTAATCAGTGTAAGATTATGTAGATTGATATACAAATTATGATGTTCCTCTATTCCAAATGTAAATTAGTGATTCAAATTGTAGACATTCCTTGTTGGCTAAATGGTATTACATTAATTCATTTACTAAATGTGCCAGTTGAGTGCTCTGATTTCATTTGTGATCGAATGCTGTGCATATTAATATCATTATTAATAAATGGAGAGCCATTTAGAGAGTATCCATAAATACAATATGGATTATAGAGAGCATGAGTATTCTTTATGTCTATGTGCGTGCGTGCGTGTGTGTGTTGCCAGTGTAATTTAAAGTACCTAATTGAATAGTCGCTTTAATATACTTTGAATAGTCGCCAAGGACTCGTCTTCTATGAGGAAAGAGCGATGATTTCCTACTACTGTGTGCACTTCCACGGGCTTTGTGCAAACCTTGAAGAAAACGCAAATTGGGAAATGAGTATTGATAAGAATTTTGTTTGATTTTTTCTATTTGCTGCTAACTCACCTCCTTAAGGCGATAGTCCTCATCCAATTTGGATGAGTTGTCTGTGGGTTTAATGAGCGTCACCTTTGATTTCAGTTTCAGCTTGGGCTTGAAGCTGTCCGCCAACTCCAGTTTCTTGTAAAACACTGCAGCTGCCGTTATAATCTGCATAAGCAATGCATAACGGTTTAATAAATTATAGTTTAGCGACTTTAGAAATTTTGTACTTACAGTTTCTACCGGGTGGTTAATTTCGACACTCATTATCTCAGCAAACTTTTCGAGTTTCTCATCCCAGGTGGGTATCACCAGAAGCAAACGGACCAGCTGCAAACGGTAACAAGAATTAATATTATGAATATGAATATTATCGATTACACTTACCGATTTGTAGTCAATGTTGGCCAAGACAAGACCAAAGTAGGCAAGGGCATAGCTCGTTTTGCTGTTTTCATCATCGACTGTATACCGCTGCATGAAGCTGCTCGTAAACCAGTTGACATAGCTGGGCGCTCCATCCAACATCACAATATTGGCAACTTCATTGGTTTCCTCCAGAATGGCGGCCATCATGTAGGTAAGCAGACAGCCAAAGGAGTAACCGGCCAGCTTATAGGGTCCCTTGGCTTGCACTGTGCGCATTTGCTTAATGTAAAACTTTGCAATCGCCTCCACAGATTCGACGGGCACTGCGTTAGTGAACTGCAATCCGTAGGCAGGCACCTCAAGCCTTTTGGCCAATGGCTCCAGTGCGCTTGCAAATCCCTCGATTGGTGCAATAAAGAAAATTGGACTTTTTTTGCTGTCCGAGGGAGCCAGCGTCTCCATGCGCACAATTTCCAGGAGAGGCATCAACTCTGTGTCGAAAACCACCTGGTTTTCATCGCCCAGTGGACTAGCTGTTCGTGATGGAGCCTTGGCCTTTGCTGGTGACTCAGTAACCGAAAGATCAGTGGCTGTTGGTGTCGCTGATTTCATCTCGGCACCACCATCCATTTGTTTCAGCGCACCAAATGTGAGTTGACGAATCTCCTGCGTGGTCAGCACAATGTCAAAGTTACGCTCCAGGGTTTGCTTTATTTCGGCGCCCATTAGCGAATCCATGCCCAGATCTGATAAGGAGGCGACGTCCTGAACATTTTTAATGTCACGCAGGCCCAAGATATTCGATATGGTCGCAATTAGACTGACACCGGCAGACTGATCCGACTTGCGTTTCTCGGCCACTACCATGGACGCCACGACGGGATGCGGTTGTTGCAGGAATAGATCGATGGTCTGCAGGCAGGAGGGCATACGCTGGGGCAGTGTGCCACCAATGACGGTGTCATTGTCACCGAGATTCTCCAGAACGAGGCCAGTGTCGCCAATTGCACCCCATTGTATCGCTGTGCCCGGGAAGCCGCTAACCTGCCGCTGCTCACAGATACGCTCCATGCCCGAGTTGGCCAAGCCATAATTCGATTGTCCAATGTTGCCACGTCCACATGAGACGCTCGAGAAACAGATGAAGTAGTCCAACTCAGTGCAAATGGCTCGCGAATATTGATCCAATAATTTGGTAGCTGTCACCTTGGGATCGGCAACGGCCTTAAAGTCCTTGGCCGACAGATCCTCAATCAGGGCATCCCGCAACACGGCAGCCAGATTGAAGATACCACCAACCAGGGCCAACTTGTTGCTGTTCTCCAGCAATTTCTTGGCTCCCGCGGCTGTGGTCACATCATTGGTATCAATTACCACTTTTACGCCACGCTCCCGCCAGCGTCGGATCATGAGTCCCTGATAGCCGGTCTTCTCTCCCGACCGTGAGGTTAGAACAATGTAGCGTGCTCCACGCGTCACCAGCCAGTAGGTTAACTCCAGGCCGAAGCCGCCGAGACCACCAACCACGATATAGCTCTTCTCCGGATGCATGTAGGTACGTGGAATGGCGTTAATTAAACGCGACTTTGGCATCAGCGTCTTCTTGCCATCCTCCTCATCGCGCACCTTGATAACGACCTTGCCAATGTGCTTGCCCGACGCCATGAAACGGAAGGCCTGCTCCACCTGCTTGTCATTAAACACTGAGGTGGGCAGAGGCACAACTGCACCGCTCTTGATACCCTCAGCGACCAGGGAGACCACTTGATTCTGCATCTCCTCCTCGCCCTCCATAACACTGTCCAGCAGAATGCCATGGAAGGAGGTATTCTTCAAGAACACAGACATACCCAGCGGACTGTTGTTGCTCAAATCGAATTTGCCAATCTCCAAGAAGCGTCCGTTCAAACCCAAGCAGCGGACGGATGCTTGCAGTTTCTCCTCAGAGAGTGAGTTCAACACCAGATCAACACCGCGACCCTTTGTCTCGCGCATGACCAGCTGCTCAAAGGATGTGTCACGTGAATTGCCAATGTTGCGTGCCTGCAACTTGGGGAAACGTTTCAACAGGAACTCCCGTTTCTCCTTGCTGCCGACCGTTGTGAAGACTGTTAGACCGTGATGAAGCGCCACAGATATGGCAGCTTGGCCCACACCACCAGAACCAGCGTGGATGAGGATGCGTTCACCTTTCTTCATCTGTCCACGCACAACGAGGGCATAATAGACGGTCGCATAGACACAGGGCACCGTAGAGGCCTCTTCCATGGTCCACTTGTCCGGAATTTGCCACATCATGCGCGTGCTGGCCTGGCAGGTAGTTGCCAGCGACTTGGCCGGGACCATGGCCATTACACGTCGGCCGGCTGTGTCGCGACCGGCAAACTCCAGACCCAAAACGCAATCCTGCTCAGCCAGATCGCCGGGCAGAGCATCCGCTGCCAGTTTGCCCGAGGACAGCATCACGTCACGGAAATTAACGGGTGCATAGTAAACGGTGCAGATCTCAATGTCCTTCTTGGTGGTCGTATCAACCTTGGCGCCCTCAATCCATTTAAGCGAGGCCAAGTCACCTTTGACCAATGCATTCACATAGGCATGCTCCACTTGAAGAGTGGCCTGCTGCTTCTCCAGCTTCAGATGACGGAAGGTGCCCCATTTTCCATTCTTAAGAACATTCGAAACCAGATCCTTTTCCAGCTGTTTTTGGTACAATGGCGCCGTCACAGAGAACTTCGCGGATGCTGCATCCTGCACAAATACCAAGCGTGCCAGCTTGCCACCATTTTCATTCTTGGTGCACGTCATCAGGCCAATGGCACCAAAGAGTTCCTCATTCTGGCAAACCACATAGACATATTGCTCCTCGGTGGCAGCTGTGGCCAGGGCAGCCTTAAGATTATCTAGCCAGTTGAAGTTCTGCTCCGTGACCTGTACGACAACCGATTTACGTTGCTTTAGATCAACGCTTCGACGGGCCAGGACGAGGACACGGGTACCGCCCAGTGTCTGCTCCTGCACAGCGATGAAACCGAACTTCTCTAGAAGGGCACGTCCCGTCTTCGTGTACGTGGCATGACCCTCCTCAAAAATGAGAAAACCGGTCTCGCGAATGCTGGCAATGCTATTCTTTAGAGTCGTTGTATCCGGACGGGACAGTATATCAATGCCAAAGATAAAGTGACAGTTCTGCTCGACGGGCTCCTTAAGCACATCCTTGGCAATGACGCGTACACCCGAGTCTCCCAAAGTGTTGGCAATAAGCTCCTCGTTGTTGTTGGATGTGGCAACAGCCACATCGCCAGTTAGCACCGGTTCACCCTCAATGATCTCCAGCAAATTATTAGCCATCAGTACATCGGGATTTCGTCCGTTGGCTAACTCGACACCCTTCAATTTGACAGCGCCACTCGAGTTCTCGATGATCAGTTGAATGGCCACGTCCAGAGCGTGCAAGCGTGCCTTTTCCGTGTTCTCGTTCAATTCTGCAACGTTCTCATTGGCCACAAAACAATAGCGTTCCAAGGTGGGTGGATTCTGGGTGTTGGGACGACGCTGAGCAAGTGAAGCCTTCAGGCCACGCAACTCCACGCCGCCACTCTTGATGACATTAATGTCATTATACCAGTAGACTGGTACACCAACATTCGACTGTGATTCCTTGCTCAATCCGTTTACCAGCTCCAAATGCTTGAGCGGATTAATTACTGCCTTCTCTATACGGGTGGGCAAATACAGCTCACGCAAGTTCTTGCTGAGAATGCTAAACTGCAGCATGGTATCCATGAAGCTAATCCAGTTCTCCACCCACTGCAGATTGCCGACAGAGGCACAGGTGTCCGAGTTAACAATGCCACGGAAAATTCCACCATAATCGTAGCCACGGAGACGCAACTCCTTGTACACATCGTTGGTGACGAGCTGCCTGGCTGCAGTGTTGGGTGTCTGGGCATCCAGAGGCAGTTCCTCCATATCAATGTTTTCCGGTATGCTGATCCGGCCGGAGACGGCCAAGCTACCACTTTCGCAGATCTCAAAGTTGCCAGTTCCATCGAAGAAATTGATACCAAACTTGACAACGGCGCTCTTATTCAAAATCGTAGCCCGATGGAACACCAGATTCTCCATGACAACAGGAGTCTTATGGAATTCGCCGCCACGCATCTTGGCGAATGTCATCCAGGCGAGAGTCATGTAACCGGTTGCAGGGAACAGGATGCGTCCATCGATGGTGTGTCCGGCTAGGAAGGCATCCTCCTCCTTGGACAGATCAATCTCAATAATGGTCTCACCAGAAGTGGTCTCCTTGCCAAACTTGATAACTATCCATTTCTGTGTGTGATCCCATCCGATCTTTGAGTTCAACATGGGCGTACCGCGTCCCACCGGATAGCTAATGGGTCGCACCAAGTTCAGGACCTGTGGCTGAGCACCCGCTGCATACAGCTTGCCCACATTGCTGAGCAAGAATTCCACATTGTTTTCGTGGGCGCGTTTCACCAGACTCAAGTTGGTGGCATCCGGGCCGAGAGCTCGCTTCAAAATAGCCTGGAGTAGGCCATGTGGTGCAATCTCAATTGAGATGGCATTCTTGGGCACATGCTGCAGTGCCTCATGGAAGAGCACGGGCGACAGCAGATTGTTCACATGATAGGCTGCCGATGATTGTATGGCAACCGGAGTGTTCCATGCGGATTCGGGAATGCTGGTGCTGATCCAGCGTGCAGTGCGATTCTTCGCGCTGGGTATAATCTTCTCCAGGCTCTTCCGCAACTTGGGTCCAGCATCAGCGATATATTTGCTATGGAATGCATAGCCACTGCTATTTACAGCCTTCGCAAAGATCTGCTGTGCATTGAGTTTGGCAACAAAGGCCTCTATAGATTCTTCCGGTCCGGAGATTGTGCAATTGTCCTCACTGTTGTGGCAGACGGGGAAACAATCACTGGGCACCTGCTTGTGCGCCTCTTCCCAGTTAAGACCGACGGCAGCCATCTTGCCCTTGGGCAACTGTGTGTCCAGGATGCTCTTGCCACGCCAGTAGGCGGCCAGAACGGTTTGCTCCGGAGTGAAGCAACCATCGGCATAGGCACAGCCGAGTTCACCCACCGAATGACCCACAATGCCATCGGGATGAATGTTGAGGGACGTTAGCAGATCCGTCAGCGCCACTTGAATGGCAGCAATTGAGATGAACGAGTTGAGAATGTTCTCAAAACTCTTGTCCGTGGAGCGGGTAAGCACATCAATCAGATCGACACCCTCGGGCTTCAAAACATCAGCGCAACGCTGAATCGATCTGGCAAACACATCGATTTGCATCAAGTCCTTGGCCATGCTTGCCCATTGGCTGCCCATGCCCGAATAGATATACCAAACTGGACGATTCATGTCACTAGACTCAACCACTTCGCGCTGTAGCGATCCCTTGTTGCTGACCACAGTGTAGCCACGGAAATAGTGCAAGGGAATGGGCTTGGAATGAATATCGTTGATTAACTGCAGATACTCATCGTCATCGTTGTGATCCGCGGCGGATTCCAGCATCTGCTGTACGGCCTCGAATGTACGGCCGGATACAATCACTACCTTGGGTGCCCCATTCTTTGGTGTTATGGTCTTTGGCTTGGGATTCGATTTGAGAATGACGTGCGCATTAGCGCCACCAAAGCCAAAAGAGTTAAGACCAATGATGCCACCATTCCACGGCAGATTCTTGTCGACAACCTTAAGACGACCATCCATCAGACCATAAAGATCCGGGTTGGGTTTGTTGTAGTGCAGATTGGCTGGTATAGTGCCCGCCTCCATTGCGATCAGAATTTTTGCAATGGAGCAAACACCCGACGCCGGCTCTGAGTGACCCATATTGGATTTCACCGAACCAATTAGCAGCGGTGTGGTACGATTCTTGCAGAAGAAGTCCGTAATGGAATTGACCTCCTGGGGATCACCCACTTTGGTGCCAGTGCCGTGGGCCTCCACATATACAACATCGTTGGGATTGAGGCCGATCTCCTCGTAGGTCTCGCGAATCAAACGGTTCTGCATGCTGCCAATGGGATATGTGATGCCCTGCTCCTTGTACCCATCCGTATTCGTACGTACATTCAGAATGGAGGCGTACACACGCTTAGCTACCGCTGTACGCTGCAGGAGCAGGACAACACAGCCATCGGATCGGACGTAGCCATTGCCCGATTCATCGAAGGCCTTGCAGCTGCCATCGACGCTTAACATGTTCAGTCGCTTGAACTGCAGCGACATGGTGGGCTTCAGAATGAGGCCAGCGCCAGCGACCAATGCATTATCGATCTTGCCCTCTCGCATATCGGAGAAGGCCTGCTCCAATGCGTACAGGGAGCTCGAGCAGGCGGTGTCAATGCTGTAGCTCGGCCCCTTGAAATCAAATGTAAACGAGATTCGATTGGCGAACATGGCGCGGGCACAGCCCGTCAACCCATAGCCATTGACACGATCCGCATCACTGCACCAGTGCTGCTCCGTTTCCGAATTCGAAACACCAATGTAAACACCAGTGCGAGATCCACGCAAATCTGTGGGATTTAGACCAGCATCAATGATTGCCTCATGCGTCAATTCGAGCATAATGCGCAGAATGGGATCCATGCACTCGGCCTGCTTTTGATGGACACCAAAGAATTGTTGATCGAAATTCTCTAAATCAGCCGGCTTGATTTTGCCCATCCTGTCCGGCAATCCATAGAGACCTGCAGCAATTGCGAAGTGGATATTATAAATATTCCAATCATCTTATTAACTGTTAAAGCTTACCGCGTTCCCAGCGTATGGGTTCATCGGTGACCATGTCGACGCCCGCAAACAAATTCTGCTTGAACTCTTCGATGTTGGAGCTCTCGGGCAGACGGCCGGAAAAGCCAGTGATGGCAATCTCCTCATTTAGTGCTTGCTGACGCGGCGCATAGTGTCCACCACCCAGGTCCAATTGGGGGGCAGTACGCGACGCTGGCTCAGCAGTGATCACTTCCTCGGCAAAACGGGCTGGCATCTTCTGGCTGTCGTTACTGTTGTTGTTGGTGTGGTTGCCTGTTAGGGTATGTTGATGACTCGTTGCAGGATTGCAAGCGGAAGTGCTAGGTGTTAGCTGCGTAGTGGGTGGCTCCTCGAAGGAGTCAGGTTGTTGCGAATTTTGTTGCTTCTTATTGCGACGGCGGCGCCGACGAATGGCACGGGCACTTTTACCGTTACCGTTTTGTACAGCGGAAGGGCTCGGATTGTGATTATTTTGATTATTAAGCGCAACAGTTTGCTGATCCACGACTCTTCACAAACTTTTAAAGTCTATCAAAACAATAGAAATGGAAAATATTTTTATTTTTTTATATTTGTAATAAATTTATATAAATGTTCATTAACACAATCGAGAGACTCTAATAGTCTCTTCTCTAACTCGAATCTCATACAGCTTTCATATCTCATAAATTGTCTTCTAAAACTTAAATTTTCTTATAATTCGAATTATTATATAATTAGAATTTTTAATTGAAAATGTTGTTCGTGTGAACTAAATCACTTTCGAATTTCTTCAAAAGTATTATTTCTTTCAGCTTGCTGAGTTGGTTTAGTATATTTTTGATAAAAAAAAATGTTTTCCTTACAATTTCTTAATCTTAAACAAAAAGTCAGCTACTATTAATTGATTTATTGATCAAAGTTCTATTTATTTGTTTGTTTACAAAACACTATTAGTTTTCGGACATTTTTTCAGCTGGAAAGTATTTCAAATGTGTAATAAGCTCAATTACAGTGTACAAATCACTCGCTGTTAATGCTACTGTTAATAATGTAAAGCTTTTCATCAATGTTGGTTTCTCACAAAAAGCTATGTTAGCAGCGAGCCGGTCGAATGAACATTTTTTAGAGGAAAGTAACTGAAAATCAGGTGATTTCTGGAGAAGCTGCGCGTGCAACGACATTTGCTCTCTGCTGTGTGTGTACTTGTGGCGTGATTATTGTGTGGCTAACAGTGCGCGGCAACATTATGTATAAGCACACAACGTTCACAATAATGAAAAAAAATGTATATAACAACCCACAAGCATATCAGAGTGTGTATTCAGCAGCTTAACAGTGCAACAAAAAAATGTTATAATGACAACATGAGTCGCAGCTGACACGCTCACCAACACTAAGGCAAACACAGTAATAGCGTTTCGCACGCTGCTTTCTTATTCGCCGACAAACTCGTACGATGTGCAGAATGAGAATGGCACAATAAAAGAAAAAGTCAGTTAAGTTAAAACAGTGGTTTGTCATGTTTGTTTGCCTTCGATATGAAGCATGGATGGCAAGAACAGTTTCACATCACGCATACATATGTATACATGCATATACATCATTATACACATACGTACATAAGAATAGAGGGAGCATAACAGAAGAGACGCTATGATTTCGGCATCAGCCGGCACATACATATACACACATATAAATACACCAACATTAGCGCAACGCGTGTTCATGTTCATAAGCAATTTGTGGAGAGTGAGATAAGGTGGCGTGATTTCCAAGTTCATTAAAGTAGTATGTGTATACACATTTTTGTTAGTTTTGAGCGGCGTCATCTATAATATTGCTGCTGCTGCTGTTCGTTCATTCGATTTGTTGTTTGTATATTTTCGCATATCCTTTTACATTAATTAGACACTTCTACTTATCTAGGTATATTGATTTTCAAAATTGCGTCACTCGATAAATAAACAATGCAATGTAAACAAAACGGTTCAGCGCAATGCTAGTCACTGTTAAGTACCCCTATAGCAGCCGTTCTTAATGTTATTTATTTATGCAGTTGCTTCTATTTTCACACTTATCGATTATGGGAAACCTACCTAAGCACATAAATATGTATGAAAGATGTGTTATATGCTGCTATGCATCTACCAACACCCACATCCAATTTCCAATTGAGAAAAGCGAGGGGCGCACGGCTCAAGTTCATTGCCAATGTGATAAGAGAAATTAAAATGGGGTGACTAACTCTAATATGCTAAGCGCGTTGATAGCGTTTCTTAAGTAAGAGTATTTATAAAATTTGTAGTGCATTTAAATTAACATGTGTATATCTACTCATTCACAAACATATATTGTGTCTGTATGTATATTAGAAAAATTTCCAATCAATTCTGACACTCATTATTACTTTCTCTTATTACAGAAATCATAGAAAAATCATCAAGCAAGTTGTCTAATTAGTATGCGAAACCTTATCAAAGCCGTCAAAAGAATGAAGCCAATCGCAATCTAGCTAAAGGTCTACCACAACATTTTAGGGAATTTGAACTTTGTTTGTATAATAAAAAACACATTTATACTCAGTTCAGTATAACAAGCGAAAATTGTTGTTAGGCGAATTATATATTATATGTATATGCATAATTAAAAAAAAAACTAGTCAAATGTCTGAAAGGTCAAAAGTTACATGACAGGTGTGAAATGAGTTATGCCTAATTTTGAACTAATTTTGGAATTCGTTCCTTGTCAGCTCCTAATAACATTTAAAATATTCCAGATTTAAATTCTTAATTTTTATATATTTTTCCGTCTTTTTTTGACTTATACCAGAAAAATTTAATTCTGCACTCAACCGGCGATAGAGAATTAGTTTTGGCACAGGGTTTTTTTTCTTATCCTTTCTCCTTCTTTTTGACTCACACAAACATGATTATAACAGTCTAAGTGTACACACACATACATGTTTATGTTTGCTTGAGCTTCGTGCAGAATACATACCTAAAAATCAGGCGATTCCTCGACAGCTGTTTTGGTGAGACAAGCAGCAACCACTTTTGGTAATGCGATTGCTGTTGGCAGGCGATAAGGGTTTTTTTTTGGGCAGTCGGTCCTAACTGCTGGCTAAAAAAAACCGTTATCTTCTCAATTATCCGTGCATATATTTATTATACACAATTGACAATTGTTTGGATCTATTTTGGGTCACTGTTATGCACTTTTCGTTGAACAGCAACGCGTTTTATTTTTTGTTCTTCCTTAGAACAGTTTTTCTTTTGCGCTTAGCTGCGAAACACTTTTAATGTCGGATCGGTTTATGGTAAGGAAATACCGTAATCTTCTGCGCGACGTACGACGAAATGTGAATAACGAATAGTCGCGGCATCAGGTGAGCTGTGGCTTTTATACGACAACTGCGGCTGTTGTCGGTCGCTGCAAACGCTTCTCTTCAGTGCGCAGCAGAGAGCAATGTGAAACGAGATAAGCACAGAAAGCTCTTGCTCTCTGTTAACCTTTCAATGCATGGCGCCTCGCCTGTTAAGTGAATGAGCTGTTGTTGAGCCGGCTGCCCTTAATAACAGTTTCATTTTCTTTCTCATTTTTTTGGAACTTTTAAATTAACGCCGATAATAGAACGGAAAGCGATAAATTATCAATTCTTGAATATCGGCTGAAATCAGAATGGCGCCACATTTTTTAATAACACTTCACATTTGCAGTGTGCACAAATAATAATGTTTGTATGTGTATGCATCTTGCTTCCGCAGATTAATGAATAGATGAGTTAGTTTTGAATGTATTTGTTATTTATGTTATAAGTAGAACATGCATATATTCCTAATCTGAAACGATTTAGAATTCTATAAGGGTCATGCGAGGAAAGTCAAACTCGAAAACATGAGTTAAGAAATTAAAGAAATTAATTTAATGTGTACAACAAATTCAACTTGTTAAACGCTTAAGTGTGCAATTAAATGTTACTATATAAGTTGCGCACGTAAACGAAGTGTGCACATTAAAAGATAAAACTATGTCTACATCATAAATGAAGCGATTAAGCGTTTTTTTTTTGTAAAACCCGCTTGATGATCTGTAACGTTTGGGCTTCCTTCAGGAATGTTCGATGGGTGCCTGCCACAACGTGTATATCGACCTGGGCGCTGCAAATCTACAGAGATCGTCAAGTTAACATTTTTACGATATTCGTATGTATCGTATATGTAAATGATTTACCTCCTTGAGACCGTAGTCTTCCTGCAACATGATTGCATTGTGCTCCGCCGATTTTATGAGCACCACATCGCTGTTTAGCTGCTTCGCTCCCTTGTAGCTCTCTGAGAGCACAAGCTTCTGTTTGAACATGCAGGCAGCTTTCTTGATCTGTAAATATGTATAATTTAGAATAGAATGACGACTAAAAAGTTTAGTACAAGAGTACCTAAAACTGGCAGTTAATGTTTGCCTAATTTGAATATACTCGTACTATTGTATCAAAAGCGGCAAAGTTTTTAAATTTAATAATATTATACATCTACTTAAGTATTATTTTATATCTTTGCAAAACAGAGAAACTATTTAATATAACGAAAGATCCGAGGTCGGAGACTATTATTTTAAATATATACTTTTTTTTTGCTAATAAAGATTCAGATAGCTACTACTATTTTGAGAGTTTATTGTTAACTTACCACTTCCTTGGTTTGTTGAGTGTGCGGTGCCAAAGTATCCGCTAGCTTGTCCAGCTTCAAGGGCCATGTCTTGACGCCCTCAAGCAATTTCAGAAGCTGCATACGTTAAGCGTTAGGAGTTAGTAGTGTTCAGCAAGATAGAATAAAGTTGCTTAGACCCACCTGGTTGTAGTCCACATCCGCGAGCAGCGCACCAAAGTAGCCCAGTGTCATCGATTGCTGGCGGTTCAAGTCGTCAGTTTGCTTTTTAGCCTCCTTCACGTAGCCACTGGCCATTTTGGGCGCACCGTCCAGCATAATGACTTTGACGGCAAGTCGACGCTGTTCCAGTGCCACGCCAATAGCATGGGCCAGAAGGCAACCGTAGGAGTAACCCACAATGTTGTAGGGGCCACGTGGCTGCAACTTCTGTATCTGTTGCAGATAGTAGGCGGCGCATGCATCAATTGAGTCGAGGGGCACTTCCTCTGTGAACTGCAGCCCATAGGCCGGGCAGGTGAGTGAGGCGGCCAGGGCTTCGATGGCTACTGTGAAACCTTCGATCGGCGCAAGGAAGAACACTGCTGGCTCATTGCAAGTTTTCGTTGCCATGGTATGCAGACGCACAAGTACGTCCTGGGGCAATACTTCCTTGGCGAATACCTTGCGAGTTTCATCCGTTTGGGCAATGATCTTTTGTTCGGTGTTATTGGTAGCGGACGCCGCTGATGCCGCCTTTGGAGTAACTGCATCTGAGCTTTCGGCCTTACCTTGGGCTCCTTGGCCATCGATTTGCTTCAGTGCACTAAAGGTCAGCTGTCGAATGTCTTGTGTTGACAACACCAGATCGTAGTTCCGCTCTAGTGTCTGCTTGATCTCCGTGCTCATCAGGGAATCCATGCCCAAATCAAATAGCGTCGTCTTATCCTGTACGTTATTTACATCGCGCAATCCCATTATATTCGTTATGGCGGAGATGAGACTCTGGCGATTTGAGCTCTCCGCTTTGCGCTTCTCGGCCAGCACCGCGGATGCGACGACAGGATGTGGCTGTTGCATGAACTTATCCAATGTCTGCAGGCAGCTAATTATCCGCTGGGGCAAAGTTCCACCAAATTCAGTGTTATTGTTGGAGGCCATTTGATCGATAACGAGTCCAGTGTCACCAATAGCACCCCATTGTATAGCTGTGCCAGGATAACCATCTGTCTGCCGCTGCTCGCAGATGCGCTCCATGCTTGAGTTGGCTAGACCGTAGTTTGTCTGGCCCGGATTACCGCGACCCGAGCTCAAGCTGGAGAAGCATATAAAGTGTTCCAGTGCGGGGCACATGCTTCGCGAACATTGATCTAGATGCATGGTGGCTTTTAGCTTAGGTGCTGCAACTAACTCAAAGTTTTTCACAGTTTGATCCTCAAAGACAGCATCTCGGATTACGACGGCCAAATTAAAGATACCCCCAACCGGTGCCAATTTGTTGCTGCTCTCCAGCATATTCCTGCAGCCGACAGCGGAGGTGACATCGTTGATGTCGATCACGACTTGAACGCCACGCTCGTGACACCGTCGGATCATGAGGGCCTGATAGCCGGTCTTTAACCCGGAATGTGTATTTAAAACAATGTGTCGTGCTCCGCGATTCACCAGCCAGTTCGTCAGTTCCAGGCCGAAACCCCCCAAACCACCGACGACAATGTAACTCTTCTCCGGGTGCATGTAAGAACGAGGAATGGCGTTGATCAAATGCTGCTTGGGTACGGCAGATTTTTCTTCCTCGTTGCGCACCTTGATGACCACCTTGCCGATGTGTTTGCCCGATGCCATAAAGCGGAAGGCCTTCTCAATTTCCTGGTCAGCGTAGACAGTGGTTGGCAGTGGAATCACAGCACCCGTCTTTATTCCCTCCGACACCAGCGAGACAACACGCTTCTGCATCTCCTCCTCGCCCTCCATAACACTGTCCACCAGAATGCCATGGAAGGAGGTATTCTTCAAGAACACAGACATACCCATCGGACTGTTGTTGCTCAAATCGAATTTGCCAATCTCCAAGAAGCGTCCGTCTAAACCCAAACAGCGGATGGATGCTTGCAGTTTCTCCTCAGAGAGTGAGTTCAACACCAGATCAACACCGCGACCCTTTGTCTCGCGCATGATTAGCTGCTCAAAGGATGTGTCACGTGAATTGCCAATGTTGCGTGCTTGCAACTTGGGGAAACGTTTCAATAGGAACTCCCGTTTCTCCTTGCTGCCGACCGTTGTGAAGACTGTTAGACCGTGATGGAGCGCCACAGATATGGCAGCTTGGCCCACACCACCTGAACCAGCATGGATGAGGATGCGTTCACCCTTCTTCATCTGTCCACGCACAACGAGGGCATAATAGACGGTCGCATAAACACAGGGCACCGTTGATGCCTCTTCCATGGACCACTTATCGGGTATATCCCAAATTAGATTCTTGTTGGCCAGACAGTTGGTAGCCATTGACTTGGCAGACACCATTGCCATGACGCGACGACCTTGAGAGTCGCGACCGGCAAACTCCAGACCCAAAACGCAGTCCTGATAAGCCAAGTCTCCGGGCAGTGCATCCACGCCCAGTTTTCCAGATGCCAACATCACATCCCTAAAGTTCAGTGGTGCATAGTACACAGTGCAGGGTTCCCATTTGATTTGTTTGAGATTTGTGTTGTGCGGGCTTTCGATCCATTTCAGCGAGGAGAGATCACCCTTGATCAGTGTATTCACATAAGCTTGCTCCACCTTTAGCAGTGGCTGGTGTGCATCCAATGGCAAGTGTCTGTAGCTGCCCCAATTCCCATTTCGGTAGACATTGATGGACATGTCTTTGGCCAACTGTTTGGCATAGAAGGCATCTGTCAGGGAAAATGCAGGTAATCCCTGATCCTGTAGCAAATAAAGTCGAATCAGATTGCCGAACTGCTCTCGCTTAAGACAGGTTATAAAACCAAGTGCTCCAGAGCTTGGTTCTCCCTGTGCCACAACATAGACGTTGTTTTGATTTGCTTGTGATTTGACTAGCGCGGTCTTAAGATCAACGATCCACTTGAAATGTTCATTGGTCACCTGCACCACCAGCGATTTGGAAAAGTCTTTATTGATTGACTTTCTAGCTAGGATCAGCATGCGATCATCATAGACTTGCTCCAGAACTGGCAATAGTTGTAGACGTTGCAAGTGTGCTCGTCCTGTGGTCTTATAACCACTAGCCTTCTCGTCCAATAGCAGAAAACCACTATCCGCTTTGATCGACTCTATGCCATGTTGAAGTTGAAGGTCGATTAATGTTGGTTCGGTGGAGAGCAGATTAATTGCATGTAGGAAGTCACAGTTCTGCCCCACAGCTGCCTTGGCTAGATCACCGACAATCACCTGAACTCCCGTGTCTTTCAGCAATGTTTCAATCTCTGACTCATTGGTGTTACTGCTTGTTGCAACGCTAACATCAGCTACCAGAATTGGCTGCCGTTCGATAATTTCGAGTAGCTTGACGGCATTGAGGGTCTCCGTTGTATTGCGTGTGCCAGCGATTTCAACTCCTTTGATTTTAATTGTGCCATTGCAGTTCTCAGTGATGAGCTGGACGGCCGCAATTAGGGCCATGCTCTTTGCTTGCTCCTGATTTCCGCACGGAATGGTGTGTTGAATGTAAGGAGTAAAGCTGTAGCGTTCCAGAATCGGTGCAGCCTGCCCGCCCGAGCGACGTTGCGTTTGAGCCGTCTTCATCTTATGTATCTCGACACCCCCGCTCTTAATAATTGATACGTCGGAATGCCAGTTGACTGGAAGCTTTTGCTGATGCTGTTTGACCAGCTCCAGATGCTTGAGGGGATCGATGACGACACGTTGAATTGCCGTCGGTAAATACAACTCGCGAATGTTATTGCTGAGTATGAGGAACTGCAACATGGTGTCCAAGAAGCTAATCCAATTATCCACCCACTGAAGATGTCCCACTACAGCTGCAATGTCGGTATCGATAATGCCCTGGAAGACTCCGTTATAATCGTAGCCACGCAAGCGTAACTCCTTATAGACATCCTTGGTGGACAGTTTGGTGGCGCCAGCACTACCGGGCAGTTCGGTGAGTTTCACCTGCTCATGTTCTGCGTTTGCGATTAGACGAATCTTGCCCGATACCACCAGACTGCTGCCCTCACAAATCTCAAAGGTGCCGTTGCCCTGACAGTAGTTAACCGACAATTTGACCGCCGCGGCAGCATCCATTCCGAGGATGGTGGCACGATGGAAGACGACATCCTCAAAGACGACGGGAGTACGCTGATAGTCGCTGCCCTGCTGTTGGGCTAGCATCATCCAAGCCAGTGTCAAGTAGCCCGTTGCCGGGAAAAGGATTCTGCCATCGATTGTATGGCCAGCCAAGAAAGCGTTCTCCTCCTTACTCAGATCAAGATCAATATTTAGCTGGTTTGCCTGTCGTCCGCCCTTGAATTTCGGATAATTCCATTTCTGGGAGTGATCCCATTTGATAAGTGAGTTCAACATGGGTGTGCCCCTAGAGACGGGATAACTAACTGTTGTCGATGGAGACATTCCCGACACGTGTGGCTGACCACCAGCTGCATACAGCTGTCCAATCTGACTCAAGAAGAACTCGGCATTGTTTGCGTGGCCCCGTTGCATAAGGCTCACATAGCTGATTTTCGGATGTAACGAACGTAGAATGAACCGGAAGAGTCCGTGGGGAGCAATTTCCATAATCACTGCATTATTTGGAATGTGGCGTAAAGCTTCATTGAAGAGCACGGGTGAAATCAGATTGTTGACGAAATATGCGGACGAGGCCGTTCTACACAATGGTGTCTGCCAATCTGGCTCCGGTACGTTGGTGCTTATCCAGCGTTGACTCCGCTCCTTGGGCTCGGTGATGAAACTCTCTAGACGCTTGCGTAGCATTGGAGCAGCATCCGCGACATATTTGCTGTGGAAGGCATAACCACCCGAGCTGACCTCTCTAACGAAAATGCCCGCTGCATCAAGTTTCGCAATCGTTGCATCCATGGAAGCCAATGGCCCGGAAACTGTGCAGTTATCATCGCTGTTATGGCAACCGGGATAACAATCTGGTGGCAGATGTTGTCCAATCTCTTCCAAGCTCAGACCCACTGCTGCCATTTTACCTGCAGGCAGTCCACGTGTTTCAACGACGCATTTGGCACGCCAGTAAGCCGATAGCACCGTCTGCTCGGCTGTTAGGCAGCCATCAACGTAGGCGGCGCCCAGTTCACCTGCCGAGTGCCCAATTATGCCATCTGGCTGAATGTTCATTGATCGGAGTAAATCCGTCAATGCCACCTGGACGGCAGCTATTGATACAAAGGTGTTGATCATGTGGCCAAGTGAACTGTCCGTTGAGTTTGCGAGCACATCAATCAGATCAAAGTCCACTCGCGCCATCACCTATAGAGTGGGTGAATGGTAATATGGTAGGATACACCCGATACACAACTCCTTAGCTCTCTTTTTTTAAAAATCAAGACATTTATCGATAACATTTGCTTACAGGATCAACAAACAGGTTAATTAATAAATTACGTTTGTTTGATTGATATTACTTTACTTACCTCGGCACAGTGATGTATTGACTTGTTAAAGACCTCCAGCTGCATCATATCCTTAGCCATTTTGACCCACTGACAACCCAAGCCAGCGTAGACAAACCAAATTGGTCGTTGCTCCTCTTCATAGGGCAGTATCTCCAGTTTGTTGGCACCTGTGGATCCCAGAACGGCGAAACCGCGATACGGATGCATATAAATTGGCTGAGAATGAATGTCATTGATGAGTGCCAAGAATTCATGGTCGTTGCGATGCTTTGTGGCTGCCTCCAAAAGTTCCTTTACGGCGTTTTCGGTGCGACCCGAGGAAATCACTAGTTTTAAGGAGGGATCCTTTGTTGTTTTTTTCGGCAGCTTCTTTTTCTTTTCGTTTGATTTGAGAATAACGTGAGCATTGGATCCACCAAAGCCGAAGGAGTTCAGACCCACAATGCCACCCTGCCAGGGTAGATTACGATCGACGACCTTGAGTCGACCATCAACTAGAGCTGGCACGGCGGGATTTGGTGAATGATAGTGCAAATTTTTAGGTATAATTCCCTCTTCCATGGCGATAATCATCTTTGCTAATGCACTGATTCCAGATGCGGGCTCCGCATGGCCCATATTTGATTTGATAGATCCGATTAGCAGGGGATTGGGTCTAGCTGGATGACAAAAGAAGCTGCCCAACATATTGGCTTCCTGATCATCCCCAACAGGAGTACCACTGCCATGGGCCTCGACATAGACGACCTCATCGGGATTGAGACCGATCTCACTATACGTCTCACGCAGCAGCTTTTCCTGCATGCGACCATCGGGAAAAGTGACACCCTGCTCCTTGAACCCATCCGTATTAGTGCGCACATTGAGTATCGATGCATAGATGCGCTTCGCCTGCTCACTTCTCTGCAGAAACACGACGCCACAGGTGTCCGCACGTGCGTAGCCATTAGCTGCCGCATCAAAGGTCTTGGAGGAACCGTCGTGGCTAATAATGCCCAGGCGCATGAACTGCAATGCAAAGATCGGCTTCAGTAAGAGATTCACGCCAGCAACGACAGCATAGTCGCAGCGTCCCAATCGCAAATCTGTGTAGGCGTGCGCTAGGGCAGTAAGGGAGCTGGAGCAGGCGGTGTCCACAACGAAACTGGGACCCTTAAAGTCGAAGGAATATGAGATGCGATTGGCAAACATTGCCCGGGCACAGCCAGTGAGGCAGTAGCCAGAGATGGTGCTCGGCTCCATGTTCGGTATCTCGTGTTCCGTCTCCACGAAGGAGATCCCTATATAAACGCCGGTGCGGCTACCGCGCAACTCAAATGGATTGATGCCCGCATCAACAATTGCCTCGTGTGTCAGCTCCAACAGTATTCGCATACAGGGATCCATTACTTCCGCCTGTTTCGGGTGAACGCTAAAAAATTTATCATCAAATTTCTCCAGATCCTCGTCAAATATTTTGGCCATGCGCTCTGGTAAGCCATATATGCCTGCCAAGAGGGAGTCCAACAATTCATCGATTTCTTAAGCTATGCAGCTATTGCAGCTTACCTGCCTCCCAGCGTCTGGAACCATCTGTAACCATATCAATACCATTGAGTAAGTTATGCTTGAACTGTTCTATGTTGCTGCTTTCCGGCAGTTTTCCAGATAGTCCTGATATGACTATTTCAGCCCCGGCACTGGCAGCGTCATCATTGCTTTGTGCCTTTGATCGTTCAATTTTCTTCTTACTGCCCATTTTGTTCCTGTTTTGTTGCTGGCTGCGGTTCAGGGTCGAATTAGTGTCAGATTTAATCTATGTATCTATCTATATATGCACTTGAACCACACATAAATCTAGTGGTGGACAATTAAAAAAATTCATGTGTATGAAGAAGCGATGGTCGACAACTTGAATTCAATATAAAGAAAGTTTAGCTTTAAGGAAGTTTAAAGGATGAGTTCATTCCATTGTTAGTGCGGTACATATATGTATTTTAAAATGTTAATAACAGGTACACAGAATCCAGTTACGTTGTTTTGCTAACCAGCGAAAGCTTATCTCTAAAATTAATCTAAAATTTGTTCTATTTAATTTCCTATTATTATTATTTATTCAACAAAAATATTTGTATTGAGATTTAAACATATGCATATCAGGCGAATCTATCAAGGTGTCAGAAATAAGTAAAACTCAGTGCAAATTGTGAGGCCTGTTGCCAAGTCAAGAGATTACGAATTACCTGCTCATTCCAATTGCCATTCTACAATGTAGTATGCCAACATTTACAAAATTCATATTAAGACTCATTTCCTTTATCGCCGATCTTACATCGAAAACAAATTTCAGAATATGTGTTTTTAAAAAAGAAATTATGAGTAAGGAATATTTATTTTCATTAATAAAGATGGTTTAATAAATTATTAATTTCAATCACTTGGACTCTGATTGATTGGTGATTACAAATAATATCCGAATTTTGTACTATCCATTGTATTTAATTGCAATTAACTGCTAATCACAATATAATTTACGAGACAAAGTATATAATTCTCTAACTGTGATTTTGAATTTATCAAACTTTAATAACTATTCAAAAAATTTTCAATTTTCCTATGTTCTTTATTTCTTTTGTACATTTATCCTGTTCCTAAATAATTTCGAACATAAATGACAATAATTAAAGGACTCAAACGTTTTAGTTTTTAATTTAAGAATTCAACTTTTGAAATATTAATTCATAGTTTTTAAATAATATATAACATCAGGACCAGAATTTTGATTTCAGATCTATGTTATAAAAGTTTGTAAAAAGCCCTCATTTTTTTGGAACGCTTACACAATCAGTTGCGGGTTCGAATCCCGCTGCAGGAATGGTTGTTTGTTGTTTGTGTTTAGTCCAGTAGTAGTCTGTTCTGCCTCCTTTTCTTTCTTCTATTAACCTTTCTGTCTAAAACTATCCACACGGCACAACGGGAAAAAATATGGCCTTCGGTCGACAACGGTATACCCTACCCTACCTTGTAGTCAAATATTCAGACAAACTTGTCAACGAAATTGCAAACACGCCACTTTCGAATAAGTTAATCAGCAAAGGTTTTTGACCTTTTTTACATTTTTGCACTTGGCACAAAACAAACACACAAACAAACACAGACAGGGGACACAGTAATTACAACTTGGAAATTTTTGTGATTGCAATCACTCACATAATATTCCTTTGTGAGTATGAGTGAGTGTATTCCACTGAGAATGTATCCTTAAAAGTCCTTAATTGCGTTAGGATACTAACGGATTGACACTTTAGGATATTGTTGTATTCCTGGTTTTATCCACGATTATTGTTATCACTCCGAGTAGATCCGAAGACACACTGAACTAGTCAAGCACTCTTCGCATTCATTTTATGCGATCGATTGTGAATGGGTGATATAAAAGACCCAGACTTCTAAAATTGCATAAATAATCGCACATACCATAGCCACACGAAATGCTAAGCAAAAGATTTCATAATGACTGATCCACTGAATAATTCATTATATCTATATGCTAAGCAATTCCAACAGCAACTGCGACACACACCAGGAACAGAGCAGAACGCAGGACAGAACAGGTGTATCTGCCCGTGGTGTGTGGTGCACAGTGTAAGCTGTACAACTCTGTGCACGTTCCCGTGCCCATGCCCCTGCTTGTGGCCTCTTAATTAGTCCAAGTCCGACGCCATGTTGACCCAGTTCAATACCAGCACACTGCCCAAGTGAAACACACTCTTAAAACAATCACAATTTTTATTATCGAGTTTTTGCACAGCGGCGACGTTTCCCCTGATTTACAAGAGATTTTGGACGTTTACCTCTAACTGCAGGACAAGGTTTTAGTCGAAATTTCTTCTTTGGTGATAATCCACGCTGTTGTATCTGGAGTGTAGTCAAGATATAATACCTACTTGTGACTCGACAAAAAAAAAAATAGCATCTTACCGATTTGGCCAAGCGATGCATTTTATTTTGAACTTTTGTGCCTTTTGTTTTTGTTGCCTGCGTCTGCTTTTTGTTGTGCAACCAAAGCCGCTTATCACTCAGTGTTAGCAGGCCGAGATTAACGCCAATATTCACTGCAAATTCAACGGCACGACGGAGGCCACCCAAGGGAATAATTACATCGTCAGATACCATATTGTGCAACTTTTCGCAAATCGCATCTATTGTGGTGCCTGCGTTTTTGTCCTGGCCAGATACATATATATGTATTTGCATATATAGATATATACTTACACCAATCAATCTGACGACTTAGTATATCCAACACGTAAGGCAACAAGGCTGCTTTATTTGTTTCCATCTTCGATTTAAATCAATTTTGAATAACCTTTTTCAAAATTTAATTTTATTTGAATTATATGTTGTTTAAGCTATTGTGTATTTGAAAATGAAAGCTAGTACAAATTTGAACCGGTTTTTGAGCGACTGCTTTGTTAAACAAAATTTAATTATAACAATAAAAACCGAGTTAAAAGAAATAGATGTCCTGAAATTCAATGCAGTTAAACTGTAAATTTATGTTTGTATTTCACGCTTTTAGTTGTACCCAAGAAGTCCGTACCAATAAAATGCTAAATACATGTTTATTGTAGATAATGGTACTAAGTTGAGCCACCTAAGTCTAAGTCTAGTAAAAGTTTGAAAGTATTTAATGATCAACGTTTTTAATACATAATGATGATAATCAGTGCTTGAAGCTCTTGAAGCTCACATTTAAAGCCAAATAAAATGCAAAATTTAATTAAAATTGTTTTAAAAATTCTACACAAATTATTGAGGCGAAGTAAAATGAGTGATTAATTAAAGAGCTATGCAAGCCTTTCATCTACAAACAATATTCTATCAAATGCATGAAGCTTCTTATCAATTGATAATGGGGGGACACGTCTGCATGGGAACAGTATTTTATTCATAAGAAACCAAAATAAACATATTTGCAAAAAATAAATAAAAACATTGACGCGTGCTGCGGCTGTCTTCACCTGATCGGTGCCGCTGATTGTGGTGGCAGCAACAGGCGAGGAAAACTTTTTGGTAAGCTATGACCTTACTTGGGTGATAACGTGCCAATAAAAGCAGTGCTAAGAGCAGGCCAGTCACTTGCAATACACTCATAAAAACGACTAGGATTTATTCAAGTTTTTTATACTCGAATCTTAAAGTTGTCTTTTGAAGTCCTGCTTGCAGTATTTAAGTCTAAAAGTTCTTAAATCGCAAATAAAAATATTAATTTCAATAATAAATATGATTATTTAATTTTTTGCGAGTGCTTATGGATATCTAATCTCTTGTATGGTAATACTCAAAATAATTGTATCTAATTATTATTATTATCTGCATTTTTTCTCCAGGGTTTACAATAGCATAATAATTGTTTTTACTGTTAAGTATATTTGAATAGATTTGAGCTGTATTTGTTGGCACATTTTGAGGCCAAATCAATTTTTGATTTTGCGATTCATCAGCGAAGCATTTCGCTACACACGGCTGGCCCATGAGCTGCATATGTGATTAGCGCTAAGGAGCCGCGTGCCGACAACGAACAGAGGCAGTGGTCTGGCTGCTGATAACTGATAACATAATGATTGGCTAGTCAGGCAGACGCTAATATTCAACACAAGTGTAGGGAAATTTGTGTGTGTGTGTGCGTGTGTGTATGTGTGTGCATGTCACGCGACAAAATGAACAAGAGAATTTTATAAGCTTACAGGGACAACATTATCAATTGCCGCCGCTCGGAAGCACGCTTTATGTTTATGTCCGTCGGATTTTGGCTAATGCCCATTTGTTATCTGAAGTGTTTTTTTTTTCACAATATTGATTAAAATCACGCATACGACCAGTTGCCCTTGGCAATATAAAGAAGCTGCAGCTGATAATCCGTGTAAACTGTTGATCTAGGGCTTTTCACGGTTAATTAAAGGTGAGACCAACTAGGCACTTGTCTACTTCAGGGGCTTAGTGTCTTGATCCTCGGACCTCGGCTTTTATTAAGTATTTACATAAACATATTTACACTTACGAAATATAAACAGCAGGAAATTAAATCAAATTAACATTACGGACTTATATTGCTTAACATTAACAAGAACTAAGAAATATTTTTCACATTTCGAATAATAAAATAAAAATTTAAAGATATTCAGCAATTTGTTAGTAAATAATTAAATAATATATATATATATATATATATATATACCTACTATACTCAATAAATTAATAGTTTAGACAAACATTTAGTCCAATTCAATTAGATTCGTTTCTAATGGAATACATTTAATTCTACAATTTGTTTATCGTTAAAAACTTATTTTTGTAAAATGTTTGGCAAACAAATTAAATGCGTACTGTATGTATATGTATGTATTTGTTTATATTTGCACATATATGCGCAATTGAGTGCATATATTAATATTAATCGATTTGATTTGACTGCAGACCTCATAACACTACAGAAGGAGACCAGGCCATGGGTTCAGTAAACAAAAGAAACGCTGTATTTTTTATTTTCTGTGCTATTTTCTGATTTTTTTTAATTTGTTTTAAGTCAATTTAATCAATGCTAAAGTAATAATGTATGAGTGTACATATATCACTGAAACGGCACAAAAAAAAGCAACATTTACAAGTACATATCAAATATGTCCTTATGTATTAACTCAACTTTTCATAATTTATCCACATATAGGATTAAGAAAAGTCAAACAGAAAAATAAATTAATAAAAATCGAAGCTCTCTTGACAAGACTCAAGAACTTATATTTAAGAATATTACGCTTCTGAGCTTATCTATTTTTACGCATTGAGGCTATATTTTGCTCGCCTTAGGTGTGCCAATAAATGATTAACAATATGAGCTTTATGAGTTAAATTGTTGCATATTTTTAGGCGGCGCTTAATATATTAAATGTGGTATTTCTGATTGCAAATGCTGATATTCGACGATTTAAATTAAATTTAAACATCACTTAAGGTTGTTCAATAAAAATAATTTTCAACATAATTTTCAAACAATTTAAATTACACAACTAAATATTTTTAAATATAAATTAATGCAATACATATTTTATTTTAATGTAGCAAATATTTAAGACAATAATGAGAAATATTAATTAGTAAAGAAAGATAAAAATACGGACAATTGAAATAAATAAAGTTAAAATAACAAGTGAACAATAAAATAATTTTAAAATCATTATGTTGAATTTACAAAACCGTTATTGAGATTGTTCTCGGAGTTTTTGATTCACAGATGTATTCTCTATGATACGAACACGATACGGATTTCATGCACGGCTCTGACGAATGCGGATATTCAATATTCACACAGTTTTCTTCTCTGTTAATCATTTTTTGATTCTTGCACCACTTGGTGAATTTTGGTTTCAGCCCAGTCGACATGGAAACGTACGCACCTTCCGTGCCGAGATCGGTAAGGTCCACCCAAAAAGAAGTATTTTTAACATGTTGACTGATTTCATGCAGTGTTTCGTTATCGGCTAGGCTTATCAAATGCCCTCCAGCGAAGTGACACATGTGAAGTGCCTTATACCAATGGATTGAATGGTTTTTGGGTATATAGTAATACTTAGACCCTATTCTCTGAAAAGTACTATCGCTATTGTAATTTTCTGGTATACCCAAATCACTCGATATTCTTATTGTTGGTCCTGTTGAAAACCATTGCATTAGTAACTTAGATGCATATTTATTAATTTATCATATTGAACTCACCTTCAATTTTAGCAAGCGATCTACAAAAGTCGCTAAGCATTACAATTACTAACAGCGGAACAACTATAGTTCGAATCATTTCAAATATCGTGAGCTCTATACAGTCTTAACTATATCAACATACTGAGTTTGAATTTAATATTGCATCCTCTTCAACCATATGCCAGCTCATGCTAAAATTATGTGGCTATTATTAAAAACCACAATCTAAGAATTATTCATTTAAAGTAGATGCTGCTTGGCAGCACAATAACCTCAGCATGTTGAAGCTGAACATAATAATGAATCAACTCGTATTCCCTATTTATTCAAAGCCAAATATTTATAGAATAAATTCCTTTAGATTCCACTCAAACCCAAATAATCGAGAACAAACTATTGGAAAACTTACTTTATTTCATCAAGAAAAATATATTTATGTAACATTTGTGTGTCAAACATTCGTGTGTTTGCAGTGTTATTAATATCAATTGTGTTGCACACTAAGTATACATTACAATAAAAATTGATTATAAGAAAATAAATTAATACATCCAAATACTGCCGTCTCATATACATTTATAAACTCATATATACACTCATATTTGACATATTTCACTTATTTATATCAAAATAGTTTTAAGAACTTGAATACTTAATGATTTTCAGGCACTCGAGTTCTTTACTTAAAAATATATCTCTACATTTTATTTTTGTTCAATGTTATTCTGAAATTGCATTGCGAAATTTGAGGATTACAAAAAAAGAAGAAATAATAAAATAAAATACAAATTTAGCATTCTGGTCTCCCAACATTGACATTTTCCATTTTTTTTTCTAAGTGTAAATATGAGCAATTGTTTGTCCAAATGAATGCAAACATATAAAAATAATTGAATATTACATAAGTAGTAAAAATAAAAAATACACAAATGTGAAATACATAATAATAATAATAATACAAATAATAATATCAGGGTGAATGAAGTTAATCCACTTGCTTGCTCTCATCTCGATTGCGCTTGAAGGAAACCGAATGGATGAGAAGTGGCGGCAAATTGCCACGAAGCATTTGGAGGCGCTTGCTCTTGGTCTGTTCGGGACGCCGTAACTCATCCTTTGATGAGGAGGATGACGAAGCAACTGACGTTGATATAGAGGCGAGGGATGTGGAGCCAGGTAGAATTTCGGTGCTCTGTGTCACCAGACGATTAGAATGTCGGAAATAACGTGGCATGGAGTAATCGTCTCTGGAGGCACGAGCTGCGTTCGCATTTTGTATGGAATAGAGACTCTGGGATACGCGGTACTTTTCAATGGTTGGTGTATCCTCGTAGTTCTTCGGCAGATTGCTGAACGATATAGAGGGCACTTCCGGCGTCATACTGATCTGGCTACCCGTGCCCGTAATGGCAAAGATGTCTGTCTCACTACCGGCCACATTCATGTGTGGCACACTTTTTGCGGAGCGAAGGATTCGCTTTGGAGTGGCCGACATTGCACTCACACTGGGCATCAGATGAGGATGGCGATCGATGAGGCGTGGTCGCAATATCACCTCGTCCAGCACCTCCTTTTCATCCTCTTTGTCCTCCTCGGCGATGGGCTCGAACTTTTTCGGCGTCAGCGATTGACTGCCCTCCGGTGATGAGTCTGAACTGGCCAATGTGAATGTTATGCGCTTCTCAGAAGTCGCTGTTCCGGTTGACGCCGGCTTCACTGAGTCGGTGGCATCACTTTGAAGACCAGCTGCAAATAAGTTAAGTTGTGATTTTAGTTATTGTTGGATAAATCTACGAATTCAACCTTAGACATTAGCAGACTCTACCCAGGCAAAACTCCTCGAACCCCTGTAACCACAACTTTAGAAAATGTCATCCAAGCTGCAGTTAAAAGAGCGTATTTTTTTTTTTAAAATAAATTAACTAAATCTATCACTCATTTGTATAGAGAAGTTTTTTTTTGTTTTTACTTAATGTACCTTAATTATATATGAAATGCTTAAACTATAAAAACATTAATTAGATACTAGATATTACTTAACAATATAATTAGAAGAGACTCGCGGAAAATATTATATATTCTAGTTAAAAAAATGCATATTTCTGATGCATGATTTTTTTCACGCATTGCACCATCATGTTAATGAAATTCTGAATCAAAAATGATGTCATGGCTTATTTCAAATTCGAATTACGAGAGCACTCATAAAAAATAATATACACTGTAGTCACAATATTTTAAATATCAATTTCTGACCATCAGCTTTAAATATCGAACTAAAATATATGAGAGAAAAATGGGAGCAAATTAATTGAATTTTGTGGATCGATAATTAATTAATTAATTACTTTTGATGGACATGTATATAAAATTAGATAATAATATATTTCAGTATTCTGCTCTGTTCTATTGTAACTTAAACCGATTCATATGATAGTTTTCAGTTTTTAAAAATGCTGTCTGAAAATCATAATTGAAATAAAATAAAATACCAACTTTTCCTTATATTTTTCTCTGCTAGGCTCGAACGATTTCTATGTGGGTATGAATGCCCTTATGTTTACATATTAAAACTTATATAGCTTTCTTATCGTTATGATGCAGGTTATATTTATAAATTTTTACGTTTTATGGATTTACTGAATGACTCAGCGATTAGCAAATTGGCGAGCAAAATTAAATAATACAGTCTGATATGTCGTCAGAAAATGAAACGAAGAATCTCGAAAGCGTTTAAATATTCCCCAGCGGTGAGTTATTGATTGTCATAAATGGCAATAATCGATTTTTACGAACTTCAACTGTCGTATAAACGTCAAATTCACTGCTAGAAGAATTCAAGTTCTAAAGTTCATTTGAGAGAACTGAATCAATGTATACTTTCCATTAACTAATTGTGTCACTTATCAAGGCTATCTGTAGTTTTGCTATTATTTATTTGAAATCATCTGATAATTGCTCTATGAAAGCGATCACGTTTTATTATTTTATTGGCAATGTGGAAACAGAGATTATTAATTGACATATTAATTAATGTTTACATAAGCAATCTACAGGTGTGTAAATATTACAAGCTCATATCAGTTTATAATCTTGGGTTGCAGTAAATAAATGAATGAAATATAATATAGTTCTAGATTGCTGCAGTTTATAAATATAAATATATACCACCTCAGGGAGGATATTAGATTCTCAGATAAATTTTGGATTTGTTGTCTTTGCGATAAAAACTGTTTACAGTAAGTACAGCACAGCAATATTTCCATAAAAATAGAGTATAAGAAACTGGTGGCAATTTGTGGCTAACACTTTTACCAAATTTTTTGTTATCTTTGCTTGTAATGATCTAAAATTGAGAAATCTTCGAAAGCCACAAGAATAACTACCGGTCTACTGCGTATAGTATAGAGCATTAATCAAAAATGTATCCATTTAACATTTTAGATTAATACATGATTTTAAATACAATTTAATTACTTACTCATTTTACGGAATAGATTGAGTCAATGTTGCGTTAGCTAACAATCAAAAATTATCAGTCTGGAAAAGGCTAATAACGAAAATAAACCAATATATATATATATAAACATATTATATGTTTTTTATAACTGCGAATCACAAGAAGAAGACCAAGTTAAGTTAAAGAATTCCTGTCATCTTATCAGCGCACAAATTTGATTGCTGGCTATCAGTAAAGCAAAACAAGTCAAAACAAGAGAACTGTTTTAGGCTATATACCTGTGCAGGCTTGATAGGAACATACCCGATTACGGTAAACTTAACATTATCTGTTGAGGTGCAATTTTATGAGAGCCAAGAGAAAAACAACGCCCTGGAATTTCTACATTTTGTTTCGATTGCAGGTGTGTGGATTTTGACAGATTTATTATCAATGTCATTGATTAATTAACTATCGCCTAATTATTTACCACTATATTTGGAAAATTAATTCAACGAATCCAATGAAAACATTTTCACACATACGTATATGTATATAATATTTAACAACAGCAGACAACACCTGATTTGGTTTGGCTTTTACTTTCCACATGGAGGCTCAAAAGGAGTAATACCAAAAATAAATAAAATATACAGAAACCGGTATTTTTATTTGTTTTTTATTCAGAGTTAAAAAAAACTTGCTGAATAACCAAGCTGTGATTTGGGTTAATTTCCATGATGGTATCTTCATCGTAAAAGATGAGAAGTGTAAAGATTTTGCTGCAATGGGGGCTCGACCATAATTAAGGAAATGTTTTAAGATAAAAAGCAAAAACGTAATTACTTTTGCATTTTTTTTCAAGAGCAATTCAAAAATACCAACTCTCAATTACAGATATTTGCAAATGACTCACAATAAAGACGACCAATAAATAATAAATATAGGCAATTAGCAATGAGCTGTGCTTACTGAATAGTTCCCCTTGGCAATGAATCAGAGAACACATAAGGAAATATGTTTTTAAAATGCATGAGTTTTGTGATTAAGTTTCGGGTTTATCATTGTTTTCATTTCGCTTTTGTGATTAACAGTACAGCTAATCGAGCTAAATATTTTAGCTTACTCCGACTTTACGATTAACATTACAAGATCTTAATAAAAAAGTCCTTGTCGAAATACATAATATGACTTAAAGCTAGCTAAGTGCTTACAATTGGTACGAGTAATAATACTAAATACTAACCGTTTGGTAAATAATATTAATATAATTGTTATTATTACTTCGTCAACTTGTCGTTTCTCACTCTTAACTGGTTGGAGTTGTGGTTTGGTTATCAATATGTATATATATATATGTATATGTACTTATTTCTAATTAAAAATATTAAGTCACATTTTGTGCTGTTGTTACCATTATTATCTATATGTATGTAATTAAGTATCTTTGGCACAAATACTGCTACAGCAAATCAATTCCACCGATTCGCATTTAGTTTAGGTAGAACTTAACCTTGGGCACGCCACCGGAAACGATGCTACTGCTGCGGGTGCTCTTACCACTAGTCTTGCCACCGGCCCCAACAATTTGTGCATGCCCCTCATTACCTTCCAGACGTCGCAGAAGACGCTCCTGTTCGCTGAGGCGCGGCGTTGTCGGCATATCCTTGTTGGGCGAATGGATGCCAGCCAAAAATGTCTTGGTACTGATGCGATTCAGCTTCGTTGGCTGATGATCCTGGAAGATCTGCGAATTGGCAAATACAGCCAATATCTCTGGCCCCAGCATTGGTACATTTGTCTGAGTCACGCGCCGATAATCCTCTTCATGTATCTTGGCACTGTTCAAAAATAGATCATCAACATTATGTCAACATGCTTGGCAAGAACGAAAATTAAATTAAAGAATCGCCGAACGGACGCATAGGTGACAATGCATAAGTCAAACATCGCATTGTCATTTAATCCGCAAATGGCCAGCAAATCAGATATGTAAGCAAATGAATGACTGACTGAGTGACTGACAGCATTGACGCACTGACAAATTAACTACGTTTGCTCTGTCAATTAGTACCTCAGCGGAATCGAGCTGTTGCGACCCATGGGCTGATCGCAAATAGGTTGTGGCACGGTCAACAGATTGTTGTTGTCGGCCACCGCGGGTTGAATGCGTCCAATGATGCTGCCATTCTTCTGTGCCGCCAGATATTCCTCGTCATCCTCGGCATTATAGTTCGCTGTAGAAGCAACAGTAAATAAACACTGTGATAAGAATTGCTCTTACTCAAATTATCTCTCTCTCTCTCTCTCCGTCAGTCTTCCTCTCTCTTTACGATTGTTTAATCATAATTAGTAGCAAACAAACTGAAAATCGTTTGCTTATTTATATGTACGAATAAAAATATGTATATTGAATATCTTTATCTGTATCTGAACTGCAAATGCTCAGCTTTGACCTTGATTTACATTTCTTGTTCTCCTCCAAAATGTACAAGTTTTTTCGAGTGTACTAAATTATCTGTTATCTTGCTCAGTTTCCATTATCTGCAACGCCATTAATCTGCTTTGATTTCTTGTCATCTCAATTTAGTCAGCTTTCCATACAATTCAATTCATGATTTTTTTTTTTGTTTTTTTTTTGCGCACACTTTTTTTAAATGCCAATCACGTTTCCCCCAAGGCGCATGTGTGTGTGTGTGTGTTCAAGATCTACATTGCCGTCGTCTGTCGCATAACATTATGGCTCAAAATACAAAATATACACATACACATAAGTATGTAATTGTGTGTGTGTGCTTGTGTGGAACCACGTAGGTAAACATGCACCGGCTGGCTACCCGTCAACTGTCCGACCATAAAGAAGAGAGGCCCCGCATTGAGAGTGAAACAGCAAAGCTGCGACATAAATGTATATTCAAAACTTACCGATCGATTCATCATAGCAAAAACGTTCCTCAAAGCAGTTCCAGTATAAATCTTCCAAGCAGCTGAAAGTGTGACAGAGATAGAAAGATAAGAGGGGCATACGGGAATTCAAATGTGAATCGCCAAAGTCGAATGTAAATGAAATATATATGTGATTGTGTGTGTGAGTGTGTATCTGTGGTGATGTTCACTTACGTCTGACAACAGCGGCACATTTTAGAGGCCCGTCGTAAAAGCTTCAGTTGATGTAGTAACAGCTAAGTTGTATCCCTTTTGTGGAATACTTCTTTTTTTTGTTTTGTCTTTTTTGTTGACTTTATTTTGCCACTGCTGGGCGGCATTAAAATAAGAGCGAAAAAAAGTACATTTATATAGTGTCGTGGAATGCGTGTGACTCGTCCGAAAGTTGTTGTTTATGTGGCGTAGCGTGCAGCGTGGATCGTGAGCACAGCTCGACGTTTTATCGGCTACTGAAGTGGTAGTGTGTCCAAACGTATATCACAGATAGCGCAAAGCCACCTCGCTCTTTCAGACCTTGCTCTTTTCGAAGGTGTGTGACAGAGAGCGGGAGAGAGAGAGAGAGAGCGCGGAGTTTTTAAATGTGACTGTGTGTTTGTGTGCGGGGTAATATAAGCTTGTGTGCGTTGGGCATCGCTGACTTGCTTAATAAAGTTTAATGCAAGGGGAGCTTTGTTTACTGTCTACTGGTCAACACAGTTCTAACACTTTTGAGTCAAAAGCTTAACTCCGGGGCAAGTTTTCAGAGAAAGTCTTGTGATCGATTGAGCGCATCAACGAGAGCGTAAACTTAAACGTGAGCATAAGAGAGCGACAGCGAGAGAGAGAGAGTAATATGTTTCAAAGCTTACACACGCAATTACTCTACGGCTCTGCACAACAAAAGTCAACAAAACATGCTCTCTGCCTTAACCGTGACGCAAAAAAAAATGTACAACAAATAATGAGATACACTTGATAGTCAACTTGTTCTCACAGCTTTAGCTGAATTTAAAGCTATAAATAATGTTATAAATATCAGCGTAAATTGACAGAACTGGGATTTACAATATAATATTCTGAGGCAATTTTGTCGATTTCATACCACTGTACAAGCAAACAATAAGAAAGTCTTATTGCTAATTTAAACTTTTTAAGCTTGCACCATGCATATGTATAAATGTATACACACACATACCCTTATCCAAGTATGCACACACACAAGTATCTGTACCTGTATTTGTATTGACGTTCAACACACACTTGCACTCCCTGCGATATCATTTGGTTTACTTAGCACTTTTAACGATAAGCAAAACGAGCAAAGATTCTGTGAATTGGGCCACATTCTGGGCACAGGTTGTGTGATCATAGATTGCCTTTTCTTTAGTGGACGAGGAACCTTTGATAAATGTGAAACATACTTTTAGGCAGATGTGGGCGTCTCTAAAAGTCTAACAACTTATGCAGATTATAAAATTAAATTTTTTTTCTGTTTTTAATAGTTTTACCAATTAAAATTGTCGGTTACTTAAAATTTAGCCATTTTAACTTTTTTGTGTTAAAAATTGTGGGTTTAATTTATTCGTAATTTATTATTCAATATATTTTTTATAATTTAAAATAAAATGATTTGGAAACGAATGCCTGAATATTATGAGTAAAAATAAATCGATTATAAACATATGAGATTCTCCATTAGATATAACTATTTTTAGTTGATAAAAAAAACATTTACAAATTTATTGTAATATTTTCAATCGTGTCATGCATTAAAACCTACACTAATTACATAGAAATGTAGAGTTGATATACAGTTCGTGATAAGTAAATTGAATTTTAATGACTAGGGCATTCAGGCGAAAAGTAAAATAAATAATCTTACGCTCGATTAGAAAATACATACAAACAAGCAATTCAAGCATGTGACAAGCAGACAATAAAAGTATTAAGTTAAACAGATTTGAAATAAGTGTAAACCCGACTGCACGATGCACTGTTCTGCTCAAAGCAGATATAAAATAACTTGATGATAACAACTGCAGACAAGCTTAGCTTATTATTATATTTCGTAAGCTTATATAAATATTTATTTATGTAAATAAACATATAAACAGAAAAGGCTGGCACATCACTGCAATTTGTTAGACCTGAATGAAATTTGAACATTTCATCAATTTAATACCAAAATATATGCCTTCTGAATTGGAAACTCTTATCTTCAAAATGAACACTTTTATTGCTATCGGTAATCGGAATATTGCGGAATCCGATGAAGTTATTTCTGAAATTAAATAAACTTGACGTGCTCGTGAAGTACGAGAACTTTTGGGAGATGAGAGTCTAGATATTTATAAGTTTCCCTTTGCTAGGGTACACAAGTTCAACATTTGTTAAAAAATATATTTATTACTGTTTAAGAAATGATAAAATAAGACAGAACGAAATTAAGTTCACAACTTGTTGCTATCTATTTGACAAGGTAGTCTTAATCTCTGGCTGCTGATACCATGTGACTGAAGTGAATATCTCTTTAGTTGAGGGTGTGAAATGTCAATAGTATAAAAAATCTTAAATACTTGAATCTTGAATCATTTAAGGTAAATATTGGCTTTTTGATACAACATAAATGATCCACAAAACGGGTTTTTTGTTTATTATTTTAAGATGCGTTGCAGCTTTTCTTGGCAGCTCAGTTGCAAACGAGTTACGTTTCAAAGCTCAGCAGTCATGTGAGGCCCTAACCGTAAAAGCATACCCCCAACAGTCAGTGGAATCTATTTCATAACTCAGTTAATTAAAACAAGTTGACACACGCACAAAGCTCGCAAATTTCCCAAGGCACATATCGACAAGCAACCAGATGTCGAGCAATAAATTGAAAAGCGTTCCATAATTGATTGATGGTTCATTTGACGCACAGATCCATATCGAAATCGAGCGTATGTCAAATGTGCAACAATTGAATGGCAATCAGTATGATTTCATTGCATGCTGTTGCTTGTTTTCAGCCACATTTGTAGTCACCACAGATTGTGTGTGCACTCGTCATGCAATTTACTGACATTTACAAGCGTTTGTGCGTGCAGCGCATTTAAAGCGCCTCTCGTGTTATATAATATCGAGGGGCCATCGAAATTTATTGGAGAAACGAATCTAGCTAGCGGCTTCACATTTCAAATATAAGTTTTATTATACAACGCGCATATCTATTTTATTTCATGTTATCGAGACTATCGCTACAAATCTATTTTCGACAGCCTTCCCGTAAATATATAATATACATGGACATATAATTGAATGACTGTCAAAATATCATCAAGATCGGATAAGAAGTTATGACCGACTATGTGTGAGAAAGAGATAGCAAAATTACTGAAGCGAACGTAAATAAGTGAAAAGATTTTCAAAGGTAAATGTGGCAACAAAAAAACTAGAATAACATATTTAACAGCTGTGTATATCAGGGTATCTCGTAGTCGAGTCTAGCTTCTAAAGTAAGATTGGATTTATATTTAAATAAAAGCTCGATAATTCTTGTAGAAATATAACACTAAAATATAAAAACGAATCCCATTTTTATAAGCATTGAATTTTTGAAAAAGAGTTCTGTATTTTGCAAACACAAGTTAGTAAAATACTGGTTTACTTCAAGTATTTAGCTATTTATACATCATCTATGTATGTCAGTCATAATTCAAAGTCAAAGGCAAATATTTCGACTTGAATTTCAAGTGCAAACGATTGGCTTTTGCCTTTAAACTTTTTGTCTGTTCGCCGCTTTCCCAGTGCGATCACAAAAATAAAGCGTCGACAAAATAAAAAAAAAATAAAAATCGCAAGCGAGTTTTCAAAATAACTTCCGCGCATTCAAAAGAGCACAAAAGCAACAAAATTACAACAAAAACAAAACAGAAACTGAAACGAATAACGAAAAAAGATACAGAAATAACAATCACAACAATCACGATATTCATACATAACACACAGCCACTCAGCCAAATCACGCGATGCTGTGTATTTAATAAATACAAATTCATACATATGTTTGTTTGTTTGTATGTTTGTATGTGCAAAATAACAATACATTGTTGTACGGAGTATGGAGCATCGAGACCACATACGTACACAATCCAGCCGAATTGACAGGGCGCAGCTTAAAACTTAAAATTAAACTTGCTCGAATGTATAAAATATGTATGGAATAAATAAATTTATTCTCATTTTGATCTTTCTCTTTAGTGTTCTGCATTGCATCAAATTCACTATTTTTGAAAATCATCGTTATGCTTTATTTCAATTTGATTCAAATTTATTTATCACTTATACATATGTATATATATATACGTATGTGTGTGTATATCTGTGTGTCCAGGTGAGTGCACATTTATTTTGCTGTACACAAAACAAGTTTTATGGCCATATAATAAAGCGTAAATGAGCGTTGTATGATAATAAAAAATTAAAAAAAAAAAACATCTAGAATACCGCACTGGAAATTCACCGAAACCTTTGTAATAAAGTGGGTTCGTTTTCACAAGCACAGAATGTGAACATTTTGCAGTTATTCAATACATTTATATACATACGTATGTATATATACATATATGTAACATAACATACGTTATTAAAACCCTTTCCCAGAATTCTGAAGACCAAATATCCACAGCACCTAAATATATTGCTACGCATTATCTTAAAGATACATTAATCATTATGTTAGCTAGTGAAAAATTGAGTCACTAACCGAACTAAGAAATTAAGGCTAGCATTGGAAATCATGTTTTCCATTTGGATTTTTCTTCTCCTTATTGGCTTAACAAATTTGAGAAATGTTAATTATCGATTAGCGTGACAATTTTAATGCATCATGTTTAGATTAGTGAATTTTTTAATGGAAAGATGTGAAATTAATATCGTAATAAATTCCTAATGCCAATTTGGTAGTGTTAGCTGCTTGAAGTTATTATTAACTCGCTGATGGGCGAAAAAACGCTAACAAGTTATAAATAACATGAAATTCGAGCAATAAGCCACGTGTGAAAAATATTTGACTCCTCAATTATAATCTATTTACTAATGAGTAATTCTAATATCGACCGCAACGCGTGCAACCAGATACATATGTGATCGACTGTGATATACCACGTACAATGTTGTAATTGTATGAGCAATTATCTTCTTTGAATAATCGGCTTAACGCAATTATCCCATTGATAGATGCTCATTTTATGGGTACGGCGTATTATAATCAAAATTCATTTAGAAAGGCGGATGTAAATATTTTTCACAAATAAGGACCGAGAAATCGTAAGATTAGAAATAAAAAAAAAAATTTAAAATTGGAGAACTAATTCGCAGAGAACAATGCTAATTAAGTATATATATAATTTTTAGGGTCGATGACGACTGCCTCAATTCGTTACAAACTTCATGACCCTGGGTAGGTAGGTTATTCGGTTGTCGACACATATACGCCATATTTGGCACGTTGTGATGATATCCACAGAGATTTAGACAGAAAGGTTAAAAGGAAGAAAGGAAGAAAGAAAAGGGGGCAGAACGGACTACTAGTGGACTAGACAAACAACATACAACTATGCCTACAGCGGGATTCGAGAACACGCGACTGATTGATGTAAGCCATATAATGAGTTTTAGCACACAGAATGGAGAGACTCAAACCGGCTTTCATTACCCTAATTCTATAATTGAAACCAAAATAGAGGCTTATCACTGTTAATGATAGAATAGGGCAGTAAAAACTGCGAACTTTTTTATTTGAATGATTTTATATAAAATTTTTACATCGGCATTGTGTAAATTTAAATAATCCCTTTCCTGTGTTATTATTTTTAATGCACCATTATTCAAAGATGAGCTCATCTTTAATAACTAAACAGATCCAGAGGCAGTATCACGAATTGCTTTACTTTTAACTTGTGAAAATAGACACTCAATAACATAAGAGTAAGTAAAAATACGTAAGAACACTGCAACAAAAACAGGCATTACAGCACTTGAGATTAATTGCGACTTGCAGCAGCCGCATAGTGAAAAGACATGCTACATAAATAATTATATTCGTGCTGTTGACTGAGACGAGGCAAAACTCGATTGCATTCAAACTCCAACTTGATCGTATGATCGAATGCACAAAATAAAGCCACTTGATTTTGAACTGTCAAAGCCAAAAAAAAAAGAAAGAAAAAAACGGGGCCAGTGCACTGCTGCTGCTGCTGCTGGTCAGGTTTTTAGTTGTAGACTTGACTTGTAGACTTGAGACTTGAGCCATGAACGTCGAACGTGCAAACGGTTATTGACACCTTCGGAGTGGTGGCCTGAATGCCTCAATGAAAATTCTCGACGTAGTTAAACCGAGCCAACATACAAAAACCTAAAAATATGCATACACTTATATATGTATATATGTATGTATGTATGCATAAGTGTTATGGCTTAGCATAAAAAAAAAAACGGTTCGAAGTGAAGCAAATATTGATAATGTCATTCGATGTGTGAATGTTTTCATCTGCAAAGTTATATTTATTGAAGATAAAAATCATCACCATGTCATTCGATGTGTGAACAATTTAATTGGCAAAGTTATGTTTCTTGGGATCGCTCGGACACGCTGCAAAATAATTAGTCCTGAATTTTACTTATGAAGCCCAGTGTAACGCATCCCAGTTGAGATAGGAAATTTGATTATTATTTTCCGAACTTCTATTTCTACATTTTAGAAATATGTTCTCAAAGCGATTTTCACTTTAGCGGAATTTTTCGATTTTTTTTTCTGAGTGCAGCTAATTAAACACCAAAATATGAATTGAATTTCGTTTTGAATTAATTTGAATTGACAAGCGTTTTATGAACTCATGAAGTTATTTTTTGGGCCGCATGTTTAGCTAGCTTCAACATATTTACACAATCAACATTTTTAAAATTCGTATCACTTTTCACCAAATTGTGGCTCTGGAATGTTCTTAACCATCGCTGCCATACATTTTTATCATTTTAATATGGAAATAGAGACAGAATTGAGTTTTAAATCTTAAAAATAGGGTATTTTATGTTCGTCGTGGCGTTCTTTGGTGTTTTATTTAAAAACAACGTATATACTCATTAAGTGAATAAGTTTTTCTATGCCACTTGTAAGCGTAATTAGATTTAATTTTTGCTTTTGACGGATAACTCATTGCCTTGATGCTATTAAAAAAATGCCTGTAGCCTTACACATATAGTTGAAAATAGTGAAACTCAGTTACAGGTAGAAGTACATACATATATACAAACATACATACAGCAAAGAGTATTAGAGTCTACGCACGAGTTAAATACGTGAGAGAATTGCTTGTTAGGTACTTGGCAACGAAGACAATAAAGCAGTTAACGCTACATGCGTATTAGCCAGCAATAAAGCTCAACAGGTTTCGTCAAGATACGAGAGAGTCACCTTAAAAAGTGCTCAGTATTCGCAAGAAAACACATTCATAATTTTATAAGAGGAACTTCCTTGCTTCTAGATTCCAGACTGTTTCCCATGGCATTTAATTGCTGTCTCGTTTTTAATTATTAACGTTATATTTATGTGTCTATTGTGTAAAGACACTGAATCGCTATTCCCAGAAATTTAAATGATAAATATGTATGTATTTGATCTCAGTTCCGCCTTTTATTCATTAAGGCTGACTGAAAACTCATTTAAGAATATCATCCGAAAATGAGTCATGAACAAGAAAGTGATATACATTTGTATTTATTTTTTTTGAATTATTGATTGAATATGTTGTGGCAACAGAAACAAAAGCGTGTTTTGTATTGCGATTAAAACTCTCTTATTTTATCAGGGCAGTTAGGTTGGTTGACTGCCTTTCAGTTTATAAACACACACACACATATAAACGACGCAATAAAGATAGCAGATACATTTGGGGGCTAAAAAAACGGCAGACATTGAGCGATTGACGTGTCGATTGCCGTAAGTAAGTTAGCCAAGTTAGCCTTATCAGTGCTGAAAGTAATTTTGACGATCATTTCTGATATGACGCTGCTCTTAATCGCTGTTTTTCGAAAGTCGATTGACCATTTTTATCAATAGACTACTAATTACAATTACATATGTATTGATTTGTATGTATTATATAAAAATTTTATTTGCTTCAATTCTATTTTGCACTTTTCAAATAACTACATTTGTTTATTTGCCTATTTGTGTTGCTATTAGCGCCTATTATTTCCAAAAACACATGACGAGAACAATAATAATAGGAGAGCACAGAGCACATTTTAAATTGAGTTCGTATTTGATTTGTAAATATTATTAATTGCAAGCAGGCAAACTAAATTCATTTATATATATATATCATGTATTTTTAAATGCAATACGTTAACAAATATATTTCCGTCCGTAACATGCCATACATACATGCATACATCACATGCATACATCACATGCCCACATCTGTCAGCAGAAATGATCAAAACCGGAACAGTCTCGAGAAGAATCGCCTGGTGAATGCAGCGAGGCTAACAAACGGTTTTCAGCGCATGTGCAACAAGCGACCGAAAGTTTAAAGGTACACCGTACGACACACGACAGACGTTCGTTTTTATTTTTGTGTTTTTTAATTTTATTTTTTTGCAAATTTCCATTCTCTTCGGAGACGTCTTGTTGCAGCTGTAGGGAAAATCACGCTCGCGCTCAGGGTCAACAACGTGTCGCTTAGTGTAGCTGTTTAGTGTATATTTTATGGAAATTCGCTTATAGTACTTATGCATATATATTGTATTTGAAGTGCTTTTATTTACTGAAGTGCGTTCCCAATTACAGGTTCTTGAGAACCGTTGTGTTGTTGCTGCTTTGTGTTTGTATTTTGATTCACTGAACGTAGTTTTACAAAACAAAAGGAATCGTTTGGTCTCCTTCACTTTTTGTATAAATAGGTTTTCATCTGATCCTTGCTAAACACACACACATTACCACAACAGACACTTTTAATCGCCTTTTGCGTTCCACCTTGCTTGCCACCTTGCGCTTGTTAAATGCCACTTTTTGTATTACCACGTTTTGGACAACTTTTGGCCCTTTGTTTTTGGGAACAGTAAATTCACAAATAAATTTTCTTGTATTTATTAACTGGTGCGTTGGTGCGGCACAAACAAACTAAACTGCCAATTAAAACGAAACCGTGGAAAAAAACCGAAAACAAAAGCTCCGCGCGCACGTTTGTCAGCTTCAACATTCGTCGGTTTACTGAAAGTGATACAACAACGGCGTCGCCAACAACTTCAGCCACATTGATTTCGAGTCAGGTTATAAGATTTAATCGACACAATTGGTATCTTTTATCCAGCGTCCAGTGCTTCATGACAGGCAGACAAAAGAAGTTTCTTATGCAATTGCCATGTAAATATTTATTGTAATAAATTGACAAAAACTGTCGAATATTAATAGGTTAATAATTTAATTTAAAGTTATACTGCACTCAGCACGTGATTTGAAAGTGAACTCAATTATTGCTGTTGTACTAATTAACAAAATTAACAAATACTTCCACTGACATTTTCAATAACAACTTAAATCTAGTTTAAGATGAGCGCGTCTTTGAGTTATCAACATATACATTTATCGATAAGCCAAAATATAATCGAAAATCCATGTCGAGTTGATAATATCGTCAAGTGAGCATAACAGAGTTAAATTGTGCATTACGGCTGTTAAGTTAACATCTTTGACGGCAATCGATAGAAGAAACGATAGAAACGAGTGAAACAAATAGAAGAACCCATCACTACGGTCGACCTATTTTCAGGTAGTAGGAGAAAAAAGGCAATATTTTTGCGGAAAACGCACGATAGTGTTTCATTTTGGCAAGTACGGATATAAAAAGGTTTTTTGGGCTTAAATTGCAATTAGAATTATTATTTCATTGATAAGGCAAATGTGTGCAAAATGAAAGTAACAATCAAGTCATGGACGGGAGTTGCATCTTGGCGTTGGATAGCAAATGATGAGAATTGTGGCATTTGTCGCATGTCCTTCGAGAGCACCTGCCCCGAGTGTGCGCTGCCCGGTGACGATTGCCCACTGGTGTGGGGTGTCTGCTCTCATTGCTTTCACATGCATTGCATTGTCAAGTGGCTGAACTTGCAACCGTTGAACAAACAGTGCCCAATGTGCCGCCAAAGTTGGAAATTCAATATACACTAAAAAAAAAAACTACACACAAAACTCGAGAGCAAAATAGAAATAGGAAAAAGGAGCAGCATCGAGAACGATAACGATAACGATAACAAGCAAGAACAACAACAAGCAAGCAAATCTATTGAAAGTAGTAGACAAATCTAAACGAAATTCTTTGAAATGATGGAAAACGCTGAACAACAACAACAGCATCAAAGACAACAAAACATTTTAACCGGTCTGCCACCACTGCCAAAAAGTCTGAGTGCCGCTGCCAGCGCAATGGGACCAGGCCACGGACAAGGACATGGACAGGGATCGGTGCCTGTGCAGGTGCAGGTGCGTTCCCACACATCCTCACCGTTGCAACAGCCACTGCAGGCTGCCTCCTCGGTTGCTGCACTAGCTGCTGCCACGGGCGATTTGTATTTGGGGCCATCGACCTCGTCGGCGGCAAGGAATCGCAACTACAACGGTCACGGCCGACATGGCAGCTTATCATCCACCCAGGAGTCGCTTAGCGATCGCGAGAGCGTTCACAGTCGCGCCTCATCCACACACAGTGCCAGCGGGAACGCTGCTGCAGCGACAGCCCAGCAGCAGTTGCAACTGCACATGCCCACCAATAGCAGCAGCAGCAATAATGCCTCCAGCACCATCGATAACCAGCTGGCGATTCTGCGCCGGGAAATGTATGGGTTGCGGCAGTTGGATTTGTCGCTGCTGTCGCAGCTTTGGGCCCTGAATGAATCCATACAGGGCTTTCGGGTGTTTCTGCAGGAGCAGGATGCCCTCTCGCCGCCATCCAGGTCGCGCACGCCTTCCGACACCAACTCTCTGTCGTCCGACGAGGATGATGGCTCATATGCGCCAGTTGCTGTACCAAAACTCAATGCGCCGCCGGCAACGATTGCGGCCTTAGCTTCGCCAGCGACTAGTGGTGGTCTGCCCACCAAATTGGCCACGGGTTCGACCACATCGCACGCCTCGACCAGTTCGGCGTCGGGCACTTCCGGTTCATCATCGGCGGCATCCTCCATGGGCAAGCATCATCATCACCAGCAGCAGCAGCAACAACAGCAGCAGCAGCAATTGCCTCATTATCATCATCATCGATCGGGGATGCCACCAGCACCACCGGCACAGCATAAGGCGCATCCGCAGCTGCCGCGTATACTGCAGCAGCGCATGCGGCACGCGCCGCCTCCGCCACCGCCCTCGCGACCCAAGGGCAGCGGTGGCGGCGCAAGCAGCAGCAGCAGCAACCACAGCATCAGCAGTGTCACGCAGCAGCAGCAGCAGCAACTGTTGCACCCAAATCCCAATCAGCATCAGAGGCCCGTATGACAAAACCCGTTCTTGGACTAAATCTGCACATATTTAGTCCAAGAACGCAGTTCCAGCAATTAACATAATAATAAATAAATACAAATAAATAGTATATACCATAAACAACAACACATAACAACAACAACAAAACATTTCAGAAAACGTCAATTGCACATTTATCCAGGAGTCAATTTAGGCCAGAGTTGAGGGCGACTTGGGCACTTTATTGGTGGCCAACAGACACATCCCATAAATCCTCATCATCGTCATTATCATAATCATCATGATAAACACACATCCATGCTTGCCATTCGTTCCAATTTCGTTCTTGATTTGTTTTACAACAAATTTATTTGTGTTTAATTAATAACTACCTAAAAAAAAAGGAAGCAAAATTGAACGGTTAGAATTTTGAAAGTGGAAATTGTATTCAATAATAATATTTAAATAGTTAAGGATTAAATCCTTCGATAAGCAACTACAACATATTGCATATTTATATACTATATATATATATATATATACATATAATCTTTTTGTATATTACCTATATACATCAATTGCTGCTTGGACAAAATACAAAACTTTGCATCGAATAAATAATCCTAGGCGCATTTTTGTTGCAGAAAACATTTTAAATTTTGCAATGCATACAAATTATTTTTAAATTACCTATTATACTATTTGAAACCTATTCTAAAACCAAAATGAAAAAAGCAAAAAACAAACAAACAAACAACTATATTAGAAAACATATTCACTCATTAGTATTAACCAAAACTAAACTCTTGGTCTAAACAAATTAAAACTATCTAAGCCCATATGCATATTATTTTGTTGCACTCTAGTGAGAAACATATGTAATGCGGTTCGTTCATTGTTCGTAGTTATCTAAAAACCAAAGCTGTTGAAACCCAAACATTGAAACACTCGGATGTGAATGAATTTATGTATTAGCCAGGAAATAGCAAATTGATTGAATAAGTAAATTATCATCTATATTCCCTCAATAGTTTATTATTTTTAACATCTATATTTAACTTGCCCAATTTTCGTTCTATATTCCTACTAAAATCCCTATGTCCGAGTGTCCCTTTGTCAGCTTTAAAGAATAAATCAAATTAGTGTATCTCCAAATAAAAAAATAAACAAAATAAAACCACGAGCGGAAATTATTGTTAGTTTCATCATAATCCTCAATAGACTCAAATAAAAATTGGCATGCATATACATGTACTAATACATACCATTCTTATCACATAGGTGCTTATGAGGATAGAGATTAAATATTAACTACTATATATACTGAACTAAACTATACTGGGCATGATAACAACGATCGATAGATGCGAGACCCTATTTATGCAAATATTATGTATTTAATTGAAAAAAGGAAAGAAAAAAAAAAACAAAATAATCCAAAAATAATTACTTATTTCATTTAACGAAAATTTAAAAAAAAAAATTGAATAGGTCGATCTTTCATATAAGATTAAGACTAAATTGAAAAGCTTCAAATTTCTCAAGCGTCGTCGCGTTTATTTCTTAGTTCTTGCGATCGAATCTTTATGTAAAGTGAAAGCATAATAAGTAGAACTTAAATTGTATCACACACAAATTTGAAATTTTATAAAATGTTCTTTAGGCTACTTAGAATATTCAAAAACAACTGAACAACATTTCGACATTTTTAACAGTCAGTCAGTCAAGCTTCGGTCACACGAGTCAAATATTTACTCTTAGTCTTAAGAATTTATATTTATTTATTTTATTTTATTTTTTTTTTGATTGCACATATAAAATTCGAGTACTTTACCTTTCTGAAGATTACGTTTAGTTGTATTCAAAGACTTCAATCAAAATCTCAAAAATTAAAAACGTTTAATACAAAATGGGAACTTTTATAAGCTCTTTAATGTGTACAACAAGCATTTATCAAAAGTTTACAACAATATTACGAGTATTGCAGACCCTACAGAAAGAAGCAAACAAAAAAATAATGGAACGACTTCAAAATACGTGTGAACTATTGGGAAGCAATTTGTTGGTCATATATTGACGATTTTTTAATGAAACATGGAATAAAACCAAATCGTTGAAATGGAAAATGTAATTGAAAATTATTAAAGAACAAAGAAATGATAAATCTAAACAATAAAAATATCAATTTAAATACTAAATTTTTACTTTCCTTTTGGCGTTTAATTTGATTAATCGCGAAAAACGTTTAATTATTGAGAATTAAAGATGGTGAAGTTGATTATGAGTCTTGAAGAGTTCTTGAATTCGAGATTTTGAATTCCAAGTGTATTTACAGTGCTTACAATAATACTATCCAGGTTTATAATAGGGCGATCGTAAGTTATCTTTTCCGACTCTATGAGGCTCTATCTCGAAAGACCTCAACCCATTTTGAAGATGTATTAAGGTCAATAATAGTCACATTTAACATTCATATTTACAAAAAAAAAGAAATTTGTTTTATTTGTACTATAAAATATAATTTATATTTTTAGGTATCTTAAACTATTGTGGGTAGAAAAATATCCTTGTCTTGTGTTGTTAAAAAAAGACGGAAAGAACTGTATTCTTCGAGTTAAGTACTAAATGCTCCACAGCAGTTGGATGGTATTTCTGCAAAAAAAAAGATTTTGGAATTGAGATATACGTGAGTTGCTATAATTAAAAGTAATTGCAACTTACTGTTGGTCTCGTTCCAGCCCAAGGGCACACCAAGACGGCTATTCTCGAGCTTAAGCCATTGATAGAGCGGATCAAAGTATTCAAGCAATGCAGCTGGATCCATTTCCGTTTCGCCTGTGAACTCCTCCAGCACCTCCTTCCAGTGCTTTGAGTTGCCAGCAGACAAGAACGTCTTAAATGCCTCGCCAGCCTTCTTGCTGCCAAATATATCGCAATTGTCCAAAGTCTGGCGACTATCGCCCGGAACATATTGCCCGGCCAGGCGGCAAAGTGCCTTGTGGAACTGAAACTGGAATATGTGGGCTGCAAAGTAGCGCAAATATTCGACATCGGCATCGATATGATACTTGGCTGGTGGATCAAAGTCAGTGTCGTTGCGCAGCATTGGTGGTTCAACGCCACCAAATTCGGAGCGCATCTGCCAGAAGCCGCAATTCCATTGGTTCTCATCCAATTCGTTGCGAAAGACAGCATAGCGATACTTGTCCATCGTATAGCCAAAGGGCAGAAACACAATCTTGGAGAGCGCCTGCTTAAACAGCTCATTAATGCGGCTCTTCTCGTCCAGCCGTCCATTGCTGGTGAGTCCAATGCTCTTCAGATGCTTGGCGGACATAACTGAAAGTGCAATCACATCGCCTACAGCCTCGTGGAAGCCCGGATTGGGGGCTCCGCGGAAAACCGCTGGCTGTTGCTCATACTGCAGATAGTATTGTATGTGACCCAGTTCGTGGTGCACCACATACAGATAATGGGTGTTCACCTCGGTGCACATCTTGATACGCACATCGCTGTCCTGATAGAAGTCCCACGCTGATGCATGGCAGACAACTTCGCGATCTAGCGGTCGCTGCAGGACACTCGCGTTCCAAAAGGTTGATGGGAGTGCTCGCATGCCAAGCGATTGGAAGAACTGATCACCCAGCTCGAAGAGCTTCTGTACGCTGTACTCCTGACGCTCCATTTCCGATTTGACGTCTACAAACGGTTTCTCCGGATAAGGTGTGAATAGATCAATGACATCGTTCCACGACTGCGCCCACATATTGCCCAGCAGATGCATCGGTATATTTCCCTCAGCTGGCACCACATCGGGTCCATAATGCTGGCGCAGACGATACCTGACATAGCCATGGATTTGCCGGTAGAATGGTAAGAGCGCCTTGTACGTGGCGTCCAACTGGCGCTCAAAGTCTGCATCCTCATAGAAGTGCACCCAATAGTCGGCATAGGAACGATAGTCTGGAACACAATTGTTTATTATTAAGCCGTGGGTTCACGGGGTTATCTATATAAACATACGTATATATATATTTATATCAATCACTCACTATTCAGATGCGCTGCCTTGCGTGTCAATCGCACATATGTGCCAAATTTCTCGCGCATGGGCGTGCCAGCTTTGTCGTACCACTCGCGCCAATACCAGGCGAGCTCGGCGGGATCACGGCTGTTAGACAGACGCTCCTGAATATGCGGCTCCAGCGTTAAGGTGCAATCGGTGCGATTCGTATAGGAGCAAACGGTCGTGGTGGCATAATTCGATTGCATCTGACTGATGGCGTTTTTCAGCTCCAGATAGTCGCTTGCATCCAGAGCATCCGCACCCAGATCCTGCAGCATACGCGCCTGCCTGCGTATCTGTGCATCATCTGATTCAGCATATTCACCAGCCTTGACTGCTTGCGCCAACAGTTTGTTCTGCTTGGCACTCTCTGCATAGACGGCAATCATGGCACGACGATTCTCCTCCGTCACATTGGTGTTGTACGCATAGGCAGCGGAGTATTCAGCATGATAACGTTCTCGCAGCTTGGAGTTCTCCTGCTCAAAGAAGCGACGTGCTTGCAGCACAGATGCTGAGCAAGTGTTACTGTCTGCAATTCCGTACGGTAGCTAAAATACCATAACTAACATTAGTGGATATATATGTATATATAAACATAAATATAAATATATACGTATTTATGTATTTATAAATTTAATATAAATATACTTATGAGCTGATACTCACCGAGAGCACAAAGGCGAGCGTAAGCAACAAAGGCAGCAAAAGCAGCCTCTTCATTTTGTCCAGAAGCTTATCTCCGGTCACTAGAAATGTTTGGTTGTAGTTTCGAATTTAGTCAACACTTGCCAAGGGTGCTCGTTTGCCTGTCAACACTGCTACTTCGCTATATACGGTACGAGTAATTGCAGTGTTCACTGCTGTAGCTGCTTGACTTCTGGACGCCCGCCAACAAGCAGAGCTGCTTTTATGGCTACGCACAGTTGCACGAATACTCTCATGTCGATACCGAATACCGATACTTTGCCATTTGTTGCAAGTCAAAAATTTTGGATAATGAATTATTATGCTGCGGACACAAAGAATAAACGTACGATGCGTTAGCTTACACCTGCCCTCCAATCAGCTGCTAACGGTATACAATAAATATGCATGCGTACATGTACATACATATGCAAATATTATGAAGGTATGCATGCACTTACATACACACACACATTCATACATACGTATGTATGTAATGTTATGATTACATTATCAGTCTGGGTTTCCAATTCCGTTTTTGAATTATAAGCTCTTAGATATGATTTGAAATTCATAATAATGTTATATTTGGATCTGAATGAAAAGTATACAGAATAAAATACATTCAAATTATATTTATTTGTATTTCAATATTAAAATAACCGCTTTTATACAACTATTAAAATTGGGTATAAATTATAAAATAAAGCTTATTTTGTTGTAAGTTTAGTAAATTAGTAGATAGGAAAGTTCTCGTCAATCTGGTTAGTCCACGCATGCAATCCGCCCTCCAAATCCCTAATTAAATGTTCGGGAAATTGATTCTTCATATGCTGCACGGCAATCTGGGAATCGTTGCCACGACGACACACGACCACAATGGGAAACTCGTTGTTCTTGAATTGCGCACCGAACTGCTGCAGGTAGCTGCCATCCAGAATTTGGGCCAATGGCACATTAATTGCTTGGGGCAGCTGACAGATCTCAAACTCGGCCTGTGCACGCACATCCAGCAGCAAGTGTGGATTGTCCTGCAGGGATTTCTGATAATCCACAACTGTGATGCGTTGCTCCGGGTCGAGCAGCCGGAGCGGATTGTCCTTGTCAGTGGCGTGCATGCCGCAGAAGACCTCGTAGTCTATCAGTTGCGTGATTAGTGGCTGATCGGAGCACACATGGCAATTTGCCCGCTTGCTCCTTATCCTTATGTTGCGGAACTGACAGCTGCTGCCATCGAAGATGAGCAGCCGTCCAGCCAGCACATCGCCCAGCCCCACTATCACTTTAATAGCTTCCAGTGCCTGCATGGCGCCTATTGTGCCGGTGACAGCACCCAAGACGCCACCATCGCCGCAATTTGTAACTGCCTCTGGTGGTGGAGGCACCGGGAAGATGCAGCGATAGCAAGGTCCCTGTGCCCCGTAGTTGTAAACGGTTATTTGTCCGTCCAGTTTGAGAGCACTGCCGGAGACCAAGGGTTTGCCCAGCATGACACACGCATCGTTAAGCAGATAGCGAGTCGCCACATTGTCGCTGCAGTCGAGGACGACATCGTAGCCACGCATGATGTCCATCGCACTGAAACGGTTCAACAGAGTCGAGTGGCACGTGATGTGACAGTGTGGATTCAACTCTAGCAATGCAATGCGTGCCGATACCGCCTTGGACAAGCCACAGCGTGCGACCGTGTGCAGCGTCTGGCGATGCAGATTGCTCCGCTCGACCCGGTCATAATCCACCAATCCCAGGCTGCCACAGCCCGCTCCCGCTAGATATTGTGCCGCCGGGCAGCCCAGGCCGCCAATGCCAACAATTAGTACTGCGCTGTTCTTCAGCTTCAGTTGGCCGCTGATACCAAAGTCGGGCAATATCAGTTGGCGACTATACCGTGCAATGTCATCGTTACTCAATTTTGTGTGGTCTTGCTTCGATGCAGGTTCGCCTTCGTTGTTTAAGCCTGATAATATCGTTGACTGCAGTTCGAGCAATTGTTGCTCTTTGGCTTTGAGCGCCGCCTGCAGTTCGGCAATCTCTAGGCGTAGTTTCGCCTTTTCGATTTCAGGTGCACTTCTGGCGGCAATCATTGGCACGTGCAAATATGCGTTGACTTCAAAAGGGGTAAGAAAACAAAACAAAATTAAATAAAAGTTAACGATTAATTGCTTAGCACAGAATGCAAGCAAGCGTTGCCAGACTTTTGCTAGAGCTTTGAAGCGATTGCACGAGCCAATGAAGAAGTAGACATCATATTAAATAAAACATACTTAGCATGTAATCAAGCTATGTAAAAATGACCAATATTTTATGTGTGCTATATTTAGTGTTATTTAAATATATTTATTATTTTTACTTCTATAGTTTACTTAAATAATATTCGTGATTTAGTGATTAAGCACTCAACTCGATATCGCAAACCGTGTTGGTACGCGCACATCTCTAGCTGTCATCACCAGAAACAGCTGTTCTTGGGTTGAGAGTGCTTGGCCAGCTTCACAGTTGGCTCTGTTTACAATTACCTAATCGTTAATTAAAACCAAAACCAATGTCTTGGCTGAGCAACACATTGCAGAGGCTGTGCCACTCCTCTATGTTGGCCAACCTTGCTGTCATCAGCGCAAAGCCCTTGGCGCTGACCAGTTCGACAACACTGCGTCATTTTTCACATGCCGAGAAACGTGCTCGTGGTCCGACGGTGCGTCGTTATGGCTACAAGGAGAAGATTTTGCAGAGTGGTATGCTGCCGCATCTGGATAACGGACACAAGCTGCCCATGCCCGTGTATCGGCCGAAGAATGCCTGGTCGCAGAAGCGGGCGCTGTTTGGACAAAACGATTACATTGATATCTTGGGCAACGATCGACTGCATCCGACTCGTGTGCTGTACTCAGTACCGTCCTGGCTGCGCGGCGTGTCGGGCAATGAGTATCAGGTGCTGCTGCGAAAGCGCCGCATGCTGGCCAACACCAAATATCCGATTGCCCGGCCAACCAAGTGGAAGGATATGGAGAAACGTATCCTGTATTTGTACAGATTCCTCAATCGAAAGACAAAAACGGGTTACTCCAAGCAATAATCTTAAAAATTGTTTATAGTTGGAATAAAAGTGATTTTCTTTATTTGTGTGTACTTCACTTCTTATTCAAGCAGAATGCGCGCCTCCTCTCCATCAATCATAATCTTTTGGCCATTGTAGAGGCAAAACTCTCGCTTGACGTGCGCAAACAGCAAATCCGTAATTAGGAATATTTGACCCGTGCAAAAGGCGAGCGTGGCTCCAAAGTAAAAATTTGCATTTGCCGATCCGGCGTATATCCAAAGATGCCACAGTGCGCCCATCATGGACAAAGTGATCAGGAAGAACGTAAAGACGACAAAGCCATGAGCCATGACTAAAAGTAAATTGAAGTGTTACATTAATTTCCACCAAATGCAGTGCTTGCTACTCACATTTCCAGCAGCGACGCCAGAGTGGCAGCAATGCCAAATAGAAACCAACGTCACCCAGGCTGGGATATGCACGAAACACAGCCATGAGGGCAACGAGCACAGTGGCCAAGAGCAGCGGCTCCTTGCGCAGCTTTATCGACAGTGGTACCAAATAGAGGACGGTGGCATTAAGCTGGAATGTGATCAAAAACATGGTGCGGAAGTGCTCAAACATTTCCGTGAAAAAGTACCAAAACAATCCAATATTTGGCTGTAGATCGCGAAAGTAAAAACTGTAATGATAATTATGCAAATATGCATTACTTAAATCACATCCATAGTCACTGGCTGTTACATACATAAATCCAAGTGTCCCGTCTAAGAAATTCCAGCTATTCATGACCAAAAAATTTGCACCGACAACAGCCAAACAGCAAGTGGCAAAAAGCATCAATATTCCAATGCCCCGCGAGACCGAGTGACGTGCAAAGAGTAATATAAGCGGGGCAATGAGAACAACCGGATAAAGACTACGCACGGTCTCAAATGCGAGCAGGGCGAGACAGACGAGAAGCTGGCGTCTGATCATTGCATATAGATACATTGCTAGGAGCAGATTACTGAGCACCGTCGATGTCAGTCCAATGCAGCTCATGATGGTCAGCGGATTAAATAAATAGGCAACCAGGACTAGCTCCGATATGTTGCAGTTGTCATCCGCACTATACTGCAGCTCATCCGTGTCCTTTGCGTAGTCCTTGCGCTCCAGACGCTGCTGCTGAAGTTTTTGCTCAACGAATCGACGGCTCAGGAAATACAGCAGGCTGGCCGTAAACAGATCGAGTAGTATATACAGTATGGGCAGGAGTTGCGCATAATTTAACAAAATGCCGGATAGGGCCTTCAGAAGCAGCGGCGTCTCATGCACCAGATCTCCCCGATAGGGATCGATGCCTTGCTGTAGCAGGAATACACCCTCTTGCACTGGAAATTTGCACATTGTAACACTGATTCAGGGTGCATAGAGGCACATACAAATATAATGGCGTACTTACCTCGCTTGAACGAGTTTAAAGGAGTTGCGAATTCCACACGATTGCCGATGAGCGACGCCAAAGAAGTGCCACTGAAATACAAGCGCACGGCGCCGCCTAGTAAAAGTAATTTGTAGAACTTAAAGTCCATGGCTGTATATTGTTTTTGAGATCTATTCCACTTGTTGGCAAACTCAAGTTACCAGCATAATACTTTAACAACTATTAATGTGTTTTGGGGATAGCCCTTAAGCAAAACATATGTTTGCCAATTTGAGTGCGGTGCTTGGCAGCTATTCGATTATTGAGCTATTCCTATCACAGTGGTTCATGACTCACTGTTAATGCGAACCATGCATAATGTGTCACAACAATACACAAATGTTTTTAAACATAATACAAATCAATTTATCATATAAGATTCAGTGCTCTTAGTAGTATAACAGGCAAAGATATAGTATTTGGTGATAGTTCTTACAGCAGCTGTGTAAAGTGGTTCATTTGCTAACCTAACATTTTGGTATACTGTTAATAGCTGTTCTTTTTAATTTTGTAATCTCACATTTTTAATAGAGTAAAAAATGCTTAAATGCTATTTTTGTTAGTAACATACTTTTATAATGTTATTGTAACAATTTGTATTAAAATTAAATTAATGAGTATTGAGTGAGTTGCATATTGCAATTCAAATTAAGCGCTGAATTTCGTTACTCATATTGTGATGAACATGCGATTCGCTCATTTAGTTCATATGGTTCTATTCGTCTTGTTCATTCGAATCAAATTGTTGTTTATTCGGTCCGAGATCAGTTTTTATAAAAATCATTTAATCTAATATTTAAGCGATATGGGAGGAAATAATAAAAAGACCAAGACAAATATCTACAAGGAAATAGCTGACAACTTTGAGCAGTTAACCACCGAACCAGAACGCTTTTTAAAGTTTGTTTTTGCTAAACACTCCAAACAACGCACGTGTTGCTAACTAAAACCACATAATTTGTTATTGTAGGCCGCAGCCGGAATCCGTTGAATTCATACACCAGTTGATACAGCAAATTTATGGAGTGAGCATCAGCAGCAACAGCGATGTGACAACTAAAAATGCAGTCCTGCCCGAGCTTGTGCTACAGGATATGGACGAAGAACAGATTTGGCAACAGCTTGAAATGCGCAACGATTTGGTGTTGAAACAGTTCCTTGAGAAATCCGCTCAGCTGATAGCCACCCATGAGCAGAATTTGGGAATTGAACTTGATGACGATGACGACGATGATCAAGATGAGCATTCGAATGGAAAGGCAAGTGAGCAGGAAAGCGACGGGGAGTCCGCTGAGGAGAAGCATCAATCAGAGACCGAAGATTTTGACATGAAACCATCAAAATCTAAGAAAATCATAACTAAAAGTGTAAAAAGGGGCAAAACTTCAGTGGTCGATGACAAATTCTTTAAACTGGACGAAATGAAACAGTTTCTGGAGCAGGAAGATGCCAAAGAGATGCGCAAACATAAAAGCACAAAACCTATCGACGATCCAGGGGCCATTGATTATTTCACAGAAGACTTTGGATTGGCGGATGACTCGGACGAATCAGATGAAGAAGGTGGCGTTAATGCCAACTATGAGGACTTCTTCGAGATGGACGATGAGCTGCAGAAGGAGGCGACGAAGCTGCAAAAGCTGAACGGACAAAAAGATTTCTTCAATGAAAGCGACAGCGAACGGGATGAAAATGAAAAGGATGCGGATGGGGATGCGGATGAAGATGCAGCGGAAGGAGAGGATCAACCGGATAAAATTGCAAGTGAAAGCGATGAAGCTGATTTTGTGGCCCAAAGTGGTATGGAACCTGCCAGTGATTCCGACTCAGCGAATGGGAACAGCGAGGATGAGGCTGAGCAGCAGTCCGCGGAGCTAGTGCAGTCGACCAATGAGATGCGCGAGGCACGCCTCTTTCAGCGCATACGCGACTATGAGGATGTAGTGCTTGGCGAAAAGCCCTGGCAGCTCAAGGGCGAGGTCCAAGCGGGCAGTCGTCCGCAGAACTCGCTGCTGGAGGAGATACTTGAGTTTGACTCGACAACACGACCGTCGAATCCTATTACCGAAGAGCAGAATCAAACCATCGAGGATATAATTACTCAGCGCATACGCGACAAAGCCTGGGACGATGTGGAGCGCACGGTGAGACCGGTGCACACGCCCCAGGAGTACCGGAAACAACTCGTTCTCGATCAGGAGAAGTCCAAGCTTTCTCTGGCCCAAATCTACGAGCAGCAATTCCAGAAAGAGTTGGACAATTTAAATCCCAATCGTGATGATGACGACAGCACAGCTCCAGAGCCCAAAGAGCATCAAGATATTAAACGAGCCATGCGTCAATTATTCCTCAAGCTCGATGCACTTTCCAACTTTCATTTCACGCCTAAGCCAGTGGCGCCCGAGGTTAAGATTGTCACAAATACGCCAGCGGTCAACATGGAGGAGGTGGCGCCTTTAGCTGTCAGTGATGCGAAGCTCCTGGCACCCGAGGAGGTCTTCCGTGGACCCAAGCACACGCCGCTAGGCAAAACAGAGCGCACCAGCACCGACAAAAACCGTGAGCGTCGAAAGAAGAAGCAGAAACAACGCGCCATTAACAAAGTAATGGAGAAGCGAGAAGTTGAGCGTGCCAAGCAAGGAAAGGCACCTTCGCAGCGGGAAACAAACGCTAAGCTGCTGAAGACCATTACAAAGAGTCGCAACGTGCACAAGGTAAGTCGGCAAACAGTTAATCATTTATAAATTGTAACCCTTTTTTTCGTTTATTAGATAACCAGCAGCAACGATCAGAGCGCACTAAAATCCTCGAGGGCATTCTTTAATAAGCTGCAGGACACGACGGCATCGTCGTCAACAACGACGGGTAGCAAACGTCCCAAGAAGGATCCTTCCAGGGCCAATGCAAAGAAACTCAAATTGTAACTGTACACATTAAGTCGGTATATAAATGTTAATTATATTTGCACAAACTTCTGAACGCAAAGCAGTTCCCAGTTGTCATGTCGTTAAAATAAGAGCCGTGGCACCAGTCACGTGTTCTCAAATGTGTCGCCTTCTCAGTAAGTTTATGCATCGTTACTATGCGCCAAGCAGCAGCAGCAAATTTAATTTGAGGCACAATGGGAGATGCCACGCGCCGACCAGAGCAATTTAATGCGTGGGCTCTGTGTTGTACAAGGACACGAGCTGAGGCTATTAGGCACTTGTGCTGGGATATTTTTGGCATGTGAACGTTAATAATAGCAAAGAAAAGAAATTGATTGTGACGAGAGATCTAACATATAAATACATGCATAACATGACTTTGACCTTAACAGTTACTCACAATTCGTTTAACAAAGATATTAATTTTACAAAATTTAATTGAATTAATTAAAAATAAGAATTTGATTTGCTTAAGGCTATTTAAAAAGATGCGCCAAACTTTGTTTTTCAGCACTGGTAAAGTTATCGAAACTAATTCCGACAAGCGATAACGATAAGCCACCGTGCAACATTTTTGTACACTCGCACGTGTTGTTCAATCTGCATTGTGTTTTAAATAATTTTGAGTTTTAAATCGCAAATATGGTGAAAGTACAAAAGCCGCAGCCGAAAACTCTTAGTAAGGGCGACAAAATCGAAAGCATTGCCAAGGAGAAACAAAAAGTGGGCAAAACCATTAAAAAAGCGATAATCTTAGCTCCTGCTGTGGTTGCCAGCAAAAAAGACAATACAAAAAAGGCAGAAATTAAGAAAGCTACAAAGAAAAATGCCGCAAACGGAGCAGGAGTATTTACAGTAACAGCAGCAACGCCCCCACCGAAGTCGAAGCCGTCGTCCAAGCCATTGATATTGGCCCCACCCGAATCACCGGCTGCACCAGCACCAAAACCATCCCAAAAGGTTGTCAAGAAGGTTGCCCCAACAAAAGTGAATGCAACAAAAGCAACTAAAATCGTGCCTACTGAAAAGAAAAGGCAAAACAAGCAAGAAAAGGTCGAAAAGAAACCCGAAAAGCAGCAGGAAAAGCCCAAGGAACAAGTGGCTGTAGAAAATAAATCCAAAAAACCAGAGAATCCTGTAGGAAAGAAATCTGATAAACTAGGAAAGCAACAGAAGAAGCAAGTAACTATAGAAAAGAATTCTGAAAAACCAGAGAAGCAATCACAGAAGCAATTGGCTGTGGAAAAGAAATCTGAAAAACCAGAGAAGCAATCACAGAAGCAATTGACTGTGGAAAAGAAATCTGCAAAACTAGAGAAACAGTCGACTACTTCAGTTGCTAAGAATGCCAAGAAGCAGCCTCAGTTAGCAAAACCGGCAAAGAAGGTGGCCAAGAAAGTAGTAAAAGTAGTCGCCACTAAAGTTGTTAATGGTGCCAAAAACAAGGGAAAGCCAAAAGGAAGGGCAGTTAAGAAGCAAAAGAAGGTAAAGAAAGTCGTCGAATTGGATTATGAATTGAAAGGGTTTGATGAGGATAAATTTAATGAAATTGTCTGCGAATCGAATGTGAAGAAAGTGTGCAATGCTCTCAAGAATCAGGTGGCCGAGGAGCAGAAGACGACCTCAATCTTCAGTGACTATCGCTACATCCTGCAGGTTGCCTGCTACAAGATACCCAGTTGCCCCAAGCGTGTCGTAAAGCTGGCGCTGAAGCATTCGCTGGTCAGCAACGATGACGATGTCGCCTTGATTGTTACGGACCTGCAGCGTGGAGCTCGTTTTGACTATGAGCCCACCGTGCAGCACTATGAGGATTTATTGCGAGAGGCGGGCGTCGAGCAGCGTCTGAGTGTGGTGCCTTTTAATCGACTGCGAAATGATATGATCACTTTTGAGGCTAAGCGCAAGTTTCTCAATAGCCACGACTACTTACTGTGCGATGGTCGCATCTCGGGCCAGGCTAGCGCATTTCTCGGCCAGGTTAGTGACATTATTGCCATCGCTATGTCAACTTTTCTAATTGAAATCCTCCACAGCACACTCAGAAGCCACGCAATGTATTGCACGCCGTGCGTATGAACAAGACCGGTCAGTTGAAGGAGGAGATTTCACGTGCCCTTTGCCGCACTGCCTACAGGCAGCTGAGAAAGGGTGATCTAACGGCTATCCCCGTGGGCAATCATGAGCACAGCGGCTTACAGCTAACCGAGAACATTTTGGGCATTGTCAAACAGCTGCAGCACCAGTATCCTGGTGGTTTGGCCAACGTACGCTCAATGTATTTGAAAATCGATATTGTTGGAACCTCTGCGCTGCCCTTATATATCAGCATGTGTGCCCCTCCAGCGGAAACACCCTATGTGGTTGGTCCACGCGAGCAGCGCATGCTTAAACTGAAGAAACAGGCAAATGAAGTGCTTACTAGATTCGCGCTTACCAAGGATGTAAATTTCATTAAGTTGACGAAGGACCAAGTGAAACATAAGGCAGAGCTTCGACAGAAGCGTTTAGCTCTAAAGGATGCTGATGAGGCGGCAAAGGATGGCGACGACGACGAGGAAACGGTTGTGCCAGCGAAAAAAGCACGCAAAAATCCACCACAGCAGACTGTTCAACCTGTTGACGAGTCTGACGATGAGGATGATGAGGAGGACGAAGAAGATGATGATGACGAAGATGAGGATGACGATTAGAAGCCAACTAAACTGTAGTCCAATTGTTCTATTATTTCCTTAGTCTATATTTTTTTATATGCTAACTTTATTATGCAAATGAATGTATATGTATCAAGAACACAATTGGAAACAGTTTCTAGAAATAAACCATATTTTGATATAAGCGAAATTGATTCGTATAAAGTTAACAGATACCGATCTATTATTAAATTATTAATAATTATTAAATTTTTATTATTTTTGGGTCTAGATCTTGTTTCTTCAGTACATTGGACAGCTGCTGTACGTGAAAGTATTGCCAGAGCTGTTTAAACTAAGGTAACAAATCTCAATAGTTCTGTAATAATCATAAAACTGAGACATCATTGCCTAATGGACTTGCTTTAATGTCGGAACTCAAACGTGAATTAGAAAACGATAATTTGTATGTAAATATAATGTATATTTTATATTTCGATTCATTTACATTTGTACGCATCAAAAGGATATTGCAATACAAAGTTGGAAAACTGACACGTAAGCAAATGGTTATTTGCCTTAATAGAGAATCGGAAATGGATTGTAACTATGAGATGAATAAGGGATATCAAATTAAGTTGCATTGTTTGACATCGTCCATATGCGTAATCTGTGCATAAAAGTTCATATCCGTGGAAATTCAAAGGGAAATGCCAACATGCCATGACATGTCAGCGATGTCTTTGGCTTTTGGCTTTGTGCTTGCGGCATTTGCTTGACATAGTATAGTGTATACACATGTATGTATACAAAATATGCCAAGACTTTCGCAACGGGCGTTCCGTGTCCATGTAAAGTGAAATGCACTTCAATGCGCTAGCTGAGCGATGGGTACAATCAGGGACATCAATTTCCATATAAGATTTGACCAGCGCGTGCTTATAATAACGACTACATCTAATACATAAATTAGCTACACTGACGCATTTATCCCATGTGCTTACGTCGAATGTTAGTTAATGCCAGACCGAGGTTCTTTTGAAGTTTCTGATGGATGGACCCAATTCTCAAGCGTTTTGTGAACTACAACAAATGAGAGGTCGAAAGGTCATGCTGCCACATTTATATGTGCATACATAACGATGAAAAGACACATGCCAAATGTAACCATCTTCGCTTGCATAAGTCATATTACCTAATTAACTTCCCAACTTTAACACACACCCACATACACACACACTAATGTGTGTAGGCAAGGACACTGTACTCCAGGGATTTAAATCACGTCGCCATTTACGGACAATCGACACTGGCCACGAAAACAAAAACATTGTAAAGCTTTTATCAGGCGCATCATCATTAGCTAGTCGCCCACATATTTCTGTTGCAGCCATTACAAATTCTATAAAAACATTGGCTCAGATTAGCGGCTCTGAAATTTAATCAAACGTTCTTTCTTTAACCATCATTAAAAAGTTCGTTGCAATTTTTACCAACTTGCTATTTAAATAAAACAATTCTTTTATTTTAATAATCTCCGCTGAGGTATATTTAAGTAATGATAAATATCAAGAGAGGGCTGGTTTCCCAAACAAAAATTCCAAAATCTCTTTTAATAGACGCTTGTGGTTGATATTGCATTATGTATTTCAATATCGATATCACAATTTGCCTATTGTTAATTAATTGTCTATTACGTAGTAGCAGTTAACGTTTCTCTTTTGAAACGCAGTTGCTGAACGACAAACGGTTATTAGTTAATAAAGTTAACCGTACTTCATTTTATTATTTCCCTACTATATGAAAATGTTTTGGTACCAGTGTCTTTGTTGATACTAAAAGGGTATTTAATCTTCGGTACTCGAAATGTTTTTTATCCATATTTGTATTAGTATATATGCAGTATGATTATTATTGTACTTAATAAAAATGTGTGTGAGTGATAAAACTTATGTTGTGGTATTACCTTACCTCAAATACTAAAAACTTCAGTTAATCATTGTGGCTCGACTTTATATAAATAAATAATAATTCAACAAATTTCCAGTTATTCTTTGATTGAATGTCACCCTGAGCACAAGTGAATTAAATCTTTTATATATCGGCATAAATTCTTAAGCTAAAATGGAAAATATTGTGATTCGTTCTCATGGTCGGCAAGTATTTAACATTGTTATGTATCTAAAATTTATATATTTAATTTTATTTTCTAAGATTGAAGCCGAATCTTCAATCTGTTCATTCCATTTTTATAGGTGCTAAGTAAGCTAAAGGAAAATGATTCGGTTTTGTTGATTGGAAATAATATACAAGTGGAAACTATATTTGTGTGCTAAATTGATTAATCTTTTTTCGTTGTAAGGAATAACTATATAAATATAAATAACTTATTTACACTTACGTATATTTAAAAGTATAAATGCGTGTTGAAAAGAATCTGATGCTTAACATTTTATCTTATCGATTTGTAATTATTTAATTTAATGTAATGTTTAACTAAGCCATATTTAATATTAAATAAAACAAAAAATTCAAACGTTCAATGTCAACAAATAAAATGAAGATTTAACGTATACTGATTTGTTCATTGAATGGTCTTTTATTTTTATTTTTGTTTGGTTGGCCTTGGGATTGAACATGGAACATATTGTATAATGTCAGCTAGATAAGGATGATAAATACCCAGTACCAAGGAATTAATAAGCCCTAAAATATTTTGCATGCCTAGAGCATTGGATTTATATTGGATTTCGACTGACGTCTGCCAAATATGCAACTAATTGAAAATAATCTGGAGCTGATTAGATGATTAATCAGATAAGATCGCGTGACAAATGTGGCTACGCTAATTGTGCGTAATTGCTATCTGATAAAACCGATAAGAGAACGCACTCCTGCCAAATGCCAATGCCCATTGAGTTTGTGGCTCCGTTGTACCACGTGTTGCCCGTACGACTTCAAAATCCGAGCATGGCACAAAACCCGAGCAACGGACTGCGCACAATCTTGGTAGCAAACGCATTAATGTCCAGAGTGGGCGTTCGTGCTGTTGCTCGCGTTGTCGCTATCTACCTGAAATACAAAACACAACTTACACACACACTCACACACACACACACACACCCAAACACACACACACCCAAACACACACACACACATTAAAGTCTACACTCCATTGAAATCTTTCGAATGCTCGTTGACTTTGACACGAACTTTGCAGGCACGAACTCTTCACGGGCCTCGTATAAATCGAGTGCGCCTTCGCTGCCGATTTCACTTACGTTTCAGTTCGAAAGCGGTGCAGTTAGCTGCGAAGCTTCTCCCACAGCAGCTAGCGACGGTGAATTTCTTCAGTTGCCAATCAAATTTCTAACAATTTTTGGTAGTGACATTCAGTTTCTAATAGTTTCTTCATTGTTTTGTGCGTTTTCTAGTGCAGTTTTACAAAAAGAATCACCTGTGCATATCTCAATTTCACAGAGATCGTCAGGAGACTTCCGTTAAGAAAACTTTTTCAAAACATTTTTTAAAGAGGTAAGTTGTACAGAAACTTGGAGTGGTATAAAATATTATTAATGAATTTGAAACAAAAATATAATAAATAATTAACTGTATTAAACTACCATACCAATAAAATATAGATTAATTTATTCGAAATTTTTAATAACATAAGTTTTCATAAACAAATTTAGCACAAATAGCGACGGGATTACGAAAACCGTGTTGCACCACTAAATAACATATTTAGTTTTAGTACCTATATATACAGATGTATAAAAGTTGTTGACTTGATAGAGATCATTAATAATTGAAACTAAACTCAAAGAACTCAAGCCATTTTAACATCTTTTGACGTTTGAGATACTTTATTTTAAGGTAAATGGTATTGTGATTGAATAAAATCCTTTGGGTTTTAAAACTATTAAAGATACATATAAACTGCTTAAGAAAATTGAATTCTAACGGTCTTAAGCTCTTGCCAATCCGACAGCCACACATATGGCCCAAAAGTGAAATGCTGGCCTTAGACATTTGTTGCTTCGGTGCGTTTTTGTCTTCATTTGGTCGAGTCATCCGACCCTTTTTTAATATCCCAGAAAATCTTCACTGAATATTGCCAAAATTAAGGCCGGTTTGTACCTTTATTATTTTCTACTTTGGCTTTGCTCGTAAATGGAAAAGTCTATGGGATTATTGTTCAAATTGCAGGCTTCAATAAACGACATATTTTAAGTACATTTATTGAGATTAAACCTTTAAATTTTAACTATCCAGCTTAAGGATGGTAAAAGTTATGTGGTCTGCCTTCAGCTTAAGTGAAGTTCACCTGGGATAAAAGCTAGTAAATAAAAATAAAATAAAATCCACATTTCTGTTGAACGTCTTCTTAGTTATTTGTTTATTTTTTTGTTACTTGTTGTTTTAATTTTTGTTCACTGACTTGCATCAATGATTATTTGGCACTGAAAGTGTTTATTGGCAAATCGTATGTGTTTAATTTAAAATTTAGCTGTTGAAGCATGCTTACATAATTAAATTAATACCTGACATGCATCATTTACCAATTGAATGGGTAGGACAAGAATTACCATAATGTATGTCGTAAAAAATACTATTTATACCTAAATTCGAGGATATGAGTAAATTTTCTCTCCCTTACACAAATTATTTTCTGCGTTTCGGTTGCCTTCAATTAAATTGCGTCAGTCTTTTGCACAGGTGTTTTTTTGGGACTTGCGGAACCCAAAACTACTTAATAAATGCACAGCCTTAAGTTATTTTTATTGCTTTTATTCAGCGACAAGTTGTTGCTTCTTTTATGCCCGTATTATTTTGTTTTCTTTAAATTTACAAAAGACAAACAACACAGCACTAAAGACAAGTGGGATTTCTGGGTTTTAAAAATGCCTGTTTTATTTATGCTTGGTTTAGCCAGGTGAGTTCAGACCAGCGCATCTGCCTAACATCGACAAACTTTTTTCCATTACCAATTAATGCACAAGAAACCCTTATAAAGTTTTAGCATTACGTGGGCATAGCTGAACATCAATTAAAAAACATTTATAACGTTCTTGCTAAATGGAAAAGGCTTGTGAAAACTAGTTGGGCCCCTCGAAGTACCCCTAAGAACATTTCCCTTTTTGGCATTCATTTGGCTGTTTTAGAGCTTTGCGTTTGTTCTTTTAATTAAATTTGCATATTTTTATTAATTAAATTGTTTTAGCAATGTTAACCCTCAAAACTTGGCGTCAACTCTTGACGATGTCGTTTTTGGGTTTCAAAACACAAACAACACTTCCCCAAAATATGGATTAAACTCTCCATAGAGTTATAAATCCTAACTCGTTGATTGCCAATTGAGTTTAGCTGCATTTGTCATAAATTAACACAGCTCTAGTGTATTTCTGAGTGCTAACAAAATTGTGGAAATTGTATTTTTTATTCATGACACTTTTCCCCAGTGTTTTCCATAAAATTTCAGTAAATGGCCACTTCATTAACTGGTGTTGGCATTATTATGATTATATTTGGACTGAATCAAGAATCAAATTGGACACGAACTTTGGTCCACAAATTTTTACATCTAATTATGTGAGTTTATGGGGTCAAATATAAATTTGAATTGGTTGGTCGGACGAGTTTATTAGGGGTATTACGCACTGCAAATGGAGTGCCAAATTTTGTGGTTTTCATCAGTTGGTTTGCAAATTTAAAAGTATTTAAAAATAGAAAGGTGTAGAGTTTAGGAAATAACATGTTTTTTTTTTTGTATTATATAATTCTACCTTAATTTTGGTTTTAAAAAATAAATATGTATTAACTTTTCAGGATAATACTTTCACATTTATTAAATGCATATACATACTTATTAAAATGCTTCTTTTCATTAGAATTTATATTTTCTTTATATTTTCATACCCAATCTCTTATTGGCCAAAAGAAATAAAACGTTTCCAAAATATATACTGACGAATATTTCGTTTCCCTTATTTTTTGTGCACTTCCTTTGGTATGATAAAAAAAAGTATTTAATTTAAATGCCGACCGTAAATGTTCCAAACACTCTTTAAAGCGAATTTATTACAAAATGCAAACTTTGTCATACAAACAATTTGGCAGCCTTTAAGCAAACATGAAGAAGCTCATATAAAGCGAGCCCAGATTTAGGGGCAAGGGGCAGTGAGTGTGGCAGGAGAGAATGCATGTCTTATCATTGGAAGCTGGCATTTTGCTGATGCCACTCAGTGGCAAAATTTACATTACGGTAGCAAAGAATTTCTCATGGAAAATGCAACATAAAATAATTTTCATATGGATAAATATTTTCGCGGTGGAAAAGGAAGCATCTTGGCATTTAAGTGAAAATTAAATGTGGGGGTATATGTGAGTGCAAATAAAATATTGAATATAAACGGATGCAATCCAAAAGCAAATAAATACGTCAAAAATAAATACAATATTATTTGAGATTTACGTTTAAAGTATTTTCTTTGAGCTTCTGAATTAAAAACAAACAACAAATTTGCAATTTGTATTAAGCCATAAAGATGATTTAAATATTTTATGGTTATTAGTTGAATAAACCTTAACGTTGAATTTATTTATTTATATTTCTTACCTTGAAAATGTTGATAGTAAATTATCCGCTTATCCATAACATTTATCTAAAGACTTAAAATACTACTACTTAGTTAATGCAATAAAATACTCGACATAGTTAAAACCAACTTAATTCTTTACGCCAAGTCTGTACACAAAGTGAAAAGGCAATCTACTATTATAGAATGAGTAATATCTGAAAATGAGAATTGTAAAAGCGAACACAAAGTTCGAGGAATAGAAAAACATTTACGTTTTGAGCAGAAATTCAATACAAAAAGTTGCTGGCTCGATATTCAAACACATATGTGTACAAGTTACAATGCAAAGGACCCATATATATACATGTATGTGTTGGGGAAAACTTGCGGCAATAATGCTCAGAAAACATAAACAAACAATCGTCAATGTAAATGTTGCAAACAATGCCGACAACAACCCACAGTGAACAAGGAATTGGCACTGGGACTGACATTGGTACTGAAGTGAATCTGGGACTGAGACTGGGAGTGGGACTGGGAATAGGAATGGGAGTAAGACTGAGAGAGGCTATGTATCAACAACGCAACTGGATGGTTGATGGCAATTGAAATGAAGCTGAAAGTGAAAGAGCAACGACAACATTTGCATCGATATGTGTGGCCAACAAGAGGGGAGTCAACAATTACAAACGCAAGTAGTTAGTAAAAGTTTGTTAGCCTTTTTTTTTGTTGTTGTATCTCACATCGTTTTGCGCCTTCTACGATGCCTGTGCCCCAAACGCATAGTTTGCGCTCCATTTAAATATTTTGCCACTTTTGTTGAGGCCCAATGACGCAGTTGCTTCTTGTTTTGACTTACATAAAAAGCTCATGCGAGTTCTTTGTTCAAAAAGTTTTAAACAGAGCATTTTGGTTCACTGCAAGTTGCCTTTACAAAGAACTCAACTCATGAAACAAATCAGCAACTTTCCACATTTTGATACCCTAAAGGTTTGTAATAATATTTTAGATTTTTTTTTTTTTTTTTTTTGGTTATGCAATTTTAGCCAAAGCGTACGATTTTTTAGCCTGTCAAAAAAGCATATTATTCTCGCTGACCCACAATAGAGGTGTACTGCTGAGGGCACATATATTTTACAATTTTATTTATAATTTCGATACAATTTAGTATTTCGCGCAACACTTCAAAGCCAAACACAGCAATTCAAATCACCTGAGGCTAATTCACAAAATGCTTACTTTAAATAAAAATCCATAAACAATTCAATGAATTCCCAGTGGATTAAGTGAAAAACCAGAAACAATTTTCCAAATATCCATGCACAATTATTTTAATCTGTGTCGGACATTTCTCGCATAATTTTCCATCATTTTGGTTTAAAAAACTTAAATGTGGCAGAGCGTGTGGGCAGCTGCATAAAAGCAAAGCAAAGTCCGTATTTAAATAAAAGTATTTCTCGGATCGCAATGAATTTTTAATTTAATGTTAAGAGAGCGCCCAGGTAGCTGCCTCTCATCTGCCCAAGCCCCCACCTTCTTTGGAACAACCCTAAAATGTGACGACTCCCAAAAGATACTTTCCGTCGGCTCAGGATTCTCCTTCTTGCTTCTGTTGCGTGCAATGCTTTTAGCCTGATATGTTAAGAGTTGCGGTTGCTACCTCATTGTCTTAGCTTTGGCTGTCGTGTTTAAGCCCATCCCGGCACGTCAACAACTTGCTCTTGGTTGCGGCATCTGAGTTAGGTCAACAATTTTTTCGTTGCTTTTTGGTATTTGAGGAGCGCGTGCTTTTGCAAATGATGACGTCGTTGTCATTGTCACATCCTAGTAGCGCTATCAAAATGTTGTGAGCATGCCGCAAACTTTCAATTCCCTGAGGATGGTCCACTCGTCAGGTCTAACATTGCCATTAGAAGTTGTAATCATTAAACGTTCCTTTTACGAAAGGGGCTAAGTCAAAGTTAAAGTCTGGACTGTCCCATCCATTTTCATGGAAATACAAAATGTTAAAGACCACAATTTAAACATTTTTGCTGCAACATTTTAATTAATTAGGATGTTGACAAATTTATGTGGTTTTAAGTACTTGAGAAACAGCCATTGGTTAAGATGACAAAGCGAGTGCAGAAAATAAGCTAGAAATATGAATGTCACATAATTTGTATTTAAAGTGGAGTAAGTTTATTTTTGGACTGGAATTTAATTAATAGCTTCTTGTTTACAATACCTTGAGGAATATTCGAGTTTGTGAAGATAGCGTTAGCCAGTGCAGCTGAACCTCGCCAATATTTATAATCTTTATAAACATTCGACTTATAGAAACTTGGAACAAAAATTGGTTCATTGTAAAATTGCTTTGGGTAGTCTTAAAATTTTGTAGACGACTATTAAAAATAAGTTAAAGTACAATTTGCTCTCCATGGCAAGATTTCTGTGAGCTATTTAGAATAATTTTACATTGAAATTTGTTTTTATTATTGATATTGAGACTTAATTCTGTTGAAATTATAGTTGATGCGATTAAAGAGAGCGAGTCTTGGTAAACATTATTTGATGTCCTAATCTCATATATTTTTGGCAATTAAAGTGATTTAATTTGACCTAATTACTTAGACGACAATTAGAAAGAAGTCTGACAAGCAAAAGGTGAATAACACACAATACCTGGAAATTTGGCCAACTTATGCTGGACGCAGCAAACAAAATGTCAACCAGCTGTGTCCGAGATAAACACTGCCATTTCAGACGTAATCACTCCGGAAACACAATCAAACAAAAACACACTGATTGGCTGAGACAGAGAACAGACAGACCAAGAGAGAAATCAGAGCAAATATATAATGTTGGGTTGGGTGTCCGGAATCCGAACCCATATCCAAATCAATCTAAGACGACTTGTTTGCTTAATTTGACAAACGGAATAATTTGATGAATATCTAAATGGCAACAAACACTCAGCAGGCGGCAAGCAATTTACTCCCGCACCCTTCCCCCACCCCAGCAGCGTCTTTGGCACTAATTCAATAAGCATCCAATTACAACGCGGGGCATGCAGCAAAGTTTCCTTTTCGTCTATATTTTTCTCTCGCAGCCCTGGCAACGCTCTCGTATACGCAATTTTCATTTGCTCCATATGAAAACTTAGGGCCACTAAAGTGTTGTTATGCGTGTTAATAATATTCATAATTGTTTTTCTCTCTCTTTGCACGGATATTTGCGAATTAGCGGAACATACACACAAACACACACACACACACACACACACAGCTCTTTGTTGTGGTACCACTTAAAGCCAAATCCAATTCGAAAGCGTTTTAAAGAATTAAATTGAATGCACACAAAATATTAAATCACGTGCAATCCTCGTATTTTGGCTAAGTCCAGCTAGCAATTGAATGACCTAAATTCAATTTCAGACTTGTGGCACACACACACACACAAACACACCCAAACATAGCTACAGGCCGTGGCATGTCCACGACAGAGTCTAGAATATCATAAGTACGTTTTCAGTTACCAGCACAGCAGGTGACCAATCCACAATTCACATCCACAATCACTTCCATAGCCACACACACACACATATAAATAAATATATATATAGCAAGGGGCGAGGTGTTTGCCCCATAATCAAGGCAATGCAATTTCAATGTCTGCGTCTCGTGTTTCACTTTAGCCAGAACAGAGCTGGACCCAAGTCCAAAAGTGTCAAGGACTAAAGGCTGTATTGCAGCTTAATTCATATTGTTTTTATATATATATATATATATATATATATATGTATATATGTGTACCGTTGACTCCAAACACAATTAACATGTACAAACACAATTTCCCACATGTTGGAAATTAAAAAGACCAAATTGGACAAACCTAGTCATGTGGTTAAGAAGATCCAAATTGTTAACAAACTTGTCAGTACCATGTAGACTTGTAATTGAAATAAGTTACACATTGGTATACCAAATAAAAGTCTTAAATGCGTTTGTTGTTGTTCAGACTTAATTAAATGAGCGATTTCAATAGTTGAATTTTAAGTATATAAATAAAAAGTGGTCCATATGAATTCCTATATTTTTAAAATGAGTCAAATCTTGTCCAATGGAAAAGCTTCTCAGCTTTAATTAAAACCATTTAATTAAAACTATTTTACATTTTTTTCAAGAATGTGAATACTATAAGTTTTTATTTTCTTATTCATTTTGGTATTTCCGTTCCCTTATCAATTTGAAAGTATTGTTTTCAATTTAAAAGTTTAAATAGTTAATCAAAACTTTACCAAGGAAAATTTATTTAAAATTGTGGGCAGTTGTAATGATTATTTTTTTTGAATCGGAAATGGGAAACTCAAGGTTATATGGTAACAGTAATATAAACACATACAAAATTATGTTAAATAAACTAAAACAACTGCAAGAAATCAACAAGTTGGAACTGATACTAGATAGATGGATGCTACTCTTCACTGCCAAATCAAATGGTAAATCTCTGGCCTTGCGTTGGATTAGCTATGCCATCAGCTGCATTGTGCAATTAATGGGCTGGCACTTGGCTGACTTGGCGTATAAAGTCCAAGTGACTGAGTCCTTGTGGGCGAATCATTCAAACACACACTGTGCAGCAGCTGAAGATGAGGCAGAAGTTGCTGGCAATTTACAATGCCAGCCAAGTGTGAAACTGATGGTGTGAAAAGGGGATATATAGATAGATGTTGGGTGGGTGACAAGCATTATAAATATTTACTTAGCATTTGCAGATTGAGAGCTAAAAATGAATTATGCACTGACCGTACAATTGTTGATTATTTGCTTATTTGCGCACAAATATTTTTATTTGTTTATAATTTTTCACATAATTTTTATTTGCAAGAGCGGTAAGCCATCGGGCCATCAACATATCGAATATGGTCGGTACATGCTGCGTTGCCAGACTATCGAGCAAACAAATAACAATAAATAAATAAAAAAGAAATTGATGTGCACTTTACGGATCGCTAAGCATTAACTGGTTCAGGACCGAGTTACCCTGGACGTATACGTTATACGTCATATACGTATTTACGGACCACTCATGATGGCTGCGGCCATACGGACATAAATCAAAAGCGGAAATGATTGATACGCGCTTGGTCAGATTCAATAGCAAAACGCATCACTAAACTGCCGTTTAAGCTGCCTAATAATCGTGGACACAATCATACGCACTGTGGTACGGCTACAAAATAAAAAAAAAACCAAAACAAAACGAGGCCGAAACTGAGATGAACGGAAATTGCCCGACGTGGCGTAAAATCCGTTGATTACTTTATTTGTACAGAGTGCAAGACGCGTTCGTTCGTGTCCTTTTGCCTTTTGTCTCATCCATGTGAAGAAAGTGCGGGTTTCTTTTTGCGGTCCGATAAGTGGACAAAAAGCAAAACCTCACTCAACCGACAACCTGTGGCAGCTGACAGCCCAGAGTCCCCAGGAAAAGGCAAACAATCGTATAATAAAACGTAATCACACATTGATCTCATTGTTCATTGTTCGTTTTACTGGACCATTTTATTTGATTTTAAATCTACTTTCAATAATGGCTTAAGAGTCGCAGCGGGAGCTTAGAACTGCACGTGGCTGGGAAATATTCTTTTATGACCCAACAATTCGTGGGTTTTAGCCTGCCAGCTACGAGTCCCAGATTAAAACGACTTTTTACCGATTTTTTTTTTTTTTTTTTATAGTGACAATGCTTGTGGTCAGTAGCTCAGAACTAACCAATTGGCCGTTGTAATTGGGGAATTCATGCGTTTGACATTTATTTGCAGTTGACCTCCTTCAGATTCAGCACGTCCTATGAAATTAAGATAAATTAGTCTGTATTTGACAGGTTGCTCTAATTGAAACAACGCTGAATTTGTGGCAAATAATTACATTCTATCTTCGTGTCTTTGATTCATCTTTTACTTATCTGTGAATTTCCAATTGTGAAGGAAAGAAAGGCTTTCCTTTTATGACTTTATTGACTGGCTTTAAGGTGAGTAAGCACTTGAAATACTCGACCTGAAAGTGGGTAAGGAAGGGTCAACGATTGTATGGCAAACAAAAAAACAGCAACAAAATTGACACATGTGTATACATATATGTATGTGTGTGTGCTTTGGAAGACGGATTTAATAAAAATGAATGACAAGTCCAATCCCTACTTCAGTCAGCAGCAAACAAAACTAGTTTAGTCATTTTTACAAAAGTGTAAATATAATTAAATTATTTGGTGAGGCGCACTATAATAAATATTTGAAAAATTCAACACTAAGTAAAATTCTTTTAAGACATATAATTTCTTACTAGTCATAAGATTCGTAAAAGTGAAAACATGGAATTTAGGCTTACATGCATTAAAATTCTTAAATTTTAGCTAACAATTTAGAAACTGGCAAAATACATCTCACCTACATTTGGAACCCTTTATTTGTATTATACTAAAAGCGAGCTTAGATTTTTGCCATATCATGTAACAGTTTATTTCAAGCACCTATTTCGATTAAAGATAGCTTCAGCCATGCTCGATTTGTTACCCTTGCCTTTTGCCACTATCATTGCTATTGGCAGCAACACACATAATGAATAGCTTGTTGGCTGACAAATATCTCGCACGTGAATCAATAAAAGTGCAGTTTAAACTTGTACCACACACGTCCCTCAACATCTCTCAGGAATGGACTAAAGTGTGAGATGATTAAACGAGGCCCCAGGCCAGGAGTTGAGCTACGGCATACGGACAGGTCCAGTGAGTCAGTCAATTCATTTGTCCCACTCACTGCTGTTGCTGTTGCAGTTGTTGCTTTTGCTGTGGGGGTTGGTTGATGTGTGTCCTGTTTGTTTCGGAGAGTGTCCTGGGGCGCTTCTGTTACCGCTGATGTCAGAGAAATGTCATAGAGCTGTTAAACTTTCTTTCAACTGTAAACACAACAGTGACAGCAGCATTTAGGGCCGGCTGGGGTCCACAAACAGGATGAGCGTCGACAGGAAGTGCAGCAATGCAAAACTAAGACGAGCCCCGCTCAAATTGCCACTGTGTCAGCAAAGCGGCCATCGCAAATGACTGTGTGACAGGAAGCTAATACACAGGTGGGTTATATGGGGGGCAGAGACTAAGGGGGTGGCCGCCCCTGCCTCGATGGGCAGTTAATGAATCACTTAATGGGAAATGGTATACCTGACTTCCGTTTGTGTCGGAGGGAGGTGGTTGCCAAAGTTAGGCTCTTTTCTCTGAGTAGCTAAGTTAGTCCCACATCGATTTTTAATTGTTGCAACGAATTAGTTAACTCGGACTCATTTGGCTCTTAGGCACATGTCCAAAATTGCTTGATGGAAATTTTATATTCAAGGACAAACATGGTCAAAATCCATATCCACTGTACGAAATTTACACTTTCTCTTATCAGCAATGTAAAATTGATTTTAGAAAGGGAACTAGGGTATTTTACTTTAATTTTAGACGATTACATTCTTAATTTGAATTATTTTATCAACTGAAAATATTACCTACTCGAATATTTTACAGCTGTTTGAAGTACTCAAACTATTCTTACGAGTATATAATGAATGTTTGTTCTTCTAGGAACAATATATCTGGAGATTAGTACTCTATTTATCTGCTAGTGTAGATTCTCATCTCTAATCACAACAATATTACTCTCTGTTTTTCTTGCAGACCATAAATCGCAGCGCAATGATGACAAACAGATTCGCATTCTGTGCCTTGGCATTGCTGACCATCTGCCTGTTGGCCATCTCAAGGACCGATGCAGCACCCATGCCCAGGTAGTTGTATAATTGCCCCACTCGCTTCTAGCTAATTAATTTCTGGGCACTCAAGCTACCGAAAAATGTGTATAAGAATATTTGGCCAAAAAATCCAATATCCAATTACCAGAAATTGTTTGGAGTTTGTGTGTTTCAGTTATGGGCTGGGGTTAACCTGAGTGCAGTGGTGTACAGAGACAAGGAGGAGGTAGGGAGGAAGACCATTTTTGGCATCAGCTGAGATGATAATGCTTATTTCAACAACGCACATCCTGCACATATCCAGTTGACAATGGGGGCGACACGTGTCCTTCGCCAATTTTAAACAATTTCCGACAATTTCCACAGATGTGAATGTGGTGCTTTTCGCCTTTGCATTTTTAATGCGTTGTGGAAATTTCAATTAATTAAATGTAAACTCTTGCTTTAAATGACAGCCAATTCTGCAAACTTTGTTCTGCACACTAAGTAGACACTTCAAGTAATTAGATTTAATCTCTGAACATTTTAAAGTAATAGACACTATTCATATTATTACTATTATTAAAATCCTTAGTGCATTGTAATATATTCTATCTTCAGTTTAGCTACATAAGTTCAGCTCCATTGATGTACTTTTAATGTGCAGTTGCTTAGAAAATTACATTTAATGGCAGTTCTGATAGGACATGGAAGCAAATACCAGTGGGTGCCATTCTATGTAAATTCAAAAGTAAAAAAATGTAAATCACAAGGCAAAGTAATTAGAGGACCTAATTATTTGATTATTTGCGTCAGTGCTGTACAGTGTAGCTGTTAGGATTTCCAAGTCAAAATCTAATTATTTATATAAACTTTAATATTTCGCTTCACTGCATCCCCACAAAATAAAAACAACAGTCAGAGCTCTAACAACGGTTACGGCGGATACAACGAGCTCGAGGAGGTGCCCGATGACCTTTTAATGGAGTTGATGACACGCTTTGGACGCACCATAATTCGAGCACGTAACGACTTGGAGAAGTAAGCATATAGGCATACACTCAGAAAAAATTGGCACTAGAAATTAGACAATTGCCATGAGATACAGATTTGCCTTTGTAATTTTTTAATAATTAGGCTAATAAACAAATTTATTGATCCTTATCGACAATATCCTTGAATATGTCAATTATTTATAGTCATTAGGTCTGATAAATAAAATATAAAAATAATTTAGAAACGGAAACTCATTTTCCAGATTTTCTAAATTCTAGGATACATTTCAAACTTTTTTAGCATTGTGAAATGTTTTGAAATGCTATTCTTATTTAACGGCCTTTATAAATTTATTACTTAGAGCTTTTGGAAATATGACCAATAAAGGTAATTTTCGCCCTAATAAATTTAAAAATAATTTAGAAACGATAACCCTTTTTAGAAAAATATCGTGCCAATTTTCAAAACTCTAGGTCAAATTTTTTCCGAGTGTAGAAATATGTTTCTTGAGCTCTCTAAGTTCTAAACTTTAAAGCTCACGCTTTAACAGCTCGAAGCGGACAGTGGACTTTGGGCTGGCACGCGGCTATTCCGGAACTCAGGAGGCGAAACATCGCATGGGTCTCGCAGCAGCCAACTTTCCCGGAGGACCTGGACGAAGGCGACGTTCGGAGACCGATGCTTAAATGGGCGATTACGATTATAACGATGATATGAAAGCTACAAGAAATTAACAACTATAGCATTTATTTATGATTTCAAATTAACTTTATCTAGATTATTTTAAACGTATTCCACAAATTTGCCAGAATATTTAACTAAATTCAATTTAATTGTATTTCTATGGCTATTAAGTATTACGCACTGTATATACATAAATATATACATACATAAATACTTTAAACGCAAAACCGTGGAAAATATCGGAAATATTCGCGTTACAGTTAAAAAAAAAAGTTCTCAAATACATACATTAGTGTTACATACATATGTATTGCAACAAATGCAACAATGCAAGTTAAATCGATGTACGTTAAACCGTTGCTCCAAAATTGATAGAGTTTTCGCACCCTCAATCAATTAATACCAAGATCATGATACCCTCTCGCTCTCTCGCTCGTTTTAATGTTTAACACATACCAAAGAAGAAAAAAAACAATGAACAAATTAATCAACTATTTAGTGAAAACATAAATATAAGTATGTTACTAAAATAAACAATTTATTGAACTGTAATAAAATTCGCGCAAAAAATCTTTAAATAGGTATGCCTTAGTATTAACACACACAATTACACACACATTGACATGAAACTGACACACATACACTTACTCAAACACACACACTCGCACAAATACAAGCAAGTTTCCCACCCAGAAATTGAGTTAAGTATTTGAAAGGAGAACGAAAAAAATTCATCTGATAATTCCTATTCTTTTTTTTTTTAATTTTGTTAACAATTTAATATATACTATCTATATGTGTATTAATAATGTGCAATTTGTTTTGAGCTTGAACACCTTTATCCGTGCCATACAACAATTTTGAGCTTCTTTAACCGCTTTGAGTGGCTTTAAAGTATTTCTTGTAAATAATATTAACAAATACACTTGCATAATTTGCGATATAAATTAAATATCAAAAAAACGTACAGCTGCATATATAATTATATTTATATACATATATACGTATAAATGTGTATATTGACAACATCGTAATGGACAAAATCAAATAAATTTACATTTAAAAAACTCTATACAACTTGATTTTTTTCCGTGAAACGTTTTTTTTTTCTCCCCTCTCTTTTATAAATCATCTAATCGCATTTGTAATTGAAAGTATCTGCACGAGGTCAGAGTCGTGTTCACTACTTTTGTATCCTCATTCTGTAAAGGATTTGAATGCCAATTGGCTGAATTGAACGCCAGAGTCTCTCTTCGCATTTCTCCCTTGATTGTGTTTACAATTATTCACTATTCCCCTTTACGAACGTCCCTTAAAGTTAATAAGTTCGTTTAATCTGAACCACTGATTGCTGATCGAAAATTTCATATTAAAGTATTCTTGTAAATAATTAAATATGTACACACATAACCATGTATGTACATAAGTACATACTTTAATAGCCGCGAACTAGTAACAAATGTATCTATTGGGACCACCGTAGCAATCGAATATGTTCGTGTTTGAAAATGTACTTTGCCCAACTGCGAATACATTTGAATGTATCTATTTGCAAGGGAACTAAATTTATGCACACAACTTGTGCTCGTAGATAAGTGTTCCAGCTGGTGCCGTAAATGCTGCTTTCGGCCAAACTAATAAATGGCTGTGCACTCTGGCAATTATTCTCCGATATTGATAAGGCAAATTACAGATTTAATAAGCGGCAAGGGATTAATCATCATCGTAATCAAACCCCATATTGCGAAAGCATATAAAGCAAACACCTCTCATATATACGATAAGTAGTGTGATTTTGATCAAGAGGTTGTAAATGCCTCAAAATCATAATAATGGTTGCAGACTATCACTGAAATGGCACTCATACTAATACTTATAGTCATACTCAATATCATAATCATATTCTTACTCATACTCAAATTCAAATTAAGAATTTACGGGTCTACGTTTTACTTTGTGGTTGCACTTGCCCCCTATAAATACGCAACGGCATCAACGCTCAAATTCATTGTGTTTCTGAACTTCGTGAGCTCCCCTCAAGCATCAAAATGGATAAGGGAATTGCTGTTTTATTTCTGTTCAATATAATAGTTCAATCCCAGTCTGAATCTGAATTAGGTGATTTTAAAAAGATTTCCCTATGCGGTGCAAAAAAAAAAACATAATATATATTAATTTTCAGTTTTCAAAACAAATGTTAAAATTAAGCATGGAGTAATGGATGATTTTCACGCAGAAATACCACAAAATTTTACGAAAATCGGTGGAAAATATTACCACATTGGTAAAAATGAGACTGCAAATTGGTTTAACTCTGCGGAAAAATGTCTACAGATCAACGGTAATCTGATCAATTTACAAAACGATGCCGAAATGCATGAAGTTGGACTGAGATTGAACAAATCCCAAGAATATTGGACCGATTTGAATAATCTTGTTGACACGTACTTATTTCGTTCATTAACCACTGGTACGGTTTCAGAAGTGATAAGATCGAATGAAGATCGAACGGACGATTTGTGTGGAATTTTAATTTTCAATAAATCTAAATTGAAATTTCAATTGGCTGAACGGGACTGCAATTCAACAGGGGTTCATTTTATTTGTGAGACAAATCTGCCCACCACACTATCATTTATTATACGATAAATAAATTTTTGTTTTTCTAGCTTTTTTTTTGTATACCCTAAACCTTAAGTAAATGAGTAAAAAGATTATAGTGGTTAATGTATATTATATATCAATTGGAATGTACTGTCTTTAAATTTGTGGCTGCATTGCTATTGGGAATCGATGTGTACTGATATTAGCGAAAATAAGTAGTTGATCAAGTTATCTTGATCTGCCCAAAGTTATAATTACATTCTGTTGAAAAACAAATTAATAAACATCCAATTTATGGTCGAATAACAACATAAATATGCTGGGTTCAGGGTACATCGTAGTCGAACTCACTCGACTACAACTTTCTTACTTGTTTTATTATATCTATTTTATATCTCGCATAAACACATATTTTTTGTTCTAGTATTTTATATTTTTGTTTAATGTATAAAGGATTGCTGCAGTATCTACATATACTTATATTTCTATAGTATATGTATGTCTAGCACAACAAATGGCCAAATGCAAAATGTAAAATCATGAAATCGTACAACTACACACATATTTACTAATTTATAATTATAGTTTACTCAGCTAAGTATTCTTAGAAGGATTCGTGGTCTGCGAATGAATAACAATAAAAAAAACCGCCAGTTTTCTTTATTTCGATTAATGATAAATCAATCACTTAGTGTGTCAGGCGTAAATATAATGCAAATACTAATCACATTTATTAATTTGTAATTTGTAGTGCCCGCATAATAGTAGTAGTATTTATTATAAAGAAACCTTAGAGCATATTTTTATTAATATTGGAAGAACTCTCTTGATTGGCACTGGAAGCTACAACCTATCGTTAAATGGATAAGCACACAAAAATAATACTACGAAACGTCATCTTAAATCAAAATACATTATTTTGACAATACTCAGGGGTAAGCACAAATTGTTTTTCCTCGCAAATCTGCTCCAATTTATTTACAGTCTTCGATCCAGTAATAGATGCCCTAGAAGCACCTGAGTTAGTTGATAGCTTTGTATCAAATCTTGACCCCATTTGGCTGCCCAGTCGGCATCGAAGCGGGTGGAATGGTCATGTTGCAATTGTTGCTGGTGGCATTGCTGGCGGATGCAACTGTTTGGCCAGATAGTTCCATATACTGGAACGGCACCAGATAGCTCTGGCCCTTGTGCTCCACTATCAAATGGCCCCGTCCACTGGAGGCACCCACGACCGTTACGGTCTCGCCTTTTTTCAAATGCTGCAGCTCGTTGGTTGTGGCCTGTGGGGTTGGCTGGAGGGCTGCTGACGGATTAGCGACGGCATCCTCGGGAAAATTCATTTTCATGATGCGACTTTGCGGATAACCGAGCTTCTTCGAATTGGCTGTGATGGTGTATGCCCGTGAGGGTGGAACGGGTGGCGGGCGTTCCTGCAAGCGACAAACACAGAGAGCATTGTTATCAAAACGGTTTATATATATGAAATGTAGAAAAAGTAATATAAAATATTAAAATTGGTTTAAATGAAAAAAGAGCAGCATTCAGAAGGATTAAGTACACAATGGTTAGTTTAAATATATAAATTCGATATATATTTTTTTTATAAAACTGTTAAGCAGAATCTAATTAACTAACTAAAACTAGTAGCAAGTTGTAATTAAAAATAAAAAATCAGAAATATTTCTTCTCTTTTTAGTTATATTCGCATCCTTTAAAAATATCATAGCATGATTTTTAAAACACACATTTGAACCTTACTTAATGCTCTATAAATTTTATGACAATCAAATAACAATCAACGAACAAAGTGTGGATGTTATCTTCTAGTCGAGCTTTCATTCACTATTCGGCACTATTCTTAGGCACTATTATGGACAATTGTACCCCATTTTATTCCACTGTTTCCAAGCCCCTCCACAAACAAAAGCCTTGCTGATAGGCATTTGTGGTTGTGGTTTGCGGTCATCATGTCGCCATCATTGCATGAGACACAATGGCAAACTATGGGTACTTACCAAATCTAATCCGAAAAGAGTACATGTTTGCTGTAAAATCTTCTGGTCGCATTTCTCATGTGGATCGGGTGGCGGGGTGCCGGCAATCGGCTGAGGTCTTGGCCGAGTCACAGTGCCAACAATGCCGGGACCTGTATTGAGGTTTGTGGATTTTGCAGACAGGCGAGGAACTAAAAGAAATATAGATTTATTTTAGAATAGCAAATCGATAAGATGCAATTGTAACAGGAACTCACCGGTATTGGGAGCTGCTGCAGCAACCGCCGCCAAAGCTGCCATCGCAGCTGAAGTTGCCTTTCCATTCGGATTGTTGTGAGCACTGGCGAGCTTGGCACAGGAACTGGCGATGGCGGGTAGGGCAGAGATCAGACCGGCATCGATGGCACACGGACGCTTCAGGCTGTTGCCCATCTTCTTGCGCCAGCACCAGCCTCGCCATGTTGCCTGCATCCGTGTTGCGCTCTTGTGCCTAATCTCGGTGCGCAGATGCTCCAAATGCTGTCGTATGCCCTCGCTAATGAACACATGCCGCTTGCCTGGCGCCCATGCCAATGTCACAGAGCCATCCAGCACCGGGGGCTGCTCAATGCCCATGGCATATTGCAGTATCAGCTGGCAATCCTCTAGAGCTTTGTCCTCGATTCGTCGCAGCAGCCGGAACGGAGCCAGCATGCGATAGCGTGCGTTAAATTGCTTGAAGCGCATCCGATGAGGAAAACCAGAAGCCATCAGATTCACCGTCTCCAGCACCTGCAGGGATCTTATCTGACGCACCACTGTCGCCCGCTCGAATCTGCCCGCCTGCTCCGACGTGTTGCTGCGGATGCAGCGCACAAAATGTGGCCGGGCATGGACCAAAGTTCTCAGTAAATTATCCAACCGGGTATGAAAGTCCTGCGTCAATGTGGAGACAGGCTCATCCCCATTGAGAAGGTCCGAGTGCGAAGTGGGTGAGATGCGAAAACTAAGACCCCTCGGCACCTGTTGCTGGGCATACAACGCCTTTAATTCCGAACCAAACAGATGCGTTGCAAATCCGAAATTGCAACTATGCTTGTAGAATACGGCAACCAGATCATCGGGCACCACATCCCGATTCGTGTCTAGGAAATCAGTAGTGTCGTACTCCACCCGCCCTGCAAAGTGCCGGATGGCAAAGAGACGCGGATCATCCGGCTCTGTGGCAGTTCTTGGTTCCAGGCGGGAGGAGCAGCGATGCTGTACCTTCAACTTGGTTACATAGCTCTCGGCTGTGCCCCGCACCGAGCACTCCATATCCAGGAGGCTGAGCAGTCCCGTGCGCAGCGAGGATATCAAATCGATGCAGGGCACATTGTCCACGTAATCCACCTCCGTGTCACAGACGATGCCCTCATCACGGCACGACTCCACCGACGACTTGAAAATGTGTGTATTATAGAAATGCTGCATTGTCTCCGCACACAGATTAATGCACAAATGCTCCAATTGGGCATGCGGCGATGGCTCCTCGAAGCCAAACATGTCTAGTATGCCAATGAATCCATCCGTTGCATGCCGCACAGCATTATTCAATGCCGCCATCGACTTAGAGCCAGCATTGCCACCGCCAATGGTCGATGCATGCTGGGATGCAGCATCTGCCTGGTTGTGCACCGACTCATTGGAGTCCGAGCTCAGCGTGCCCAGTGTGGAACCTAGTCGCTTCAGGCTGTTCGCGCGCCTCACAATCGTTGCAACCAGGCGGCAGTAGAGCGCCTTGGCCAAGCAGTCACGCGTCATGTTCGCATCCCCATCGCCGCACACAGACTTCACCAGCTGGCCTCGGACATTGTGGGTGCGTGTGGTCAAACCGCGGAAGAGAGCCGCCGGCGGCACTCCCAACAGACTGGCAACCGAATTAAGTTCAGTCTCGCCTTTCACATCTACCTCGAGGCCCTGTGGAAAGGTTAATGTGACGAAACAAATATAATAAGAAAATACAGTTCAGTTAAAACAACAGATAAAATTGCATTTTATTCTACTAAAAACAAGGATCTCTTAGCTAGCTAAATTGTTTTCGTAACCATTTTTATTAATTTTCCTCACTTCATTGACAGAAAACCATCTAAAACAAATAAAAGATTAAATTGATTTATATTGCCAAAATACTATTTCTTGCTCAGCAATACATGAAAGTTTCGTACATGAATTTTCAGACGTAAATTACCCGTATTCAACATCAGCGCAAGAAATTAAAAAGTTGTGTTGAGAAAAGTCTACTGGGAATCGTACCCACGTCTTTTCGTACACCAATGGCAGACCGACGCTCTAACCAAAACGCCATCTCAGCATCGTTAAATTTGTTATTCCAAAACCAATAAGTGTATAAACAAAAACTTATGCAAAGTTGAAGGCTAGATGGCGCCGTTAAGTAATTCTATCAAAATTAACAACAGATGGTCGTATTTTCAAAAATTACGCCCTCTATTGGAATACTGATAAGAATACATTGTATCACTATACGATATTTAAATTTACGATATTGAAAAATTAAATTGAAAGTTAGGTGGCACCACTGTACTCTGCTTTCAGATTGAACAGCAGTGCTATTTTCAAAAATGACAAAAATGTGCAGAATATGATTTCAATTTACGATATTGATGTTTCTCAGCTAGCAAATTTGATTGAGTAAATGACTGAACAGCTTCGATATTTCTCAAAAGATGTAGGAAAAATTAAAATAACTTACGCCGCCATCAATAAACTGAACGTTGCCAAGTAAAAGCACCGCAGCGAGTACACGAACCACATCCAGAAAGGGTATTCCCAAAATGCCCAAGCATGTCTTCCAGGCCTGAAAACGCACAGCGTCCTCCTGATCGTTCTGGGCGATGTCGCCGCGCAAATAACGTAGATTTGCCGGCGAATAACCCTCAAGATGCAGTTTCTGTCGCTCCTCGCGACTCAGCCCAGCTAGCAACTGGTAGAATATGTGATAGTTCTTCTCCTTGGGCAGGGGCCGAATGACGCGAGTCTGGTCCAAGAAGTAGCAGTGTATCTTGGTGCGATAGAGTGCTCCATCCGTCACCTGCACCTCGATGAACTGGCCAATGCGACTCGACTCCGAGTTGGTTGTCGTCTTCGCGGATCCAAGCGAACGCAGCACAGTAAAAGCAGCAGCCAAATGCTTAAATGCATCCGTCTCCGGGCCACCTCCGGCAATGGCAAACAGCTGGCGGAGCATCAGCATCGCATTTGCCGTCTTCCCAGCGCCACTCGTACCCGAGAGTATTATGGCCTGCGGATAGCCCGTCTCGCTCTGCTGACGCACTGCCTCCTGCACGATCTTCTGCAGTTGAGGTGCTAGCGGCAGATCGCGAGTCGAGGTCAAGGTCAGTGGATTACCCACATCTAAATATGGATTGATCGAGAGCAGAATAGGTCCCACATTTGTCTGCAACACAAAGTAAATGGAAAAATATTTAAGTTTCTTTTTCTCTGCAATTGAAGTTCCACTATTTCTTAAAGCACTCAAACTCTTACAAATGTCGCACCTTCTAGTTTTACATATTTAAATACAGACAATGTCGGTAGTTTGCTTGGTGCCAGCATTTAAGCACATCTCGATTACAGTTAGATTCACTTTTAGCTGTACACATCAATTAACTGCCTCCGGCATTGATAGCAATGAGAGCAGACAATTCACAGACTGTGTTCGCCTTTGTCTATCAATTATTTTAATAGTTTGTCATTAAATTAAATTTCCGCTTGCAGTCGCTGCAGATTAACTGTTAATTTCGACAAGTACAGCGTTGTGGATATCGCTAGACTGACCATTGTTTGTAGCTGGGAGCAATTTCTTCCAGATACTAGATACGCAAATTGTTCAATTAATGTCGGTTCTATTGCCGGGTACTAGTTTGAATTATTCAGTCAATCCAAAACAACTTTGATAACACTTACGAAATAACGCTGTTCGCTGAAGCGGGCCTGGAGAGTGTGCATAACGGCATGTTCTGTTAGTGGTCCAGCCAGATGGATCAGGTCCTGCATATCCTTGGGCGGACGACCACTTGAATGCAACTTGACACCAGTGCCTGCAAAACCAAAGCCGAACGGCAATGTTTTCACACTCTGGCAAGGATTGACATGCTTGGCTGAGGGGAATTGGAGGCTATGCTGTTGCTGATGCTGCTGCTGGGAAGCCACTGATGCCGCCAGAGCTGTCGCAGCGGAGGAGCGCATGGGCAGCGTGTGGGAGCTGGAGCTGAAGTTGAGGCCGTGAGGCAGAGGTGCCGGCGGTAACAGACCGGTGCCATTAAGACTCGCACTGTTGCTCTTGTGGTGGCTCAGTGAGGACTTGTCTCCCAGCTGATGCGGCAGCGGATGCGGAATGGATGTATTTCTCGCCGAGATAATAGCACCCGAACCGGAATTACTCGGCAAAGTCTGGCTAAAGTTGTACGAATGCTGTAATGAGAATTAAAAATAAGAATTTAAATCGAAATTTTTATGTATAAAAAATAACTTACCTTTGGCAGTGTATGTTGCCCACTTCCGTGCTGATGCAATGCATTCGCTAAAAGTCCGCCAGAGCCCAGATTTAAATTCGGACTGGATGCATTCAAATCGTAATTGGCTGCTTTGGCACCACCACCAGCAGAACCGGCATTAGCACCACCGATCGCAACGCCGCCAATGCCGGGATGCTGTGCATCATTGGTCCGTCCTTGAACCTGACCCTCCACATGGAGACGATTGCGCATGACCAGCAGCTCAGTGCTTAAGCTTTTGAGCCGCTGCTGCAGATGCACTGCCTCATTGGACGATGATGCATCTAAAAGCGGCAAAGACACAGACGTCGTCAATATCGTCGTTATTAGAAAGTATAAAGAATGTATTAACACGCAAATAAAAAAGTTACATAAGACTCGTAAAAGTAGAAATACAAAGTTTTATTGATATTTTTATTATAATCTTCCTTTCAGAATTTAGAAATTTACACTTAAATGCTGAATCTGCTTTTAAAAACTCTTCTTAATAACATAAGAAAAGCTATCGTGTTATTTAGAAATGTTATCCGCACTTTTAAAAGAGACGAAAGAGAAAAATTTCAAGTTATCGATTCTAGGGCATATTTTAAAAGAGCCAAAGATAACGATTATTCATGCAAATTATGCACACATAAAAACATGATTGAAACCTAATCTTTTTTTAGACTATCAATGATTCATTCTGATTTTTCGATAGCTTTAATCAAAACAGTAATCAAACAAAAGTAGTTTTAGTCGGAGTTCAGTATCAAGATATCGAATTTAAATTTAAATTTGTAGGCAATTTAAAATAAAAGACTCGTATTTAAATATTAAAAATGAGCATAGGCTTATAGCTATGTAGTAAATAATAATATGAAAAATAACTAAGCGAATGTTTGTCTCTGTTAGTTGGTTTTTGGCTAACACACATAAGCACACACACTCTTACACATTTTGTTAAATTATATTTATAATTAACAACTTTATCCATCATCAGATTTATTCACACCAATTAATTTAGTGTTGGCTGACAAAACTTGGTGCTCTTAGATTGTGACGTCCATTTACCAATTTACAAAATAACAACATGGAAAAGACGGAATTTACATAAAATGTTAATGAACCAATTTCGCTAGCGATCAAAAGAACGCGCCAAGATAAATCAGAACTTGGCGGCAGGTGCCAAGAAGAAGATAACACCAAAATGAAATGAATGTAATAAGAAATATCAATGAATCGATGCTAAGGCAGATGCTAAAAAATGATTATTATAGAATCGAGCAAACTTTCGAAAGTGGTGACAAAAAAGAAAAAAGAAAATACCAAGATCCTAAGCTTTGAGAAAAGGTCATTCTAGATATTCTACAGTCATAGGATATAAAACCCAACACCAGAAAAGATCACAAAAGAGAAAAGCAAACCAGTAAAAGTACTAATCTAATTGGGCATTTTAAATCTTGCCACAAAAGATATTACCTATGTGATTTTGAATCGAAATAGAGACAAGCCAACAAGAGACGCCAACAGGCCAACATTCAACATAAAAACCGATATAATTGATGGCGGAAACCAGTTTGGCTTTTAAGCTGCACACAAGAAAAGTAAGGTAAAAACACAAAATTTTGTTATGATTTTTATACCCTAACAGTAGAAATAAGTCGAATGGCTTTGGCCTTAGAATGTATTGTGGTTATAAACGTAATTTTAATAAAAATATAGAATAATTTAAATTGTGTACTAATTTGTAAACGAAGGCCTTAAATACACTTAATTAGTGTATTATTAAATGACAATTTATTAAATTTTAATTTACTTTGCAAAATTAAAATATTTCCATCTAAGAGCAAATCAACGGCTTCTTAAGCATTCCAAACATGTCTTTCATATTGTGTTTTTTTCGGACAATATTTTTTGCATGTATAAAAAGGTTTAAGTCCGAATCGGCAGCACCAGCAGACCAAGAAATTTTCTTGGAAGCTGAAATCAGCGTGCAACTCAACAGAGTTCAGCACTAAAGAGCAGACAACAAAAAACAACACCGACTGGACCCCAACGACAACGTAGACGTCGACAACGGCAACACATTTAAAGATTTCAACGACGTTGTGTTGGCGGCGCTGCCTGGGACCAAAACTGGTCACCAATGGGCTGGCGGAGATGGGAAGCGACGAAGCTGGTGGTGGGCAAATGTTGCAAGCCAAACAACAGACACCTATACCACCATACAGCTGCTCGCGAGATACAAGGGACCCATATAAGTACATATACATCTATATGTATGTGCAGGTACTACAACATTGAGTTGTTGTTTTATGTGGATGGCAACAAATATGAATGTAATAGGTAGCTGCAATAAGCATGGAGTTGTATTCAATTTCGAAAATAAAAGTCGGATCCCTAATATGGAATAATTCAGAATTAAAAAAAAAATAATTAAAATTAATATAGTTCATCAACTAACCATATATCACTTCACAATAAAAATAATCTTGTTGGGATTGAATTCCAAATATTATAATCTTCTAATTGACTCCCTTTGTAAATCAAAGCTTATTAATCATTTGTCAGAGTTCAAAGATCTTAAACAATCGAGAGCACAGTTTTTAGCAAGACAATAAGATTTTAAAACAATAGAGGGCATAAATTTAATATACTTGAACGCAGCAACATCAGCAACGAAACAAAAGACTTAGGCAACAAACTTGAAATGACTAAGCTCTATTCTTTGTTTTGTTTTGTTTTCGTAAATATCCTTTGGCCGGAACTTACCCTGCAGCTTCTTCTCGGTCTCCCAAAATTTTTGCAATTCCGTGAAATATTTATCCAGTATGAAGACTTTTGACAGGCCCAATGTGGCCATCGTAGATGCACATTTGTGTGGCCAGCAGAGAACGAAACCAGCTGCAGTTACTGCTAATTTCAACTGCTAAACTCGCCAAAAACGAGTTGTGAGCTGCGATTTCAAATGCGAGTTTTTCTTGATTTTTTGGTTGTTTTTATTTACTTTTTTTTTGTGCGACTGATACGACAAAAAGGACGAGAAGCGAGCTACTTCGGCACCGGCGACGACGATTTTCTTATTTGAATAATTTCGTATACACAGATACACAGCATAAAACACGCCCGAACAAGCGAACAGGTTTTCTGCACACAGGCGCTTCCAAGGAGACAGACACTGACCAGGTATATGTGAGTGTGAATGTGTGTTCGTATCTATATCTGTGGCTATGGCATACAAACTGGCCCTGCAGCCGTGGCTACTTTTTGGCTGCGCAGCAAGTGAAGCACGCAACAAAATAAATAAACAAGAAAAAAGAATGCAGCAAAAAGGGCAGCAGACAAATCACTGAAAAACTCTCCGCTTTTTTTTTCTTCTTGTTTCTGCCTGTCAGATACTATTCTGAGTGCAATTCTCCTTTTCCTTTGCGTTGCTTCTTTGTTTTATTATTATTTATATTATTATTATTAATATTATTTTGTTTGTTATTATTTATTTAGCTCTGTTGCGCGCGCCTTCTTTTTATTTTTCGTTGGTGTTATTTTTTCTTCAATTTTTTTTTTGTTTTTTGAGAAAAACGAGTTAGCAACTTCAACTCGTAGACACGCAAAGCTGAAAATGTGGTCGTACTCGGAGTAGATGCTTAGATACCTTCAAGGTACATACACACACAGACACAACATGCACAGAAACACGTTCATACATACATATATACTTTTATATGTATGTACTTTTACATAGCTTGCCAGAAAACATCAAATATGATTAAGGCAGACACTTTCAAATTTTGCACCTTGCGATTATTTTCTTTTTAAATAATATTTAATCACTGGCTTATTTTCATTTTGGTTAACGATCGTTTCATTTGAATTTCTTTTCAAGCACCATTTCATAAATTGAACAGCCGCCGACTTCACTTGCACACTCCCAGGCCACTCCGCAGACTGAACTCTGCGCTGGAACTTCGCTCCACTCCGGACAAACGATCGTTTTTCTGCCTCTCTAATATAATTACGCTCTCTGCTGTGACGCTCTCGTGCTCGAGCTCAGGTAAATTTGTGTTCAACAGGTAAAAGCAGATATATATATATATATACTCTTTTTTTTTTTGGTTAGTTTGTATAGCTCTGTGTCTGTGCAGTTGCTCAAATATGGGGTCAAGTGTTTGAACTATGCGCCTCTCCTTTCCTCTCACCTGGCTCTTCTCCCGCTCTTCTCTCAAGCTTTTTTCTCGTTTACTGCTCGCGTGTTAATTAGTGTTGATTGCTTATTGTTTATGGTTGATGCTGCATTTCACAATTCCCACATCAATTCCATTGCAGTTTGGCACCAGTTGCATACAACATGCTTGTTTATTTTACTTTTTTTTCATTTAATAATCAAACACGAATTATAGAACACGATTTGTCTAACAAACCATATTTCTATCAAACATTCATTTATAAAATGTGAATAATTTATTAACTAAGACTCTGTCGAAGATTTAAGTGTCTCAATATTAGAATAAGCTCATCAGTGTTTTATGTTGCTTCGTGACTCAATCTCTAAAGTATATATGGATATATGCGTTATGAACTTTGCGCAATATTCGCATTTCAATAAATAGAACAGAGTACAACAATTAAATTAACGTTTATTTTTCACAACACAATCGTTCATCATGGACACAAGCCAAGTCGCTACATCAAAGACATGAACCAAAAGCGGGTTTTGCCTTAGAAGTCATAATTCGCCTCACTGCAAGCTCAATTCGCTGCAGCACAACCTTTAAACCGAAATTCGCTGCAAATAAAATGCACACAATCCAAAATAGAAATACATACAAATTGTTCATTTGGAGTTTGTATTATATCTCATTTAAAATTAACCTATAAAATGTAAGATATATATTTATATATAGTAAAACTCAAGTACTACTACTGTTTCCCAGAATTTTTATATTTAAATAAAATCATATATGTCACAAATCTTACCAGTTATATTTCCTGTGGTTCTATTGCATGTTTTTTTCCGCTTGGCTACTGGGAGTGTATAAATAGCAGAGAACTTTGTGAAGCGCTCAACAACAGCGTTGACTTTATTGGCAGATAGCACCGAAGATTCCACTTCCTTGGAGCCTCCCGTTAACTCCGCCTCCGCCTTGTCCACAATTGGGGACGCTTTGCTTTGCTTCGGCGAGGGAGTGGTTGAGCTACAAGGAGAAAGCAAAGTGAGATGAATCTTTCCATTAAACAATAATTGATATATAAACCACACACCTGACTGCCTTGTGGTACTGGCAGAAGAAGTCGGGGCGCATGCGATGCCGGCAGAGAAAATCTTCGCACAGGCGCAGAACATCCTCGCAATTCTCGCTCTCGCTTGGCGCCTCTTCTCTCGGTCCACTGGGTGTGGATGAGTCGAGAGTAACTTCCTGGTCCTCATTTGCAGGCTGCGGACTGTAGAGAAATGTGGGCAAGGACTCGCCAACAAAGTCGGGAATGTGCTCAAAGAAGTCAGCGGTCCGGTCGTAGCTTCTGCTGCTGGCGCTAGAGCTCTTGGAGAGCGTCTTGGTCAGATGTCGGCCCACGTAGTCGGCGTACGTCTGATCCGGCAGCAACATAGCATAGCATCATCTTGCGTGACCCATTAACCGAAGAGATCTGCAACCAAATGCAACAAATGAGTTGGACACGAAAGTCAATCGCGACATCAATTCGCATTTTAATTGCTTTTAAATCAAGCGTCCAACTGTTGCCCGTCACTTGCGGCTTACACTTGGCCTGGTTGCAGGTTGCAAGTTGCAGTCTCTGCTGCGGTGGCTTCCATGTCTTCGTATGCATCTGCACGCCCATAAACCTGTCAGTTTATTGGCGTTTATTACCACGATTAGCGTGACCATGACGAAGGTGACAGACGCAGACGCTAATGACTTTTACTGCATGTGCACCTGACGGAATTCCCATTTCCCGCAACAGCGGACCAGAGCTATCCCAGCGTCCAACTGAGCATGGTGGTTCAAGCCCAGAGAATATTGGGCAAGTTAATTTTTTAGCATGAAATGAATCTTACATAATAATCAAAATATATCGCAGGAAATCCAGAGTAATTATTATATTATTGCTAACATTAAGTCAAATTAAACAAAATATTTTTTAAATAAACAAAATAATAAGCAGAATATAAAAATACAAATGAGATTTTATATTTCAAAGGCATTATTTTTGTTTGCCTTCAAACCAAATTAGGTCATATCAAATCATACGTCTGCGGAAGTCTAGAAGACCGTGTAGTAAAGTACTGACTACGCCCATGACTGACCATCAATCCAGTGGAAACAGGGAGCCGGCAGTCGGGGCAGTGTCAGTGGCAAATAGATGAGTTGCCAATCGAAATGAGACACAATATTTATGCCACACTTTGTCCATGCACTTGGTGTGGTCCCTCCGCCTCGCTCCTAGACTAGGCAGCGAGAGGACTTTTACTGTCCGCAATTAACTCAAATGTTTGTCATAAAATGTTGCAAGTGTGGTTGCGATAGTCATGCGACCACCACGAGCCGATGATGCCTGTGCTGCTTCTCCAGTTGCTGCTATCCTCAGCATAGACATTTTTCAGTGTCAACGCAGCGGGCGGCACCGTTTGAGTAGTCATAGAATGTCAGACTCACAGATATCTGAGCCACTTCCACATGCTTGCGGTTTATTATGGCCACGAACCAACATGGCCGAGAACTGCATGCGAGTGCTCAGTTTCTGGGCTGACGCCTGCAAGCTGGCAATCTATTTAAGTTGTAGCTGTTTATAGAACAGTGTCGAAAAGTAAACTACCCCAGCCAATATTTGTGTATGGTATGAGTAATATTTGAAATATTGAAATTATGACATTTTGAAGGTTCGACCTATGCCCATTTTCGGACTACAATTTTGACTTATGTTCCGACCCAAAATCACGTCTTAACTTTAAATGTACCTATGCCCATATACCGATTTTCGGACTATAATTTTGACTTATGTTCCGACCGAAAATCACGTTTTCAACTTTAAATGTACGATTAATCTAGAGGTCAAACTATGATTAAAACGCCCTTGGTTTTGAAAATGCGTTGAGTTTTGACGAAGATATGGCATTTTGAAGGTTCGACCTATGCCCATATACCGATTTTCGGACTATAATTTTGACTTATGTTCCGACCCAAAATCACGTTTTCAACTTTAAATGTACGATTGATCTAGAGGTCAAGCTATGATTAAAACGCCGTTGCTTTTGAAAATGCGTTGAGTTTTGACGAAGATATGGCATTTTGAAGGTTCGACCTATGCCCATATACCGATTTTCGGACTATAATTTTGACTTATGTACCGACCCAAAATCACGTTTTCAACTTTAAATGTACGATTGATCTAGAGGTCAAACTATTATTAAAACGCCCTTGGTTTTGAAAATGCGTTGAGTTTTGACGAAGATATGGTATTTTGAAGGTTCGACCTATGCCCATATACCGATTTTCGGACTATAATTTTGACTTATGTTCCGACCCAAAATCACGTTTTGAACTTTAAATGTACGATTGATCTAGAGGTCAAACTATGATTAAAACGCCTTTGCTTTTGAAAATGCGTTGAGTTTTGCCGAAGATATGGCATTTTGAAGGTTCGACCAATGCCCATATACCGATTTTCGGACTATAATTTTGACTTATGTTCCGACCTAAAATCACGTTCTTAACTTTAAATGTACGATTGATCTAGAGGCCAAACTATGATTAAAACGCCCTTGCTTTTGAAAATGCGTTGAGTTTTGACGAAGATATGGCATTTTGAAGGTTCGACCTATGCCCATATACCGATTTTCGGACTATAATTTTGACTTATGTTCCGACCCAAAATCACGTTTTCAACTTTAAATGTACGATTGATCTAGAGGTCAAGCTATGATTAAAACGCCGTTGCTTTTGAAAATGCGTTGAGTTTTGACGAAGATATGGCATTTTGAAGGTTCGACCTATGCCCATATACCGATTTTCGGACTATAATTTTGACTTATGTTCCGACCCAAAATCACGTTTTCAACTTTAAATGTACGATTGATCTAGAGGTCAAGCTATGATTAAAACGCCGTTGCTTTTGAAAATGCGTTGAGTTTTGACGAAGATATGGCATTTTGAAGGTTCGACCTATGCCCATATACCGATTTTCGGACTATAATTTTGACTTATGTACCGACCCAAAATCACGTTTTCAACTTTAAATGTACGATTGATCTAGAGGTCAAACTATTATTAAAACGCCCTTGGTTTTGAAAATGCGTTGAGTTTTGACGAAGATATGGTATTTTGAAGGTTCGACCTATGCCCATATACCGATTTTCGGACTATAATTTTGACTTATGTTCCGACCCAAAATCACGTTTTGAACTTTAAATGTACGATTGATCTAGAGGCCAAACTATGATTAAAACGCCCTTGCTTTTGAAAATGCGTTGAGTTTTGACGAAGATATGGCATTTTGAAGGTTCGACCTATGCCCATATACCGATTTTCGGACTATAATTTTGACTTATGTTCCGACCCAAAATCACGTTTTCAACTTTAAATGTACGATTGATCTAGAGGTCAAACTATGATTAAAACGCCCTTGGTTTTGAAAATGCGTTGAGTTTTGACGAAGATATGGCATTTTGAAGGTTCGACCTATGCCCATATACCGATTTTCGGACTATAATTTTGACTTATGTTCCGACCCAAAATCACGTTTTCAACTTTAAATGTACGATTGATCTAGAGGTCAAACTATGATTAAAACGCGTTTACTTTTGAAAATACGTTGAGTTTTGACGAAGATATGGCATTTTGAAGGTTCGACCTATGCCCATATACCGATTTACGGACTATAATTTTGACTTATGTTCCGACCCAAAATCACGTTTTCAACTTTAAATGTACGATTGATCTAGAGGTCAAACTATGATTAAAACGCCTTTGCTTTTGAAAATGCGTTGAGTTTTGACGAAGATATGGCATTTTGAAGGTTCGACCTATGCCCATATACCGATTTTCGGACTATAATTTTGACTTATGTTCCGACCCAAAATCACGTTTTCAACTTTAAATGTACGATTGATCTAGAGGTCAAACTATAATTAAAACGCGTTTAATTTTGAAAATGCGTTGAGTTTTGACGAAGATATGGCATTTTGAAGGTTCGACCTATGCCCATATACCGATTTTCGGACTATAATTTTGACTTATGTTCCGACCCAAAATCACGTTTTCAACTTTAAATGTACGATTGATCTAGAGGTCAAACTATGATTAAAACGCCCTTGGTTTTGAAAATGCGTTGAGTTTTGACGAAGATATGGCATTTTGAAGGTTCGACCTATGCCCATATACCGATTTTCGGACTATAATTTTGACTTATGTTCCGACCCAAAATCACGTTTTGAACTTTAAATGTACGATTGATCTAGAGGTCAAACTATGATTAAAACGCCTTTGGTTTTGAAAATGCGTTGAGTCTTGACGAAGATATGGCATTTTGAAGGTTCGACCTATGCCCATATACCGATTTTCGGACTATAATTTTGACTTATGTTCCGACCCAAAATCACGTTTTGAACTTTAAATGTACGATTGATCTAGAGGTCAAACTATGATTAAAACGCCTTTGCTTTTGAAAATGCGTTGAGTTTTGACGAAGATATGGCATTTTGAAGGTTCGACCTATGCCCATATACCGATTTTCGGACTATAATTTTGACTTATGTTTCGACCCAAAATCACGTTTTCAACTTTAAATGTACGATTGATCTAGAGGTCAAACTATGATTAAAACGCGTTTACTTTTGAAAATGCGTTGAGTTTTGACGAAGTTATGGTATTTTGAAGGTTCGACCTATGCCCATATACCGATTTTCGGACTATAATTTTGACTTATGTTCCGACCTAAAATCACGTTCTTAACTTTAAATGTACGATTGATCTAGAGGCCAAACTATGATTAAAACGCCCTTGCTTTTGAAAATGCGTTGAGTTTTGACGAAGATATGACATTTTGAAGGTTCGACCTATGCCCATATACCGATTTTCGGACTATAATTTTGACTTATGTTCCGACCTAAAATCACGTTTTTAACTTTAAATGTACGATTGATCTAGAGGCCAAACTATGATTAGAACGCCCTTGCTTTTGAAAATGCGTTAAGTTTTGACGAAGATATGGCATTTTGAAGGTTCGACCTATGCCCATATACCGATTTTCGGACTATAATTTTGACTTATGTTCCGACCCAAAATCACGGTCTTAACTTTAAATGTACGATTGATCTAGAGGCCAAACTGTGATTAAAACGCCCTTGCTTTTGAAAATGCGTTGAGTTTTGACGAAGATATGACATTTTGAAGGTTCGACCAATGCCCATATGACGACTTTTGGACTAAAATGTTGAAATGCAAAAATTTTTTTGGGCCACGCCCACTGCCGCAATTTAGGTTGCCAAACTTAGAAAATATATTACTAAAATGGAACCCCAACATTTTTTTGCACGCCCACTCCCGCCCCCAACAACCGATAAATGCCCACATCTTTAGCAAATTTAATAGCTACAGTTACCAAACTTGGAAGGAAGATTATAAGGAACCTCCTCTTTACCTTTTTTCAACCACGCCCACTCCCGAACCAAAATCATGAAAAGCTCATATCTTCGGTAATTTAAGAGCTACAAGCTTCAAAGAAGGGTTACTGTCTTATATCTACCTCAATCTGAAGGGCAAACTTGGACAGTATTTCTTGGCTCCACACAAATTATGGTATCATAGTATTTCGCTGTCGGTTACGTCCGACAGCAACGTTCTCTCTTGTTTTCATTAAAACAATTAAAATAAAGAAAATATAATATTACCTATGGGTACTTAAATATGAACATATATCTAAACTCGAATCCCTTTTCTATAAATTACATTTACTGATTGTAATTATATTACCGATTGGCACAAAACTAAAACCTGTTTATACTATTATTTTTTTTTTTTTTAAATCTACTAGGAATAATTAGATCCACAAATGATTTCATATAAATTACATATAGGCAAAGATATATAACAATGTATAAATGGATCATTAGAATCAATTGTTGAAAAAAGGTATAACTTAGTCGCAGTACGCTGTTCTTATAGAATCTAGCTAACTGTAGTGATTAGCGTATAATACAAATGCGATATCATCTGAATTCAAAGTAAGGATAAATCTGTTTAGACGATGATTGTGTATCTGAGATTAGTCATGCCAGCAGACGGCTTAGCAAATAGAAGCAGCATTTATTTATTGTACAATTTGAGCATTGACAATGTTTGCAAAGCGGCAAACATTTCGCCAGAATAAAATGTGCCCGTGGTTTGGAATCAGGTAGCGACATCGCATAAACTAAAATAAATCTCATAAATATGCAGTTGGGCATTCTATGCCCCGCCTCCAGCTCCCAGCTGCCAGCTGCCAGCTTGAGCTACAACTGGAGTCAGACTCCAGAGCTGGCTACCTGAGGAAATGTATCTCAATATGTCCGCTAGATAGTCTCGTGGCATGCACCCAGGCACATTGTGGGGCTCAACTCAACAGAAGTTATTTATTCTAACTACGAGAACGATACAAGTTTTCCACTCAACGGACGGGGATTTAAAACGCAAACGCTGTTGTGGGTCGTCTTGGACCCTATTCCTCTTACTCCTGTGGAGGTGAAGCCTAAGGTTGACTCGAGAAACACCGAGACAATGTGGGGCCTCAGCTAATTTGCATTTGTGCCAACCGTTGGCAAACAACAGCAAATCAGCCGCATCAGCAGCAGCGCCTAAGATACATATGAATTAATTAGCAGCAGACATTGAAATTCCGAATTGCAAAATTGCAGATATATACTTAAGTCTTTAGTACGATTGGGCAAACATTTGCAATCAATTTGCACGAGCGAAACAACAACAAAAAAATGGTTTTCCCAGGAAAAAAATCAGTAATCAGTGATCACAGTTGATCATAGGGTAAGTACACAAAACAAGAGAGGTATTATTATTATCTTGGTCCTGGTCTTGGTCTTGGTCTTGGGCGATGGCGATTCATTGCACTTTTGACTTGTACATGGAAATTACATGATTTAACTTAATTTAATAAAGAGCCAAAGGGGCCCAGCAATTCTGGGCAACTTTTCTCTACTTTTGAAGTCAAGGGATTCGCGGCAGTTGCGGCAGTCGTGTGGCATGTAGCCCATGTAACTAGTTCGTGCTGGGGCTCTTGTGATTTACCGCGATTTGTTGCCGCAGAGGGCAACCCAGGCCAAGCACACATGCCTAATAGAACAACAATAACAACAACAGCAACAGCATCATGGTACTGCCATCGATAGCCAGGCCTGACGTCGTCCATCAACGTGGTGGGTTTCCTGCCGCCGACGCCGCCAACGCCACACTTGTCAAAATATTTGCTGACACAATTAGGGACAGTTGTTGCAGTAGTGTCTTGTCTCAAGTCCAGTTTCTTGCAGTGCACAACATTTGTGCAGATCAAGAGATTTTGATTAATAGCTGGTTGTTTCGAGCCGTGGAGACGGCTATTTCCTTGCTGCCTCGCTCACTTCGCGCATCCATGTCCATGCCCCCGGGCTCCAGATAGACATTGAGAAATATTTTCGCGAATCGAGTCGACAGGCGAAGGCAGTCAAACTCAATGAAACTCTGCCCTAAACCTTGTTTTTGTGTTTTTTGTTTTGTTTTGTTTTCTTTTTTGTTGCATTGCATTGTTTGGATTTGTTGTACCCTTGTAGCGGGTATTATAAATTTGTTTTCAAGCTTGCAACGCATTGAAATAGTCGTCACAAACCCCAATAAAGTACATATATTCTTGAGCCTAGCCAAGTCGACGTAATATAACTACTTTAATGTGGATTAGTCAGTTAAAGGACAAACCTTGAGCAGATATCAAAAGAAAATTTGTGACTTAAAGCCAACATTTTACTTAAAACGAGTTGCTTAAGTCAGATTATAAGTAAATAAATAGAAAACAAAATTTAACGTATCCGAACAAAAATTAGCTGTTAGCATATTAATTTCGATTAACAAGTGTATATAATCTTCGGCGTCCTTAAAATAGCCACCGATTCTTGTTTTTCGGTTCTTTCACTTAATGATGTTTTGGTGTTGTTATTGTGCTGGACATATCCATATCCTAATCTGTATCTTAGCTGGCTGCATTAGTAAGAGCTTATCTTCACAACTCTTCAAATACACAATAAATAATTAAATAAAAACTATTAATTTATATTAATTCAAGTAGTATTTGAGAAATAAGTGGGATAGTGCACTCAAAATATAAAAAAACATAATTAATTTCGAATATGTTTGTATTTAAAACAAAATTGGACGTCTATAGTTAATAATAAAAAAATAATTTATAGACTTAATTTTTTTCTGTTTGATCTATAAGAAAGTTATGTCCAAAAGTAACATACCTTTGCAGATGGTAAAAATTTTCCAAATCGTCATTGAGCATAATTAAAACGTCAGATGAAAGTATAGCTATTGGCTGTAACATTGCTGTGGATGCCACATTGTCAACATTATTTATATTCGCATTCTTGTTTAACATTGCAACGGAACCCTGAGTGCCACAAAATGGCAAATATCGTCACGTTTCTGGTTTTAAGGATAATTACGTCTGCATGGCTTGGAGCAGCCCAATGCAGTTTGAAGTTGCAGTTGCAGTTGCAGTTGAAACCCGAAAGCGGAGAAGCCGCACAAGCCCGTCACATTCAATTTAGGAATTTTTCACAGCCATTTCAAGAAGTGCAGCTGAAAAAGTCACGACTGGCTAATGCCCAAAAGGCAAAGCATCAAATAAAGATAATAATGAAAAGTCCGTATGTAGTCTGTATTCTCAGAACAGGAAACGGAAACAGCGTTGGCTTTTCAACACCAGTCAGCGCGCTAATTTATGTGGGAGTTGCCGGTCCAAATACGAATGCTTTTTACGGATACACATACACATACACACACACACACCACACACACACTCCAACACAGCAATTTTAATCGGAATTTAATTGCATTAGCCTAACAAGGCTGACAGCTGAGACGCAATTGTGATGAGATTGACACTCGATCCAATCTCCGCGCGAAGTCAACTCCAACTCCAATTTCAACTCCATTTCCATTGCATTAAATTTCTTGACGCGTGAGGGTTATGTAATAGGCTGACGATGATGATGCACCAGCGGACACTCGAATGCCAACACGTGCAACGGCCAACAACGGCTAAGGAGAGAATCGATAGACAACAAAAACTTGTCGTGTCGCATCCATTTATGTTCGCAGTGAATCAGTTAGCAGTAAAAGGCATCAAACAATTAGATGCATGTCAAAACGATTGCTGTTGTCGCCTATAGAATTTCTTTATTATTTGCACAAAATGCAACTTTAACGACAGCAACGCAGCCTTACGCAGCAATATTATAATTACTATTTGACATTTAACCCTGTGCTGAAGCACCCAACTTAACCTGAAGCACCCCAACCAGTTATCCTCTGTATGCCATACAGTTCTTTTTGCTAGAATTCTTCAGTGATGGATGGATGTCGCAATGCCATTCAACGGTTAAAGAAGACACCCATGTTAAATATTTTCTAAACCGTTATTTATTACAAAATCTTGCTGCTAAAAAGAGTTTTATTACCAGCGACTAAAAATAATATTTTAAAAAAATTGCCAACAAATTTTCTTTTAAATTTTTTCGTATTTCATCTCGGGTTGTTAGAAAAGAAGTCATGAGAGTTCGCTCGACACAGGTTAGAAAATTTGTAAAGCTCAATGCACATCTGCTGAGGAACAGAATGCAAGCATAAGTTTTAAACAAGGGAGCGGCTATGTACGTTTGACAAGTGACTACTAAAGTGGACACCCTATAGGTATGCGACCAGTGAAATATGCTTGCAATTTGTGCAGGTACGATAAGAAAAGTCAAATCGCTTGCAATCTCTCACACACATGTAATGCATCTCAGATATTTCAATGTGTCCATGTGTGGTTGTTTGCTGCTGTAGTCTGCTGCACACCCACAACAATTCAACGGGGCAAAGCAATTGGAGTTGGCATCAACGAACGGACAACGAAGTTGAGATGCCCTCGAGCCGAGCATCACCTGCGCATCTTTGGCTAAGGCTGAATTTGATTTCCAACGCTTCTCTGATTCCAATGGTCCTCTGTTGCCAACGGTCTCTGCATTCACATTCGCATTCCCATTCACGATCATATCCGAGGAGAAGTCAGCCTGTGTCTAAATTGCATGTAGGAATTTATTCCAAAGCCTTGGGATGTACCTTCCACTAATTTGTTGCTTGTCTTCACTGTCAGCCAGGCAAGAGCAGGCAGCAGCAGCCGCAGAAGTTTCGCATCTCCGACGGAAAAACAAAAGAAGGCATTTTTTTCAATGTCGAATCGAGATTCGACAAAAGACACACGACATTTTCACGAGCGCAATTATGGAAATCAACTGAAGTGATGGTTTTAAGCGGGAGCTCAAACTTATATATGTACTGAGATGATTGTTACAAACACCTGTTATCTTATCGTTAAATAATTATCCTCATTTAAGTACTGCTGGAATACATAGCATGTACATATTTCTTAAGTGATATCCACCCACAATTGCTATTATTTCCCATATATAAATCATTATGGGTGTTACATACATATGCCAAGGAGGGAGACACTAACAGCTAATTAACACTTCCAGCTACTCTTCCACGCCTACCTTGAGGAGCGGAGCGGCTAACCGTTTGCCAGCTGAATTAATGAAGGAATTGAAGTTCGCGTGACGACATGAAGTGAGTCGACTCCAAAGTCGACGTCATCGCCACATCGAACGACACACAGCGAACAGAGGCGTACAGAGGCGCAGAGTCACAGCTTCAAGCGTCTTTTGGGGCACGTTGGAAGCGCAGGAACAAATGTCGTGCGAGGCAAATACATACCTCAAGAAATCACAGCCAACAGGTTTGCAGCAAAGAAAAAAAAAACAACACAACAAGAAAACAAAAAGCAAGAAGAAAAAAATTGGCATAAATGTTTATGATACAGTAAACGGATGACGACGCCGACGACGATGATGACTATGATGACGGCGACTAACTACAATGATGATGAAAACCCTGGCCGGGAGTGACTGTCAGCCAAGTGGAACGTTTTAAATGAACATGTACGCGGTGTTATCTGAAGTACCCACTCCAGTGTCTTTGGCCAAAAGAAAGAGAAGAAGAAAGTGAATTGTTTAGCAGCTGATCAAATGCAAGCGAAACGGATGTGAAACGAAACTCTTGCAAGCTTCCCATGCAAAATGCAAATGTATTTATTAATACATTTCTTTTTAGACAAACTGAATTAAATATGGAAAATAATACGCCAAGCAACAAAAACAGCGGTGATGAGGACGAAAAAACAAACAAACAAACAAACAAGCAAACAATGAGAAGACACTGCTGACAGCTGTAAAGTGTCGTCAAGTGTCAATGCTTGACATTGATGTATTCCGATCGGCAAAGCACAATTACAATAAACAATGCTGGCAATGGGACCTAGTCTATCCACCAAATCAGATTTTCACCAAGAGATTGTCTCGGCAACAATGGCAATTCCTGAACTCTCAGCAAACGGCGACCTCATTCCACTAGTACTGCTTCCTTGCATATTATTACTAAAATTGAGAAAAGCTGCGCTCCCAGAAATCAGCCAACTTTTTTTTTTATATATATATATATATAACCTTATAGAGGTGATAATAATTTTCTTGTTGAAAAAGCCACATATAACAGGTTCATGTGTCCATATTTAATCGAAATTACAGGCATTTGCTCAAAAACAGTTTCACATGCCAAATATAGTTCATGTTCAGCAAAACTGCAATCCATGACTGCAATCCACGACAGCAACAAATGCATTCACTACCTCCATAAGCTTTGGGAACATTGGTTAAGGATATCATCGTACACCGGAGCGCAGACAAATATGTATATGCAAATATATAAATCATCAAAAATACAGTCCATAACAACCTATGCAAGCATATGCTCTTCTTGGCCTGTGGTGTTAACGCAGCCAAGAAAGTAGCAGCATATTTCATGTTAGCCTCACTAGGGCAGGTACAATCAATACTTTTTAGCGCCAACGAACAGGCCAAGCAATAAACATGTTAACGCGTTCTGTTCCGTTCAAATGCCAGCCACTTGGCCAAGTAATTTTCTACCTACTTATGCACATCTGTGCCAACAACTGATAACTTATAACTGCCAATGTCTTCTTACGTCTGCAAGCCCCGATTGCGTGTTGACCGTTTTTCACATGCATCCGATTCGGCAATAAAATTAACTTGTCGATGCCGTCGCGCAATTTATTTATGACAGCTCAGGCACACGTTTCTTATATAAATTAGTTATTATGGATGTATTTGTAAGTACATTTTTTAGATTGTTTTCTTAAAATAAAAAAGAAAACTTCTCACAATGTGAACTTGTATTATTTTGCCCGATCCTTTTGCATTAAGTGTTTTTTAAGTGTGTCGTAATTTAAACGTTTATATTAAAATATATTAATATGCGTAAGTAGTTTTATACTTTTTATAATAATTAATTAATTAGTTGTCTCACTTTGGCACAATTTCAAACGAATACTTGCGATCTGCAAATAGATTGGTTTTTATTTATTTGTCTCCCGGCCTCTCGCGACTGATTTTCACGTCTTCACTCGTCGCGCTGCGCTTGTGAACTGATCTAGAGGATGAACAAACAAAACCATGGAACCGGTGCGGCAACAAAACTTACACACGCTGCCAAACTGAACTGAGCAGCGCTGAGCTTAACTGAGCTGGAGCAGCTGCGTCGCTGTCGATAGCAGTAATAATGCGACACAGAAGGAGGCGGCTTCAAGCGAAGGGGTAAAACGATTAACTCGATGTTATTGGGGGTGAGGCGCTTCAAAATTGCATGGTCAGCAGCTTGTGTGGAACTCCTTCGCCATAAATCAGCTAGCAGTAACATATTTCCAATATATCTTCAATAAAAAATCACATTCGCAAAAAATTATAAGATAACTTTCTTCGACATCGGATCAATAATTTTAATAAAAATATTAATAATAATACAAATAAAAGATTAAGGTATTTTATTTAAGATACCATTTAAAGTAGTTAATAGGCATTATAGCTTTATAACTTTCAAAAATGTACGGAGTATAACAAATATTTTTGGACTATTCTTTACCTAAATTCAATATGGTTTCATTTTATCGATCGATCACTTTACAACTGAAGGGTTTTATTAGAATCGATTACAATTATCATTAATTTTTGGATTAAACTCCGTTGCGCTCTTCGGGACGCGTCTCGCTGTAAAAGCCTAGATTCATTGTGGGTATCATGTTGCTATAGAATGACATTTCAGCTGCGGATGGCCTTACATTGGGCAGCTGGACGGGCTCCGGAACGATGGCTGGCATTGGGGCACCCGTCTGCTCGCCCAAGAGATGAGCTAGCGGTACTACAGCGGCGGCAGCAATTAACGCCTCCTGGGTACTTTTGGCCACACTGTGCTGCAGCTCGTGCACTTTGAGATGCGTTTCTAGCTCCGACTGCTGTAGGAAAGTGATGCAGCAAATGGCACATGTATAGCTGGGTCCATGAGCCTCAAGCTCGTGACGCTGCAGTTGCTCGCGCCGATTAAAGCCCTGTCCGCACAACTTACAGGTGAATAGTGTGTCCATGTGCAGAGCCCGATGGCGCTGCAGATCCCGCTCCCGTTGGAAGCCACGATCACATACATCGCAGCGGAAATTGCGCGTTACCTTTGGCGATGGTTTCACTTTTGGAGGCATCGGGGAGGGAGGCGTTTGCTGCTGATAGGGATATGCTTGTATAGATGGTAATGCCTGTTGGGCCGATGCATCTGCCTCCACATACGGATGCAGTGGCATCTGCACTTGCATCTGCTCTGCTGGCATCATCATATTAATGCGCAGATTTTGACTTTGCTTTTGCTCGATGTCGCGCTTGAGATGCACCTGCTGATGCATCAATAGCTTATCCTTGCGGGCGAACGAGGCGGGGCAGCGTCCGCACCGGAAAGGTTTCACTTCGGAATGGGAGCGCGTGTGTTTCAGCAGCTCCAGCGGTGTTTGAAATGAGCGCGGACACTGCTGGCAGACGAACGGCTTCACGCTGCTGTGGATGCGCAGGTGCTTGGTCAGGTTGGTGTTGCGCGAGAAGCTCTTGGAGCAGACGTGGCACGAGAACGGACGCACGCCCGTATGCACAATTGTGTGCTTCTTCAAGTCCGAACGTCGTACGAATCCCTTGCTGCACAGTGCGCACACATAGGGACGTTCGGCGTCATGCAGCTCCTTGATGTGCGCAATCAAAGCCGGACGTGTCGTCAATCTTACCTGACAGTAGTTGCAAGTGTATGGCGCCGAGGCATCGTGGGAAGCCAACTCATGCTGCTGGCAGTCCGATTGTAAGGTGAAGGCCAGATCGCAGTACTGGCAAAGAAAGGCGCTCTTTGGATGCGCATTGAATTGGGTGATGGTGTCGACCGTTTGATGCACTCGCATCATCGCCATTTGGGCGGCATCCATGCCGAGGGGCATCTCGGTTTCTTCATTTTGTGGAGTTCCTCCATCCTCATCCTCATCGTCCCACTCCTCGTCATCGAGATCAGCTTCACCTTCGGAGCCGGCGAATTCGTCATCACTCGTCTCGCACAGTTGCTCGGGATCCACATCGACAATGACGCAGCCTTCTTCGCCTTCCACGAATTCAAACTCGCCGGGATTGCCATTGAGGCCTGGTCGATATTTCGCATCTACAGCAATTATTTTCTTTAGGTTCTGTTGCAGCTCTAATTCATGCTGCTGCATGTACTGACGTTGTTCGTAGAAGTCCCTCAATATCTCCAGGCAGCGCAAACAAATGTGCTCAGACAGGAACTCATGGCGCTCATATTTTACACCATAAACACTCTGGCAAACATCGGCAATTATGATTTTTTTCTGTTCTGTTCTTCCATTTTCTTCTTCTTCCTCCTCCTGGCCAAAGCAAACAGACGCCTCGTAAATATTCGGCGAATCTGTGGTCGATTTTATCCCTGAATGGCACAAGCGACATCGCTTTAATTCCGATGTTAACTTTTGATAATTTTTCTGTGTTCCTTCGTCGATCGTTATTAAATCAAGCATTTTGCTACCTTGCAAAACCAATGCGTTATAAAAATATAAAGGTTGTTGTTAACATTACAGCGGCATTTGTAACAGCTGATGGCCGCACTGTTATTAACAGGGATCTAAGAGTAAATTTAGCTTGGCTTTTTCTAAATTGACTTAAATGCAAATCTTATTTGTCATACAATTAAATATACATAAATAAAAGATTACAGTATCAACAAGAAATTGCTTTGGTCAATGATTAATGCAGAATAATGGCTCTACGATTTTGTTACAACAAAGGAGGGATGCAAAATGCATTGATTATCGATAATTGATTAACAGAATTGTCGATTACTTTTTAATTTCGATTGTTTTTCGACTATCGTGAATGATTCGTTAAAACTATCGATTACATATGATAGCTCTTGTTACTAATTTTTATGCTATACGTTTATTTGAAAACGATATTATATTAAGCTTCAACTCTTCACTTAACGCAGCTACTGAATTAATCTTAATTTAGTGCTAATTTTAATTTTCATTCGAGTCCAAAAATAAAATTAAATTAAAAAATAAATAATTATATATTTTTCTTGTTTTTACCACATATTTTTTGCGGCTACCATTTTAAACAGTATGACGAGCTCTGCTTATTTGTGCGTGAGTGCGGAATAGTGTGTAATTACACGGTGTTAACTCAAGCTAGAGATGGACACGTGAGCAAAACATAAATGAGAGAGCCGTACTATGACTACCCCAACACTTGTTGAATGCAATTTGATTTAAAATAGGAAATGTTGCACCATCGAAATTAAGCTGCTTAAATTGAGACTCTTAAAAATAAAGCTAACTATTTATAGTGTTGATTCAACACGAACCCTCAATTAAGTGGATGAGTCGTTAGTTAGAGCACGAAGTGCACGCACACTCTCCACAATTGCGCGCGCACACACACATTGACATGTATTGCAGAGCATGCGAGTCTCTCGTTTAATTCACTGTCCGCTTAATGGCATTTGTATTAAGCGAGCCCTGGCGGCAAGTTGTTTTTGGATGGAAGTGCAATTATAGTTGTTCGCTATAACTAATTAACTTCCAATTCAAATAAAAGCAAAATAAGCTAATATCAAAACTAACACACTGTTGCTAACGTTCGCGCTACAAGGTAAAATCGGCTTTACGTGTTTAGTGTATGTGGAGCCATAGAGAGCATTTGAAAATCACCGGTAAATGCTGACACCTGACGGCGCGTAAGAGCAACACCGGAAAAAACGAAGAACAGGAAGATTTTAAATTAACCTAAAGCAATAAATATTTCAGTGGAATTAGCGGAGATGTGTGCTTGTAATGTGTCTATTTAGTTGTGTGGTACTTTATTCCGCCTGTTGCTGCATGTTTGTATGTATGCATATGTACGCACGTAAATATTTCAACTATCCTTACAATTCTTCGCATTGTTAATTTCGTCTCCGTTATGTGCTCGTCATACGTGTGCGTGTCATCATGAACTACCCTGTGTCCTTTCATTGTCTTACTTTTTTACATCCCCTCCAGACCAGCCCCTTTGCCAAAGATTTGTGCTTTGTTTTGCTGTGCTACCCATAGCCTTCAGTTTCTTGTATTTCAATTTATTTCTGCTCCTGTTTGAACGTATGTAGATATGTAAATGGCTGCATATCTTATGCGTTCCAGATCGATGGTATTATTAATTCAAGTTGCGTGATAAAAACCTCATAGTTTCATGATAAAATATGCATCAGGTTAGATATTCATTTACGGTCTGTCGATAAACTTTGGCCATAGTTACTAAAACAAAAACAAGAAGGAATATTTATATTATTCTGATGTTAAACGTTTAATAAGTATATGATGAAATGATCTAAATATATATATATATATATATATATATATATATACATATATATATATATCAATTTAATGCTTTCCCATAGTTATCAGCTACTAATCTTAGTACGCTAATTTGCCTGTGTGCAATTTAGTCATTCGATTTCCAGTTGTGTGATTATGAGACATATTTAAATGATAAGCCTGATCGAAAAATAAAATTATGTTTGCCATTTAAATTTAAATAGCTCGTAATAATAGGCAGCCGGCTGTCACGCCTTCATGTTCAGAAATTTGTTGTGAGTAATATGTACATATATGCGTCGAAATCATGCCACTGTCTTATCATGAGCGAATTATCAGAGAATTAAATATTACGCGATCCTTGCCATAGATAGTAAATGACCATTGAACTTATCGTATTGAATTCGTGCAGATTATTTACTAATCAATATTTTTTTTTAATCAGTTTATCTAATTCGTCGTAAGTTTAGCTAAGCATTTTTACTTGACTTATTTTCGATAAATTTATGTATTTATAAGCAGTTGTAAATTGATATTGATCAATAATCATGCGTTATATCGAATATAAATATTTATTGCTCAGTATGGAATTACAATTCCTTGTATCTATGAAATTGATAACAGTCTATTACATTGTTTACTAACAGACTAACAAGTTGTATTATAGCATATTGCAATAAAATCCATAATAATAGTAAATTTTGATTAGCAACCTGGCAGAAGTTTATACAATTCGTATGGAAATTTAATAGTGTCTATCTTTATACACAATATCTCAACTTTTGATCTGTATTTGAGGACAAAGCGATTTTTGATCTTGAAACAAAAGCCGTTTGTTATCAGACCCCCTGCACATTGTGATTATAACTGTACTGATAACACCTTTGTGGGTAATATCAATTTAAAATTCACTGTAGAACGCTAATCACACTCTGTGTACATTGTGTGATTGGTCTTATAAATAAAGAAATCAATATATACTTATGTTGCTAGCTACTGAGCAATTGTATAATATTATCTATCAGCATTATATCAAAGTTCAATGTCTTAATCCACACAATATGTAGAATTTCTATTAACAAGGAAAATTTGAAATGCTTGATAAGCGCTTGCCCTATATAATTGTCGAAGCTATTCTGTTAAAGGTTCCACCTGTGTGAAATGGACTTTCAGTCTTGTGTGGGTCCCCGACTGTTTCTGACGTGTCTACATCGATAAAACTACACTTGTGAGTCAGCACTGAAGTAACTCAATTAACATAGTTAGTTTAAAATTGTGGCTCGTAAAATTACCCTATTGTATAATTACCTTGGCCCAGAGCATTAGACAAATTAATATTTTAGCGCTCATATCAAAAGCCACCTTTGCTTAGTAAAACAAGAGGTTAATTATAATTTTTTAATGCTGCATACATATGTGGATATGTATGTACATATAACTGCGTAGACAAGCGACTTCTTATCACGCAGGTGTTTTAAAATCGATTTAGATATAATACACTTTTGTATCTTTATGCGTGATAAGAAAAAGTTATCTGCAAGCAAGCTAACAACACTTAATAATTTTTTGAACAAAGTTCATGTACATCACAGCAGGCATTTAAAAACATTGTTTTTAGCAAATTGCAGTAGATTAAATTAATTGTAACACTGATCTCAAAAATAATTATTATTTAAGGCACTAAACAATACCTATCACTTGAGAAATGAAGTGAATTGAAAGTAGTCAACTTACATGTGAGATGTATCCTCAAAAATGTATGAAATCATCCTCTAAGTTCGCTACAACTTTTTTGCGAGCTTTTTTCTTAGTACAAATATATTTATATCTATATCTTCTATTGTACTTTTGCAGTATCGCTTGTCAACGGTTTTACTGATGGCATGCACCATTGAATTAATTTGCCTCGCTTGCGTCGTTGCGCTCATTTTGAGCGTTGCGGCCAAGGCACCTTATCAGACGAGGTTGTTTATTGTGATGTTTGGAGCGGGTGTAAGTGTAGTGATCTGGCTCCCATTTATGCTCCTGCGTCCGCGCGACTATCGGAATGGGCTGTAAGTCAAGTTTTGCTGGAAAAATTCCAACTTATCCTTTAAATAATGATTTTTTTTTATTAACAGTGTGCCATCCTGGTTATTCGTTCAGTTATGCAAGCTAATGGGTATTACAATGGAGGTGCGCGGTACTGAGAACGTGAAAAGTGGACATGGCAGCGTTGTTCTAATGAATCATCAGAGCGCTTTGGACTTGTGCATGTTGGGCCATCTGTGGCCGGTGATTGGCAGAGCGACTGTTGTGTCCAAAAAGGAAATTCTTTACATTCCCTTCTTTGGCGTTGGCGCCTGGCTTTGGGGCACTTTGTTCATTAATCGTTCACGGAAGACCGACTCTATTAATTCGCTGCAAAAGGAGGCGATTGCAATTAAAGAGCTCAACTGCAAGATTTTAGTATTTCCAGAAGGCACACGCAACTCCAAGGATACCCTGCTGCCATTTAAGAAGGGTTCCTTTCATATTGCTCTCCAAAGCAAGTGCACAATACAGCCGGTGGTTATGTCGAAATACGAGTTCTACGATGAAAAGACAAATGGCTTCCGACCCGGCCATGCAGTCATACAAATATTGCCAGAGATATCAACAGATGGCTATAAGAAGGAAGATATGGACAAGCTGATCGAGCATTGTCGCTCAATTATGCAGGAAGAATATATAAAGCTGACTAAGGAGACACTTGCCTTGAATGCGAAAAAGAATTCGTAGAATATTATCTATGTAATACAAGATTTAACTCAAGGTACACTAATTGCCGGTACTTTTAACTGAGCCAAACAATATGCTTGATATTTTGAAAATCAAAATAAGATATTTATGTATATACATATATAACGGATTTAAATCGATTTATTAGTGTTAAGTTTAATACATAACAATACAATATAAATACCACTTGAGCCTATTTTTGATCAATTTTTAACTGTTATTAACATTCACTGTACGGGTATATTTGAAACATGCCAAAGCAAACCAAATGTTTTTCAAGGCTTTAACATACATGAGAATGTATAGTTATATTTAGTTAATGTTAAGGTATTATCTTGATTGAAATTTAATAAAATATATTAAATGTTTCACAAAATTTTTATTTTATTTATTATGGTTAGTAAGAAAATAAAGTTATTTTAGTTTCCTCTTATGATATAGGGAATATCTTGTTCAAACTTTAACTGGATTTATTTATTATTATTATTTATTTTCTTTTATTTAAGTTGTTTTTAAATCTCGATAGGCCCAAGGGATGGTAATTTGAATTGTTATCGTTTTTGTCATTACACTTATCGATACTTGAAACCCCAAGTACCTATTGTGAAATCAAACAAATGATAAGTAGAACCGTGATAAGGAAAAAGAATCAAAACAGTTCAAATCGGCTGCAGCTAACAATAAATTTTGTTATTCTATATTTGTACATTTTCTGTAAATATTAAGCGCTGATGTCAAAACTAAATTCACTTTCAAGAAAAATAGAAAACAAAGCTTAGCTAAAATATGGAAACAGTGCACATAAAAACCGAGCTCGAAGATGAAAATTATGAATTTGTGGCCCATTTAGAATCTCAGGAAACTCATGTAGAACTAAGTTCAGAGACTACCTTGGATATAATGGTCAAGTCGGAAATTGATATTGAGCCGACAATTGTGGCAGAGAGTCAGAAGTTATACGATACAGAGAGACTGCGTATTTTTGGTGATGTGCCCTTTGTTATCAAGCGAATGGAACCGGAGGACTTTTCGATCAGTTATACCAAAGCGGTGAGCAGCGTGGAAACAATCTTGGAGCGATTGCGACGCAACCAAGTGCCAACGAGCACCGGCATTGCCTTTCGCATTGAAAATCACACACCCTCGTCATGCATATTGATTCTAGCGTGAGTCGAATTTACAAATCAAACCTGTAATCAGAAACTCATTGATTTCCATTTCAGCATACTGAATCACAAATGTCATTTCTATTGCACCGAATATGGGATGCGGTCGGAAGCTCTGCATGGTCAGATGTGTCGCGCTGGCATTGATTACCTGATAGTCAACAGTCATATGCCTGTTGGTAGCGATTACTTCGAGCACCTCGACACATTTCTAGTCTATAATGAAGAATACAAGTTGTCCAAGTTGAAGCATACTTCCACTGATCCACCACCTCAGACAGCGAGGTTGCCAAACAACATGTGCTACACAATTACGACTACTGGGACCACAGGATTACCAAAGTTAATACACGTACCCTATGAATCCATTCAGCCAAACATAATTGGACTAAGGTGAGTTAAAGATCTCTCTAAAAGAGAATGGTTTACGACTTCTACGTCTACCAAAAATTAAACCTATATTTTGACTAAGACTCAAATTTTATTCAAGAACAGCCAAAAGCTGAACATATCGATGGCTGACATTATTTACCTGGGCACTCCTTGCACCTTTGATCCATCTGTTGTCGAACTGTTTTTGGCCATGCAGAATGGTGCTGCAGTGCTCATCAGCCACTGCTTGATGCGTGAGTCGCCCAAGCGAGTTTTGAGTGCCCTTTTCCCCAGCTGTGTAACCACGCCTGGCATCACCGTATTGCAAATGACGCCATCAGTATTTCGGCAGTTTGGTGCGAATGCGATACGTGATCAGATCTTAAGCCGCTCGAGTACTCTGAGGTAGTTATTGAATTAGATCCTAATGAGAGTCACATATAAAGGTACTCTTGTTTTTAGAGTATTACTTTTGGGCGGTGAACCGTTTCCGTCAACTGCTGAGCTGACTACCTGGATGGAACCAGAGGTGCTGTGCCAGAAGCAAATCTGTAACATCTATGGCATCACGGAAGTTTCGTGCTGGAGTACAATCCATATTCTTAAGTCGCTGCATTCGCGCGTCCCATTGGGAACGCCCATTGATGATCAGACCGTGTTGCGTATCAAACTTTTGCCCGTAGAAAATAATTCAAGCGTTGGCTGTGGTGAACTTTGGCTGGGTAGTGCAACGCGCCGCTGCTATATACCAGAAACTGATGATGTTGATAGCGAGGAGAGAAAATATTCTGAAATTTGTTTTCGCGCCACGGGTGACCTGGTGCGACGCCTTCACGACGGTTCCATCGTTTACGAAGATCGTGCCAATGATGTTGTCAAACGTGGCGGTAACCGCATTAGCCTAAGTATGACGTATTGAACAAATATAAGGATATATCATTAATAACCACCTGCTTTCAGGTCACATTACACGCAAGATAGAGAATTGCTTGCAAAGCAACGAGCTGGCCATCTGTCTGTGGCAAGTGCAGTTGGAAAAGCTCATCTGCTGTATTCGAAGTCTGGAGCTCAAAACAAAGGTGCAACAGAGGGTGCAGACTTTTGACATACTCTCTAAGCTGATGGCTGTCGAACAGCCGGACAGATTCGTTTACCTGCAACACTTTCCGTGCAATGCACATGGCAAACTGGACAAGAACTTGCTGCTTAAGGAGTCGACGCTATTGTCGCAGCCCGGCCAAGACATACTAAAGAATTTTCTACATGACAGGCTGGAGTGTGTGAACTCGCCAAATGAGAGACTGGCGACAAAAAAACAACGGTTAGAGACTCAATTGAATTTGCCAAACATACCCAGCGGCTACGATCTGAGTTTTCGTCAGGCGGGAGGATCGTCATTCCAAGCGATAACGCTATGCCGCGAAATTGGCATACAAATGTGCATTGACGATGAGCAGCGACATCTTTTCGACCTGCTGCTGGACGAAAATGTACCCCTCCGCGACGTGTTGAGCTATCTGGATAAAGCGAAGCTTGTGGCACACAATACCAAAATAAAACCAGTTGAACCCATTGCGAGTTCTTCGGCTAGTTCGAAAGCTAATAGCGGACTTGTCATCAGACGCATCGAAAAGCTGGACATTAACTGTCAGTTCCAATGGAAGGTGAATTTCAGCAAGTGTATTGATTCACCTGTGGCACAATTCGAGGATCGGTATGTGTGCGTGGGAGCCCATTCGAAGCTACTGCGTACCGTCGATGCAATGTCGGGCAAAGAGGTATGCCAGATCAAGCTGAGTGATCGCATTGAGTGCAAAGTCACGTTTGTTAGCAAGCAGCTAGCCATGGTGGGCTGCTACGACGGTTGCCTGTATGGATTCGATCCCTTGGAGGGTAGAATTTTATGGTGCGCTGAAATCGGCGGCATGATCAAATCTCAGCCTTTCCTCTCATCAAACGGTGATCGCATTGTGGTCTGCAGCTATGCAGAAGACTATAATGTCATATGCCTATCTATGGACCGGCAGCAGATACTCTGGTGCATGCGCATTGGCAAAAAGGGAATCTTTGCTAGTCCATTGGAGCTGGCCAGGCAACAGGCGGTAATTATTTGCACACTTGATGGTCACTATGCACGCATCTCGCTCTTGAATGGCGCGATGCAGTGGCTGCAGAGGTGTAAGAAACCCTTCTTCTCATCACCCGTCCTGCTGGACTCGAGTGCTGACATATTTGTCTGCGCTGAGGTAGCTGGACGCGTTCACGCCTGTGATGTGAATACTGGAAAGATTGTAAGCTCACTAGAATAATATTTAATTGACATATTAAATTATATTTATTCTCTCTTTCAAGCTGGCAACGTATGCAGTGGAGGGCGACATATTCTCTTCGTTGGTGGTGAAAACGACGCCCACACACATGGAACATACTTTGGTGCTCTTTGGATGCATTGATCATCATCTGTATTGCCTGCGATGCAAACCAAGTGCCGGACCAAATACGTCCTTGGAGCTACAATGGAGGGTGAATGTGGGCGGCTCAATCTATGCAACACCCACAATATTAACAATAGAGCCAATTCAGAATTTGGTATTTTGTTGCACCACCGATGGTCAAATCGCGATCACAAATCTGAGCACCGGGCAGATACAGTTTTGGGATAAGCTGCCAGGCGAATTGTTCTCCGCGCCGTGCTACATTAAGAGCCTTAGACGCATTTATTTGGGTTGTCGTGATAATTATTTATATTGTATGGGCATTTAAGAATAACGAGTAATTGTGTAAAAGATCAGGTCCATTAATTGATGGACTCTAAAGGATATCCAGGTTGTGCTATAATCTTTTCCTCGAGTTACTTCTGTATATATGTCTGATCAATTCGATAAATACAAATCTAGATTACAAAGTGTCTTCGTGACTCAAATCCTTAAACAAATCAAGGGAATAAAAATAGATACAGGTCTGTTGTTTTTAAACGTGTTAACTCTTTATTGGATTCGGATGCTGATATTTATGACAATGACTATTATATACAAATGATTCATTAACAAATCTAGCCAAAACGAGAACAGTTTCAAAATGTTTAATTTATTTGGAGGCTCTTAGGCTTGCCCTTAAAACCTCTGCTGCCTTCGCCTTGTTCTGCCGCATTTGCTCCAGATCGCGTTCTCTTTGGGGTATTACCTCCTTGGTATTGGGTATGCGTGCACATTTGGCTGGCTTCGTCGTGGCCTCTGATGTGGAAGGCATTTCATTAGTATTTGCCTCCGTTTCTTTTGCGCCTTTCCGTTTGACACGTCTTGGACGTGCGGGACGATTCTTATCCTTATCTTCTTCATTCAAAGGAGCTTCCTGGGATTTCGTTGTCAACGCTGCTGCGTTTCGTGCACGACGAGTTGCCCGTTTAGGTTTCTCCGGCGTCTCCGCATCTATTTTACCAGACATTTTATCAATTGCCGTCTGAACACGTTTGCTGACCATTGGTTGTTGCACTCGTAGCGCACTCTTCGCCGTGAAGTAGTTGCGAATGGAGCCTTGAATCTTCTTCTCGTTGATTTTCTTCATGATCGGCATGAGGATGTCATCAGTCTTCGAAGTGGTCCAGCCGAAAAACTTACGTGCGAATTCGCGTATAGACTCCACATCGGGTGAGCCCCAACTGAAAGCGTCGCGGGTCTCATCAACCTTGGGCGTTAAGTATGCTTCCACAACGGACGAACTGGGAAAACCCTCGTGCAGATTTATGTTCTTTAGCTTCTTGCGCAGAGAAATACGTGCCGTGCTGCCGACTGGTATGTTGGCATTGTGTTGCGACTGCCACCAGTCTCGGAATTTAACTAATGTGGACAGGACAGATTGATTGGTGAGGGCGCTTGCATTGCTGGCGGATGAAGAGCTAGATGTGGATGGGGTAGCAGTATCCAACGTAGACGTCGTAAAAGAAGCCAGTATTTCAAGGGCAGTTACGGCACCAATGCCGTGAATGCCTGCAACATAAAGCAAGACATATTGATTATTATACTCATATTAGGTAAAATAAGAAGCTGGACTCACCTGTAGTATAATCACTACCCACGAGACAAGCGAGCTGAATAAGTTTGCCGCGATTGCAGTTAAACGTTTGCTCAATTTGCTCCGCTCGAAACTCAAGCACATGCTTATTTTGAGCAAAGAAATTTTTGTAGACAGTCCGACCACCAAAAAGCCAGATATCGCTATCATCCGTTATGGTGCCATTAGTTATCTCCACAGCATTGAGGAAAGCGCATTGGGCTTCAGCTTCCATTGGTGCCACAATATAAGGTATGCCAAATAGACGCAACAGCTCCTGGCAATCGTTGCTCATGCGCTGACTAATTGACATACCCATTCGATCCTGTCGATTACGTTCGGCTTCCAATTCCCTGCGTTCCTTTGCCAAATCAGTTGCCATTTTCTCTAGTTCTTCAGCTGTATTTTGTGATTTCAATGCATTTGCTGCATCCTTAATAAGGTCCTGCAAATAATATTTATATTCATATTAAAAACAGCCATATCATTTCATTGAATAACATACCTCTGTATTAACTGGCTGAACCTCGTCCGCCTTTTCATTATCCTCAAAAAGTGACTTTGCCGCCTTGCTGGGTTTTTTGCTGGGTGAGACTTCATCTGAATCCAATTTCTCTCCAGAGCGTTTGCCTCCCGATTTCGGTGTACGCTTTACAAAGAACGGTTTGCTCACCTTAGGAGTTGTGGGCGGCGTTACATCTCCGTCTTGTTGCTTATCTGGTGTGCGTTTAATCTTGTACGTAGTTTCAAAGTAATCCGTTATTGCTTTGCTCTTGCTTGGCGTTTTATTTGGCGATGTGCTTTTCGTAATCTGTTCAGAGTCGCTTAACTCAATGACTTCCTTGGACTCTGGAGGAACTGGCACTTTCGAACTTTCATCGTCTGAGGATAGTTCAATGACCATACCATCGCTTAGTTTAACTGATTCCAATTTAAGGTTTTTAACTTCATCCGTTTGTCGCTTGAGCTCATCAAGTATGGAGCTCAGAGCTGGTATCGGTTTCTCGACTTCTTCGTTGTCAATCAGTTTTATATTTTCACTTTCTTCTGTTTTAGACTTCTCTTCAGACTCTGTATAATTTTCATTATTTTTAGGTGCGTTGTCTTCTGAGTCTGAGATTTGTTTTTCGTTGTCCGTTATGACAATTATTTGAGTTACATCCTGTTTGTCTGTTCTCCCTTCTTCACATTCTTCCTTATTGTTGTCTATTAACACCTTCGCCTCAATAACTCTTTCCAATGATTGTTCTTTCGTTTCTTCTATGTGCAATTTAGGAACAGGATCTTTAGAAATCCCAGTGATTGCTGCCTGGCTGCTGAGCTCCTTTAACTCCATTTCATTTTCAAAAAGGTCCGCAAAGAGATCATCTCCTTCATTCAATTGGTCTTTAATATCAAAACAGATTTCGAGGCTCTTTTTGCTTTCTGCAGGCATTGCTTTGTCCTCAACAACTTCTTCCAAGTCTGAATCAGTATCGCTATCAATGATTTCGACTTGTTCCAATTTCTTTTGATCTGCAACGGGCGCCTTCGTACTCTGTTCAATTGCCATGGAGAGAAGTTTAGCTTCTTCTACTGAATTGTTGGCGATGTCAACCTTTGCCAACGTATCATTGACATTTGTGTTGTGCAGCAGACTCTCCAGAGACTGTGTATCATTCAGTTGTGTCGATTCCATGATATTTTCCACCTCATCGTCGTTCATGCCACCGTACTCGATCATGTAGGTGCGTGCTGGACCCTTGGCCGCATATCGCAAGTTCTTGCTTTGTTCGCGATTCAGGCGCAAGTCCTGATCAGAATCGTAGTCGTAGTCCTTCTCGTCATATACCTTTGATTGCTCTAGCGATAATGCCAATGCAATTTGTAAATCAGCATCGTATTCTACACCCAATTCTTTTTTATTTTTATCGTTGAACGCGGGTGGCTTCGTTAACATCACAGCGTTCGCCGACGTTGATGGCTTCTCCTCATCATGTTCATCGCTTTCTTCCTTAATGGTTTCACATTTTACTTTGATTTTGCTATCCTCCATAGCCATGGACTTCTTTTTCAGATCACGCACCAACAGGAATCGTGTATGCTCATCCGAGCTAATTTGACGCGTACTTTGCTCAATGGCTGTGGGTGTAACGATGCCCTCCTCGCTGAAGAATTCGGATAGCTCTGAATAGGTAAGTGTATGGCCACCCATCTCTTCCACGGCCTGTTCGAGGCTCTCCTGAACGGCACGTCGCTTTAGCAGACGCTTCATTTGGAATGAGCAGAAGTCATCGCTTCGTGCCGGAAGCTCATGGAGGCGACCCCAGGATGATTGCTTACGCGTCTCCTTTATGTCTGTGAGTATTTCGTGGCGCACATCGGCCGGCAGATTCTTAAAATGCTGACTGCGCACATCGATGCCTTGCAAGCTGGCGTTGTATGAATGTCTTGCAGTTGACTCATCAAAGGAGCTGTCGGACGTGGCACTGGTACTTGCATACTCTTGATCTTGATCATCGTAGTCGCTTTCACTAATTTGAGCTGAGGGTGCTGTTGCTGGCAGTTCCGGCAACTTGAACAGATCGTCTTCATCAGTTTTACTCGCCTTTGCTGCAGCTCCGCGCTTTATGGGTGACTTGAGCAGCATTTCAGCATTTGTGCCCAGCGCCTGTTGTACAACCTTTTCCTTGGCCAGTGATTGCAGCAAGAGTGCCTGAATACGATCAGCTTCATTGCTCAGCTTGCTGCGCTGTTGCTGGCGACGAGCCTAAAAATGATAATGAAAACAGTTTAAGGAACCAGTTGCTAGCAATGCAACCAGCAGGACAAACTGACAATTGTATCGCGCTTCAATTGTGGCACGCTGCCATCAAATATGAAAACCGGCCGCACACGATAATAAAGCAATTTGCACAGGCGATGAAACAGACCCAACAGATGAGCATTGTTCAGTGCGGATCCCTTGCTGTCCTGAAAGCCTTTCACAACCTGATGCAGCCATATCGAAATATCTACATATACAAGAAGTGTGAGAAATGTTTATTGGGAATTTCACAATCTGGCTTAAGAAGTAAAGTTCTTACCAACAGCCAGCACCTTTCCCTCCAGTGTCTCCACCGGTACCGGTTTGCCACAAGGCTCTATCAGCTTCCACAGACCAGTTACACCCATTTGGCATATAATTATAAGTAAGCAACATGCAGCTAAGTAAATTTTTTGAATAATCCATGCAAAATGTCTGGCTCGAAACTAGAGATGCGCGCGTGACGAATTCTATGGAATACGATATTAACACACAGTAGAATTATAAATGCAGTGAAACGCAAATTTGACGAGCACGACACGAAAACCGCGTCTGTTTTTCTTTATAAATGTTTTATTTTTTGAATGTTATTTGAATTTGTTAACTAAGCTATGATAATATGAGTATTAAGACTACACATATTGAAGAGCCGAATTGGTTGCTTAACCATTATTTATTGGCTTCTTCATTATCGGCAGCAGCTGCTGCAGCTGAACTGCTACTCGCTGTGGCATCGCCAGCGCTGGGATCTTTTTTGCTGTTCGCCTTGCTCTCTTTTTTGTCTTTCACCATCTTTCTGTACACCTCCAAATCCTGAGTGAGCGATGGAACAAAGCTCTCAAAGTCCAGTTCGTTGAGTGTTTGCAAAATATCCTTGGCCGTAATGGTCCTGTGATTCTGCTTGTGCGCCAATGCCGTCGATGATGAAGTTATAAATATGACAAAAACAGAAGCGGCCTTTGCAATTGCGACACGCGCCTCCTTGCTTACATTGGAGCCATCGGGCAGGGCATCCTTGATCAGACGGGCAATCACTGCGTTTGGCAAATTCAAGTCTTCGATGCGTTCTACCATGTTGAAGTCTATATATTATTTTTATATTTGATGCTGCTGAACTGCGAATATTTAGCTCAAATGCGTGCGTTGTTATTCTTTCCCGCGTTAAGAACAGATGATTTCGGCAGTGTTGGGTAACTGCAGACTCGTTGTCTAGTGAAAGTGCTGCTTGCTTATCGATATATCGGTATTGTATCAACAAACTTCGCCACAAACACAAACATTTTGCGCGTTTTAATTAATTTTAGTAATTTTAAAACGAGAGCTGCATAAATGTGCAAAAGACAGTCAGCAAGTATATGTCAGCTGTTTAATTTTTATCCCAGGTGATACAATACCTGTGGGTGTGCCACCTACAGCAATAACAATAGTGTTCACACGCACATGGAGAATTCGGCGGCGACGCCGACGACGACAACAAATACAACAACAGCGCCTAAGAAACGCAGGCACAGTGAATACCATGATCCCGATTATGGTTTCGACTGCGACAGCTCCGCCACTGGCTCCCATGCGGAGAAGCGCGTTAAGCAAGAGCCAGAATACACGGAGGATGGTGAGCAGCAGCAGGCTGAGAAGAGAATCACTGTTACCAATGTTGAGAGCGTGGCACAATTAAAACGCATCGAGCAAATTATTCGCGCTGAATTCCAAACTGAATTGACTCTGAAGGAGCAACAGTTGGGCGAGATCGATGGGCGACTTTCGCAAGCACGACAGCTCTTGGACAAGCTGCGTTATCATGTGGTCAACGACTACTATAAGAAGCAACAAGTTCCGCTAACAGCTCCCGATGTGTCCCGTGTACGATCCAGTGACACATTATTTGGGGATGGGCTTGAAAAAGCCGGAGCGCAGCTGCCATTGCATCCGGCAATCAAAAAGATTGTGGGCAAACGACCAATTCCCATCCAGCTGCATCTGCCAGAGCGGACAGCTGCCACGTTGGCAAAACAGACGATTAAGCTGCGTAATCCGGCGCATCGACGAGCCGAGCGGCGACGGCAACAGAAGATACGCGAGCAGGGCATTGTTACCGATCACACGCAGGAGACGCGCAAGGAGCCGGAAGTGGCCGGCGCTGAGGAACAACCCTGCACCAGCAGGCAGGCGGCATACAAACAGAAAATGGAACTGGAGGCGTCTGTGCCGGCACTCAATACCTCCCGCTTGAACAATAAGAACAAGTTTCATTTTGTGGTGGGCAACACATCCAAGTATCTAGGTGGTGTGGATTCGGATGTCCAAAATGGTCAGGCGCTTGCCTACAAATGGTTGGTTTACGTGCAAGGCAAAAATCTGCCAATGCCACCGGAGACGTACTTGAGAAAGGTGAGTCATTTTTTATATCGTAGTTGGGTCAATTTAACTGTTTAAATCGTTTTAGGTGCGCTTTCAACTGCATCACTCATATCGACCCAATGATATTGTGGATGTGCATTCGCCTCCCTTCCAGTTGACACGTCGCGGCTGGGGTGAATTCCCTATGCGTATACAGCTTTATTTCCAGGAGCATCTGCAGCAGAAGCCCGTCCAGCTAATGCACACCATTGTGTTGGACAAGACGATGTGCGGCTTGCACACCATGGGTGGCGAGACCACTGTGGAGGTTTGGCTGCGTTCCGATGTTCCTGAGACTACGACAACGACGGCGGCGACGACGACGCCAACGGAAGTCAAGAAAGAACCGCTGACGGCACCAACACCTGCAATAAAAACATTATCTCCATCGTTGGACAGTTCCAAGCCGCGCACCATTTCCATTACACAAAACAAAGAGGATCTGGATGACAATCTGTTCGCGTGCATAAACAAAATTGAGTTAAGCGATGACATTGAACAAATCGAGCCCACTGTGCTCGTCTCGGAGCAGCTAAAGCTGAGCAGCCCCAAAAAGCAGACACAAACAGTATCCATCGACCATGTACCTGTTCCAAGACCCAGTTTTGCAGTCAATGGAGGTCACAAAATTCAGCAACTACGCAACGGACACAAGGCGCATATGAAGAACGTCGTCTTTCAGAAAGCGGGCAAACTCTACATAATTGATCCGCTGCAATCGAAGCTGAAACAGGCCGTCAAACAGCAATCGCTGCTCAAGCCGCAACTCAGTCTGCTCAAGCCGCCAACACAGCAGTTGTCCAAGCGTTGGCACATGCTCCAGTGCATCCAAAACGATCACGGTTATGCGAATATGAGCAGCCAGGAGGTGTTGCCTGTGCAAACGCCGCCACTAAGCCAGCGCCTGAGTCTCGAGCAACGCTTTTGCGGCACACAGTTCCAAAGTATGCGAAGTGCTGTGGAGTTTCTGCTGCGCCGGCTGCCACTGACGAGCACGAGCAAGGTCAGTGAGTTTGCCTTTGGCAGACATACCCCGGCTGCATTCCAAGCGCAGCCGGCCTTGCGGCAGCGCTTCTTCGAATGCATGCGAGGACGCGCTTTGTTGCGCTGCATGCGGCAACATCTACGACTCCAACACCTGCATGCTAGCGGAAAAGAGCACTTCTGGAGCACTCGCGAGATTGTGGCCTTTGCACGCTTGCACGGTTATACGCCACCCTTAAAGATGCTAACGGTCAGCCGGCAAAGAGCTAACTCAGCGGCATTGCCCTTATCGGAGCGAGTGCAACAGCAACTGAAGGAGGATCCGCAGCCGCAACTAATGGCCTTTTCAACACTTACCTCAAGCTCCCGCCTAAACAACTGGCTAGCAAAACAGACGGAACGCCTGCCAGGTCGTAAACAAATCGTGTATGACCAACAGCTGGTTGATGTGGTTGGACTGACTCCGCCTAGTTTGAAAAGACAACGGCCACCCAATTTATCCGACCATTCAATAAATCGTCCGTTGCTATATTTACCGCCGCCCGAGAATCTGGATGCGTCCACGCAGCTGGTGCGCGACATGTGCAAAGACGTGGGCATTGTTCTCAATGCAGAAATCAGCGTTCCAGGCGTATCTCAATCCCTGGCACTCACAGTACTCGCGCATGTGCTTCAAATGTTCATCGGGAAATTGGTCCGTCGCGCTGTGGCCTCCAAACTGCAGCAACAACAGCAATCGCCGCATGGAATAGATACACTGCCTCCGGCGGCAGCCAATGTAGAAGTCACCTTGCTACCCCACGATATCGGGCGTGTAATTGCCAAGAGTGCAGAGCTCGATTTTCTTGGCAATTGTAACCTGGGTGTGGAGTATACGGATTCGCAGTCCTAGTCATTGCCACAGTCGCAGTTGCCATTGTGTATTGAATTTACTCTCCATTTACCATTCGCCTAGTTCAAAATCGTCTGGGATATTAGCTATAGATAGCTAGGTTATCACTAAATATACTTATGTTATGTATGCAATAAATAAATTATAACTTTTTATATGCGTCATTTTTGCGTTGCCCAACCAATAACTATTTTCTTGATATATTTATATTAATTTATATCTGTAAAAATATTCGATTAGCCCGGATCATGTCAACAACGTAATGCGACAACCCATTGACAATGTTTATCATCCATGACACGGTGGGAAAAAAGTGTCCCTGTTGTAATCGCGATAGGGTTTCAATAAAAAAAAAAGTAAACAAAACATTGATATTATTTTTTAAGTAAATATACATTTATTTGATTCAATGATTTTTAGCGTTTCAACAATGTAAATATTCAGCTAATGTTTGTTTTGTTTTGTTTAGTTTTTGTTGTTTCTTTAACGTACACAATATTATTGTATCTATAATTGCTCTCCTCCGAAACGATTTACATTTAACTAATGTTAATAGTTTAGAACAACTATGTGATTATAATAATTTAATCATTTGTCATTTGTTTAAATTAAAAAAAGTAAAAAAGTCTCTTGCTTATGCAACAAACTAAAGATACACTATATATATATATATATATATTTTTTTTTTTAGTAATACTTGAAATAAAGAAACTAAATAAAGTAAATTGGGGTTTCTTATGTATAGGTATATTTCTCATGAGTGTAGAATCACAGCCTTTTCGCGAACATTGAACATTATGGTCCTGTTCTGTTTGAATTGTCCAGTATTTAAAGTTATCATTTATGGTGATATACAGTACATACATATACAAAGTGATAGTGGCTTAAATAATCCATATGCCTTGTACGCAAACATACATTTATATATCAATGTGGTATTATTTTAATCAGTTATGTTTTTATGTTTAGGTGCGTCGCAAAAATTAGTATTATACTAGGTTATAGGTGGCTGGCTATATGCACTAAATATGCCTAGGCAATTACGTACATACATTAAATTACTACTTATATACAAATAAATATTCATAAATGACAGCATTCTTGTCTCATTGATGCGTTTCAATATTAAGGCAAATATTTTAACTAAAACGTGCAATTCGGTTGCATGGGAATCTTAGTGATGAGACCGAAATAAACAATGTTCTAACAAATATTACTTAGTGTGCTATAGTCGCTAATTCTTTTACATTCAATTCAAATTTATACTAAGTGTAAATCTACGCTAATTTCAGAAACTAGAGAGCTGGAGTTTGTCAACTAAACGTCTACAATTAAACTAATATAAATCGGTGTCGAAAGGCCACATATTTAAACTGAAAGCACATGTGTAAGTATTAGATTTTGAATTATGCTGTTGCGGCTGAAAATGTTGCAGTTTGGCGCTGGATCAGGTAATCGTTGTTATAATCTGATTCTTAGACCCATAATCGGCGATTCTGCAAAAGAATTTGACGTTAAAAGTCAGCCAATGAAAAGTTAAGTCTTCAAAAAACTACAAGAAATATGCAATGTATAAATAAAAGGACACAAAATCATAAAAGAAAAACTAATAACAAAATAGTATATTATATGTATGCAGCATGCATAGTTAAAAAATAATTTATAATGATAAAATCATTCAAATTGAACTTGCAGCGGTAACTAGTATTTTGTGCCTTTTACCTATAAATTGATGAGGCTGACGTCGAGCGCGACCACGTTACTAACAAACCCTCACCTCTGCTGCGCTCGCGTTTGCTGTTTAAAATGACTTTGGTGCTATCGTCTGGACACATGGATGTGCGCACTGTTGTTAGGACCAGGCTGCACACAGAGAAACGTTATAAGAGATACATTGGGAAGGAGTATGATTAACATTTACCGAGGCAGCACAGCAACCACTGTGGATAGCAATATGACAAGCCAGTGCACCGCAGAGGCAAAACATTTAAAGATGACCCAATAGGTTGAGGGCAGTCCGAAGCAGTTGACACACATCGAATTGTATACAATGGAGAAGAGATAAAAGGAGCCCAAACTTATTACAATTGATATGACATGGAGCACCGTCTGCGAAAAAAGTAAACGTTAGTAAAATTTGGTTTTGGGTGCGCGCACACAAAATCCATACCCAGGAACGTATTTCAATGGCACAGTGCACTAAATTCGCAAACAGACAGCTGGCCGTGATGGTCGTACCAAATTCCCAGATACCCACATCACTTTCCGCATAGGCGCACAGGGCAACAAAGAATATGACAAGAGATTGATAGAGGGCATCTAGGAGTATTAGCCAAAAGTCATGCGGCCTGTACACTACACCCAAGCGACCCTGAAATGTATGAAATGGTTATAGCCAGATTTCGTTACGTTTATATAATTTGCTTACATTTTTGTAGAGATATGGATTTTTTAATAGCAAGTCTTCCGGCACTCGATTATCGTAGACACCAATCGCCAGGGGCGGCAGTGAAGTGAATAGCAAGTTGTAAAGCATTAGATACATTTGGTCCATCATCACAGAACCGGAGAAGCCACAGTATAATTGATACCAGAATATCAGAAAAACAAATGCCTGAAATCCCAGATAAAGTTACTGATTTAATATCGAAGATGGTTATGTGAAAATATGTGCCTACCGCATTCTTATAGAAGAAGTACAAAATCATGCGCGCCAGTCGATCATAGCACCAATAGCCATGGGAGAGCAACAGCCGTTCCAGGTACCGAAAACGTGAAAGTGTAAAATCGGCCGCCATGACCGCTTGCATGCCTTCTTGGCCAGAGATGCCCACGCCGACATCAGCCATTTGTATCATGGACACATCGTTGGCGCCATCGCCAATGGCCAGTGTGCGCAGATTGAGTTCCTCCTTGACCACTTTGACCAGGTAGGCCTTTTGCAATGGCGTCGAACGGCAGCAGAGCACCGAGGCACACGCTTTGGCCAGCTTAAGAAACGTCGGCACCAATTTTGACCTGTAAGAAGACAGCTGTTTAGATACGGACTTATTTGGAGTGTGTGAATCGACGCACTTGGGATCCAAAATGAAGGTAAGCGTTTTTCCATCCACGACCAGAGCGCGAGGTTTGTTGCGCGGCATTAGACAATAGCCAACGGAGTTTGTCGCCTTGGCATTCCTCATTTCCGTCAAATAGAAATTAATGGCCGTTTCCGCAGCATCCCGAGATCGAGCGGTTAGCCTGAAGTTGCATGAATACCAAGTCATAAATGGAAGGTCCTGAATAAGACAATTCTTGGATCACTCACTTGATTAGCTCCATTTGCTGTGTGAAGAGTTTGGCCGAGTAGGCAATGTTGATGGCCGTCTCCGGCTTGTCGCCAGTTAGCACCCATATGGAAATGCCCGCTGCGAGTAGCGATGCTATCGTCTCAGGCACACCATCCTGCAAGCGATCCTCAATGCCTGTGGCGCCCAACAGTGTCAGATTGCTTTCCAGCTTAGCGAATGAGTCGCGCAGCCGTCGCTCGCGATTCTCGTGCGACATCTCAATATCCTGGTGATGCGCCCACCAGTCCGTATAATCACTAGCATTTAAGGTACGCTTTGCCATCACCAGAATCCGAAGACCTTCCCGTGCATAGCGATCCAGCTGCTGTTGCGTTTGCTCACGGAGCAAGCCTAAAGAAATTCGAAACGGAAAACAGTGAAGTATTATTGATGTACCCTGTACGGAACATTCTAAGGGTATGCCCTGCTGTATGTTTGCTCTGATTTCTTCACTCACCTTCAGGGCTATTTTGTGGGCACGGCGCCAGTACGGGCATAATGGAACTGTCGGCTCCCTTGGTGTAGAGGATAATCTCTTGGGTGCCCGTTTGACGGACAACAATCGACATGCACTTGCGGCTTGAATCGAAAGGCAGTATTTTGAGTATCTCATATTCAACGGTGGCGCCCGCCGTTGGCATGCCAACAAGGATGTGATTCGGGCTGCGATTTAGTAGACAACAATCGTAGCTATATGCGGCATTGACAAGCGCCAGCTCATCGGGACTCTCTGCCTCATAGAGAGGACGGCCGTCAGCGGTTCTGTATATAGTTTGCGTCTTCGTTTGGCTGTGAACAAATTGAGAGTTAACAACTGTTGTGGAATCAGCATCAGTGTTTATGGAGTATACTCACTTGATCTTCATGCGCTTGCCTTGCGTTTTGGCATTGAGAAATGTGGCTATGCTGGTGATCTTGGAGTTGATGACAGCCTTGGCGCGACCCGTGGGTGAGATGCTATTGGACAGCGCCTTGTTTTTCATGGGCGGCGATGGCGACTCCGAACCAGGTGTCGACTCTGGCGAACTGCTGATCGGCGAGAGCGTCGGCTGATGGCTCTGTGCGGGCATGGCAAACAGCAAATTGGGTGGCGGTGACGGAGTCACCGAACGCGACTCGGCTAGTCGCGAATAACGATCTGCCAACGCTCCTGGTCCTGGCTGCGGTGTCCCATTCATAATAGTTGTGGATGTCGTTGTGGTCGTTGTGCTCACCAGATTGCCACGCTGCCTGACATGCTTCAGGGTTGAGGGTGAGGGACCTACCGGGGCCGGACTGCTCGTGCTCTGTTGCAACTCGATGATGCCGCTAGCGTTCATCAGATCCCGATGCGGCGCCGCACTCACAATGACCGTGTTGCAGATGGCCAACACAACCAGGAATTCCTGGATACACTGTGCATGGGGCGTGAGATAGGCACCAACGCCCACCCCAGCCAACTGCTGCATATCATCCTGCAGCGCCTCGTTAGGCAGCAGTGGCGGCGCTGGCGCTCCTGGCTTCGCATACAATTTCTCCAGCTCCGAAGGAGGATGATTATAGTCAGCACCGTTGACAACGCAGCGGCGAAAGATCATTTTGTTTTCGGTCAGAGTGCCGGTCTTATCCGAAAAAATGTGCTGTATCTGGCCCAGTTCCTCAGTGATATTCATCGCCCTGCATTCCGTCTGCTTGTTGGTGTCCGCATCGTACAGATCGATGTTGTTGTGTATGTGGAACACCTGCAGTATCTTGCACAGCTCAATGGTCACGTACAGGGAGAGCGGTATCATCACTTGCAGTATAATGATGTATGTCCAGAATGTGAGCATGCCCTCTAAGGCAGAATTAACCTCGAATGGCAAATAGGGCACGGGGAAGTTAACAAAGGAGCCCAGCCACATTGTGCAGCCGATGGCGCCAACAACACAAAGGATCAACAATATTATCACACACCTGCAACGCAAAATAAATACATATTTAATGAATAAGTTAAGCCAGTTTACTCGGTAATCAATAAAAAAAACAGAATCTAAATTCTATACACGAAATAAATACAATTCATCTAAATAAAAGCAAAGAAAAGTGATCTTAACATTCTCCAAAAAACTATATTCAATTAAAAGCAATTAGTATTGATGACGACCCGTTATAGATTATTATATCACACTTCGTGTGCCACATGTGTGCTTTTTAATTTTTGGCAACACGCAACAACAATAGATAAGATTGGTTATTTTCATTTTCTTTTAAATAGATAATTTTAAACTATATTCCATTCATATATTTTTCATTATTGACTCTCAGTAGATATTTAATCAGAGCATTCCGATTAAGTGCAAGTATATTTAGACTCTGTCCCGACGGGGGAAAACGTATATATGTATATTATATGTACATAATAAATTAAAATTTTGACACTTTAAAAATTATACCATTTTTATTACTCCCTTGAAGAGGGTTTGCAACGCTTTGGAGGAGACGTATCCGCCTCCATAAAGTATATGTATTCTAGATCAGCATCTATTCGAATTTTTGTATGACTATTGTAAACCCTCAACTCATCCCACTTAAGTAGACAAATGTGAAATATTCAGCTAATAGCCAGAAAACTATTTGTAATCTTCGGCGCATGGCTAAAGATAACCGTTCTTTCTGCTATTCAATTGATGGGTGTATTTTTTAGTTGCTGCTACATACCATATCACATCAATATTCATTTGCTGTTCCACCTGGGAGCGTTTGTACCTTGGACCACTATTATTTAGCATGGACTTCGTTTCATGTCCGGCATAGACAACAATGCCCTCAATGTAGTCCGTATTCTACAAGAAATGAGAAGTGCTCGAGTCATTCTTCATATCGTATGTGGGGTGGTATGTGGATTCTTACCTTCAGTCTGCTCTCTCTTAACAAAAGGCACTCGGTCGAAATGGGTACACGCTCCCCAGTTGGATGTATTAAGGCCCCATGGAATCTATACAGCTTTGTTGTTGGCGCATCTGCCTCAACGAAGCTCGTAAACTTGCTGGGCACAAATATGTTCTGCATTTCGGCGAAGCCACGTACAACCTGCAAATGAAATATTAACAATGAAATTCCACCACTCTCACGTATTCCCATGATAAACGCAGTTGCAGCCAGCGTTTGCTGGCACACATGTATCACACACATTGTACAAACATACCTCGCGACGCTTCAGATTTGTTTCGCCGTCCAAGTCACAGGTGTCAATGTAGCAGACTCCGTGGGGATCGCTGGTCCGCAACAAGAGAATATCCGCTGGCACCGTCTCGTTGTTGGACAAATGGACAATATCCCCGACACGCATATCTTGCCATTTTATTCTCTTATAGCGCTCCGTCTCACTGCCGGGAGTAAAAAAAAAAAAACATAGGTCACGGATTATTAAATATGCAGAGCTAAAATTATCAGAATATATCAAGTTTTTAACTTAAAATGTTACCAAAACCAAAATTTGTTATATTCTTCCCTCTAATCAATATAGCTTAATTTTATCATATTATTTATTATTTTTCTTCAGTCTAATCAATATAGCTATAATTAATCATATTCTAAATAATCAAATTATGCCAGCGGTTTACTTTTAAACTGTAAATGACCTCTAAAAAAAAAAATAGTGTCACGTGCAGAGTTTAAATATAATAATAATATAACAAGTCTAGATAATAAATTTATGAATGACCATCTTCAGTTTTGTCAGAACATCAGCACTAAGTATCAGTTATGAAGTGTAATTGATATAATAGATTTTCTGATACAGACAAGCATATAAACAAAAAAAAAAAAAAAACATTCATCATTGTGAACAGTTAAATATTATCGCTAAATCATATTCACTTACAAAATTATAGTTGATAAGTGACGCAATTCCATAATACAGTTGGTTCTACAATAAATGGAACCATGCGAGATTGGGAATCGAACCAATTTCACGAAAAATGACGTGGGAGGAGAGCTTTTCGTTTATTTGAATTGGATTGCAGAGCGTTCATTATGTGGACATGATTGGAGTGTCCATAATTCAGCTGTCAACTATGCATATTATCATAGTTTCACGCAGGACAATTTGCACGCTATACCAACTTTAATAAAAATATGACAGAAGGAGAGGAAGTCGGAAAGTCCGCTGTCCAACGGAGTGATAGACATTTGTGCAAACAGACTCAAGGTGAGCCCCATTAGAGCTGGCCTGAACTGAAGTAGTTAGCAAAGTAATAACACAATTGGTTAAATAGTGCGCCAACCACAACGCCAACGTTGATGGCCAAGGACAACGGATCGGCTGCCTGGCTGCTGACATTGGGCCTGGCCCAAAAGCTTTCGGATGGCGTCATGCTGTCATTTTTGTTGCCGCTGCTGCTACTTAGATATTTATGAAAGAATCCACAGTGGGACGAAAGGGGTCATTTTCTTTTTTAATTTTCACTTTCCAGCACTTTCTCTGTCACTGCGCAAAAAAAAAAACGACAACAAAAAGTAATTGTCTGGGCAGACATGGGTTTGCGTGTTGAGGACAACTCCGATCGCATCCAGACTGGCTGCCTGCTGAAGGGCTTTTTGCATTGTTCGTGACAGACATGTCCTTGCATTGCTTGATTTCAGATTTCCCCTGTTGTTGTAACAACGACCAACCTTAAAATTTCCGACGTTAACGTTAACCGCATGTCGGGCCAAAAAGGTGGATATGCGTCCGATTCTGGGAGTGAAAGTCTTTTGCTATAATTTTAATTGGGTCATTAGCGAGATTGCATATTCTAACACAATTTACATGGGGCACTCCGGTGACAACAACAACCGTAACAACAATAAACAAACAAGCAAACTCTAATTACATGAACCCGCATATTTGTGTTTCTATTTACTGTTGTTTACTTGTCGGCGAGTTGCCTGGTTGCAATTCGCTAATTGACATTTCGCTGGAAGTGACGTAGATCCGTTCCGAGCCTTAACTATAACATTATCATCATTATTTTGGTTTTGCTCTTAAGAGTTATTATTTTTGACATTTGGCTGATTTTATTTAGCAATGACACGTCGCGGACCTACCCGATAAGATATTATATTGTGCTTGGTTTCTCAAGAATTCTACTATTTCTTTCACAAAGATCAACGACAACACTTTGATAAGCATATTTATTATTTTAGTATTTATTGATAACCACGTAACTGATTGCAACAAAGCAGTAGGCAAAAGCTCAATGGACAAGGCAATTCCGTTAACAATAAAGAATAAACTCATTCAAACAATTGCAAAAGTCGATAAAATATTATATGTGAACCAAATAATTCAAATAATAATCCCTATTATAAGTCAAATAATTACACATAGAATCAGACGGAAGTGTAGTTCTTTAAAGCTTAAAAGTCACGTCACATGACTCAGAATATCATTTCATAGCTTCAGTGCAAATTGTCGGTTGCATTGATAAAAAACTGAATTGTTATCGCTAATAATATTGAAACTTAATTTCGTAATACCCACTGAAAAATGTATTGCACATTTCTCAGATTCAAATGGGCGTTAACCTTTATATATATGTTTAAGATATGAGTAATCGATTTTATTATTTGCAATTTGTTTTCCTTAGACAAGAATTTCGTGTATTTTATAAGACCAATAAAAATGTTTTTAAAATTTATAAATAGAGCATAAAAATTTAGTAAAATAAAAAGAGAACTTTAGGATATCAAATACAAATTAATAAAATAAGGTTTTAAAAAAGAGTATACAACAAAATTTGAATAGTGTTTGCTAAACTTTTTGGGATATTTCTATCTTGGCATTCCCCTACAGATAACTTTCCTTTCAGCTCAGATTTTGTTGTATTTTATTGTGAATCACTCAAACTTCAATTAACATATCCCGCATGAGTGTTTCACTTTCACATCAGATTTAGGTTATTCACTCAGCTGTTATAGACCTTGAATTCGGGGCCAGGTTGCTGGGGTTTGGCATGAAAGTGACAACCAACTAAAGAGGGGCTGTTTAGCGGCTTTTGTTATAAACATTTCGTCGCAATTAAAGTGCGTGACAAACAGTTCAACAAGTCTTAAGACGTTTAACAAAACTATTCACTAAATAGGAGTAGAAAACCTAAACACACAAACACATTCTGTAAGTCTGCCAAAAAAATTTCTGTTGCGTTTATTGCATGTCATCTAATTGGCCTAAAGGTGCCGCTTGACACCAAATTTGTTTAACGTTGAATCGCTGATGATCGCTGGTGATGGCAGGTAAATTAACAGCACTGGAGGACTGTCTCGATTTATTGGTAACTTAACTCGATGATGAGCCACGCTGATTGCTGTTTGTATTATTGCAGAACCAACGCAGAACTTGACTTCAAATCGAAACGCACGCAAGGCGCCCTGGGGCCCCTCCACTTCCCCACTCTAGCAACTGCTAACTTGTTATCTAGGCCTAAAGTGAATGTAGGCCGCGTAAACAGCAGCACAAGACTTTTCATTATTTTTCTTTTATTATGGATAGCAGAGTGACTGGCACAAGCTGTCTTCGTTGATAAGACCTTTCCTGTAACTGAATTTCATTTTGAACGCTTGTTTAGTTTTGCCTTGTTTGGTGGCATGATGGCTACAAGCATCGTGTTGGTTGCATCAATCTATTTTGTCGACGTGGACACGCCCATTTGCCGGAGCTTGTTAACAATAATAAGAATAATAATGTGTTATGTTTCCAACACCAAAAATAAATTTATGAAAATTACACACTGCGATCAGTAAGTTATTTGAGCCGCATTTTCAAATGATTTTCGTTTCAATTTAATGTTTGATTGCAATGTGATTGGAGCTGGCATTAAAACAAGTTTTAAAGTTTCTTAACGAATACTTTAAAATAAATTAAGCTCAATGAAAATGAATGCCGAAAATCAATAGAATTTGTTGCGTTAATTGGTTTGTATTTATTTTATTTAATTTGCTCGACCAAATAAAGCATAGTAAATGTTTTTTTTCGCAAACAACCAGTAACCAGAATGCTTTGGCCGAGAGTGCTCGACTTAAAGCTAATATAACCAGTTCTTAAGTGCACAATCTCAGAAGCGCACACAAACGCTTTTATATTTGTTCTAAATTGTTTGAGTAGCAGAAAAAGTTTCAACTCTGGCTTATAAAACTCATTAAACTATTACAATTCTTGGCTGAGTCTATGTGTATTAAGAAAGAACTTTATCTTATCCAGGAAACTCATCATATGACCGGATATACAATGTGTTTACCGACTTAATTCAAGAAAATGTTGTAAATGTTTTCAAAGACTTTGCTGGGCATTTTTAAATATCTGTCTATATATAATTGTTAGTCATATTACAAAGTTTGAAAAAGTAAAAAACTTCCTTTAACTTTAATAAAAACACAATAAGAGTATATAGAAAATTGTTTGTTGGTTGTGTGTCTAGTCTTATTACTAGTTTTAAAAAGTTATTGCTGAGTAATGTTTGTATAAAAAATGCACTTTATCTTATCAGCTTGCACACATCATAAAATCAGTTATATGTTCAAGATATATAACTATTTGTGCATAACAAAAATACTTGCCAGAAAACGCATTATTTAAATAACTAGTTTCCATACTCAGTGCTCAGTAAATTTCGATTTCCTTTCAATGGTGATTGATTAATTTCTATTCCTCAACTTGTCGAATTAAATGCTTAGGCCAAAGAATACGCATACCAGAACTTGGCTAAAGCGTTGAGGAAACTGCTGAGCGTCACGCAGACCTTCCACATAATTGTGGACTCAGTGTTTATACATGTTACTCCCTCCTTCCATGAAAATGTGTGTGTGTGTGTGTGTGTGTGTGTGTGTGGGCCAAAGTGGGTCATGGGGGAGTTGTTATTGCTACGTTTATTACGAGCTGCGAGGACGCCATGGAAATGCACGCAGGCAATTTACTTAAAGTTCATTCGACGTGGTCAGAAGTAAGCACATGCGCATGCCTCGTTGCCCAAGTCAATAAAACACTCATAAGTAAGGCGGTACATACACACACTCACACACACACAGGCACACACACACTTAAATATATGCTCCATCATTAAAAGCAGCCAAAGTAAATGTATCGACTGATTGTGCCTAGGACCTGGGCTAGACTCCTTGGCCAGACAGCTGACCAGCCCAAGTTCTACTGGGTATTAAAACATTTAATAGGAAACGATATCAGGCCGAGTCCAGATACAATCAGCAGATAGCGATGGCAGTCACCAAAGCTAGGCAGTCCCGATGTTAGATTGCCCAAGTTTATTAGTTTGTAGTGAATTAGCACATGTTTTATGGGCCACATTTGTGCAGTCAGCCAGGCGCCAAGTGGGTTGATCGACTCCGTCCGTTGTTAGACAATTAAGACAATGTCAACCGAACTCTAAACATGTTCAGTTCAAGTTCAGAATGACTATTCGAGCATTGATGACTACAATTATGTGACTATGATTGATTGCTTTGACTGAAATTTTGTAATTCCCATTTACCTAAATGTATTATAAATGATGTCTCACTTGACATTCATCAGAATAATGCACCATTTGTTTTGCTACAATTACGAATCATTTAAACAAAATTGAGAATATGCCGCAATTGCATTCGATTGAAATATTGTAATTGTAATTAACTTAATTATAGTAAGTCATAATTACAAATGTATAAATGATGTCTGATGACTACACATTCATCAAAACAGTGCACCATTTGTTATGCAACATTCAAGAATCATTTTCAGAAATAGTTTTTATTATTTTATTTTATGCATACTCCTTCTGTTGACCACCTGCAATCTCATTTAAACCTAGCGATAGCACTTTTCCATTAAACACAACTGGCATTTGTTATAAATTTTTAAGTTTTGCTTAGACAACAAAAAAAGTTGAACAATGTATTTCATAGCGTTGCTTCATTAACTTGGCCAACAGCGAACGCACGCGAATCAATCATGTAAACGCCATTAGAGCACTGAGCATTTGGGCGTTGGGCGGTTCTACGGTTTGGAGTTCAGTAGAGTATATCAGCAACTGCCGTTAGACCCATAACCATATCACAGTCTCCACCCACGCGCTCAAGTCGAGTGCGTTGTCGAAATGAAAAGACAATTTTGCTATGTAATTATCTCTATGCACGCAATGTGGAAGTTTCCCATTGGAGGAGGAGGAGAAAAGCTGAGAGAAGAGAGAAGCAGGGAGAAGCATGCACACATATGGAGACAATTGTTGGGTGCTTCAATTCGCTCGATTGCGCGCCCATAATTAATAATTAATAATAAACGACAGACGCCCAAGCGGTCAGCGTTTGATTTGTCGTTATTGTTGTTTTAGCTGCTCAAGCAAGGGAATGTTGCCACAGTTCGTGGCATACAGAAAAGCGAAACTTATATGCAATTACCACAACAGCCACAATCATAAACAATAATAATAACACCAGCCAGCAACTATACAGTAAGTAAGGTCAATTATTGGGAAAGGCCAACAAAGTTGCTGTTTTTTTTCTTTTTTGTTGGTTTGTTTTTTTTATTTCTTTCTCTAGTTGTAATGAGTGTAGGTCCAATGTTTTATTTCTTGTTATGGGTCTCTAGAGCTATGTGCTTGGTGTACCCACATCCAAACCCAGTTCCATGCTCCAACCTTGACCCGCACTTGTCGACTTGACTTTTGGAGGGGGAGCACCTGAGCACCCGACTGCCTTTTCACTTCGTGTGTGGAAATTCCATGGCTGAATCTCGAACGAACTCTCTGCCTTTGTGGAGTTGTGGGTGCTTTTATAAAATTATTCTTCCCCAGTTGTTGTTCATTTGCACACTTTGATTTTATCTATCGCAATTGACATCAATTTGCACTTTTGCACATTTTTTAGTTTAATGAGACAAATGTTTGTCAACGCATCAAAGTAGAAGACCTCAAATACCCTGTATCCAAGTGGAGTGCTTAGAAAATAGATAAATTAATCTAAGAATTTATTTTACATATAAAATATGTTTGGCTTTTCAGAATAGTTTTTATATGAAATTTAATTTTGTGTTCTCCTATGATTTTTAAAATATCGTATGTGCTCAACTATTACGTGCCACGGCTCAAATTGAAAATATACGTACATCACTGGAAATATTTAAATTACATAAATACACAGAAGGAACAACGACATTCTTTGTTCAAGTGAGTTCAATCAGTGGTCAAAGCAAACAATTAGTGTCATTCAAATGCTGAGAAATGTGCATAAGTTATTATGAGGTTGGGGAATAACCGACAGTAAGTGGAAAAGATCTTTTAAATCGATTTGGAATTGCATAACCCTATACACTTGTGTAGGGTTATATATATATATATATATAACTATATATATATTCTCTCTGCTTAACGTGTTCTTCAGTTTTCAAGGCGGTCAGTAAATATTATCACAGCTGTTTGCGAGCACACCACAAAACTGTCTGAAGTCTGTGAAATATTAGTTGATAAGGCGGCACACATTATCAGACCGAGGTGGCATTTGAAGACAGTGTCTGTCAAAAGAACGCGTATTCTATTTGCCACACGCAAGCTCTTTAATTATCTCGAATCTAAGTCGTTTGGGGCTCAATCTTTATGTCTGTGGCAGCTTCCAAGTTGGGCGAGTACAGGCGAGTGTGATTAATTTGGCCCACAGTGATAATGTTGTCGGCTTTGTTAACATGACCCATCAGACAGCCGGCTCTGGCTCTGGCTCCAGCTCCGGCTGTGCAACTAATGCCGCCACAGCTGGCACAGAGAGCCGCCAGCTGAGTTGCGCTGACATCACAGCGGCATGTTTTAGCTCCGTCAGCATTCAGGCTGATGCTGATCTGAAGCTGCCCGTTGGCGATTCTTGCTAGACAACGTTGTCCGGGGGCGACACGGCCAGCAGCAAAGCTGTTCGCCAACCGGTTTGTTCAACAGCGGACGAGGCGACGGCAAAATGAAAAATAAAACTCGTTTCTCAATTGCTTAGTTGCTATATTCAAGCGTTTTCAATGTCATCTGTTTGGCTTTTGTGTGAACCGGTATGGTCCGGCCAGGGCAGACAGGCCTTTTACCAGCATCATCTACACTTGGAAAAACCAGAATGTTTTTTTTTAGAACTGGGAATTTGGACACCTAACCCATAAACCCTGATCCGAAATACCTGAAAATAGCCATCTACATTTAACTTTATTACTTTATTATTTAATTTACTTTATTATACTTTATTATCACTTGTAGAGGGTATTAAAATATTATCTTCAAATTAACTGCGCATTGAAGTTTAACTTGTTATTCTTCAATCTTGGTAAAACTCGTTGTATTTGCATCAATTTTTAGCTAACTTTAATTATACCTTTTCCCCAGTGTATTTATTAACCCAAATGTGAGCGAGATAAAATCCTACTGCAGACTGTTTCAGCATATTGCCAAAGTGACTTATGTGTATATGCACATATATCATATATATATACATAAACTATCATCATAATATTCTATTCTATTATAAATATATATATATATATTTTTATATTCAAGCACACAGCACATTTGATAACTATATTTTATTCGCTTTCTGGCTGTTTCGCTTGTTTGTTGTCAAGGTTAGGTTGGGTGGGTTTTGCGGTGTTTTTGGTGCTTTTCGTGGCCATCTGGGTGCATGTGGACCCACAACCTTGAACCCATGACGTTTTATGTGCCATTCCGGCAGTCTAAAGCACTTAGATGGTGTGAATTCTCCCATCCAATGCTGTCTAGGATTAGAATATTTAAATGCGCCAAGGACAGAGATGTGTCTGGGATAGATGGCAGCTGTCGAGAGCCATAACATTTAAATGCCAGTTTAATAAGTTATGGTCAAAAGCTCTGCAGTCTATATGTATATATATGAAAGTTTAATAAGACAAGCAACGTATATTATTAAAAACCATGAACTAGCCCCCACTCAAAAAATAAAATAAATAAATAAACTAAAATAAATTCTATGAGAATTTAGAATATGTTTGTTCAAGTTTGATTACTTAAAAGTGAAAAGTTATATTGGCACAACATTTTCGGAGGGGATTGTTGTGGCTTTCATCTCATAGAAAATATATAATATATAATGATTGTTTATTGTTTTGTGACCTCTTTCTATAATTTATTTTGCTGATTCTAGGTCATATATTTATACATTTTTTTTTTAATCCCGCCGTCCTGGGAAAAACATTCACCATGTCAATTTAGTTGGCTGTGGAGTTTGAAACTCAAGCCTAGAGCCAGCAAAACACATATTTTAAATACATAGAAAATGTATATTTTCAGAAATTTTCAGAATTTGCTTGTGCTTATGTAAAAATTAATGAAATTAAAAGTTTTTAAATTCGGACGACTGACGCACCTAATCTGTATCAATAAACAATACAATTATTTCGCATGTTCCATTTTTGTTTACAATTCCTGTTTAATTGTTGAATTGCAACAACTGTTTCGAATTGGGTTATATATAAAATTGAAAATGCAAAGCGATGTTCGGCGCCAATAGCAACAAACCGATGCCGCACTTCAAAATCGAGAATTTTATGAACCAACCACGGGTTTTTCCCATATGCCATATAAAATGCAACAATCTCGTCAGAGAACAAACAATTAAATTGATCTGTTGCGAGGCATGTGTTTTTAATATGCACACACATATATATAAATACAGATATATATTGCAATTTCCATAAATCATTCCATGCCCTGCTGGCATATTGATAGCAACAGCAACAATATGTATGTATGCCGTGTGATTACGTCAAGACCTGCAGCACTTGCCACATTTAAAACAAACACCCCAACAACAGCTACAAAACTCGATTGAAGCTCGTGGCATTTACTTTGAATAACTAAAAAAAAAAACAAACAAGTTTTTATTGATTGCATATTTTTGCATTGGAAATTATTTCAATTATATTGAATATTGATATTGTCGTGACTTAAATGTTCTGGGCCTACTTTATAAATACAATGAAAATAATAAGAGCTGCTCCGAGCTCGATTTCAGTTTTGGCAGTTTCAGGAAGTTCGACGTGGAGAAATTTTTTGTTTCAAGTTCGTTAATGTAAGACTAAAATATTCCTTCGATTTTAAAAGCATGTTAAATTCCGTTATTAACAACTTTTTTATTGTATTGATAATTTTGGAATCATTTTTTTACGGTTTGGCATTTCAAGAGTCCGACTTTGTGAGTCTTGTAATGATTTTTGTAAAAATTGTGCGCTTTAAACTGAATAATAAGCAGCAAATCTAAATGGACTAACTTGTGCCATCCTATCACTATATAATATATATTGTGTATTATTTATAAAATATAAACAGACTACACATTACAATTGCTATCTTAGAGCAAACATAACAATTGCAAATCTTAAAAAGTTCAATGTGCCCAAGATACATACTAAACACTCTCGTCTCTTTTCTTTGGCTTCCGGCACGACTGTTGTGTTGCTTTTGCCTAAACTAATTTAGCACATGATTCCTCATTGTTGTGGAAATAGCAAATATTCAGACATTTCGAATTCATTTGCAAACCAGAATGTTCAATTATCATATTTAATTGGAATTTGCTACGCAACCACAGAATGTTGAACGTCTATAGTCCAATTGACAATTAGCACCGTTAATTGATTTTCAGAGGTGTGTGATTTTATTTAGTAGCCTATAAACATGGCTGATGCAAGTTTTGGCATAGTTTACATTGCTTCCTCCCACACACTTAAATGCATTTGCTAAAGAGACCCCCTCTCGTTGTCGCAAGTTGAACAGCCAAGTCATTTGTCAACAACAAACATGACCACAAGAAATTCACAATCGCATTCACACACACACACACACACACACACATGATACAGTGACTCATGTAAATGTTCAACATTGCATAGCACATGGTCATGAATTCGATGAGGGCAGTGTGTTCAGTGTTCAGTGTTCAGTTCAGGGCAAAACTGAAATTGGAAGAGCGTGAGATGGTCAGGGCCGTGTTAAATTTGGACGCTGGTCTCTGAATAGCCCTCAGGTAGGCGTGCGAAATATTAATGGGCATGTTGCTTGTTTGCTGCCACACGAAAATCGGTAAGAGCTCAGTTACCAGGTGTGCCCACACATATACACACACACGCACACATTCATGCTTACGCGTCTCATTTGCATGTTACTGTTGAATCGCGGATTGCAGCAACAGATTCAAGTCACGGAAGTCATAAGGAACAACGGTACACGATATACCCCAGGTACAGTGAAAATAACTCAATTGCAGAGCAAAACGCTTTTCAAATGCAGCTAAATTCGACTCACTTTTAAAACGACTTCATTTAAAGTCAGTCATTTTTAAATGCAGTCTTTTAACCCCCCACAATTGGTATACAAAACATTTTGCAACTGACTTTAGCTATTCTTTGTTAGTTTTTAAACATTTTTTTTAATGTTCCTTTGTTTGTTTACACAAATAGAAACTTCTCAGACAGGCGACCCAATTAACAATCCACTTAACAATAATTTTATAAGTCATTGTGCCACTGTGCGAAACTCGCATGTACATTAAACAAAGAAGTACAGAAAAGTTAAACAGAACGAAGACTATATACCCTTGTACGTATATTGAGAAAACCAGATAATATCGTAAACCATATGTTTGATAAAGTTTGCGAAACAATATAGATCAGTAATGCAATCCAGCCAGCACCTCTATTTAACAAGAAAAAAATTACATATACAAATTTAGTCTGTCGAATTTAAAATATAAATATATATATATATACGTCCAGAAGAAATATAATATATCTAAGAAAATATTTGATAATATAAAATGGAAATTATGATAACAAATTTTTTCACCTGCATATATTCTTTATATACGTAGCAAGAAAAGTGCAATGCCCTCAACGAAGCGTATAAAAATAACTAAGGCTTCTGACAAGTTGTGCAAAACAAAATGGGAAAATGCAAATCTAATTGCCAACAACAATGCCTAAGTTCATTGGTCAGCCGACAAGACCACAAACAAAAGCAAAAACAACAACAGCAACAGCAGCAGCAGCAACAGTAGCTGATTGCTTAAAGGTTTAGCAGCAAACTGGGAGCCAACTTCACAGTTGCAATCATTGCTGATAACAGCCAGTTAAGGGGAGTGGGGCGTGGGGCGGACCAAGCAGCAGCTGTGCGTGCAATGCAAGTGAGTAAGTAAATTGTCACTGGGCTGGGAAAGTTGACGCGTGCAGGCAGCAAATAAACAAACGGAACATTTCAGACAGTCGGCAGCAGCAGCAGCAGCAGCGACGACCGCAGACCTCGACGCCGACGACGACGACACTTAAATGTAGGACAGCCAAGCCGCAGACGCAAGGTAAAAGAAGAAGCATCAGCGTTGGGCAGAGGCAGAAGCAGAGGAAGCAGTCACTTTGAGGGAAAGTTTAGCAATTCTGTTGGCTTATTTTGATTTAGCTGCGGTTGTCGTTTTTGTTGTTGTCGCTTGCTGTGCGGTTTTTTTTTCTGTCTGTTTATCGATTTGTAGATCGAGCATAAAAATAATCGCTATCGATGACTTTGCATTAAGCCAAGGCTCTGAGCTCGACAATGTGTTTATCTGGCCACCTTTCTTTTAATACCCTCTTTTTCTTCAATGTTTTGCTTTGGTTTAGATTTGGCAAGGGAAAGTTTTTGGCCGCGAATTTGGCAAATTGCGTTAAGCATAAAAGGTAATAGATGATGTGAGAAAACAAATAAGGTAGGTGAACATTTAGCGGAGTTTGCTACTTTGGTCGAGACGAGTTGGAGACTTGCTTATGAAAAGATTAAACAGATGAGTAAAATCCACTAGAGAAAATCACATTAGATGCGAAGACTTTAAACTTTAATCTAAAATATCTATATTAAGCAAAAACCTTAATTAAAATTTTAGAAAAATAATATAATTATAATTAGAAATATTGAGGATATAAAAACCATAGACAAATTATTTTTTTCTTTGACATAAAAGCTATATTTGGTCTGTAACTATTCTTTATAAATGATAAATAAAATGCTCCAGCAGCTGAGTAGATCTATTTATTCATATAATGAACTTAATGATGTCACATAGAAGAGAATTGGACTCACCCGTCGTATACCCTGCAAGTGGTATTATTGATGCGCTTATCAGACGCTCGTCGTCGCCGATCCTCGAACAGATCCTTGACGGCCGTCACGCCCAGCACAAAGATGACGGGAATCATGGCCACCTCCTTGCCAAAGGCATTGATGGCGGGCACCCAGTTGAGCAGCACAATGAAAATGAAATACAGATTCGCCACGCGATGGAACTGTTCCAGCAGATTTTTCGGTATGAACGAGAGCAGCGTGTATTTTGTTGTGCGTATTTTGTTGCCCACAAACTGACCATTGGGGTGCTCTCGTTTGGGTGTCTTGGGCGGCACTGTGTGATTGGGCACCACCATGCGATAACTACGCTCCTCAAACTTGTCGTTGGTGTTGTAGTTGCACAGACTGAAGCGTTTCCACCAGGGCGGCGCCTCGGTGCGCCGCAGCGTGTATATGGATTCAGAGCGGGATGCCTGTCGGGAATGGCCACGACCGCTGGTCGCCGAACTCGGTGCCGATGGGCCGAATTCACGCTCCCTAACCGGCTCATCCTTATGGCCGGGTGGCAGGATGAAGTCCGTTTTGGAGCCGACACGACTGTGACCGCGACCCGCTGGCGCAGCACTGCCGGGCGGTGAATCCGTTATCTGACCCTGCGAGAAGGCACGCTGGTGGCCCTTCATGGCCGACTTTATGGGGCGACCGCCGGCACCGACAGCAACAATGGCGCCCCCACCATGACTGACAGAACGCGCATGTCCTCCGCGCGAGGGGCCGGCCGGGTTTAGAGTGCTGCTGCCGTTGGATATGATGGCCACGCCTGGTATGCCTGCCCCACCTGGCATGCTACCTGCCGCTGTATTGCCTGGAAAGACATAGGTCCGCTCCGGCTCCCCGTTGGCCCCCATTGCCATGGGTGTTGTTGTCATCATTGTGTGGAGATGCTGTTGTTGCTGCTGCTGTTGCTGTTGTTGGGCGAGATTGTCGCTGACCAGGTTGGGTGGCGCGGAACGTTGTTGCTGCACAACGAGAAACTTTCGCCTCAAGTCTTCGGTGTTTGTTGAAGGCATCTTCGCAGGCCAACACCATTAGGTGGGCCCCAGTTCTTAGGTGTCGTATGTGCGTCGGATTCAAATGAGTTCTTGGGGTTTTGGGTAGCGGGAACGGTCTAATTAGCACCTTACGCCAGTGCCGTTCCCGTCGTTTGCGTTGACGCATCAGCCACAACCAACATGACTACTACCTGAAAAGTTAAATATAAAGAGAGTGTGAAGTTTAGTTAGGGTCGTAAAATTAACAGATACACATCTTGCGAGCTTAACAAAAATTTATTTAATTTGTTTTTTACTTGGTTTTTGTGCCCTGAACCCATGTAAAATGGGTGAAAAGGGTATACCAGCTTCGTGCAAAAGTAAGTAACAGATAGAAGACTGCATAAAGTGTATTCTTGAACAGCATTAGCAGAGGAGGTGATATAGTTACCGTCCGTCCGTCCGTATTAATAAATGGATATCAGGAACTACAAGTGCTGGAGGCAATTTTGGAATACAAGTTCTCGTATTTAATGGCTGGGGTGCAGGGTATCTCGTAGTCGAGCTCACTCGTCTACAGCGTTCAGACTTGTTTTGCTTATTTCCCGCAAAGGTTTATCGAACCCTTATGCACCCTGTACACACTGTGCACCCTGTGTTCTCGCTTACGTGTGCTCCAAAGCGTGGCCTTGATTTAAAGCTTCCGATAAGCTGCCATAAAGCGTAAAACATCACGAAAATGAAACCCCAACAAAAAAACACACAATCAAAAAACTGAATGGCCCACAAGGTCAAAGAGTGACGCGAGGTTATGCAGAATGTATATGGAATGAAGTGTGGCATTATGTTTAAAGCCAAGTTGATCGATGGCCGGCCAAATACATAGTTCATGGTGTGCCCAGATATCATGAGTGAACCTTATCAATGTAGTTAATCTGGTCGAACTTGGAGAGCAGCATCTCATCATTTAAAAATACACTTCATCAGACTTGACTAAACAACATGTTTGTCAGCAACTCAAAGAATTCAAATGAGTTACATCATTTTATAGCTAAAGAAGCTCGTCAACGAACTCAAAACGAGGCAAAGCATTCGAATGAATGGTTTGATGTCCGTGCCACAAATCAAACGAGGCATGCGCCCAAGTTTTAGGAAGCCACATAAGCGGGCGGCAGAGCATGAAATTTAAAATTGTTTTTTAAAGTATAAATTGAATACAAATATTACCGCTATACTCGAAATATTCACAAAAAATCGACTGTTTAATATATTATACAATTGTCTAGATACATAGTAAATATATATTTATGGTTCATTTGGACATTGCTCAAAAGCTATAATAAATTTATGCGCGTAAATTTATTTTCATTTTTTATAGCGTACAATTTCGTCGAACATACAAAAAGCTAACTGAATAATCGAATAAATTCGACAGTTGATATAAATAACAATTTTTCTACTTGACTTGTCAATTTATAAAATTTATTATTGTGTATTTGTATTCTTGAGCGTATAAATGGCAATTTATACTTATTTTCTTCGAGTGATGATTAAATTTCATTAGTATTAGTGAAAACATTTACGCATACATACATATTTAAATGGACATGTACACACGTTCTTCGTACCACAACAACAAGAAACCGCATGTCGACACGAAAATCTAAATTTGAATTTGGCACACGCCCGTTTTTCTAGACTTTTTCATGTTTGTATATACATCCACGGGGTATTTATGTATAACGCAACGAGTGCAATTTAGTATTAGTATATGTAATATATAGTAGAAAGTAAAATAAACAAACTGCGTAAGTACAATTGTACACTCAGAAAATAGCCAAACTACATTTTAGAAAATCGCATAAAAATGAAAATCGTCCTGAAAACAAGAATATTTTTTCTTAAAATCAGTTCAATTTTTTGCACAGTTTGGTCAAAATTGATATCCATTTCAATGAGATTAGATATAAAGTTAACACTTTGAAAGGGTACAACTTAATTCACTCATGAAAAAGCAATTTAGCAATCGTTTGGCCCAACACGTCAGCATGTTCTAAATAAAGAAATACAGTTGAAAAAGTCAAATAGTTCAGCGCCTTTTTAATTTTAAACTGTCCGTCTGAAGTCAGCATGCATTTTATTTAATGAAAAACGCCTACAACGTCTCCGAAAGGGGTATAATTATCTATATATATCTAAAATTATATATAGTACTTGTAGACATCTTTATTGATTTGAAGATTAACTTAAATATTTGAACTTTAATAAAAACAGAGTGAATGACATTTGAACTCAACGACGATTATCTTTATAGCCTTCAATTTACTTTGTTGAAGTAAAAGGTAAGTTTCTAATTTATGTCATTTTATTATTGTCCGCTTCGAGCTAATTTGTCGTGCCAAAAACCCATAAAGAAAACAACACAAAAGCTGCAGCCACCCTTATAAAAGTAATTAAAGAAACAATGTGAAAGCGCGACCTTTTTTTTGTCAATTCAAGGTATTCGCATTCGCGTATCCTTTTCAACACAGGAAGAGATTAAGATACAAAAAAAGCTATACGAAAAAAATGGTCGTGAATTTTAGAAACTCACGCTATTATTCTTCAAAAGGTATATTTGAAAAATGTAAGGTTGTGAAAAAATAGCGAGATAAATGCGTACACAGAACTATAACATTAACTTCTTTTTTATTTAGTATTTTTCGGATCAGATTAAATATAAATCAATTTATTACTATTTTCTTAATTTAAGAAAATGTTTTTCTAAAAATAAAGGTTTACATTTTCAGGTTTTAAATTGTTTTTCTATAATTAAGAAATATATTTCTGAAAAAACAAGAATAACTTTTTAGTTTTCAGCTTGATTTTCTACAATTCAGATCGTTTTTCTATCTACGAGAATAAATATATAAATATATAAAGTTAGTTAATCCAAGTGGCAAATTGGGTAAACATATCTCGCTGGATATTTAAAGCGAATAATTTGGGTGCATGACACGCATACTTGCCCCGATTTAAACTGATAGATACTCGTAAATTGGCTTTGGTATCTACGCAACGCAACCACGCACTAACTAATTAGTTTCAAGCACTTTAATCAGTTGATGTGTGCTGACTTCAAAGTGCTGGGCCCTGTACTGACTCTGTGGGTTTGCTCGGGTTGCGGGTCTTGCCTCTCCCGCCTTGCCTTACCCCACACCGAAACTTCTGATTCCGGCCGCAAATGGACTTTATTTTTAGCAGACAGATTGAGCAGCGCACATGTGAAGTAAAATCAAAAGATAAGCAATGCCAAGCCCAACAAAAGATACAAAAAATACTAAAGCATTACAGTACTTATCAATAAGCTGCAGCCAATGGGCATTTAAAAACAATTAGTGCGTTACATATCTATATAGAATGCAGCACAACATCTGCTTTGATTCCACTCAACTTGGCCATCTACACTTTTGAGGTTTGGCAAATTACGAAAACATCAAAGAACCGTTTTGTGTGTGGTTATGTGTGGGAATATAAATGTTTTGAATATGGAATATACATTGTATTGTATATTGTATTTATTGCTGCACGCTTAAGTGCACAACCCAGTTCAATCAGCACTTCAATTGACATTGAGAATACACGTATGGACTTGGCAATTATATAGTCATTTATACGCTTTTAATTAATATTTATATATAAAAACAAGTTAAGACGTCAATCTTAAATCCGCCGAATAAAACATACTCTCTTTAAAAATAGATTGCTATTGAAACTACGTGATAGTAGTCCATTAATAATGATTTAATTTCCCAAATGTTAGGAGCATAATAACGCTTCTATTAGGTAAGTTTGGCTTTGATATCTTGGAAAACGATAAACAAACGGATATAGCTATATCGACTTGCTATATGCCCAGTTAAAATCCGAGGTTGGAGGCATCTCCAACAAATATTCGCTTTGTGCTATAGATAATCGCGTAAATGGCATATAGATAATAGCGTTAATATTAATGACCTGCTTTCGATTCGCTTGTGAACCGGACAGAAAATGTTTACGGCCGTAAATGTGATTATAAAACGCAAATAATTGTTGTAATTTGCAAATATATTGATTATCTTAAACAATGGCAGTTAAAGTTTACAAACAATATTAGAACTAACCAGCTATTAATAGTGATCTTAGACATAGATATTGAATATTTGTAGAAATTTAACTATTTCGTTTTAAGTTTTTTTGTGGTTCACAGCGACTCATGTAAGGCAAAGATAAGAAAAACATATATTTTTGATTTTTTCACAAATTTTAATAGTGTTTAGAAATACAAATTGAAAATTAAATTTAAATTTAAAATAATATACAATTCGAAGTCAATTGATAAACTTAAATTTCCAATGAAAACAAAATACAATAAAAGCTATAATAAATCTGGGGAAAATAAAGTGTTATTTATATTGGGAAATGCCTGTTTCCATCTCATAAGCAGGGGACTACAAGTCGGAAATGCCGATTAGGTATACATATTTTTTGAAGAATGCTTAAATTTGCCAAAAATGTGTGCTTTGTTTACAAAAAGCGCATATTTTCTAAACGTAATTGTTTTATTTGGTGTTTATTGAATTCAAGACGAATTGGCAGATAAACAATTGGAAATGATATTTAAAATAACAGCAGAACAAAAACAATTAGTTTATTTGAGAATATTTCTGATTCTTCTACGCCGTGGTTTTGTTATAAGAACAATTTTTGATTAGTGGTTACCCAATTTGTCAGTTTGTTCAGCTTGCTGTATGAAAAGTTAAAGCACTTGAGCCTTGCCAGCTGTTCCCCCCTTAAATGGTAAAGGGATTAAATTCCAAATTATCAAATGTGAGTCAGATAATTGTGTGCAATTACAAAAATTAATTTTCTGTATGTATGGATGTTTGATAAATGTGCTTTTCTAATCGAGTTCTTATATATGTATATTATTCACTCTTTGAGTATAGGTACATTATTCATTGTATTTTATCTGTGATAAGTAAGAATATGTACAAATACTATAATACATATATATTATTAAGGTCTTTAAACATCCAACAATATTTAATTGGTTTTAAATTAAACTTTCGATTTATAACTATTATTTATATATTATATAGCTAAAAAGGGGTGTGACCTTAAGTACACAGTTAGCCAGTTGAAATAACAGCAACAAATTGAAACTTTGAAGATTATTGTAATATTTAAAATAAATGATTTTACGTGCTGAATCAAATGATCTGGCAGCTTTGACAAATTGAAGGCATTTATATATATATATATATATATAATATATATATAATATATATGTAAATATATATTTATATAAGCCATCCTATTCATTACCGATAATGAAATAATGTATAGCGAATCGCTACGAAACAATGCGATTCAACCTGCGAGGCGTTGCATGTGACACCAAATTGGAAAAATTGCATGAGCGCATGAGAACAAAAAGTTGCACGACTCAATAGTTATTTTAGACAGGCGGGGGCGGGCGGGGCCAAACATTCATTTAATTAAGTTTTGTAGAAAAGCTACTGGAGACTGGACTCTGTCGCTGACAGCACCTAAAGCAATTTGGCAAAAGTAAATTAACATATTAATTAATTCAATTATTCCATACTACTCTAGATTTGATTCACATCTGACACGATTTGTCACGCTTATTCAAATTTATGCGCAAGCTTAAGGGAGTTTTCAATTTAATATTCAGATTAGAAAACGCGGACGATTTTATTATTTGAAATATTCCAAAAGCAATAAACATTTCATTATATTAGTTAACTAAAAAAAAAAATCAATTCTTAAAAACTTTTGATTTTAAAAATAAATTATGCAAATGCAAATGTTTAGATATATTTGGATCAATGTACTAATTCTTTCACTTTTACTGTCACTATTCAGTCATTAAGTTTGTGGCAGCGTAGAATGTAACACAAAAAGAGTGCAACAAAAAGCAGCAGAAACGTGTAAGCATATCAAACACACTAAAAACGATTAAACTGAGGCAATTAATCATGTTTGGCAAAAACCAACCGGATACTTGGACGCCGAACAGAAACGGATGTTAGAATGTCGTGTGTATGTACATATAGATTTAAACATATGCCTACATGAATACTAACAAAAGAGTTTTGATTTTTAAGCGAAATTTCCAACACTTCCGATTTATCAACCGACACTCGTATAAAAATAAAAACATCGAGATGTGAATTGTTCACTACAAATTCTTTAATAAAAAGTTTTTTGATGATTGCTAAAAATTCGAAACCGAAAAAACCCAGTTTGTTAAAAGAAAGATGTTATTGGCTATGGCATCATTATTAAAACAGCATGATGGATATATATGTATATATAAATACATATGGACATATTTGCACATATATCTGAGGATCGTTAGACTGATCAAAATGGAATCGAACTTCAGCAATTGGTTTACAGATGGGTAATATTTTTATAGAAGAGTACATTTATATATATACATATACATCTATGTATATATTTATACCTATGCCCAGATACAGCGCAAATCTGAACTGATAAAGAATTTCGCTGGAAATGTTTACGCCACGTTTGTTCAGCAACCAACCAGAGGCTGATATAAGGAACAGACAATAAAACGCAAACCCAATTTCGCCATTTTAGTTTCACTGTTCTTGGTTACAAAATATGTCTTTTAAAGATCAAAACTAATTTCGACTGTGAAGAATTGGATTGTCAGTAAAAGGATGGAAGTTAATTAATTAGTTTGCGATGCGTTAAGGGTAAAAGCACAATAATAATGCATGCCATATAGACACAAAGAAGTACATATGTAAATGCATATATTGTTGTTGATTCGTATTGTGTACATATTTGGTATTTGACTAGTACCCGACAACGGTCATTAAAATAGACAAATAATGGAAATAACTACCACAGTAGTAAAACCAGCGCGAAACTGTTAAAGGCAACAAATGGAACGAGTGCAAGTAGATACACACACACACACACATACACATACGTACAAACATCATAAATACATACACATCTGTGTGTGAGTGTGTGTGTGTGTAGCTCAAGTGGTTGGAGGTTTGTCGTGTGCTGCCGTCTACTACTGCACCGGGAATTGGAGTCAATTGGCTGCGCCACGTTAACGGTTACCGGGTCTAAGCAAGAAAGAGAGAGACATAGAGAAGAATAACAAGAAGAAGACGGAGAGAGTGCAAGATCGCCAAATAGATTGCCAAAGCAAAGAGAAAAAGTTGAAAAAAAAGAATGACAAACGTAAAAACCGTTAACATATTCTTCTTATTCTTCGCAATGTGTAGATGCTCAATGAAAAAAATATACAAGTGGAACGTAAAAAAAAAACAATTGCGTACGTGATTAAGACGCTGTCTTAAATATAATATTTATCAGTTGGCCACATTCTTTAAACATATTTATTTACCCGCTGTTGGTATCAATGTTCTGAGGAATGGAATAAACTTGCTGCAGTTGCTAATCAAATCCACCCGATTTTGGTTTATCAGTATTTCTTCGAGTGTTGTTGTCACGGATGCAATTAGCAAAGCAAATGGCCGTCAAACAAAAGAAACACCGAGAACAGAAAGCAGAGCACCGTGTGATAAATTGAAAAGGTCAAAGTTTGGTGTATTTAATCGTACCCAGCTTACGATACACATTATGAAACAATACTAAACTTTTGGACAAAAACAATTCCAATTGTCTTACACACATATGTTATTCATGTATATTCATGGAGGCAAACAAATGTAGGCGGCATGTTTTATTTTTTTTTTTGTCGTGATACTTTATAATTAGTTGTAACACTGTGCGATGGGACAGCGATGCCAGGAAATCTAAGCTAGATATGAGCTGAGACTTTCTGCCACTTGCATATTTATCGCTGACTAGAAATTCAAGACAATTACCAATTGAGCACATTTCAAAGCAACTTAATGCTGATCAGTAATATTTACATACATTTTCTCACTCATATGTAACGCTTGTTAACATTGTTATGGCAACAGGGTATAAAATCAAGTCGGTTTTGCCTGACATGTGTCAGTTATTCATTTTTTTTTATTTTTTTTTTTTTGTATCGAATGCCGGTTCACGATTAATAGCACATCAAAGAGGTTGAGCGAGAGGGACAATGTTGCAATCTTGAAAACAACATGACAACAGGAGTGCGAGCGACGCAAGCGAGAGAAAGAAGCTGGAATACTGCGAAAGACGTCTCACTCGTTAGGGGGAGTAGGCGAGGAGTAACTGAATAAGAGAGAGGAACTGGTTCTTAGCAACCAACTCGTTTAACGTTCAACTTACATTTGCAGTAAAGAAAATAAAAAAATAGACAATTTGGCAGATAAAAAACTAGTTTCTTGAAACTTACCCAATGAAAACAAATGGAATCCTCTTGACGTATATTTATTTATGTTGATATGATAATTCTCCAAGTCACTTTAAACTGAATCCGTCCTGCTTTCTTTCAAAAATACACTTGCATTTATATATTTATATTATTTGCTATTTTAAATATATAAAAAGAGACCAAATTTGAACATAAGCAACAACAGCAACTGCAACAACTGATTTAAAAACATCAATAATTTTCAATTAAATTTTATTTGAAGACCATTGGCAATAAATGAATTCAATTATGTTTGTTTTACGCTTTGCAATACTTTCGCACCACAAATAAATATTTATTCGCAAGCAAACCGCTCACTTTTTCTCCCGTTTCCCGCTCAACACGTTTGTACATAAATATATTTCTATAAATATAAATATTTATATTTATATATGTATTTTTTTCTTAAGTGGCACATTGGAACTAATTTTTTAATTTTGCCACGAATTTGCGGTAGCTGTTGTTGCTGTTAAGAATTTCAATACAATTTTGGCCCAAATTGCATTTTCACTTTTTTACACACGCACACAGCACAAGCACATTAACACATGCTCAAACACACACACACATGTAAACAGTGGTTATGGGCACTATTTTTGTTTCTTGAATTATTATCAATTAAAACTTGTAAGAAATTACATTGCAACGTGTTCTTGCCTCGCAGCGATACGGATGCAAATGATTTATTTGTTCGGCAACAGAAGAAAACAACAAACGACGACAGAAAAAGAATAACCAAACAATAACTACAATCCGCGTCCGTTTCGTTCAATGTTTTTTTTTTGACTGAACAAAACTTCGTTCTGTCATCGATTAACATTAGTCTTGACGAATCGATGTATGGGGGATTTTATAATAATATCGATATATCGATATTAAACATACGTTAAATTGAATAGTAAGCAAAAGTTTTCCGATTGTCCAAAACTGAAAATTATTAATAACATTTTATCTCATGCAAGATTTTTCTTATTATTAAAAATGTTTTAAGCAATTTAAGCTATATATTTTTTAAGCTATTTCTTTCGTGTTTATTCTTCCGAAAACAGAGCATGTCATACAATATTTTCATACACTGAAGCCGTATATTCAAAAATGTTTGTGTTACATTTCGTGTAGTCAACATAAAAAAAAATATGTTTTTGGATTTTTTTAATCAGCCCGCCAATTCGAGCATGTGCGGCAAAGCTGACTGCTACGCAATATAGTTTTCTCGGCATACTAGAATCACTCTAACAAAACGAGCGAGTGCACAATTCTGTAAAGTTACAAGCTGTTCGATGCAGTGAGACCAGCTCTCAGTGAAATTAAAATGCACAAGAAATGGTAAAATGTTGGTATTTTCAAGCGAGTAGAGAAAATTGTATTGAATGAAAATTGTTGTAAAAACGTCGTCAACGTCGCAAAGTGAAAATCGTAGATTTTTTTAGAATCAGTCGCAGCTGCATACTAATTAAAAAAAAAAAAAGAAACCGCTAAAAATGAATGAGGAATACGATGCGATAGTGCTGGGCACCGGCCTCAAGGAGTGCATATTGAGCGGCATGCTTTCCGTTTCGGGCAAGAAAGTCCTGCATATTGATCGCAACAAATACTACGGCGGCGAGTCGGCCTCGATTACGCCGCTGGAGGAGCTCTTCCAGCGCTATGGGCTGGAGCCGCCGGGCGAGAAATTCGGGCGTGGCCGTGACTGGAATGTCGATTTGATACCCAAGTTCTTAATGGCCAATGGTCAATTGGTAAAACTGTTAATACATACGGGCGTCACCCGTTATCTCGAATTCAAGTCGATTGAGGGCAGTTACGTTTACAAGGGTGGCAAAATTGCCAAAGTGCCTGTGGATCAAAAAGAGGCGCTCGCATCCGATCTCATGGGTGAGTTGAGTAATCTACATGTACAAAAATTACCCTAATCCAACTTGCATTCCAAGTAATTTGTCTGTGAAAGCTGTGGAAAGGCACACAACAGACACATTCACATACACACATGCATACTTAACTGCGAAAATTTGTATGTACATACACATATTTCGCTCTCTTTTACACTCCTGCCCACTTTTTGCGTTTTCTCCATATTTCTTTGTCTCGGCTTACATTCATTCGGCGATTGGCACTCACTCGCTGGTGTTGTTTTTGCTTTTTGACTGTGACACGTACTTTGTAGTTGCCCTGCTCTGTGTGTTCTATGCCTATATGTATATGTGTGTGTGTAAGCATTTATTAATGCTGATTTTTCTGCACACTTTTTTTACACAATGTGCTTTTATATTCTGCTGATGCTGCGAATGAGCGTGTGAAGAGAAATATTATTAAACGTTTATCTTCAGCTGCTTTACAAATGCATTTCTAAATATATTTGATGACAATTAGAATATGGTGGAGTTGCCAGCTGTTTGCCAGCCATGTCTGCTATGTGGCAACTCTGCGCCGCAGACCTTTTAACCAATTAACCGCCGAGCGCTGATTCATATTTTACAACACAACACCTGAGTAATTTTTGCTGTTGTTTTTGCTGTACCACAGTATATTGTTGTCTTTAAACAATGACGACTTTAAAACGCAATTACCAAATCACGCTAAATTTTATGATTGTATTTTTATCTTTTGCAATTGCCAGCAGCGAATTTCTCCTTGTTTCGTTTCTATTGCCGCTTTTGTTGTTTATGGAGCAGGCTCGCTGAAAGTACATTGAACCCCTTTTTTTATGACGAGCCTTCGGGCGTATGACGTCATTCAGCTAGTGGTGTTTTAGCCCTTAAAAGTAATATATATATGTATGTGTTAGCATTGTAATGAAAAAAAAACCGCAACGCCTAAATAAATATCCGGTTTCCTGTGGTTTTAATTTGAATGTAATTTTTATTTGTATTTGTATTTATTTTTGACTTGCAGGCATGTTTGAGAAGCGTCGCTTCCGCAATTTCTTGATCTATGTGCAGGACTTTAGAGAGGATGACCCAAAGACCTGGAAGGATTTTGATCCGACCAAAGCGAACATGCAGGGCCTGTACGATAAGTTTGGCCTGGACAAGAACACCCAGGACTTCACGGGCCATGCACTGGCGCTGTTCCGTGACGATGAGTATCTGAATGAGCCGGCTGTGAATACCATACGACGCATCAAATTGTATTCGGATTCGCTGGCGAGATATGGCAAATCGCCGTATCTGTATCCCATGTATGGCTTGGGCGAACTGCCCCAGGGATTTGCCCGTCTCTCGGCCATTTATGGCGGCACCTATATGCTGGACAAGCCAATCGATGAAATCGTGCTCGGCGAGGGCGGCAAAGTTGTGGGCGTGCGCTCTGGCGATGAAATTGCCAAATGCAAGCAGGTCTACTGCGATCCCAGCTATGTGCCCGATAAGGTAAGCCAATCAGTCAGTTTTCTTTGCCTTTTATTTGCATATTTACTTATCACTCATTTCTTGTTGTGGCAGGTGCGCAAGCGCGGCAAGGTTATTCGATGCATTTGCATCTTGGATCATCCGGTGGCAAGCACCAAGGATGGCCTCTCTACTCAAATCATCATTCCACAGAAGCAAGTCGGTCGCAAATCGGACATTTATGTATCGCTAGTTAGCTCCACTCATCAGGTGGCCGCCAAGGGCTGGTTTGTGGGCATGGTGTCGACCACCGTCGAATCGGAGAATCCGGAGGTGGAAATCAAGCCCGGCTTGGATTTGCTTGAACCAATTGCACAAAAGTTTGTCACCATTTCCGATTATTTGGAGCCAATCGATGCTGGCCTCGACTCACAGATCTTCATCTCGGAATCGTATGATGCGACCACGCATTTCGAGACCACTTGCCTCGATGTGTTGAACATTTTCAAGCGTGGCACTGGCGAAACGTTTGACTTCTCCAAGATTAAGCACGAGCTCGGCGATGAGGAACAGTAAAATGGATAAATGCGATGATTCGGTTCTTTTGGTGGTTGGATGGATGGATGGATGAGCGTCGTTTTGTGGCATGCGTCATTTTGGCCAAAAAACCCCATACAAGGCATCTTGCAACTCAACAACAATAACAACAACAACAGCAGAAACAACAACCAACATCACCACCATCTTAGCGTCGGCATTAAAATAAAAAACCAAAAGCGTTAAAAATACCCAGAAGAAAAAAATGATTAAAGATCGAAAAAATCAACCACAGAAAAAAACAAAAAAAGAAAGAAGAAAAATTGTATTACAACTGCAACATGCTTTTCCATCAGTTAAATAGCGCATAATATTTTTGTGTGTAACGAAATTTTAGACATGTAATAAAATACAAAAACAACCAAATTATTTTTGCTTGTCACAATATTCGGATATGCGTAGAAAATCTATACATATACAATATGCAATTATATATATACACCATATGGCATATTACAAAAACAAATACATACCTTAAAACAACTAGCCCAAAACAAAAACTGATTGTTGTGCGCAAAAAAAAAACAAAATATGAAGACAAGTTTAAACTTTGATGTATAACCACGCCTCCTCACCCTCTCCCCTTGCAGACACTTTAAACCTCGTGTAATCAAAATCAACCGATTTGTCAGAATGCAACGCCTGCTTTTAAAATGAAGTATATATATCTATATATCTATGCTCGATGTGCTTGCAATTCCGTTGTGACATCATTTATATATATTTTGTATATTGCTATCAATAGTTGCTTGGTTCTGTTTTGTGATACAAAAGACCCGTATATTATTATATGTATGAACAACCCATAATATATATATATATATATAATAATATATATATAGATATATGTACACGCATAATCCAAAACTAAGCTGAACGAAGGGAAAAAAAACAAATAAGAAATGAAAAGCAAAGCAAAACAAAGCGAATCAAACAAAATTATCGGAAAATGTAAACAAGTGAACAGATTATTTGTGCATCCATATATAGCATATAGCGATATGAAGCGATACGAGAACAATGGTCAATGGTCTACAATACTATGGTATTCCGCATTTTCTGAATTTACATTTTTAATAAAAATAAATGAAAAACCATGAAAACAATTTAAAACATAAAATGTGCTTGTTGCTTTAAGTGTTTTATTCGATTTTTGATAGATCAGTTCTGACTTATAAGGCAGCATTTAGCTATAGCTAAATTTGATCATATAAATGTTGAGCATATCAAGAAAGTTTTATTTATTGGTATTTTTGTTATCTTTTGCTCTATATAATTTTTTTTTTATTAATTTACTTTTTTTATTTTTAAGTAATAGTGTTAGGTTTTATTAATCTATCATATGAGTCAGATTTTAAAAAATGCGCTATAAAAACTTGATTCATTAAATTTTGTATCAGATAGTTTAAATTGTCTGTTATCAATATTGATTATTGAATTTATTTAAGATTACTGAATATATATATATCGTTTGATTTGCGCATTACTCAGTATGAATTAATTTGTTTTTTTTTTTTATTTTAGATACTAGAAAAGCTATATACCTAAAATAATGAGTGTATTTTGTCGTCTGCAGATAAAGTTTAATCTTTTTTCCACAGACCGATTCAAATTAAAATCCCACATACATTTTCGAAGTCGCCAAACAAAACTGCGTACGTTGAGAAAATAAGATTATGTGGCCAGATTGACTTTTTGAAATACACATACATATATACCTTATTAGATGGGAGATATACTTAATTTTGCAAGATTGGTTCGTCAATGTTGGGTTACTGAGTAGACATCTATTTCATAAATCTGTAACTAAAGCCTTTTGTGAGTAAATACTTTAACAATACGTAAATATGCGCAAGAAAATTGCAGGAGTGCATTTATTTTCTCAGGTACACCAGGACTAAGTTTCCTCCAGTCGACTCCTTAGCTCGACAATTGCAAGTACGATTTTTTCAAGTCTTGAAAGGTTATTGTTGTAGACAGGACTGTGTTGGCGCTATTACGAATTCCGCAGCAAGTGTTTGACATGCATTTTAAGGATTTGCCTCTTCCACCAACACACACTCCCACTCCTACTCCCATTCTGCAATCTCCTTCACTCTGTTCTCCGGACACGAGTTAAACTCTGGTTAGCTGCCCAGCCGGTTGCAAGAGCGACTCCGAGAGTCTGTGTGGGTGTGTGTGTGTGTGTGTGTGCGGCAGTCCTTGTTACTCGTAAATGTAATGCTGTCGTTGACAGTTTCTTTCCAAACTGTCCAACAAAATGCCGACTGCATTTTTTCCAATTTCCGTCCAAGCATAGACAAATAAAGAACGCGCTTATTTTATTTACTTCTATGTGAACTGTCCACGTCAAATATTTGTGCTTATTCTTAAAGGATCTGCTCCCGATATGAATTGTGAAGTCAATGTTTGAATATATACGTTAAATTTAGACAAATTATAATTTAATTAGAAGCGACAAGTGACAATTAAAAATTAAGGCATATAGTTTTTAGCTGGTATAAGTATAAATATAAATAGGCAGATATGTTGGCCAATAACCCGTCTCTCTCTCTTTTTAATTTGTTCCAAATCCAATGCGAACTCTTTTCTCATTTCGTGATCCTTGCACACAGTCCTCGGGCTAAAAATGTTGCGAATTCATGATTTTTGTGCCAGCCGAGCACGTCCCACAAATAAGCCAAGCATTTTACCACACTCTATTTTATGGTGGCATTTTTTGTTTTAGGTTTTATTTATTTTTGTTGGAAAATTCGTAACTGGGCAAATTAAAGTCAAAAGTTTGGCGCCCAACGCAGCATGCAGGTCACATCCACAAGGGAGTAGCTGTGGCAAATTTTTGACTTGGTCATCGTCATCGGCGCAGGACTGCTCGGCATGACTAAGCTGCTTTCACTCCCTTCCCTCTGTCTGTCGGTCTGACTGTCTGTCTGTCTGTCCGCCTGTCTGTATATGGTGTCCTTGTCGTTGCATTTGCTGCCGGCTAATGCTAACGAGTGTCGTGTGGCGCACTGGGCTCGTAATAACAGCAAAACCGCAGAAGGACAAAGCAAAGACGCCTATGGGGTCCAAATGCACTAGTAAAAATGAAAATAAAAACAGTAAATCTTACTGGCAAAAAGTCTGCTCTTTAAGGGAGTAAACTCACACATATGCGAATTTAAACAGAGCGACACTGATCCTTCCACGGGCACAACACAACTAAAAAATAGCAATAAAGGTGAAATTAGGGTTGACAAAGTCAAAAAGCAGCGCAGTCTCAAAATTAATAATCACGTGATTCTACAATTAAAAATGGAAAAGCATATTAATAATTACTATTATATTTTTATTTGCATATATTTATTAATTTATTCACAACGCGTTCCAACGACATAAAATCAAGGCGTAATTGTGTTAAAAGCGTTTTCAGGCAAAAGTTAAGTGTGCAAAAAAGAAGCACAGCTTTTTGTCGTTTTATCGCTTTAGCTCTCTCTATCCCTCTCTCTCTCTCTCCTCGTATCTTCCTCTCTTGCTCCATAAATACAGTAAATAATAAAATTAGCTTAGAGAAAGAAATTTGTTTATTATGTTATATGCTAATCAGTGTAAATATTAATTATTTTTTTTATATATTTAAAAAATTGCTGATTAAATTCTCATAAAACATATATAAAAAAAATAATTGAATTAAAATATTAAATTAATCAAGTAAGAACTTAGTCAAGCCCTAGATTATATTCGCTTGTAGACCGGAGACAAATTGCCGTCATCTAAACTCAACTATAAATTTAAAATCCGCCCGATTGTAGCTATGACAGCAATATGTAATTGTATCCCGATCTCGACAATTGTTAAGTTAATAAAGAGTCGTATAAAAATACGAATTTTGGATAAGTTTGGTTGGGATATTTTGGTGGACACAAAACTTGTTCATCCAAGAATTCATCTCATGGGGTCGGCTTACTACATATATCCCATAGCAGTTTCAGATACGGATACGGATTCTGATTTTGAATTGGATTTTGACTTTGATTCTGGCCTTTGCTTGGAATACGGACAGTGAGTGGCAAGCTGGCTGATGTGTGTTGATAAATTGAATATCTTAGCCAGTCATTCTTAAGGCGTAATGCCATTAATTATAATTATGGCAGGGAATATCGCATACGACACAACCCCCTCCGAGTCCACACCTCTCGACGCCACCCGAAATCCCTCGACTTTGTGCTATTTGTGTGCGGCACTTGAAGCTGCCTCTTGCCACAGCTGCAGCTGAAACAAATGACGGCAACTTGAGCCTGCTTGCTGTCGCCTTTTTGTTGCTGTTGTTGCTGTTACTGTTGTTGATGTTGCTGTTGCAGATGTTGCTTTTGCTTTTGCTTTTGCTGCTTTTCAATTACTTGCACTTCTCGCCGCTGCCTTCGCGCCAGTTGTTGCCATGTTGCCATGTTGTTGCTGTTGTTGTTGCTTTTTGCTGTTGTTTGCGTTTTCTTTCTGCCCAAGAGCTTGTCAACAACTTCATTATCGCATGCGGCACTGTGCAACATCATCAAGGACTAACCACTCCCCTCCTCACAGCTACCCAGTAGACAAGCAAATTTAAATCAATTAAGTAATCTTATTGCCGTTGCTGCTGCTGCTTTTGTTGTTATTGTTGTTGCTCTGTCTTTTGCTGTTGCCTGCTTTTAGGCATTCACACACACCCACACACTCACCCACACACACTTGCATAAAGTAGTAGCTCACACTTTATGTGTCAAGTATTATAACTGTGGCAATTTCTTGGCATGCATGTAAATGCCTGTGTGTGTGTGTGTGTGTATCTGTGTGTGTGTGTCTGTTTGCCTTTGCTGGCAAACTTTTGCAGTGTTGCATATTTTTGTGCAGATTAATTAAATTGGTGGCATGCAGCGCGTGGCAATGAGGCAAACTTTTGGTTGGTGGCTGCGACTGGGACGCAGACCGAGGTCTGCTTAGCTCTTTTTTTTTTTTTTGCAAGGAAGTTGAGAATAAAAAAGAGCATTATGAAATATTTTTAACTGTTAATGGGTAAACACAAACACTAAATGACTAAATGATTTAGATTGGAGTTAGGATTAGGATAGCAAGTTTTTACAACTACGAATTCAAGGCCATTTGCGTTAGAAATAAATAGAACATAAAAAATCTATTTTTTAAAGCACTGCAAACTTAATAAGACAAACTAAATCATAGCCAACATCCACTTTAAGCAACAGTTTCCCAGCTAATTCATATTTTAATATTTAATGTACACTTTTGCATTAATTAAAGGTACATTTTTTTTATTAAAAATTTAATATTATTCGACTTAAGTGTTTAAAAATATTAATGTTGATTATAATGCACAAATACTTATTATATTTAAAAACAATCTTTTTAAACTGTTATTGCTTACTGTAAAATTAAGCAACTTAGCACTCTGTTAAATCGACGCACAAATTGTAACACAGTAATACAATGAGCCAAGCATGGCCACAAGTGTGTCGGTAAGGGCTTCTCTTCTCTCTTGCGATAGGCTAACGTTCTGCTAAATCCACGAACATATGTTAGCAGTGTAACGCACTGTTGAATCGACATGTAATTGTATTTGAAACAGATAACAGAGCTGTAAAGTTTTCTTATGCTCCTCGCTAACAGCCAAAGAGAAAAACTTGTAAGGAGAACAACTGTAGTCCATACATTTCCCCTTCGAATACTAACGGCAGTTAAGTCTGTTAACTAACATGCAAGGACCCCATGTAGAAATCATATCTGGTCTGGTTAGCAGCGCAATGCTCTTTGCTGTTAAACAGTTGAGCCTGTTAACAGTTGTAAACGACCAATGTTAACAGTTGTTAAAATGTGGTTATTCCTGGCGTGAGTATCATAAAACAAACCTTGTCAAATTGTATTAGTTACCTAATAGTTGAGTAGAATTTTACTGATAAGTGTATGAAGTAATTTTTTAGAATTATAGCATCTTGCAGAATGCATATATTAATACCCATACCAGACGATAATTGCATTGCCTTTTAATTGCTGACCAGCTGTCGGCTTCTGCCATAATTATAAACCATAAAATCCAGGCAAGAGGGCTCCTTGGCCATACGTCATTCTATATGTAATGCAATGCAAACAGGCGCCAATTGTCCCGCCTTTGGCGTTTGTTAGCAATTAAATATTCGCACTTCACGACACATCTTACGCCATTGAAGTGCCAGCTAGGCTGCCTCCTTTTTTGGGGGGCAGGGCATAAAGCAAAGCAAAAACAACATCAACAACCTTTGGCCAACTTTTAACATTTTGTTGTTGAACACAATAAATTTGGGATCTTTTGTTAAGCAGCTGCAAAATTTAAATCTCATAAGCATCAAACGTTGATTGCAGCTGTGGAGCTTTCCAATTTGCTGCAATTTCAAAATCTGACATAAGGATAGATTGTCAAATTATGTATTAGATTGACTCTGATGCTCATAATGAATATGCATATAGATAGATTTAATATATTTATATACTTAATACTATTAAAACATAAATGATAATGACGAACGGAACGTTTCGCATTTAGAAACATAAATTAGAGGCTTATTTTAAAGTAATTTGATACTTGCACTTATTAATTTGATATTAAATCGAGTAATGGTTTCAAGCTGCTGAAGTATGGATAAGCTGATCCATTTTCGGTCATAGGTCTTTTGACTCGTGTCTGCTCACTATCAGGGCCATATTTATTACCAACTGATGCAGCTTAAGATAATATGTTGCAGCCAAAGTGACATTCTTGGTGCATGCCTCGTTTTTGGCTTGTTTGGCACGCTGACTTGCATTCCCAAATTTTAGCACCAAATAAATTTTGGCCTTTCACCTAGTTTTTACTGGACCCGTTTTCACTTCCGCTGTCTCTGCACTTTACACCAGTCCATAAGTATGCTGGCCTTTCTTCCATTCACACGACACTGGCAACTGTGGCAACTGTTGCAACTGTTGCTTGCCATATTCTTAGCCTCAGGCCTCCGTTTGAATTATGGCCACACAGCTCTGCGACACTCACTAAATTATCAAAGAGAAGGACTCGCACTCGTACACTTCAACCAAAATATGGCAGTTGTAAATTAAGAAGTCTAAATGCCTATAAATAATTTATTTATTTTATTTTAAGGAAATGACTTTCTTAAAAGCAGACATGTTATTAATTTCTACAGAGATTGTCTAAATTGGAAGTGCCATTTCTTTTTTCTGAGTGCACTCCAGGTCATATAAATAGGTTGCCTAATTGCTGCCGGCTGGCACGTTCTCGTGCCTCAGCCTGATGCCTGATGCCACTGGATTGATAATGCTACCACCGACAAAGAGAAAGAGAAATAGAAATAGAGAAACGGCTATTTATGCATATTTGTCATTGGAGCTTTGAAATATTCTGACAAAATCGCATCGGTTCGGTTGGCAGGGCACAAAAACAATGCAGCTGAGATCAGAGTTTGGCATTGCAGCTGTGTTTACCTAACAATTTTGGTATTCAATAATATTTGGCTTGGATTTTGTTTGTGTGTCTGCTGCTTTTCTACTACATGTCTTTTGCAAAAATATCAAATGCATAACTGTGGTTACACACACACACACACACACACACACACCATCTCACACTAGCAACCACCACCCACTGTTCAGCCAAATCCACCGAGAGCCACTTTTCCGTGCAATAGCAAAAGTTCAGCGATGCTAGCCTTATCTCTGCTGCGACAGCCATATTTACCTGCCAGCTAAAAAATACATATACCATAGCATAAGTATCTATGTATGTGTATGATAGCTACTTGAGCTCAACGCTAGAATTCCTTTTTTTATTTTACCATTTCCAAATATGTATCTGTATGCAGCGGTTGCAGCCTGGCAGGCAGGCAACTATCTACCTACAGCCCCAATTCGAATTGGAAATACACTAGGCTGCCGATCATAAATACTATCAAAGGTATTCGGGAAAAAATCAAGGTGCATTTTCAACTTTTGATGCAGAGCTGATATATAATTCATAATTTTGAAAGAAATTTTGAGTTTGGACAAATATTGGCGAATTTGAATTTTAGGGGAAAAAAACTTAAAACGTGATTTTCTGCACTTATCTTCAAAAATAAGCATTTCCAACTATTCATGCATTTTTAAAATTCGCCGTAATTACCCAAAACTGAGCTGTTGTTCTTAAAAGTTTTTATTTGAGTTTTTGTTACACTTTGAAACAAAACTTCGAACAGGTTTTTAAGGAATTCAAAAATCAAACCTAAACTAATTTTGAATGCAACGCTTGTGAAAATGTATTACTTTTAGCAAAAGTTTTGAAAAAGCAATAAACTAGTTAAGAATTGAGGTTTATGTAATATGAATACTCTCCAAGAAATTTTACAAACATAAACATTTTAATAAACAAAAAAACACTGACTTAGTTTTATGTCTAAGAAATTGTTTGTCAAATGTCTACGAATTGAAATACCACAAAGAATATTTATTATATTATAAAATAATATATCTTAATTGACCTCTTAGCAGAAGTTTATTGACTCAGAGACTTGTCTTTTTAGCTGTAGAAACTTCGTTTTAGACATCTTGTTCCGTGAATAACATTTTCGCATCTGAATTAAATCATTGAAACTATGCAAACCATGCAACAACTGTTGGACTAGTTTTGTATTTAAATATAAATATTTTGTTGATCATTTAATTTACATTAAATAATTAAATAAATTTATTGCTACTGTAAATAATTGTCTTCATATCAACTATCTGGGATTCGACTGAGGATAATCAGCTTAATGCTAAAATAAAGCAGTAATTATATAAAACTAACTCTTCATTTGCGGTTTTTTGTTTGTGTTTCTCCTCCTCCTCCTCCTCCTCAGAAGAGCAAATCCTTATTAACCACTTCGTTTAACTAAGTCAACTGTGAAGTGGTGTGTTACATTTGGCTTATTCCCATTCGATCTTCACGCAAGTTGCCTTTAATTAGCACTCTTTGCATTCTGGCTGATGTCAGGGTCAATTAGTTGCATTTTTTGTTGTAGCTGTTGTTTTTCCTTTTGTTGAGCCTCTCTTGCCAAATGCCACATTAGCTGGCACTTGCCACTCGCACACACTCAGTTTGTGCATGCCACAATTTGGTTTCGAGAGTCATTTCCAATGTGTGTGTGTGTGTGTGTTTGTGTGTGTGTTTGCCTGTGTGCTGGTGTGCGATTGTGTTGCAGCTATTTTTATACGATTTGCTATTTTTTCCGGATTTTTGTTTGCCATTGTTGCCGCTCGTCTGAAGCATGTCGGCTACCCTTTTTTTTCGCCTGCTCTACCTTTTTTCTGCTCGCTCGTTGCGTATAAAACTGACGCCAAATTTCTTTGGCGTCAGCCAATGCACATCACGCTCACACACACACACACACACACACACACACACACACACTCCCCCACAGCTGCTGCTGCTGCTGTTGTTGTCTGACTTTTAACGTTTGGTTGTGTGTCATGTCCCTTGACTTTTTTTCCCTTACAGTTCGATTTTTCGGTTAGAGCGTAAAAAATATCAGAAAATAATAAATGCTCTCCTCCCATTCTCTCTCTATGTGTGTATGTGTGTGTGTGTGTGTGTGTGCAGTTTGTCAGTTTTTCACAGATTTCCCGCAAGTTCTCACCCCACAACCGAGTTTTATGCAACAAAAGTTTTGCCTTCATGCATATTGGTAATTTATTAGCATAAAATGCCAGCAACGCGTAAATAATGCACAAAATTTTGTTGCTTTCTTACCTTGGCTAACATTTGTATACCAAAATTGCGCACTACATATATACATATGTAATCTATGTATGTGTGTGTGTGCGTGTGTATACATATGTATATGTATTTGTGTGTTGGTTACAATTTTTATTAGTGCTACGCTCTTTGGCACCTCCGCATAAAATTCATTTCCGCTACATTTGAACGTCGCTCAAATGTCAGAAGGATGTGGTGGAAGTGTTCTTTGCACGTCGCCACCATGACTCCGACATGCCCCTTTCCGCATCCGTCTGGCCCCACCTTGGCATAGGCAACACCGCCCACCACCCCGTTCTCGTCCCATCACATCTCGATGAAATGCAGCCACAGACTTTACGTTCGTCCATTTCCACAGTGGAAGTTCAATATTTCCGTTAAATGCGCGACATGTTGTTCGTCCGGCGATTTCCTTCCCCAACCCCCCCTTTCACATTTGACACCATTTAAAGGGGTTGAGGAGGAGCTGCTAGTACGTACAACGCCGAATGTTGCATGCTTGGTTTTATTATTGTGACAACCCCAACATTTGTCCCATTTATTCCACAGGGATTAAGTCGCCTTTGATTTTATTCCCGTGCATTGTGTAACGTCCAAATTGGACAAGTTGATCTTTCTGAATGCATTCCCAATAAAACCAAATAATTATTATTAAAATAACGAATTGCTTGATCGCAAATGCTTTACGAATTGGCTTTTAGCAGCTGATCTTCAGCCATTTAATGAATCTTCTCAGCTAGAGAGCATGAAAAAAGCTGTCTTTCTTTTTCTTCAGGAGAATCCAGCTCAGATATTTAATATTTAAGAATGTTATTTTACATATGCATATATATATCTATCTGTTGATTGATTGATGCCTCTGTTTGTCTTTTTCTCCCTTAAATCCACATTTGTATAGTCTACTTTTAGAGAGCCTGTTCCAAGAATTTTATTTTGTTGGCTTTGTATTAAAAAGTTTTTATTAAAAGCATTTCGCTTTAAATTTAGTCTTTCTCTTTTGTATATTTTTTACGATATTTATTTCATTCCTGTGGTTTTTGAATGCTTCAGTTTTAATTACAGGTAATGGCAGGGACAAAACCGAACCAAAATCGGATTTCAGTTGTTTTTATAGCAATACATGTTGTCTATATTTGCCACAAATTTGGAGGAAATTCGTTTGTGGCATCAACGTTGGCTGTTGATGTACATTTTTGATTAATATTTGATTTGTGCATGTGTCACAATTTTTGACATTTTGCCATTGTATTTTTATTTTATTCACAATGAATAAAAAAGGGGCAACAAATTTCTATGCATTTCATAGCAGAAGTGTATCTGCTTATTTTGGTCTATTAAATAGCCTACAAAAGCAGCAGTTGCCACATACCTTAAATACATCTTTAAATAGCCTAAATACGAAGGTAAAATATATTCCAAAATTTGCAATGAATTAGCCAAAAAGTCATTCACATGTGGCAAATGGGAGAGGGAACGAACCTTACAAGGGCCAAACTTCTGGTGTAGACAGACAAAAGCCGTTAGACAATGTCTGATGGATGCCAAGTGAAGCACAAACATATATTTTATATATATATATGTATATATATATATATAAAATAAGTAATATCTGAGATTCAGTGGCCCAAAAACAAGTTGAGCATTTTTGTAATCGGACAAATGGCTGCAGGTGGAATGAATTCAATGAGTGTTTGGCCTCGATTCTACTTCAAATTTAGCCAACAGCGTGTGTGTGTGTGTGTGTGTGTATAATATGTAAGTGTGTAAGAGTGGTTGTGTGTGTGTGTGTGTGAGTACCTATGACTAAAACTATAAATAATTAGCCAGTTTGCGGCATACTCAACAAGGCGCATTTGCATGCGCTAAAAACTAGGGACAGACACACGCACACAAACACACACACACACACACACGCACAAAGCTTTTCCTAGTTAATGTATACATTCGAAGGGGATGGGGAGGGGAGTAGGGGGGAAGGGGCGAGGTGCAGGGCGTTAAATGGCCGTCGTTTTTGCTGCTGCTGCTGCTGCAAGTGCGAATTGTAATTGAAATTGTTTTAATTGAAATGGAAAACGCGTAAATTTAAGTGCTGTGCGTATGCTTGTGTTGTGTGTTGTGTGTGTGTGTGCGAGTGTGTGTGTGTGTGTGCGACTGTTTTTCTATTTGCATTCAATTTCAGTGTGCAACAAAACCCAAATTGCAATGGACACTAAAACGGACCTAAGCACAAAGCAGGCGAGAGGAGGAGGACGAGGAGGAGGAGGAGGAGGCGGCACAATGAGCAAAGTGTTTATTAACTTTGGCTGTTTGATCCACTTTGCATGCCAGATCCTTGTTGCTATTGTTGTTCGTCTGTTCAAGGATGTTTGCACATCTGCCATGTGGCAGCATCAGCAGCACCAAAAGAGTGCCACAAACAAAAAAAACAACGCACAAACGTAGCACTGAATGGGTGCATGAGCAAACGACAGAGAGAGAGAGGGAGAGACCAAGAGAGAGAGAGCGGGAGAAAGGGGAATGTTGCAAGCACGAGCTAGGACACAGAGAGGATAATTCAAATGTAATTTACAAAAGCACTCGTTTGATTTGTTACTTGTGCAGTCACTTTGCATCCCCCCCGCATTCTTCTCTGTCTTTTTTTCTAGAAGGGAGCGGTGGGTGGGGGATTAGGCAACGAGCCGGGTAAATTAGTTGCCACCGTTGGGGGGGGCCTAGTGGGGGCATGTGGCCAGTGAAAAGGCACGGCACTCAGAAAGCATGATGGAAATTTGTTGGATGGACAAGACTTCAATAGCAGCCAGAATAAAGGAAACCAATGAACAAGGTTTGTTTCTGTTTTTGTTTTTGTTTTGCGTGTTTTGCGTGTTTTTCGTGTTTTGCTTTATTTCCATATAATTATCAGCTAATTAGATGCGCCTAGCCTAGTCGACTAATTAAGCGCACGAATTACAATAATTTGATGCCAATTGCCATCTCGATAAAAATCCCAAGCCCCCAAAAAATATGTTCGCACTTTAATTGGGGGCCAATTAAATGAATGCAGCAAACAGCATTGATTCGCCATGTGGCCTTGAGAACTAATATGGTTAACGTGGCTAAGCCCAGGGACTATTCGACACGTACAGCAAATTAACTTAATTAATGGCATTCTTTTTTTCTTTAGTCACACATAGATAATTCATAGCCACATAAATCTTGATTGATCTGAGCCTAAATGACTCAAACTATATCTTTGAAGATGCCACGAATCGCAAATAATGCTTTAAGGCATGGTAAATTATTGTAAGAAAATTCAGCTTTCACACATATTTTGATTTTCATATATATATTGATAATATATTGATAAGTATGAGTATTCTGTAGGTATGTAAATATATAAATAGATTATGTAAATAAATTATATTTATTTACAAATTCAATTGCAACCAAGTGACTCAATATCTTTTATTTATAATTTAACTAATAATCTAAAAAGCAATACGATTTGTTTACATTTTTATTAATACTTTAGCTAGTATATGTAAAGTTTAATTAAGCACAATTTAATAAAAGACATCACATGAAAATTAAAATATAATTAAATTACAAAACTTTTTAACGTAGTTTTATCGAATGCAATTTTTTAAATCGCTGCCTGCCTTGTAAATTAGTCCTTAAACTTAATAATTCACAAACTTAACTCAAAGAATTGCACGTTCTTTGATTATTAAATATTAACCTACTTCGATTCATATATATATTTATATATATTTATGCATATATGCATATATGCATGTGTGTGAATACATAATTAAGCAGGCAAGAGCAACTATTTGTATAGAGCAGCTTCACGCAAGTCACGAATGCTTCATCCAGATAAGTTTGGAGCGAAAAAGAGGTGGAAAATGAGATGCCACCTGTCCACACGAAACAGTCAACAAGGATGGCAACCAGGATGGCATATTAGAAGCTACGATGTGGTTGGAGATAGTCGAGTAAGAGATGCAGTTGGCAAGCTCAAGTGATGTAAGCTTCGCAAGAACTTTGCCTTCCAGTGGCGTGCCGTTTGACTAACTGACTGACTGACTGACTGACTGACTGACATTTGAATTGCAAGAAGCTTGAAATGGTAAAGGCAAGGAAGGGTGCAGAGTGGATAAGAAGGCAGCTAAAGCAACTCAGTTCTCAACACAAACTCAACAAAATGACACGACTTGAATTGGCTGCCAAGCGTGAACGCATACAAGTTGGAGTTTTGGTCGAGCCGAGACTTGGCCAACAAAAAATTACCAGCTGCAGCAGGCAAGTTGAAGTTCTCTTTTTTGTTTATGTTTTTATTTTTTTCAATTTTGCCTATTTGCTTGGTTTGCAAACTAAGTGAAAAGACTTGCTGGGAGATGCCTCCAATCAAATTGCTGCAAACATGGCATAATTTATGTGTCAGATTGGCTCCAAAAGTACACGCTTTAAGCGGCAACAGATTGAATTCAAAATCAAAGCAGGACACCAACAAAAAATGACGAAGGGCATTAAATTCGATGCATCAACCATTTCAGACATTTGCCCGACAAATTGGCGACATGCTCAAACCGGCAACTGTGAGAATCGAAACTGGTCTCTCCGGATCTCTACACCAGCGTGACTGGTAATTGCAGATTTATGACCCAAAACATGTGGACAGCTCTAGTCCACACCAAAAAAAAAATATTATTAAAAAACGTTCATAGTCACAAAAAACTGTGTTTTGATAAGCTTGACAACAAGTTATCCTAGTTTTTAGTCATTCATATATTTTTTGGCATTATATATTTGTGTAGAGTGTCTTATAAGTTTATCGCTAAGTTTGTAACGCGTTGAAGAAGGCAACTCCGATCCCATAAGGTATATATATTCCTGATCAGAATCACCAGCCGAGTTGATACAGCAATGTCCGTCTCTTCAGTTAAGTTTTCTGCAAACTACTCCTTCAGTCTTGAAGTTACCTTGATAAAACTTGACATATCTCCGACTTTTTGCAGTAGGATAACTGCATCCTATAGCTTCCATAGAAACAATCGGTCAAAGAAGAAGAGTTCTTAAAAGAAAAACTTTTTCATCAGTTATGCGAATTATTATGATCCTCACAATTGGCCATAAAAATCATTGGCACAGGACTACTAAATCATACAGCTTTCAGATTGGGAAATCTGTCGGTTTTTTTTTTTTAATTTATAATGATATTTAGCTATCAGTATATAATCTTCGGAGTGCCTCAGATATCCGTTGTCTCCTGTAAATAATCGCTGTTTTTTAACTTGAAAGGGATGCTTACACTTAAAATCTTTTTTTTTAGCTTTTTTAAGTAAAAAAACAGATGATATCTTCTCATTTCCCAATGCAAAACTGCATAATATAGCTATTAGACATATTTTTGTGGTCACAGGGTATTAAGGAAATCTAAAATGCTTCACTTTTTACTGCTAGAAGTTTAGCGGAAAATTTTTGAACGTTTCTGCATAATAAATTTTCAAAAGTGGATTAAAATGACACAAAAATATTTCAGCTGTTCCCCTTTACGCTGTTATTGCTCGGCAAACAAAAATATATGTACACAGACAAACACACACATACAAACAACCAGCCACACACAACACATGTGGCCAGACATTCAAATAGACACACACACTCATACACTCACACACACATAAACACATTGTGGCACTTTTGCTTTTTGACCGTGAGCAAACAATTTTTTAAACATATTTTTAGGCGTGCTGCAACCTTCGGGAATGTGGCTATGTGATTTTCACAAATTTTCCAAAAGAATGGCAAATAAAACGAAATATTTACATATGTGCATAACAAACATGTGCTGTGATTTACCCTTGCCCCGCTCCGCTCTGCTCTGCTCTGCCCCGCTCTGCTCTGATTTCGAGTCTTTTTTAACTGGCTGACATTTTGACATTTGTCGCTGTCAGACATAACAATCGAATATGCTAAAAATCGTAATAACGGTAGCAACAACACATATGCTATGTACATGTGTCTGTGTGTGCGTCTGTGTCTGTGTGTGTTTGCATACAAATGACAAATAAAATTATAGCCAAATTGCCCATTGAGGGTTTGGGCTTCGCACTGGTGATAAATCAAAATAAATGGACTAACAAACGTAGGCAAATTAATAGCGTTCATTCTTCTTTTTTTTTTTATTATTTTTGTTTCATTTTATTGTTGTACAAGTTCTGCAATTTATCAGCAAAACATCACATATTTATTAGGGACGCAAGACAAGTTCAATATAAAACTCGTTAGAAAATTGGCAATTGGACATTTAAATAAATAAGTACTTTCAAGGTGACAGACTCAATGAAGTTGTTCAAATGGTACTTCAAATTTTAAATTAAATATAAGAGCTTAATTCAATTCAAAATAAATAAACAGAGGAGAGCAACTCAAGTAAAAATAAGAAAAAGTATTGCAAAAATGCTGTACGTTTTTCAGACAATTTTTACTTGAACTGGAAACGAGTAGGTAAATAAAACATTTCTTGCTGAGTAACAAGGAAAATGTGGTTCAGCTTTTTAATTATCAAATACATACGATTTGAAAATGTATTTTAATATATTTAACTTTTCATTTCTCTGTTTTTGAAAGTGCATATTTTACTCATGTGAATAGCATGTCTTACACACAAATTAACAATATTTAAAATTGCTCAATTATTCTTAAAGTTCTTTGATCGCTTTAGGCACAATATTTAAATTACTTTTTGAACTCTGTGTTTTTAACAAATTGATATATATGAACTGAATTGTAATATCCACCTATGCAGAGGTGCAAAGTGGGGGCAGTTGTGGTTTATGTAAGAGGTAAATACGGTTCTACATTTTGGAAAGCTAACCTTTAATATTTTATATGGACAATGACAAATATACTATTGAAGTACGACTTATTAGTTGTAGTAGAAAAATGTAATATTAAATTATATAAAATATTAAAATTATTATATAAAATTAAAAAAGAGAAATGAAAGAAGAAGAAGAAGAAGGAACAGAGACAAAAAGTGAGATATACAATAAAAAAACTTGTGAAAAAATCTCAAACTGTGTTAAAATAAGTTTATAGTTCAAATAAATATTGTAGGTTTACTTCGCCAATTACTAATGTTTTAAATATAGTAACTGAATAGATTGCCATTTTGGGGTAAGTCTGCCTTTGGGCCTGGCTTACGCATCATGGTATTTGGCACTCATAGTTTATGAATTTGTAGGCCCCCTAATGCCAATTGTAAACACAACTTGCACTTGTAAATTTTATGAGCGCCACGTTGGTTGGGGTCGCCACACTTAGGACTACCGCGTAGGCCTCAAAAAGGGGCAGCGGGCTTGGGGCTCTTCAATTGCAATTACGTGCCGTGGAGCTACCAGAGAGCATTATGGGCGCAACATGTTGATCAGGGCTGGGTTGCCTACTTTGTATGTGTGTGTGTGTGTGCTAGTAGACCGTTAGATGAATGGCGCGGCGCCTATTTGGTGTGTTATCTACAGCTTCGCCGGGCGCTGCGCAACGCGAGCTGCGAAAGTTTTTAATTAAGAATTGCAGCTGAGCAGCTGAGCAGATGGGCAGATGGGCAGCGTTAATAAGTTTGGTTTTATGAATATTGCCTGTGGTGTACACGACAAAATTGTCGCCCCCTCCAACTCCAACTCCCTCTCTCTATCCCTCTCTGACGTTGCCCTCCAATTTCGATTTGTGTGTTGCAGCACCAAAATAAAAATGACTAGAGAAATACAAATTCAAATGCAAATCAATCTGCATATTGAAATATGCACATAACTTGTACTTGGTGGTGGCTAGTTGGAAAACGGGCACACAGCTCTGGCCTCTTGGCTTCTCTGCAGCCAAAAACTTTGCCCGTAGCCAGGCCAAAAGTCAAGTTTTTTTTGGGTGTTGTTATTGTTGTTTTTGGCTGCCTGCATGGGAGGCGAAATTGAAAAACTATTTCCAAACAACAAAATCAAAGCAGGCGCTGACTTCAAAATATAAAAAAAAAACTACAAAAAATTGTATGCATAAAATTTCCATAATACAATTTCGATAATTTCACAAGTCAGAGGTAGAAGAAAAAAAAATGCATTTTCCTTGTGCAGCTGGCGCTAAAAATCCAGTTGCTGTTCCTGTTCCGACCCTGACATCCCATCAAATTTGGGCAACGTGAACATGCAGTAGGCGACAAGCTGACATTTTCTTAGCTCACCCTTTTTGTTTTGTGTGTGCGAGTGTGTGTGGGTGTGTGCGTGTGTGTGTGTTTTGTGTGTGTGTGCATGCCACAAAACAACAACATGGGGGCGCAGCGACAGCAAATCGCAAATTGCAACAACCAGTTACGAGAGGAGACTAACAAGAATCTGGTTTTGACGAGCTTCGCATTTTTTGGCAAACTTCGTGAAACCATCAATCATCCATCGGCTACCAACTTTGAGGTGAGCTATTAGTTCCCCTTTTCCGTGGTGTGTGTGTGTTTGTGTGTGGATCTGACTTTGGAGTGTGAAATTCGAGATTTGGGTAAGTCTGTAAGACAGCTGCACAAGCTCGAAATCTGTTCAATATAATTAGAATTCATTGTCGAGTCTTTTGTACTTTGGTTGTAAAAGCCAAATATCTTAATCTTTAACTTATCATCTATAGCTTTAGATATTTGCTTACCTTTTCTTTATGCTAGCATTTACTAAAATAACAGTAATTTAATGGAATATAAAAAGTAATTGCAGATAAATATAAATATATTTGAAAATAAATGAAAATTACAACATAAAACGGACTTGACTACTTCGATTTCTGGGTCTAGTGGTCTATATAAAGCACACGGCTTGGGATGTTCAGACCTATTTGAAGAAGTGATCATCAGGAAAGTTGAAAGATAATCAACGGAAATCGTGCCGATTATTATACCCTTAACCCATTAAAAATGGGTAATGGTTCTGTGCAAATGTATGTAACAGGCATCTCCGACCCCATAAAGTATCTATATTCTTGATCAGGATCAACAGTCGAGTCAATATAGCACTGTCCATCTGTCTGTCCGTCCGCCCGTCTGTCCGTCCGTCCGTCTGTCCGTCTGTCCGTCCGTCTGTCCGAGCTAGCGAGTTCAAATTTGGAATATAAGTTCTCGTTGCTTTTAACTGCATCAGTTTCTGAATTATCGATATATTTCGATTTCCGATAGCAATAAATTCCACAATTTAAGAGGCGGAGGCTTCTAATTTATACATAATGCATGTGCATATACATATTATTGATCAATTGCCAAAATTTCATTAAGATCGAAAAGAAAACACCAAAGTTGTAATCCAAAATATATTTTCATATTGTAAGAAATGCACTTGCAGAACTGAATATTTGAGTGCAAATCATCTTAAAGAAAAATTTGCCAATAAGACTAGAATATATTTAATAACTGGGTTAAGGGAATATAGTAGTCGAGCTACCTGTTTTTATTTATTTATATAACATAAAATTGTCTTTATGCATATTCCCCGTTATTGCGTTTATTTAATCTTGTCATCTGTTACGGTATCCATAATGTTTTTTTAAGTTGATTCTAAATTAGAATTGTTAATGATAATATATCAAAAATGAAATTACTTTCGATGGTGACTTACCTTTGCGATTCATCTATTATCTGTTTCGGTAGCATTATTGGCTTTCTTACGTAGATTCTAAATTAGAATTGTTAATGATAACATATAAAAAATGAAATTACTCAAAATGGTGACTTACTTTTGTGATTAATTTATAAGCGTGAAACGCCAGAAACGCACAAATCAACGTAGTGAAAAAAATAGAAAAATATATACAAAGTTCGGTTCAGGGTCTTCTCCTGTGTAAGTTATAATTGTTTTCTTTGCAAATGGAGGATATAAAAACTTGAGCACCTTGAATTTTAGCCCATCTATGGAATCCTCCGGAATGGGCTTCACAACATCCTCAATTGTACGTTTTACTTGCACATCACTCATCTTTAAAATTATTCCAAAATTGTAACTTATTTTGAATTGTATATTTATATTGTAGGTTTTGTATGCTTTTTGATATAATGATAAACGTAAGCGTTAACGTTTTGCTCAATAATTCATTGCCTACTAAGTGCCGAAAGCACACAATTAATCAAAATAAAATAAAATCATTAAATAATAAACTAACTGGTTAGCTCTGAAAAATATTTTTCTTGTTTTTGGAAATAGTTTTTAAAATACACGAGAAAATGTATTAGAATATATTTAACAGCTAGATTAAGGGTACATCGAAGTCGGGTTCACTCGACTACAGCATTTTTACTTGTTTTATAATATAAAGAATATAAATATATATATGTATATATGTATACATTGAAATTTAGTTTAATATAGTTTAAAAATTTTTGTTCAAATGCTTCCATAATAATACATATTAATTATCAGCACTTCTATTAAATAGCAATTAAAAAATATAATAAAATATAATATATACAAATATTGTTGTAATCAAATTAAATGAAACGTATGTTTCTGTCTTTAATCAAGTTATATTTATTTTCAATATGAAACAAATCTAATGTGACTAAAAAAAACATTGTTGAACTGCCGGACTTCAACTCTTAAGCGCCTTAAATAGCTATCAAGTTGAATCATGCTCCTGTCTGTGCTTGTCAATCATGATTGCGAGTGTACGAGGAAAAGTCCAACATAAACAGTGGCCTCAAGTGTTTATCCTAGAGAAGGAACCGTAGCAGGAACAGGAACAAGAAATGGCAGAGTGCAACCAAAGGATGCGAGATTAACTTTAACTTGCACTGTCAGCAATTTTTCTGTTGCTTTTATTCATTTTTTTTTTTATACTATGACACCGAAGGTATAATAGTATATTGGGTTTGTGCAATATCCGTCATGCTGTCTGTCCGTCTGTATTAACGCAAGTTTCTTCGACACCCATAGAGATAAAGAATTGAAACTTGGAACATATATTTGAAGGTACCCTCGAAAGTTAAAGAGTCAAGGTTGGAGTCCCACGTCCACTAAGGAGCTAGAAGCCGCATATCTCCCACAATTTTATGGATATGTTGGTGTAAATCGATAAGACCATATATCTCACGCCATTTGAAAGCTTAAGTCACCAAGTTTGAAAGGTATATTGATAGTAACACTCTCATAAATCTGGAATCTGCCCATATGCCGATTTTTGGACTATAATTTTGACTTATGTATGTTCCGACCCAAAATTACGTTTTCAACTGTAAATGTACGATTGATCTAGAGGCCAAACTATGATTAAAACGCCCTTGCTTTTGAAAATGCGTTGAGTTTTGACGAAGTTATGGCATTTTGAAGGTTCGACCTATGCCCATATACCGATTTTCAGATTATAATTTTGACTTATGTTCCGATCTAAAATCACGTTTTCAACTTTAAATGTACGATTGATCTCGAGGCCAAACTATGATTAAAACGCCCTTGCTTTTGAAAATGCGTTGAGTTTTGACGAAGTTATGGCATTTTGAAGGTTCGACCTATGCCCATATGCCGATTTTTGGACTATAATTTTGACTTACATATATTCCGACCCAAAATTAGACTATAATTTTGACTCATGTTCCGACCCAAAATCACGATCTTAGCTTTAAATGTACGATTGATCTAGAGGCCAAACTGTGATTAAAACGCCCTTGCTTTTGAAAATGCGTTGAGTTTTGACGAAGTTATGGCATTTTGAAGGTTCGACCTATGCCCATATACCGATTTTCAGATTATAATTTTGACTTATGTTCCGATCTAAAATCACGTTTTCAACTTTAAATGTACGATTGATCTCGAGGCCAAACTATGATTAAAACGCCCTTGCTTTTGAAAATGCGTTGAGTTTTGACGAAGTTATGACATTTTGAAGGTTCGACCTATGCCCATATGCCGATATGCCGATTTTCGGACTATAATTTTGACTTATGTTCCGACCCAAAATCACGTTTTCAACTTTAAATGTACGATTGATCTAGAGGCCAAACGATGACTAAAACGCCCTTTCTTTTGAAAATGCGTTGAGTTTTGATGAAGTTATGGCATTTTGAAGGTTCGATTTATGCCCATATGCCGATATGCCGATTTTCGGACTATAATTTTGACTTATGTTCCGACCCAAAATCACGTTTTCAACTTTAAATGTACGATTGATCTAGAGGCCAAACTATGACTAAAACGCCCTTTCTTTTGAAAATGCGTTGAGTTTTGACGAAGTTATGGCATTTTGAAGGTTCGACCTATGCCCATATGCCGATTTTTGGACTATAATTTTGACTTACATATATTCCGACCCAAAATTAGACTATAATTTTGACTCATGTTCCGACCCAAAATCACGATCTTAGCTTTAAATGTACGATTGATCTAGAGGCCAAACTGTGATTAAAACGCCCTTGCTTTTGAAAATGCGTTGAGTTTTGACGAAGTTATGGCATTTTGAAGGTTCGACCTATGCCCATATACCGATTTTCAGATTATAATTTTGACTTATGTTCCGATCTAAAATCACGTTTTCAACTTTAAATGTACGATTGATCTAGAGGCCAAACTATGATTAAAACGCCATTGCTTTTTAAAATGCGTTGAGTTTTGACGAAGTTATGGCATTTTGAAGGTTCGACCTATGCCCATATGCCGACTTCGGCCTTAGGAAACTTATGTATTTTTCTATAATTTGTAAGCTAGAGGCACCAAATTTTGAAAGTACCGGTAACTCCCCGAAAAGATCGGTTAAAAATTGGATGGTCATGCCCACTAATTTAAGAGCTACAGTTGCCAAACTGTGTTACTATCTTATATCTACCTCAATCTGAAAGGCAAAGTTGCATAGTATTTCTTGGCTGCACACAAATTATGATATCATAGTATTTCGCTGTCGGTTACGTTTGACTGCAACGTTCGCTCTTGTGTTTTTGTTGCACATGCCAACTTTGCTTTGAGCTTTGTTTTCTTAGCCGACAAATGACAAATGACGGCAGGCGTTGCGATTTTCTACCAGCCAGGATGGAACATGTCACCCTGAAACTTTCAACCAAATGCTGCACATACACAATGTGTATGCAAAAGTTTCAACAGTGCAAGCATTGATTATCATAATTGAAATGCGCTAAGTAAATGGCCAAAAGTCAAACATTAAGTGATGTGATGAAAGTTTAATGCCCAACTTTCAGTTGAAAAAGTTTTCGATTTCGGTTAATACGGTTTGCTTAGTTGTAGTGCATTTGAATGACTTCCTTTCATTCACAGCTCAAAGCCCTATTTTGTTGTCCACTTTGTAGAAACGAGTCCTTTGGTATTGTATTCGCAGCCAATTCAATCTCTACACTCACTGCCAAAAGTTTGCAGTCATTAGAAAATATAGCCACAGCATAATTCTCTAGCGAAATTTCACATTTCCGCGTGTATTATGTATATTATATATAACCACCAATAACTTGATATCAGAATTGATTTAATTTAACATTTCTGATGCTATTGCATATGAATTCGTTCAATAGCAATGAATACTGTACTTTAGCATTTTATGCGTTTCGAAAATTGTTTTCAAATGCTCGCAATTAATTTACGAACCACGTCCACGCAGCAAATGCATTTTCTTACACTTTACAACACTGGCAAACAGTGTTGTTTCTCCCAACTGATGCTTGAAGAGTTTCTTTGGCCTGTAGTGCCGTATTTATGATCAATTAAAGACTCACCAAAGGATCTTTCATAAGACACAAGACTTAAACTGATTGAAAACAGTTCCGGAGTCCAAACTTAATATAAAAATATAAATATATAAATATAAATATATAATAAATATATAAATGTCTCTAAAAACAATAGTTTGCATTTATATTCTTAAGAAACATTATCAATTATTAGCAAATCAGTTTTGGATAATTATAAAACAATCCATTCTTATTTTAAGAAGTTTGTTTTGTAAATATACGTATACATAAAAGTGCAAGAAAAGAGAAAGGAAGAATGCATGCATTCCATGTACACTTACATTTCAAAGCAACTAATAAATTCGAAATCAAGTGCAACTCGCAGCCAACTGTATTTCAGTTAGATGCAAGCTGCAGATATGCACCAATTAAACATAGTATATACACACACACGCACACCCACACACACCCACACACGCACACCCAAACACACACACAGACAATCTTACTATAATAATGTCAGAGGGATTTGCTTTGTGTTGAAGCGATAACAAATCAGTTCCTAAAGCAAATCGAGACTCGGCCTCGACGGCAAGTCTTAATTGCAATTTGAAACTGATTCGATGCTCGGATTCCGTTCATTTTGATTGCAAACTCCGGATCTATGGCTCTGTCCGGGTTAACGCTGTGTGTTATTATTAGCACACACTGTATTTACTTTGTGCATATGCTGTGTGTGTTTATGTGTGTACGTGTGTGTGTGTGTGTGTGTGTTTTTGTGTGTATCAGAATCACTAGAATATCATTAACCAACTGCTCAAGTCGTTGTAATTAAATGTGTACATTAAATGCATTTCATGAGTAGTTTAGTTTAATGTTTAAATTTATGTTTTAAATTTAAAAATAATATTTTTAGCATTCATTCAACTTTTTGTGATAAGCTTATTCATGTACAAAATGTACAAATATATTTATAACATAATTTAAGCAGATCCACTTTAATTTATTTAGTTACTCAATTGTGGTAAACAACTCGATTGCTATCTTTTGTTCTGGGAAATATAAATGTCAACAGGTCTCAACTTTATTAAATAGAAAGTCTTTTCGAGAAACAAATTATGCCGAGCACAAAGTGGATGAAAGCGAATTGAGGAGCGCAGTTGAGTTATCATAGAAATGAGTTATTTGTTAGATGGATAACCATAACGAAGTGGGGGCGTGGCATGAGGGCAAATGTAAAGGCAGACACAACACATAAACTGAAAACGCTGCAAGAGCGCATCAAATGGCTGCCTTTGGGCCAAGTTCTTTAAGCCAGGCCAACAACAAAGTTGCAACAACATTGGGACACAAAAATGCAGCTAAAACAAGAAAGAATGTTGTAGTCGAGTGAGCTGGACTACAAAATACTCTGCTACCCAGCTGTTATTTATTTGAATTTAGATTTATTGTCAAATTTTCGTTTCAAAAACGTTGCACACTCAAATGTAAGCGTGGAATTTCTTAAAGGAAAATTCATGCTGGAAAACTAACGGAGCTCATACTTTTATTTTTATGTATTGGACTATAACTGATTATTAACGAAACTTAATCAAATTTGCTTACTTTCTGTTACATACTTTTGCACAAAGCATTTATACCCTTCTTACTCATTTGAAAATGATTCAGAGCATAAAATAAAAATGTTTACTTGCCTCGCAAATGCAATCAAAAGGAGAATTGCATGGGAGTGACTGATTTAGGAGATACCCTGTATCCACATAAAAAATACATTTATTTTTACACTGACATGAAGCAAAAGACATAATAAGAAATATCTGTATTTGTTTTGGAATTATTATAAAATTGATCATTTCCTTTTCAGTTAACGAATATAATTACATATCTATAAAAATATATACATATAAACATATAATACAAATATATTTTCTTAACTTCAAGATACCCTCTTCTAATTAGATCTAGGGTACAAAAATAAACACAACTTGCAATGGCAAACTAAAAAATAATTATCTGCAAGCTGAGAAACCAAAGCGAAAACACAGAACTATATTTGGCATATTTCAATGTCAAAAACTTCTCATTTTGGAAGGTGACCACAAATTAAGTTGAGTTGCGCCCAATTTCCAATTGGACTGGCGTTCAAGGTGCACTGTCTCGACGCGAAGGGCCGCAGGACTGGCGCAAAAGGACAACCGAACAAATTTCATTATGATTTAAGGTCCTGCGGCTATGGCGGCAGCTGGAGAAAGTCCACCTTAAACTTTAAAACTTGACAGTGGTGGCTAATGAGCTTGGATAGAATCTAGAAGGGATGAGCGAGGAGGGAGGAGAGTTGATGGGGAATTGCTACCGAAATGTCAATTGGCGCATGCCTTTTGGGCAAGTAATTATGTTTGATGACTTGGTGGTCGGTTATGCTGATGTTGATGCCACTGCTGCCTCTGATGCTGCTGCTGCCTCTGCTGCTGCAGCACTAAAAGCAATGCGAATAAGCAACATGCAAGGATGGAGCAATGTGGATCAAAGTTGACAACTCCAACTTAACAAAATAAAGGTACGAATGCCAATTGAAACAAAACTAATTATTTTCGGAAGCTGTTTTGTATACTTGTTAGGTGAAATTACATCGTCGATTATAAAGTAACATATGTTCTTAAGTTGTATTTATAAATTTTATTCAAATTCAGCTTTGCAAATTGAAATAAAAAATAGTCCACAAAACGTTGTTCAAAATGAAATTTATAATAAGCGAAGAAACCACCTGTCGTCCGGTAGCAGAAACACGCGAAGCAGTTGTATAGCAACATGGTCAAACATAGAACATCGAATTATAAATAAAGCAGTACTATTACCGTTTGCATGCAAAGCACTGCTTTACATGTTAAAGAAGCAGTACATAGTATAGCACTTGCAAAACATAGAAAATCACACAACACAAATAACATAGAATATAGAATCACTAAACACAAAGCAGTGCAGCATGAAATATCGCATTTCATGCAAAATACGGAAAACAACAAGTCACATAGCTTATTAAACATCGCATGACTGTCAAAGCGCCATCTTCAGTTTCAAGTGGAAGGTATAAAGAAGAGTGCAAGAAAGGATAGCCATATTAAGCAAGAAGTGCAGAGTTACCATTTTGTTTATCAAGTAAACCCAGCTGTTTTTTTAGTGCAAGCAAAAAAACACAAGTAAAAGATAATCTAATAAATGCGACGTTGCCAGACCATCAGAATGAATTGCATTCGTCGGTTGTCAGGGCGACTTTTGAAAAATGCAAACAAATTGTAATTTGGTTTGTGGCAGTGTAATGCATTTGCCGCAATTTGTGCTCGACTTGCAAAAGAAACTGCACAAAATGTTTGAGAAGAGCAATGAAAACAGCTTAAGTGCCACCGCCAGCATCCAAGAGATAGCCAGCCGTCTGTCCGAGGAGCAGCAGAGATTGCGCCAAGTGGAGGCAACAACGGCGCCCAAGGAGCGGACTCTTTTCGTGCTGGGCAGCAAGTGTGTGGCAAGTGCATAATTAAAAATCAATGAGCTATAAATAATTGAGTACCTATACACTTTTATCTAGGGTAAATCGGTGGCTATTAACAAGTTCTTTGATCGGGATGAGCAAACGACTCGTCCAACTCTGGCCCTGGAATACAGTTATGGTCGCCGATTGGGCAGCGGCAGATCGGCGCAGGTGTTGAACGTTTGGGAGTTGGGATCGCTGGACAATGCCGAGCAGCTGCTGGAGGTGCCAATGCGAACGCACGGCCTTCAGCAGTTGGCCGCCTTCATCATGATCGATCTGTCGCAGCCACAACGAGTGTGGGCGGATCTCGAGTGCGCTTATCGAGGATTAAGGGACACTGCCCAACGGCTGCTGCAGCTGGCAACGCCTCAGCTGCGGGAGGAGTTGCAGAGACGCGCTGTGGAACGGGTGAAGCACGTGCCGCAGGATCAGTTAAATAGCCTGGATCTGTTGCCATTTCCCGTTATTATTGTGGGTGGCAAATATGATATCTTCATGGACTTGGAACCGGCGCTGAAGAAGCACATCTGCCGCTGTTTGCGCTCCATGGCACATCTGATCGGTGGCTCCCTGCTCTTCTATTCGCACAAGCTGCCCAAGCTATCCAAGGTGCTGCGAGACACCATCAGCCATCTGGGTTTTGGCAGCCCAACGAATCCATTTCGCGGCCATGTCACTGATTACAATGAGGCACTGTCGATTTGGTTCGGCACTGACAGTTGGACTCAGATTGGTACTGGGGAGGCGGGCGGTTCCTGTTTCAGTGTGGAACGCATTGGTGCCACACTGAGTGTGGAGGTGCCACAGCTGCTGTTGGAGAAACAGAAACAGCAATTGCCACAGGATCCGGCCAAGGATGCTGGTTTTAGGGAGTCACTAATTGACGAGATGCGCTCCCAAAAGGATCAGGAACTTGACACAATTATGCGGGATGCCGCATTGCGAGGACAATTTGAAAGTGTGCCCGGCTAAAATTTCTGATTGGAAATTAACCAATAAATCGAATTTCCTTTGTACACGTTTAAATAAAATATTGGTAAAAAACTATGTACTCAAAATAAAGTTGAGCTAATGCAGCAGCAAATAAAGTCGAATTACTTAAAGTTAAAGTAAAAATAAAATTAGTTATTTATTAAAAAAAAAAAACGGAAAAAAGAAAGAATTAGTTAAGCCCCGATATTCACGAAATGGAACGTTTAAAATTGAGTTCTTAATTATAGAAAAGAACACACTGAATTTATTTACTAGTAGTACATCGATTAGGAAACAATGGAAAGAAATAAAGAGACGGAGCCGAAAAATATGTAGAAAACCATTTGAGTTAATAATCATTTTTGATTCTGTTTTTTTTTTTTAAATATAATTCAAATAATGGATATGCAAACAGCTCCGGCAAGAGTTATAAAAGTTTTTGGACGCATTGGCGCACGCGGCGTTTTAACCGAGGTCCGAGTGCAATTGTTAAAATATCCGCGTATTCAAATGCTGCGAACTGTTAAAGGTAAATCAACATTATTAATTATTTGTGTTTTGTGTTTAATGTGTTTTTGTATTTCGAGGTCCGGTTCGTTTGGGTGACATAATCACTATAAAAGACGCATAAGTACTGAAATCAATGTATTTCACAACTAAATTTAAGAAGACAATATAAATTCAAAATTGGCGCCTTAAGCAAACATTCTCGTAAGGTTGGCAGCAACGTCACAGAGCAACAGACATACAGACGGAGAGAGAGCTAGAGGGGTGAGAGAGTTACGCTGGCGTTAGACATTCACACCTCAACGCATTGTACCGTTACAAATGGTTAAGAAGCTGCGCTGGTAAAAGCTCTCTTCGTAAAAGCGACGCTCAGCTGAGCGTCTCTCGCTCAACAAATCAAGCCAAAGTCAATTGCGGCGGCATCGGGTAAGTTTTCATTTGTCGTTTCGGTTTCGGTTTCGGTTTCTGTGTGTTTTCTGTTTTCTGCTCAGTTGTTGGTGCGCGCTCGCGTATCGCAGTTGTCGTCGTTTGCCGTTTTGTCGTGTGTCGACGGCCGACGTTAGCGTTGTGTTTGTGTTCAGTTCAGTGTTGAGTGTACAATTTTTGGCAAAAGTCTGAAACTCCGCCAAGCGCCTCAGAACTAGTATTATTAAATGAAATGTGTGAATGCGGGCGGCAGCACAAAGCCAATTATTCATAATTATAAAAAAGAAAAAAAAAAACACCAACGTTTGCTCTCTTTGCGGCTCAACTTCGTTTCGAAGTTTTTTTCTTCGATTTGGCTCGTTGTGTAATCGCCGCAAAGTTGGAGTTGTTGCGGCAACTGTATTTGTATTGTACGCTTGCCAACAGCTATACACATACATACACACATATAAATACATATATATGTATATAAATATATATAAAAGTACATAGAGATCTATGTACAAGCATGTGTAACAGTCTTTAAAGCTTTTTGTGTTTCGGGGCTTAATAACTTTTTTACAAGCGTGAACTTCAACTTGCTAAAAAAAATATAAGAAACAGAAACAACGAGAAGAAGTTAGATCAAGCTGCTTGCCCAGTAAAACAGGTGAGTTTGCCACTGAAGGAGGCAATTATTTATAGCCAAATGCTTTGCTCCATTTACCAAGCTCCTCCCACCCATGACACAATTCGACGATAGCAACAACAACAACTACTACAACGACAACAACAACTGTAACAGCAACAGCCAAAAAATGCCGTATTATTGATTTTCCTTGTGGAGCATTGCGTTGGCGCTTTTATTATTGCCAATTTTGTATATACACATACTTATATATACCACATACTTCTCCATTTATGTATGTGTATGTGTGTGTATGCATATATGTATGCATGTGTTTGTGATGAAAAACTTTACGAATATTGCTCCGGCTGCGCTTACCTTTTGACAGGCGTTTTTCTGCAATTGCTTTTTGTCACATTGCCAAGGCAACGAGCAGTGTGTAAATGTGTGTGTGTGTGTGTGTGTATGTGTGAGTAGCATATGGTCGAGATTATCCCTCGTTCATTTTACCAACTGCATCCCCCTAAATAATTGCTCGGATTCGCTTGGTGTTTCCATCGTGTTGCTGACCTTTCCCACTTCGTTAATGCAGTGTCTGATGCTGCGTCTAAGCGGATAGAGAATATTTTATAGCGCTTACTTCAACATAATCAGAGACAATTTAAGTGATAACATATATTTAGATACACTTTAAATATCGGAACAGAGCACCTACTAGTCTACCTTAACTCGTGACTTACTTTAAATTTGTATGTATGCAAATTACAGCTGCTTTATTTTGAGCTGACTAAGTTCGTCATGTAAATTAGTCATGAACTTATGAACAGATTTGGCAGTGAATTAAAAAAGCACAGGGTAATAACTTAGTCTATATTAACTATGATCAAACAGTTGCATAATAAAGAATGCAAACAAACCATGAATGAATTCAGCATATCAATAACGACAAGCATGCCAAGCACATTTGATATCCAATATACTATTATATCATAATATCACATACATATGTATATTGGAATCCCTTTAATGGCATTTTTTTTAAAGCTTGCCAGCTGTTGTGTGTGTTGAGTGTGGAGTCTCTAAACTCGCTCACTTAGTTGCAATGACCTTAGTGTCGATATACGATAAATAATGCATAGGAAATGTTTTGCACACAAATGCTAATTGTATCGCCAAGAAGCGTATCAAGCTAAATAAAAAACAACGAAAATCTGCTAATTAAGGCGAAGCTGGCGAGCAATAAAAAAATGACAGATGGAGCTCGCGACCAAATTTGGCTCATGCTAAAAGCTCACACAACGGAATCAATCCAGAGTCAGCCATTTAATAAATTAAGCATAAAAAAGGCGCAGAACTGAAAATTTTTGGCTTATGGCAAATGTTAAATACCCTTACAGACTAAACAAATGGAGAAAAATACGAAACTAGTGCAAAATAAATATAAAGCCCAGACTCAATATATAAAATAATAAATTGCTCATTTAAGGCGTATTTATATTATATTTTTTAATACAGTTAAAATTATAAAGCCGCATGATTCAAATATTAAATGTTAAAATTAAAATTGATGATAAATTGTAAACTGTTATGGACCAACCAGTGAAATAAGAAATATGTTCCTCCAGATAAAGAGTAAAGCAATTGTTTCTGCAAAGCGCTTGTGTCGCATATTATTATTCATTTAAACTATAAATAGCATATGGGGGCTCTGAGTGTGTTGTGAGTATGTTTGCTTGGCTGTTTCTATGCTCTGGGATCAGCTTAAACGTTTTGCATGCCAGCCACAATAAATTGTGTGTCAAATATAATTTCAAGTTGGCAAATTGCTGTCGGCGTCTGGTGCAATATGGCACAATGATGACTAAGTGTGAGTAGATTTGTCGATTTTGTGTCAACTAAAGTAAAATGGATTGGATGTTGTGGATGTATGTCATTATCGAATGCCTAATAGCAATTTCATATTTTCACAATTGTAGTCGGCGAGTTGTAAACTTTGATAAACAGGGCAAGCGGTCTCTGCAATTTTATTTATAATGCCCACTCGGTAAATGTCAAATGTTTCGATAAGAATAAGCCACATTTAATATGGGGGAGATTATTATTGAAAAGCTGGCACATTTTGGCCTTTGATTTAATATCGCACATGCATAAATCAAACTGAACGTACATGGAAACACTTGAAATCCATTCCAAATGCTGTGTATACAGTGCATATGTATTCGATTTATCCACAAATGTTTTTTCCACATACATATCGACAGCTCTATATAGAATCAGAGGCCGTTGTCACGAGCTACAATCGTTTATCTAATGGCAACAATAAGAAACAGATGCAGATGCAGATACAGATACAGAGAAGCGCCTTAAGTGCTGTAAGTTGCAAGCTCGTCCTTGGCATACAAATTACGAGATTAAAAGTCGTAATGCAGAGAAACAGACAATGGGAACAGATTTGCGAGTAGAGATTGCTATTAAAAATGTCTGCTCCATGAGGTAAATCACAACATTATCAAAATCTGTCCATATTGACTTTTTAGTATCTTGATTTTATCTAGCTTTTAGTAAATCATTCAGTATTTTGTTTATTTAAAACTTGCATGCAATATCAAACCTGGCACTTACATTAATTAGGCTACTTCAAGCATGACCAAATTAACCATTAGTAGTTGCACTCAAAAAAAAATCACAGCCAAACGAGTTAAGAAGGGTGAACTTTTGCCGGGTAAAGAAAGGTACAAAAAAAAGAACAAAAAAATACAAGCTGCAAGTCAGTTCAGCAATCACTGAAGCATCAACGACACACAGTGACTTTAAGTTGCATTGCATTCTGAGTGAGCGTGTATCTTTGAGATACATTCACTAACAACCACTGAGCGCTGTGCTCTATGGTCATGAATGAGCAGCCAAGCACATCAGCCATCTCCTCACATCATCATCCGCCAACCTTCACGTTGCCCTCCACTGTTCCCACAACTTCTTCCAGGTTGCTCCACTCACTATCGTGACAGTATTCTGGATGTGGAACTGGATGTGGATGTCATCCGATGTCGATGTTGATGTTGACACTCGTAAAGTGTGCATAAGTTTTAGTATTGCGTGAAAGACTCCCTGCTTTTTATTTAACTTGACTCACCGTTGTAAGCTCGTTCACAACTATTAATGTAATGTAATTAGCTTTTCCAACGAGTTGCATACAATTTCTTAATGAATGAATTTCCACCTTTTACTGTTTGCATGTTTTCCAAATGCATACAAGCATATCTGATGTTTCCTGGATACCCTGAAATTCTTTGACTTTAAACACTTCAAAGACAAAGAAATCAAAAGTATAAAATAGAAGAGGAAATCTTTCTTTTAAAGAACAATTCCTTTCTGCATCAACATATCAAAGAAAACCTGGTAATTAGTCATATTTTCCAAAATTGTATCTTGGAATTATGAAAATCACTTGCTTTTGGAAAAACTTTCATTTTAGATTACATTACATTCTCAATGGCGATTTTTTGGTTACTTTTTTGTTTGAGTGTAGTAACCGAGCTAATTAAAACAGGACACCAGAAAATATAAGAGCCCACAGAAATACATTGCTGGCATTTGTTCCCACGCTTGACGGTCAGACACTTCTATAGATTCCTTCTGGCGCTGCCACTAATGCGAGTAATGACTAATTCAGTAGAGTAGCAAACGCTTCTCGTATTCTTGGCACAGCCTGCCAGCGGTGCCTGTTATCCTTTTACAAGAGGCAACTCGAGTGCAGCGAAGCGTTAAGGTGGCTGCCAGACAGGAAGACACGAACACGACCACCGAGAAGAAGGATACTTGAGCAGGCGGCTCACATTTGTATTGGTTGATTGTTAACTTTTGCCAGGGCTCTGAACTTTACAGAAACAATAAGTAGAAATATATATATATACATATATAAGTGTGTATGTGTGTGTTTGTGTGTGTTATGGCTTTAGTATTTAGCCGATTTGTTATCAGTTGCGCTGACCAACGTGCAACCCCATAATTTAGGGAATTTCTGACTTGTGGTTGTTGTTGTTGTGGACACCGTTTACCTTATGAGCTATTGATATGTCAGTTAGCAACAAACTCCCAGCGAGGGGGTGGCGCAGCAGACGAATGAACGAAGGTCACCCAGTCCACGAAGGCAGCAATTAGGCCAAACTGGAACAGGAATGGGAACGGGAACGGGAATAGCAGTCAAAAACAGACGCGAAATCAACAAGAGAAACGTTTCGAAGGATTGCCTGAGTTTCTTTAGCCTGACTCGTGTTCGGCACGTTTTTGCATGATTTCCGTGCACGAGCCCAGAACGACGGGGCTAACAACCCCAAGACAAAGGCAAGAGTTTTGTTCGCATTGTGGCCGTGTGGCGCATTATCCTTAAGCGGCGCTGCGGCAGGCGCTGCTGTTTATGTGTTGCACGTTGCCCGTTGCAAGTGTAAATGCCAAGAGCAGCTTTTTCGTTTTTCGTCGTCTGGAGGAGCAAGCTTTGCAATCGGCGCGCGTGTCACTCACATATTTCCCGTGGGAATTTCAAGGATTTCATGGCGTGGGCGTGCAAAAATATGGTAAACACTGTTCAGGGTGGGCAATGCTAAGCAAATGAAAAACCAACAATCAACAAAAAACACCAATTAAATTATATAAATACGCGGTTAACATTGGCTGCTTAGAAGCGTCTTTTGATGAAAATTTCAATGCAAATATATCCAAAGAAAGCCACTGAGCATGCTGAATCCTATCTTACTGCACATTTTCAGGGATTTTCTTATCTTGTGTTTCACTCTTTCTTCTCTCCCTTTTCTCTTCTTCTTTACGTGTTTTACTTTCTGTATTGCTAAGCTAATAACGCTTACCGTTTATCATTTTAATAACCCCAGATTAATTTCAAATATCCTTTATTTTATTTATATTTTCACTTTAATTTTAAATTTTAATTTACTTTTTCTCATTTATTTGTGAATATTAACTATATATATTAAAGTTAATAAAAGCAGTAAGGTTAGAAAGTAGACCTACAGCCATTTGGGCAGTTTATCTCAACATGATTACTTAGCGGTTAGTATTACGTAGAGAGTACCCTTACTGCATTCAAAATGTGCACCTTAACAGTCTAGCCAGTTTGGGGAAAAGCAGTCTTTTCAACTTTTTAGAAGTCTGTCATCAGCACAGTTGCGAATTCATTTTCATAAATCTTGTTTGTAAAGTTTTTCACATTTATCTAAGTCCAATCAACGACCGAAAAATTGTTAGCCAATTTAATTTCCTTGAGGGCTTAGCTCCTGTCATTTATTGTTGCACAGTTTTATGTTAGCAGACGGAAGTAACTTTTGCAGCTTATACGCACACACGCACAGAAGCACACACACACAGAAGCACACACAGACCAACACCAACACACATGAACACTCCTATGGCCAATAAAAATATCAACTTTGGCAAAGAACATTTCGCACACCATTCGATGGACATCCGGCTTTTATTACTGTTTGTAGTTGTTGCATCAAGGTGTGCTGGAGAAGCACCTCAAGTGCGATTGAAAATCAACTGCAACTACAACAACAACTACAACAACAACAACAACAACAACAACAATAGCAACAGCAACCACATCCAGTGCGATCTGTGCGTTGGCAAAGGAAATGACTTTGGCGTGGCCGTTGAGACTGTCTAAAGAGACGAAGACCGAAGAAGTGGTGAGGGGGCAAGTTGCAAGTTGCAAGTTAAGAGTTGCCTTTTGGTTTATGACTTTTTGGAGTATGTTGCAATTAAAGCTTCAATTGAATACCTATGTGTGTGTAGCATTGTGGGTGTTTTGCTGGCTAGGCCAACAAGTTTAGGCACTTTTATAACCATCATTAATCTTGCCGCATATACTACTGGCAAAAAGGCCGCGCCTCGGGCCTCAGCCGATAGCGCTCGCCTGTGAGGTCTGTGGCGCCTCCAGCTTATTGATTCACGTGGGCTTTGCAACTGTAACTGTAACTATGTAACTGCGTATGTGTGAGTGTGTGGATTTCGTAACTGAATTTCCATTGCAAAGTGTACATTTATCGCGTGTAAAAAGAACATGTGATAAGCTAATTAATTTTATAAGCAATCAATTGAAATGGAATTAAAATAGTCTTAAAACGCATAGGAAAAGTACTTAAGTCAGGGTGTCAAACCGGAATTAGAATCGGAATTCGAACCGTAAATTTACCAATTGAAATTCAGAAACGGAATCAGTACCTAAATTTACATTTTTTTTAGAAACCAAATTGGAAACCAAATGTTGGAAACAAAAGTTTGGCTAGATCGACTCGGCCGTTGACGCTGATCAATTAATATATCTTATAAGAAAGAACGGTTATTTTAGGCACGCCGAAAATAACATATCCTTGCGGATGTCGCTTAAATGGCTTCCAAGTTTCTGGAAAAAATCATATTCGGAACCTAAATATATATTTTCTTTTAGCATTATGATAATATCATAGTCAGCCAAATACACAGATGGGGGAAGCGCATTTGACATTTGCTTGGCACATTTATCGCACACCCAACATCGGTTGGGGGAATAGCATTAATACAATTTTAGCATCAGCCCACTCAACGCCACGGGCACGTTCCACATTGCAGAAGCAGAAGCAGAAGACAACCGATGGGCGATGGACGATGGCAGCAGCATCGTTTTAAATTGCGAGCACATGACTCCGCATCTGCAACCAGCCGTTGCTCAGTTGCCCACAGAAGCCTTCGCCTCAGACACAGCTGCAGAACTGAAATGCATGCAAGTCAATACAGCTGAACGAGGGGCAAATGAGTGTGTGTGTGTGTGTGTGTAGGTGTGTGTGTGTGTGTGCTGCAGACTGCAAGCGGGAACAGCACTGATGAAGAAATGATGCTGCAAAATGGAATTGCATTACGCATTTTACTCTATGGCTCTGACAGTTGACATTGAGAACCGCTTCAAAATTGATGCTATGCAAACAAATTGTGCAGTAACGTTTTACAGCCACTTTGCTAATGGCAACGAGGAGAGACAGAGAGAGACAGAGACAGGGAAAGCTCTTCACTTGAAAAATGTCTTCATGAACTACAGTTCTTGATTCTCAGAAAAAATTGTGTATTAAGAAATTTGTATGTTTTAGACGTGTTTTCAGTCACCAGAAATTTGTCACCAAAAATTAATATACAACGGGAGCCTAAAAGTATGCAACAATAAAATTTCGTGGAAAAATCTCAATTCCTTTAACTTGCGCGTGTAAATATTTCTTATGCTTATATAAATTATTTTGAATATATATATATTGTAATATATATTCAGAAGAAATTTAAAAGCAGTTAAATATTTAATAATGCCTGAAAAGTTATTACTATTTAAAAATTAAAGTTTCCTCTATTTTTTATTATGTCAACAATTTGTTCACCCAGTGTCACAGGCAGTCAACAGTTAAATTGCCAATCCATAATCGTTTTTTGCTCGTTACGGCTACAAGTGGGTACTCATCTATCATTTAGTTTAGATTTTCCCCATTTGCAGGATATAATCGAATTAAATCACACGCTGCATGTTGGTTCACACGCCTCACCGCCGCCCTCAATTAAATATCAGATAATGCCGGTGCCCGCTATGAAAATACGCCTCATATTTTTTTTATATAGCAATCTGTGGTTTATTGCCTTTAAGCTGCTAAATGGTTTTTAATTGCATTTGAGCCTGGTGCAGGCACTTCAAAAATTTCACTCGGTCTGCCTGTTTTTTATTCGCTATTCGATATTGGAGGGGTTTGTGCAACCCTTAGCTAATTGCTTATCAGGCAAATGGGTGTGAAACTAACCCCTGTAAAATTGACGAAAACTACATAGATGATACTACATTCTTATCCGGTGGGCGGGAAAACAGGCAAATAATAACTATTTGCTTATAAATATGCCTAAGCTGAACATATTTTAAATAGCGTATTTCAATTTCTCGCATCGCTGCATCATTGAAGTTCATTCAACCGCGTTTTGAGCTTAAGCTTAAACTAGAACAGAACAGAAAGAAAGAATAGATAAACCCATCATGTCGGAGCTTAAATATCCTTGATTATAATATAACATAGTCTGTTGCTGTCTTCTACAAGGAAAGAAAATTCACCCCACGACAAAGGGTATGCGAAACTGTGACGAATAAGCCTAGACAGATGAGTGATGAGTGAGCTTTTTTCTCGAAACCACTCAAGCTTTGCTGCTCAAACTGCTGGCGTCTCAAGCAGCACTTGAGCACCATGCGCCCAGCTGCATGCTTGCTCATTAATCTTGAAACATATTTGTATTACATGTACATGTACACATACTCACACATGCACACACATTTCGTGAGCACGAGTCTTGCGATGTCTCACGACCCTAATGACTGTGAGAACTTTTTGTAATTGTCGCGGTTCTTAAGTGTCCACAATGTCATTGCTATTCTCAGAAAGCTCTTAAATTCGAACTAAGAGCGCATTTCTCTCGCAGCATTGCCAGCACAAAATGTAAATTTAAATTTTTTAACTGACTTTAAATGCTCAACTAAAATGTATTTTTTCTCTCTTTCGTTTCAGATATCAACGCTCAATTTTTCCATATTTAAGGTAAGTTATTAACTTTCTTATATAATTACTTTAAACAGAGAGAAACAAGTGCCCATTGAAATTAAATTAAAAAACGAATTAAAGTTTATAAAAACATCAACAATAACTGAATACATAATACATATAAACAACTTGGTGCCGCGCTGAATTAAATCGCATAATAATTAATAACAACAAAAGGCTCTATTCTTAGAGATGGTATAAAAGATGATAGTAAAGCAAAGGAACTTTGTAAATACACTTCGATACAATCGATAAATAACTATATTAATACAATTATTTTTTTATTGTGTTCACACAATGTTTTTGTTTCCATTCTCTTAATTTTTTTTTTATCGTTTTTCAATGATTTTTTCTTTATTGCATTTGCGTATTTTGATTAAATTTCTGATTAGTTCAACATGTGGCTTTTGTCCAGCCGTCGACATTGATTTCTCAGCTTGTGTCCATTTGCCAATCCCCAATCCGCATTCGCCATTGTTAGAGGAGCTTATCTTTTGTCTATTTATCCATTGTGTGACTGTGTGGGTGAGTGGGAGAGTGTTGAAGTGTTTCTGTTTGTATGCGTATATGTATTGGTATGTTTGTAACTATTTATGTGTGTAAACATTTAACAACTGCAATTGGTATTTCGCTTTTTGACCCGCTTAGCACTTTTTGCTAGCATTGCAGAATTTAACTTGACTGCGATTTGTTTTTTGTTTATTTTTTTGTTTTTTAGTGGCTAACGAAGAAAGTTGTCGTTGGCCGTATTCTTGTTACCATTAAGATTTTATTGCTGGTTGCTTGTTAGCTTGGCTATTGCCAATCAACAATCGATGCTCTGATGAGACACCTATCTTACCTGCCTTTTTTACCAGTTACCTGATCCATCGTTACATACATACATACATACATACATGCATACATACATGCATACATGTCTTTAAAACGCTGCATTGCAATTTTTCGCACGTTCCAATGTTGAGCATTATGAGTCGCTCTTTGTTTACCCTCTCTCCCCCTCTCTTGCTCTGTCTCTCTCTCTATTTTCGACCTTTCCATCGCATGGCATACAACAATAGCTTTTATCCCATAGTGTCATAGTAGTAGTAGTAGTACTCGTCGCTCTCTCTCTCTTTACTTCCAGGGACGTCTCTTTAGGCTGCAACGACCTTGTCTTATTGCTGTGTTCGTTCGATGGCAGCTCGATCGATCATTTGACATTATTTTAATGGAATTTAGGTTGGGCACTGAAACAATACGCATCGATAAGCTCAATTGTCGATAACTCAGTTTAGTTAAACAGTTAGCAGCTATTGTCATTGCATTGTATAACAATATTGATCAACTACGATCATAAAACAATAGTTGATCCATCTAATGTTTCTCTTATGAATTGCTCTTGAACCTTTAAGGTTCTCTTCCGCTCTTGGCAATCACTTCCAGACCCAAAAGTATGACTGTATATGTGTGTAAAACTGGCAGCTGCACACCGAACAACTGGTTTTAGATGCCCTGCTCTTAATACATCGAGGCATATGGGTGCAGCTTAAAATATATGGCGTCATTGTTTTTACATTAAATTCATAATACATAAACTGTAAAAACTAATAAACTTAAATTATGAGAATAGTACATTTTATTTTATAAATATTTTACGTTCTGCCATATAAAAGAAAAGTCAAAGGGATATTTTCTCTGCTCAGAAGTGATCACTGTCACAAGTAGCGCATTTGGTGCTGTCTACCTGGACGATATCTGTCGGTCGTTAGCCGACTCCACACAATCTACAAGCTGCATAAAACGCGTCGCAATTTTATCGGTGTCGCTCTCCTGTTTGAGGTAAGTGACGCTGTTGGTAGTAAATAAAATACAATGGCACTGAGTAAATCCACGCACACACACGTACGCACAGACACACAACAAGCAGCAAAGAGCGTAAGGTACACAAACACTCTCAAATGCAGAGCCAACAGCTGTCAACAAGCTCTTTCAGTCTTTCTCTCACCATTCTCGCGCTCTCTCTCTCTCTCTCTGTGTGTGTGTGACTCAGTCTCGCTCTCTTCAGAGGCGCGCTTGACTCAATTGAGTTGCGAGGTAGTTGCTAGTGCGGCAGTACAGTAGAGCAATTTGAGCCGTCGTATCGAACAAACCTCTCCGGAAAACGCGTCGCCCGCTGACCGTCAGTTCGTCAGTTAGTCAGTTTGTCAGTCTGCAGAGTTTTGTGGTCCAATGTCCGCGTAACGTTCTATGCCAAACTCAAGGGGGGTGTTGCGTTTTTACACGTTTTCTGTTACTGGTTTGATCAGCAGTGTTGTGTTGCGCCGTTTCTCAATAGTGTTTTTGAGTGTGCTTACTACGATAATTAGATGAAATAAATACAAATACACATATGAAACACGTTAGCAAAAAAATCGGTATAAGTTATATAAGGCTCGAAACCGGTTTGATGGCCTAAACACAACAAATATTTGACCGTGCCAAAGTAGTAACCTGAAAACGTATATTTACTGCTGGATTAACTGCATTTGGATAGAAATCGAACAACAACAAATATTTAAATGGTATGTTTTGCCAAAATGTCATACGACAACAGCAACAACAACAACAGCTACGTAAACAACAATACATATTTAGTATTTGTATATGTGTGTGATCGGTATTATAATCGATGGAATGGATATTACGGAGACGGAGCCGTACCGGAGACGGAGTCACCAATGGATTCTCTCCTCCTATGCGAAAACGAGTTTTTGCATCCAATGAAAATAATTTGCATACAATTCTTGGATTCCGAAGACACATTTGTTGTTGCTGTTGTCGTCGTCGTCGTTGTTGAATACAAGTTTTGAGATCGACTCAACTTTCGTATTCGACATTATTTTTATTCCTGAATTTCGTTGCATACGAATTGTTTTTTTTCAGCATTGCTAAATTATTACGAATTTTTAGCTGGCAGTTTTGACGTTTCTGAAATGCGATGCAGTCAAATAACTGTAAAGAGTTACTGAGATTCTTTTAGCCTGCTGCTTGTAAATGGAACAGGAAGTAAATAAAGAAGGTAGATAAGAATCTTACAAATGCAAACATACACAGATACATGTGTACCTATGTATGTTCGTAGATATGGCTTCATTCTCTTTAGCCACACAGCTGGCAGCTGATTAAATTGATAAAATGACATGGTTTAGTTCTTAAATGTTATAAGGAGTATTGAATAGCAGCAGTTCGTTAAGTTTAGTTATTAGTTAAAGTTAAATCTAGCGGGCACTACCTTAAAAGTAATTGTCAGAGTTTGAGTCACAAATTAACAAGGCCCAATTCAGTATACTTGAAAACGGCAACAGCAACAAAATAAAAAAAAACCTTTGCAATTAGCGGGCTTGGCGTTCACATACATTTATACAAATGGCAAATAATCTGTCTACTGCTATCGTTCACATACATACGTATATACAGCCATGATTCATTGATGACTCTGTCCGGCTAAAAGTTGCCTATTGTTTTGTGTTGCTTTGCTCTGGCTGCTTTCAATGTAAACAAATCATTGCGCAATCTCAATTAATTGATATGCATACATACATTTTTAAATTTTTATTTTTTTTATTAAAATAAATATTATAAATATTATGCAATAATATTCTGAAGAGTATCTACTGTTAGCTGATTCCGTAAGCCACTCTTCAGGTGGCGCCACACTCTCAGTTGACCATATTATGGATAGCTGCTACGATTTGGCCTCGAATTTGAAACATTTATGCAAAAAACTCTCATCTCAAAAAAAAAATATTAAAAACACAGCAAAGCTGATAATTTATTGTTATTTTTAGATGCAATCAATTTAGGCCCCGCACAAATTGTTAAGCAAGTTCTCTTAATCAAATGAAAAAATGTGGTATATTCAAATACACCGTGTGGCATATTGCGCAAATTGAACTCTCAAATGACTATTGCATTCGCTTGACACAGCATCTGTGTATCTGCACATCTGCGTGTCTGTATCTATATATTCGTCCACACCTGTGTGTGGCTGAGAACCAACTGCCACCTGGGCGTCCATCAAAATATATTAATTATAAGCCTATTCAATTAGCTGGTAGCGAAAGCAATTAAGGGAGAGAGTATCTTCAACACAATGAAATAGTTTTAGGTTTCTGTTCTCACCCACTCGACAAAATTTCAAAGTTTTCTCTATATGCAAATGTATCTTATGCAAATTGTAAGTGTAGGGTATGAGCCGTATGTTAGAGTCGTTTGGTTGTTGCAAAGCTTTCTTGGTTTAAGCTAAGCTTCAGCTGCTTATAAGCAATTTCGGAACTATGCTTAATTTATGTAAGCTCATTAATCGAAAAAAATATCTACAACTTGTTCGCAAAAGACTTAATTACATATGTTTCTCTTATCGGAGTTGGGGGCAGCCGCAAAGTATGCTTATTAACTTGTTGGTCAAGATTGGATCAACATAAATCTCGGGGGTTAGACAAAACTTCTCACAGCCCAAATGTACGCCTCCAAGTTGCTTGAGTTGGAGTCGCCGCAAATGTTGGGGCTTAAAATTCACCGTCAAGAATACTGAGAAAAATCAAAAAAAAAAAAGAAAAAACAAAACTGGTAACAAGCCACAGCAAAAAGTAAGAATAATATGAATGTTGCCGACAAAAAAAAAAAACAAAATAAAAACCCAACTGTTTGTTGTTGGAAGGAAACCAGTTTTCGTGTTGTTGGCCACTTTTCTCGCCTTTCGATTGTGGCAAACTGCATTCTTTGTAGTCAGCTCCTGGACCTGTGGCGTCTCCAGCTGCTGTTGGCTTTCGCTTAACGTGGCGCGGCAGCTCGCAAGTTCAACAAACAGCCAAGCAAACTAAACTAAACCCGGCTTTGTCTTTGACTTGGTCTTGGACTTGGACGTGGCTGCTGTGTTGTTGCAGTTGCAGTGGCAGTTGTTGCTGCTGCTGCTGCTTTAAGAGCGTACAAAAAACTTAAATTTCATGGAATTTCCTTTCTATTTTTATGCAGCACAACCCAGTTAATTAACTGCTGCTAACAAATGATAATGGTGATGATGATGATGCAGCAGACGTCGATGCTGTTGCACGGAACAAGTTTTGCTTTGTCTTCGCATCGTCATCGTCATCGTCATCGTCTGTGGCATGTTTTGTAAATTCTGCCTGCCTCAGCAGCTTATTACATTATTACTTTATGAGTTAGAATTGAATCCTAGGGCGCTATGATTCACTCTAACTACAAACGTAGATTGCAGACAGGGCATCTCGTAGCCATTGTGGCTCTTAATCATTTTTCTTTCATTCTTCCGTTGGCAATAGCCTGACTTGGCCAACTCATTAACTTGGCTGATATGCTGCTGCCTCAGGTCGCGTGGGGTTGGCCTTCAACTGGTGGCTGCATCCATTGTTTCTGTGCGGGATGAGGAGTTTGCACTTTATCTTTATCACCATTTAGCTATGCTTCTTAGATTCTTTTGCAGTTATGGCAGGAAATTAAACTTGACTAATTGCTGTGTAATGTTGCTGTGATTAGTAAGCGCATTTTAATAAAAAAAATTTCCTAGTAATATAATTGCATTTTGAGCTAATGAACCTTCAGAGTGTCGACCATTACGATGGCAATGAAAAATTATAAAAATTCGCTACCAATTGCAATTAAAAATAATAGTAAACAGCGACTAGGGAAGTATATGTTATTACTTTGCTACATTTAGTGTATACATCTTAAGAGAATCAAAGTTTCGATAAGATGCCACATACTGCAGCAGTTCATAAATTTTATTCTAAATGTGAAATGCTTTAGTTTAAGTGTAGAACAATTGGTAAAAAAAAAAAAATTTTACTATTTCCAATTTTTTATCTATTTTTTTGAAGTTTTTTCTGTTTAAAAAAATTAATTAGTTTCCTCATAATTGAACTTGTTTCTTATTTTGCATGTGATTTAAACTTCCAGTCATCGAACATAAATTTTTGTTTGATATACGTTAAAATTTATTGCAATTTTTGCTTGGGTAGCTTTGTTCAAATATATTGCAAAGATATAGTTCTTGATTATATTGCAAATGTATAGCTCTAGATTATATTTGTATTGAATACAACAATTCAAGGCCTTTTCCCAAGAAAAATCCGACATTCTTTTAAATTTTAACAAAGAAAATTGTTATATAATAAACTAAGTTGAATAATTTTTTTTTGTGCAGTGTAGGTTGTATCTATGGTCAGTGGCCAGTTGTCGACCCCACACACATTGCTGGCTTCTTTCCGGGAATAGTTTTCGGTTTTGTTTACACACCATGCCGCATTATCGATTGCCTTACCCGACTCCCATCCCCACCCCACCCCACCCTATCCCTCTTAGCCTGTTTTGGGTGCGCTTGTGTATATTTTGTTTGGCATATATTTAGGCGCCGGGCCCAGCAGACTGATTGAGTGGCAACAGGCGCTGGTGGCAGGAGAATCTGTTTGCACCACATAAACAAATTGTTAGCGCGCTTGCAAAGCAATCGAATTGCGAGCGACAAAAACTTTTGTCACACTCTCGCGCACAATTAAATTGATTTGAAACTCAAAGCACGCCAAACCCCGCCCACCCCCAGCTCCCATCGTTTAACAATGACAATCAGAGCAGAGAATGGGGCACACAAAAGTGACTGTCAAGCTTCGTTGGTTTTTTTTTTTAATCGAAACCACACTGGAAACTCTCGGAAATGGAAATGGAAATGTATGGTCCACAATCTGTGCGATAATTAGCATAGAGCACATACTTTTATCTAATACTAATCGCAGTTGACATCTTTGGGGCAGGCTGCACGTGGATTATAAAATGTCAAAAGCATTTCACTACTTGTTGTTGTCGCTTATCAAAACGCGGAACAGCGAAAATATTAAAAAAATATTTCTGTTTGATATGTCAGATAAAAGATTGTTGCTCGCGGCACCTCTGTTTGTCCATGTCAGCGCAAAATTATAATATTTAAGTAATACGCTGATTATTTTAGTTACACACACCTCACATCACACACGCACACATACAAGATTTTTTCTTAGATTTTGACGAACTCAACGAGTCTTTTGAGGCCGCAGGCTAAAATTTGGCCAATAAGAAAAATTAACTTAAACGTTTTTTTTACGTCTTGTTGAATTTGTCATGATAATTTTGAATCCATTCCACATTTTGTTTTTCTTAAATACTTTGATAGCTTTAGGCTAAAGGCTTACCTCAAATTAAAGCCATAAAGAGTAAGCTGCCTAGAATATTTAGTTTGAAGTCATCGTTTCTCGGCTCGCCAGAGAAAGCTATGTAAATTATTGATTGATTCTATCGTGAAAGTGCTCACCTTCCAACAGGGAATTTATGCGCTGAGAGGCTTTTAAATTCTTTTGCATACGATTATTCACGATTCGATTGAATTCTCAATGCTGTATCCAACGCTTAAGAATGAGTATTGTGTGGCATATACATGTATGTATATATATATATATATACTAGTTATGCAACACCCACCCCGCCTTGGAATGTGTTATCGCATATGAGTTATGAATTTCAAATCATGTTGGATTTTGTGGTTTTGAGTTTTATTGAGTGCCTGTTAGACAACTGCATAAATTATGATTCTTACATGATTCTTAGTTGCTGGAAATCTTTAAACGGAGATTGATACTCAGAACGAGTTGTGTGGAAACAGGTTTTCGAAGCAGTTAAGTGAGCTCTGTGTGTGTACCTGTGTGTTATTTTAAACAAACAGCTGTGTGTGTAGCTGTGTGTGTGCAGCTGAGTCATTATGTAATTTGCATCAGGAATGCAAAACACAGGTATTCCACACACACACACACACACACACAAACTCGCTGTTTCCATATTAAAATAGTCAGGTTTCTTCCTACCAACTTGATTGCATTTTATCAGCGTATCTGCTGTTGCATAGAGCAGATGTTGGTTCCTCAGCAGATGCAGACAAAATCGTTACTGCCACACTGAGAGAAATTGCTATTTACAACTAGTTCTTTCGCACTTTGATCGTGATTTTGTGTATTCATTTATATACGAATAAGATTAGAATTAATAAAACAAGATTTATTTTTTGTTTGGCCCAGGTAAGCGTTTAAGTAGGGATTTATCTACTTGTTTGTCAGTGTATTTTCCCTAGAAATAGGGAATCAGCACCAGCTCTCAGCAGCACACAGTCTAACAAACCAAAGCGAGCCAAAGTGTTCTTTTTCTGTTCCCTACCTGAAAAAGCAAGTCGAATCGAATGACGCACGAGAGACCAGAGACGACATGTGTCTGGCTATGTGGCTATGTGGCTGGTACACAACTCTACAGCTGTACTAACTAGGAGCAGAGGAGGTTCCACGTGCAGCAGACATATGTCAGCATTGTTATTATCGGAGCGTGCCTCGGGATCTAGAGCGCTTGGCAGATGCGACTGATTCCAATGGCTGCCGAATGTTTTGTTTTCCTTTCATTTCTCCTGTTTCCTTTTTTTCTTATGTTTTTGGCATATGCCTTTTCTTTTCTAAGTGTATGCGTGTGTGTGAGTGTGTGTGAAAGAGTGTGTGTGAGAGAGTGTGTGTAGGCAGTATATGTTCTATGCATGCACGTACTTCAGAAATTATCGAAATGTGTGCTTATATGTGGTTTTTTTTATATGTTTTTTACATGTGGCCCTTTTGTTTCGACGACTTCTTTCTTACTTCCGTTTGCTTTTCTGAGTCTCCCTGAAGTGGTTCGTTTTTTGTTTGTTTGTTTTGTTAAAGGATGTGGCCATGCCTCGAAGGAGGCGCATTGCGGATGTTGTTGTCCGAGTCAAAGGCAATCAATATTCTTGAATAGGACTAGCGTTACGATCAGCCCAATAATAACTGGTCTGTGGCAACAGATTTGGGCATTCACACTAAAAAGAATTTACATGATTTCTTAAGATTTGAATACATCAAATATTCAATTATTGATTATTTTGCACATACACTCCTCGTCATACAAATAGGACATTCTATTCAGTTTCTTTGTAATTGCTCATAACTCAAAAATTTTTCACATCATCTTTGTGTAAATTGTGTATTCGTTTTAAAGGCCTTAAATCCGTGTTTCTATTCAAGTGGCGAAGAGTTCATATGCATACCTGGATAAGCTCTCAGATACATATTTCAAAATTGATCCCATGGGTTTCAAATGGTCAACCCAAGATGCTGATTTCTAATTCTCACACCTCGCATTTCCCATCATCGATGCAGTCTGCAGTTTCCCATCATGGAGCACCGCTCAGGTAAACTTCATGCTGGTCGAATCAACGCCCAATTGACAGCTAATAATGACGCACTTCAAACAGTGGAAAACAATGCTGCAATGCTGCAGCTCTAACCCTGAGGGGCAGCTGGCAATGCAACGCACTGGGTGCATAGGAATGTGTGCCCTCTGCCCACTCTCCATGCCCCTGCCCCTGCCCCTGCCACAGCCAACTACCTACTGGGTAGTTAAGGGTGCGTTTCTATTAGCGGCGTGTGAATTTGTCTATGCGTACGGCGCATAAAACTAGAACCTTAAAAACCTCTATGCACAGATCCCACGGAACTCAAGAAGCTGCCAAAGTATTTCCTATGCGACTTCAGCTGATGCTGTGCAATTATTTGGCAACTTACCCTTTTCTTTCCCGCCTAAAGACAGTCATTCGCACAAAAATACAAGCTGTGAGAAAATTGTTCTACACTTCGACCCATTATTGTTGTCTTAAACCTTTTCTGGGTTTATTATTTCGATTTATTATTATTATTATTATTGCTATTATGTGAATTTCTAATACACTGAGTGGTGTCGCTTACTATTCCGATTTTAAGGACCGTTTCTTTAACCAAATTGTCCAATTTGGCTTTTAGGGTTATTGCCTGTGCACTTAATCTTAATTTTCTCTCGACCCACACAACAGATCATTGCAAATTACATCAATTCTGGCTGCTCATTTTCTTAATACAACGTGTAATGCACATTATGCAACCTAATTGATATCATTATTATTTGGGGCACTCTCTCCTAATTGCTTGGCTAAACACGCGTTAAGCTGTGTCTTGTATTTGAATATATATACTGATTATGTGTGTGCCACAATCATTTGGCATTCATGTCTGATAAAAAATTCCCACGACCACCAACACTGGCGACCAGAATGAGCATATACAAATTATAAATTCCAACACTCCGCCAACAGCAACCCTCCTCTCCTTGTACATAAAAAAACGTCGCCTGGTCTTATCGAAAGGACGACCGAGCAGCTTTGGTGGTTGATCAACTTCGAATACCCCTCGGTAGACAACAACAACAACAACAACAACAAGATGAAAACGCAGGGCGGCATAATTATAATTGCATATTAAGTACTCGGCGAAGAGCTGGCTTGAAGGAACAGAGAGGAAGCCATAAAATGTGTATCCTTTTTCCGCTCTGCCTTGGCCACTACAAAGCGTGTGAACTTTCTCTCTCTCTCTCTCTCTCTCTCTGTCTCTCTGTGAAATGCATATGCAGGAATGCAAGCAGGCATTGCTAAGCTAGGTAAAATATCTCGACAGATCTACAAAAATGTATGCACGTTTAGTAGGAATAGATTAAAATTGCATATTTCGATGGGATGGTACGAAAAGCAGATTTATTTTCTGCGAAGTACGCATTTCAATGGGATGGATACAAGATTATTCAGTTCTCACTTTTGTTTTTTTTTTTTTGTACTTGAAAGCGCTTATTCAAAATGGTTGCGCATATTTTTTTCCAAGTGTATTCGTTACCTTTCTCTTTCAAAATTATTATCCTGTAACCTAATGCGCATAAGCCAAGTTGTAAGCCGAGTGCCCCTCGAACGTGTTGTCTTTAGGATAATCCAAAACTTGCGGAGCGACTTAATCAAGTGGCACTAAGCCCACGTACCGCACAGAGTTGATCCCTGCTTACGCATATCAAATGAACTGCGGCCTACAATTTGTACATGGCTTAAATTATGTATTATGACAGGCAGACAGGAAACGTGCTCAATGATGACAACAACCGAAATCTTCTCTAGCACGTGAGATAAAGTTATCGCCTTTGGCCAGGTGGATGTGCCCAAAACTGTTCCTTGGTGTAAGCAAACGCATCCGGTTGGTTGTCATCGGTGTATAAATTTGGTGTTGGTAATTAGAGTTCGAGCGACACAGATCTGGTAAATGTGCAACAAGTGTCGTTGGCCTTTTGGGGGCACCAAATTAATTACATTAACACCAACAGCAGCTGGTGGGCGCCAGCTTTATTGTCGTTGTGTAACATTAATTACTGTAATACATAGATACCACAGCAATATCTATATCTATATCTATATATATGTATATATAAAGTTGTATATATAGGCCCATCAAGTTTAGTGTCAATGACTGCTCGTGTGGGTTAATTGTTTAATGCTGTCTAAAAAATACAAATTGCCATTTTCTGTGGCACGCTAATTTACAATTGTTCATTATTTAATTATGTCATAGAATGTCATGCGTTAAAGATCAGCGCCATATGATTTATTGTACATATCATTTTATTGGTATTGATATCAAGTTAATACTATATTGGTAGTAGTTGACATAATATTAACCCTATAATTTCAATTATGACCTTTGCAAATACTTCCAACTGTTTGATTTCATTTCAACGAAATGCGATTTGTTTGAACTTCAGGTGATTGATTTAATTTACTTGTTAGCCCAACCCGACGTGCATTGTTTGCTTTAATCAGGACTTATATATACATATATATATATATAGTACAACGATCTGTTGGCTGTGGGCAGCTATCTTAATTAACCTACACGGCAAATATGAAGAAAGTATATGAATTTATTAAGTAAATATTGATACTATAACGCGTTATCAACCTACGCTGTCACTCTTTACATATGTAGGCATGTACGTGTGTGTGTGTGTGTGTGTACTTGTGTGTGTGTGTATGTGTGTACATATATCTGGACTCCCATCTGATTTGTATTTAGTGCTCGCTCAATTTTGATTTTCCTCTTGTTCGAGTGGAACCTGTTTCGTGTATGGCTTACTGGTTGAATGAACCCTTTCCGTTTGCTCACTACGAGATTTGTATGACGACCTGTGCTTTGCCGGTTTAGACCCATTGTTGTCACTTATGAAATCATGTTTGAATTTAGTGCGTGACTTAATGGGCTTTTCATATTCTGCGGACTCATTGATAATTTGTGCATAACCGAAACGTGTGTCTGTCGCTATTTCCCATCCAATGAGTCATACAATATCATTTGTATGTCAGATATTTGTAATGGAGTTTCCCAGTTATATCTACTACGATCAGACGAAAACTGATCAGTAAATGTATGCAGAAAAAACATTAGTTGTATATAAAGAATTGTATACCTTTGGCAAGAAAAATACTCTAAGAACGTTTGCGCTAAAAATTCTTTTTATAAAACTTTGTTTTTTTTTTATCGCTTTAAAATATATACAATTCTTATAATACGTGAAAATCTCCCACGCTTATAATTTGTCAGTACTCTTGGCATAAGCCAATAATTAAACAATTTTTTTTTTTTTGAAAAAAAAAAACAATTCTCAAAATAAATATAAAGTTCTAATACAAATTTTCTGTAAAGTAAGGTCATTTAAGTAATTTGCCTCTGCAATTTGTCAGTACTTTTTGGCTGTAAACAAATTACGAAAAGTGCTCCTTATACCATTTAATCACTTATAATGACATTTACTTTGTCTTGTTGACCGAATTAAGTTCTTAGCTATTTCTGAGTTGTCTGTAAACAGTATTCTACGTGATGAATGACCCACATTCGGAGGCATGCAGCTGTGCAGCTGTGGCTAACACCAAAACTGAATCTCACGCCTAAGGCCTCTAATTTGATTAGCCAGCTGACCCTTCACAAATAAACCACAGAGACACGCCCAAGTACAAAGTTGCCACTGACCAAAAATGCAGTCAAACAGCATCCACAGCAGCGTCTCGTAATTGTGTGTGGAAAACCAAAGCACCAAATTCTCGAATGCCCTTGTGGGAGCGACGCCAACAGCACAAAGCGCAGAACAGAGAGCACAAGGCACAAAGAACCAGCCGACAGTCAAACTGGGCATTCAGTTAATAAAAGTTCAAACCAGTTTTGTAACATTTACAGTTAAGTTAAGAAGAAAGCTGCTTATTCTTATTCTCTCTGCCTATGAAGTTGCAACGCAATCGAAAGATACATTTTTGTTGGTGTTTGTGTTGTCATGACGTTGAACTCAGACTTAGTGTTTATCACAGTCACAAACAGCAAATAAAACCTTAGCCAGTGTTGAGCAGTGTAATTAACACATGTCAACTAATAGTTGACGTCAGAGAGCTAAAACTAGGCTGGTGTGTAAAACTGCATTGTAATATCGCTGACTAGGTGATAAATATTAAAGTAACTGCAGTGGCAAGCAAATACATATCTATATATGAATAATGTGTCATTTGTTTCTGATAAGATACTGCCATGTTAACCTACTCATTGTAAGGATGAGCAAATCTAAGCAACTAAGTTTTCTTTTAATATATGTATATTCTCAACCGAAATTCTGAAGTGTTGACTCTCTTAAGCTCAAGTCTGCCTGACTTAAGCCATATAAAACAGTTTCTCTCAAAGATCTCCGATCAAATTGTGGTGCATTATTTGCGAGCGTTGCCAGCTATCGGCTCGTTGGCTGTTGGGCAAAAGCGCGTGTTGTTTTTTCTTTTTGCCCAGGGGTGCGGGGGGGCATTACTTATAAATTAAAGCACACATGGTCGGTAAAGTTTACCGCAATATGAGACATGTGATAAAGTCACAAAAACGTCAGCGTATGTCGCCGCAGCGCAATGAAAACAAAAGCCCCACAAAGTATAAATAAATAAGAGCGTAGAGCACCACAGAAAAAAACAAAAAATGAAAAGAATAGAAAAAATATTAAACAAAATAAAAAATAAAATTAAATGTGTGTAAACAATTATGTGAGACAGGCGACCGAACGCTACGATAAGCGACTAATGTTCCCGATCTCGACGTGTTTTTTTTTCCAATTGTTGTTTTTTATTTTTGAATTGGAGGTTGCTCGAACTGCTCTCGTAGGTAACTTAGCCCCCACGAGCTTACGACTGGAGTAGTAGCAATAGACACTCGGGCGGGAAGGTTGCCTTTATTTTCTAGTCAAGCCAAATCATACTAAATATAGTATTAATCACAATTATGGATACGTTTCGATAGATTGATTTTGGGGGCGTTACTCTGGCGATAAGCGTGTGAGTCACATGAGTACCGCGATTCGAAATGGAATACAATGCATAATCAGAGACGTCAAACTGCCGCTTGATCGTGTTTATTATTAGTTGAAGTATGTGTGGTGCCACTTTCCACTTTAACACACTTTGAACACACATTGCAGATCGCGCAGCAAGTCATCAATTAAATTAATCAACAATTTCATAACTCAAATTCAATGAACAAATAAATTTGCGCATTCAACAAGCCAATAAATAGATCAATAAAATAAAAAAAGAAACGATCAAATAAAATAAAACACAAATCGATATCAACAAAAGACTGCCATATTTACGTTACAAAGAGAGTGAGAGTGTGAGAGTAACGGAGAGAGTGAGAAAGAGAGAGAGAAACGGCTAGCCAGCTGACGCTGAAACATCTGGCAACACTCTGGCCGGCCCGTTTTAAAACTGTAACGGTTATTGGCAGCATTTTACTCACGCCAAAGCCAAAACCGGCTAGACACACACAGCACACACACACTAAAGTTCCGCTCGTGAGTCAAACAGAGACAGCGGCAGACGGTAGCGAGAGCCACAAGCGCAAAAGAAAGAGAGAGAGCGAGAGAGGCGCACCGACCGCAGCCATGGGAAACTCATCGTCACACACGCACGAACCACTGGAGCGCGGCTTCACACGCGGAAAATTCGGCGATGTCAAGAATGGGGTAGGTTATCAAACAAACCGAGGGTTGATCGCAACGATGACGGCACTTGTTTCTCCTGTTTGTCCTGTTTGTCCTGTTTCTCTCCATTTCGCCATAAGGCACCTAAACACCTACGATCATCGCTATGTTTTAATATTCACATTTGCGCCCCACCCACAGAAATCCGCCTCATTCCGGTTTAGCAAGAAGTCGCCGAAGAAGATGGATCGATTGCGACGCTCGTTCCGAGACTCGTTTCGTCGTCGCAAGGATCGCGTACCCGAATCATCCAAGCCGCACCAATGGCAGGCCGATGAGGAGGCCGTGCGCTCAGCCACCTGCTCCTTTGCAGTCAAGTATCTGGGCTGCGTGGAGGTCTTCGAGTCGCGCGGCATGCAGGTCTGCGAGGAGGCTCTCAAAGTGCTGAGGGTAAGTCCAATGACATTTAATCAATTGCGAAAACCATTCAGTTAGCGAACTGAGCTTGAAATACGCCTTCAGCTGTGTTGACTCTTATGCTAATCCTCTAGCTATTTTGGGAACTAAGTAAAGATAAAGAGATAAAGCTTTGAGATGATAAAATTAAATTTTCTTGATGGCTTAAGAAGAACATACTTTCAGAACATAAAGTAAAGACAGATAGTGAGTTACTATGATAGTTATTTATTATTATTTATGTTTATATTATTTATTTCAACAAGCGCTTTTGCAGATAGACTTTGGTTAACCCTCATAATATTTATAAATACAAATAAACCCACTCGATTCAACTGAATTCGAAAATATCTTAGGTCATATGACTAAAAATAATACAAATTAACGGAACAAAACACGCAACGCTTGATTTATTATGAGAACTCGGTACTAGCTGGGGGCAAATCAAGTCCTGAAAGGGTTAGCTGACTCCCCTAATATATAATAAATTCTTATACTTAATTAGAGCTTCTGATTTACTGTTGTTTCAAAGGATTTTGCAATATATATTATCTCATCATCAATGATCAGTCTTTAATTTCTCACTGAATGATTTTTTTGTCTTTTGAAATCCTACTCAGCATATTTTTAATCAATTCATGTTTTGCAGCAATCGAGACGCCGTCCGGTTCGTGGCTTACTCCATGTGAGCGGAGACGGATTGCGTGTGGTGGACGATGAGACGAAGGGTCTCATTGTGGACCAGACCATCGAGAAGGTGAGCTTCTGTGCACCGGATCGGAATCACGAGCGTGGCTTCAGCTACATCTGTCGGGATGGTACGACGCGCCGCTGGATGTGCCACGGCTTCCTGGCGTGCAAGGATTCCGGCGAGCGGTTGTCCCACGCTGTCGGTTGCGCCTTTGCCGTTTGCCTGGAGCGCAAGCAGCGTCGCGACAAGGAGTGCGGCGTCACTATGACCTTTGACACCAAGAACTCGACCTTTACGCGCACCGGCTCCTTCCGGCAGCAGTCGTTGACCGAACGCATGGCCATGGCGACCACTCTGGGCAGCAACGAGCGCTGTGTCGATGGACCAGCGCTGCCCGGTGGAGGGCCACCAGCTGCCGCAGTGAAGCCGTTCAATCCGTTTGCCATTGAGCGGCCGCATGCCACACCCAATATGCTGGAGAGGCAGAGCTCGTTCCGCTTGAGCACCATTGGCAGCCAGTCGCCGTTCAAGCGCCAGATGTCGCTGCGCGTCAACGATCTTCCGTCCAATGCGGATAGGCAGAAGGCCTTCCTTGCCGCAGCAGCCGGCAATTCCAATCCACATGCACTCCATACACCGCTCCGAAGCGTCTCGCCGATTGCTGAAGTCTCACCGGCCAAGTCGGGTGGTGAGGCGGCCATTTTGGCAGCGGATACAGTTAGTCAGTTGTGTCAGGAGCTCAGCCAGGGTTTGTCGCTGCTAACGCAGACGGATGACGCACTTCTGACAGCTGGCGACGATCTGAACTTTAACAACAGTCGCAGCATCAATCAGAACATAATTGCCGCCGACAAGCAGCAACATCACGTAATCTCCACGTACAGCGCCAGTGGCAGCGCCAGCGGCAGCGCCAGTGGCAGCGGCACCCCCACTGCCCAGGTGACACCACGTGTGGCCAGCTTGCAGTCGCCCACACGTTCCGAGCCGGATGTCGAGGCAAACGAACCGCAGCAGCTGCCCAATGCTGAACAGTGGCTCGGCCAGGTGGTGCGCAGCACATCCCCGGCGATGCCACCGAAGAGACCCAGCTCCTTGGCCAATGTGGGACGCGCTCAGACTGGTCGTGCCACTGCGCCCGATCCCTTCGATGCCGAGTGGGCGGCCAATGTGGCAGCTGCAAAGAAAATGTCACCAGATCTGCCCGGACTGGGTATCGGCAGCAACAGGCACAGCACGAATCCGTTTATCTCACCGCCCAAGGCGCAAGCGCAATCATTTCAGGTGCAACTGTAGACAGGGGCAGAGGGCAGAGGGCGGAGGACCGAGCACTGGGCGGCGGTCCAAAGTGTGGTTCACTTGAAAAAAAACGTAACTTAGTGTAATTGGGGCAGTCAGCACAGACCGATAGATAGATTAAAAAGATACAAAATATATTAATACCAGATTACGCAAAAAAAAAACAAGAAACAAAAAAATGAAAAACTTAACGCAAACAAAACCATTGTTGAATTATACTATTGAAAGTACTAAATAGACGGTTATTAAATTACCATTAAATATATACGCTACGCATAAAGTACAGATAAGCAAAAACAAAAACCGTACACACATACACATACACATACATACAAGCACGCAAGCACGCATGTGTCGCTTAGCATTAATCCAAGGACATGCATATTCCAGTGTGTGTGTGTTTCATAAGTTGCATGCCGAATTTGACCAAGCTACCAAGTTACCCACAAATACCACCTCCAATCAGCTAAGCAACAACAACCACTTGCAACAACGAGTGCACTTCTACTTTATAGTACTTACATACATACATATACACGCATATGCATGTACAGTATATACAGTGTATATATATATATATATGCACTTATATATCTTATGCTTTTACTACTTGGATGCAGCCTTCCACAAAGTTGTTGATCAATCCCATTCTAGATACCTACATACTTACATACATACCATACATATCGTACATATGTACATATATACATATATATATATGTGTGTGTTATATATATATATATAAATCAGTAATTCTACTTATATATGTACATGTCTAGGGCCAATGTTTCGTCTGTCAATTTTGATTTATGCGTCTATATAAATATGTCAATTTTGTTTAATTTAATTTAATTTTAAATTTGTACAAAATGTATTATACTTAAATTATAATAATAATTTAACGAAAATAAACTTCAAGTTAATTAAAAACAATTTCTATTTAATAATACATATACATATGCATATAGAAATAAATAATTCAGTTGTTTCAACTCCATACAGCAAGTATTAAATGTCATTATTTTCGTTGTTAGTAAATTTGTACCTCTTTCATAAAGACAAACTTAGTGGATATATATATTTTGTCTGTCTGCATGTCTGAGCTCTACGAACTATTCTTTTTTTTAATTATATTATACATATTTCTTGACAAAATTAAAGCACCCTCTTTAAGGATTCTAAAAAGGTACATGTGCTAATTACGCACTCTGAAGACGAATTATACGTTGATGATGTCGATAAGCACCAAATATTAATATGTCAACAAATTTATCGCTATATATATATATACATAATTGAACTCGCTTATATATGTATAAAAACATTAAGCAATTGCTGCCTAAGATAGATACATACATCAGAAAACAAGCAGCAACACAGTAGCCAATTGTAACATACCCTAGCACAAATGAATATATTTTAATTTTTTACATTTATTTTTTATTTTTCTCTACCCACACTTCACCTTTTCTTTTATTATTATTAAATGAAGCTTATGCATTTTACCAGCCATTTAGTTCAGAACTTGAATAAACTCTATAGGTTTCATGAAGCCTGGTGTTCTGGGAACCCTCAGCTAACTATTTTATCATGTAATTTTGCTCCCAGGACAGATGCATGTGCAACCCAATTTTGAATGCTATCCAGTCTGGAAACAATACAAAGACTCAACTCTAACCTACGAGTATTTAATGAATACTATATTCGGCTCTTAATTATTCCTAATTTTATTTATTTGATACGAATTTTGTATGCGCACTTTTTAAGAATATATTTACATACAATGTATTAATAATATATATGTGCTACGATCTATACAGTTTCTTGGATCCGCAGTTTTTTGGATCAGTTTCTACTAAGCATGCCGGAATCTATATATGTATATATATTAAAGACTACAAAATATGTGTATTCTAAATACAAAAAATGTATGCGAAAATAAAAGTTAAATTTAAGTTATTTTCAAAAAAAGAAAATGAATTCTCATATATACAAATAATTGTACATATAGTTCAGAGTATATGCATATCGTTTCGTTAAACGTTTAGTAAAATTTATATAGTGAAAAACATTATTATATATACATGTGTACAGTAATTACATACATTGTATATGACTTCAAAGTCAAAATATTTCGGAAATATGAAAAGTTTAAATAAGCGGCCATACCATACACTCCAAGAAATCTTTCCAAAATATGTGGCTTTAATTTGAGAGCAAAATAAATTGAATCAAGCAAATATGAAATATTTAATTATATAAAACTATGGGATAGCAAAATACAAAAATTAACATTTACGATTCGTATGTTCTGAATTCAGAGTTCACGCACAAAAAACATTTCTAAATTACAGCCGTTACTTCTGCACTTCATGCAGCACTGCTTGGAAAACATAGCAAGCAGTAAACAGCATATTTAGTCAATACATAAACCAATAAATAAAAATAAATTCAGGAACAAGAGTAATTCTTCCAACAAGACAACGTCAATATGTTTTTCTGCATTAATTTACTCGTTTTCTGATAGCTTCACTTACAGGTCTGAATAAATTATAATCTGTAAATGTGTTTACTCATTATTTCTTTGGATAGGGTTCCCAGTGCTTGAATCCAGTCCATTTGACTTCCTCTAGTTTACCTTTGTCCAACTTCCAGATAGCACCATTCTTGTTGGCCTCGATGGCCTTGACAAAACTCTTAGCGGCTTGCTTTGTCGACTGCGTAGGATGGTCCAACAGTTTCTCGGCAACGCAAGGTTCCACATCCAGCCAGGAATTGAAATCTTGGACCAGTGTCGTTCTTGTAATACCAGGATTGATCGAATAGGCCGTTACTCCAGTGACGGGCGCCAGTATCTATCCATTGAAATGAAATTACAATCTATGGGTATGAATAGCATCTGGTTGTTAACTTACCGCTAGCGAAACGGTAAAGCTGAAAGCAGCTGCCTTTGAAGCGCAATAAACGGGCACTTGGTAGATCGGATTAAAAGCCGTTACTGAGCAGATGTTGGCAATAACTCCGCCTGGACCATCATTGCGATAATCCCAGAAATCCATAATAGCCGTTGTGGTATTCACCGTTCCGGTGAAATTAATAGCAATAGTTTTCTCTATCTGATGGTCGTCCAAAATTCCGGCTCCATTGATCAGCAAGTCAATCTTCTTATACTTTTCGAAGACTTCCTCAAGTAGTCCTTGGCTCTCACATAAAGGTGCAGTAACATCATACGAATAGAAGGCAACTTTCGTCTTGGGATTTAATTTTTGTAACTCTTTGATACTATCTGGCTTATCAAGCGTGTCCAAGATCAGCAGGTTCTATACAAAAAGGTATTTGAATTTCCTTTCTGACACCGAAACTTATAGATACCTTTGGTCCACTCTTGACAATCTCGCGGCAGGTGTCCAATCCAATACCGCCCAGGCCAGCAACAAAAATGATGTTCTTGCCAGCTATTGCTCCTCCTCCGCAGGATTTGCTTTTTGTTCTCCTTGAGTTCTGAGATCGAAGGGTATATTTGAGTACACAATCATTTTCAATATTTGCAATTACCATAAGATTGCTTACAAAACTAAGTATGAATGCTATCACATAGTAATCATAGAAAAATTAGACATTAGGTCTTGCCGGATTCGGATACTATCATATTATCATATTATCGGACAACAATCGAACAATAATAGTCGAGAGCATGTGAAAATAATGGATTCAGAGTGTAACAAAAAGGACCCTTATAACTACTTTGTGTGCCTAAATTCGTTTCAGTTTTATATTCTGATTTAAGGACTTACGCTCACTACGCTTCCTTGGTGGGCAGTTAACACATGACGATTGAACCTCTCCTCATCGCGGAGGTTTTTCAATATATTTATCGGTTGTTGCTGGGCAAGCTGCTTAGGCGACAGATTGACAATATTCCCCAAATTGGATGCTGTGGAGCTGCACCGTAAAACTCCATGCTGCAGGACACTGTTCGCGAACACTGACAATGCGTTCATTATGTGAAAAATATCAAATGAGAAAAAGGCCGAAAAAAAAATAACTTTTAGAATTTTAACTGACAAATTTGGCTAAAAAGAGGAAAGTGAATAAATCTTGATTGTATTTTATGTTTAGGCTGCCGGGCCGCAATGGCTACTACGATCAGTTTGAAATGCTAAACAAACATACTTTAATATTTATTTTAGATATTCAAGACTATATCTGTATTATGTCTCCTTTTGTTCATGTTATTGAAATGTGGAACATTTCATTGTCAATTAGAATTCAAAATTTAAATATATTAACTTCAAAACAAAACCTAATTCAATCAGTAGCAATAATCGGAAAGTAGGTCGATTTTGGCATATTTGCTTTGTGGATCAGCCCTGGTACGCAAGCAGAGTTGCAGATGCAGCGCCGGCGACCAGAACTCAATCTTCTACATTTATTAGATCAATGCATTGGTAGCAACAACGACAACAACAACAACAACAACAACAACAACATCGGTCAACCCACGATAAGCAAAATGAATAAATTGCAAGCCAAGAAAAACTGCAGCCCACTCGAAAAATCAAACGAACTGCTAGCATGGGGCCAATATAAAATAACAATCATGGCCAAACGCCCAGGTAACAACTGGAACATGCATAATGACTACAATAGAGGAGAAACTTCCGCGGCTTGCAACAAAATGTGGTAATTTTCACATGAGAGCCACAACGACCAAAAGAGTCCTTGCCTGCGGTCGATAGATCATCAATTTAAATGAATTCAGCAGTAATAATTGAACTTAATTTGTTGCTCTTTATTCTTGATTTTCCATTTAAACTAGGTACTCAGATGGGAATAATAAAACCATAATATTTCGCTTGAGGAAGCTAAAAAATCTTAGAAATCCAAAATATTTGCTGTGCTTAAATAAAAATACATACGAGGCTTAGTTGACAAAGCTATTCAAATTATTTCTCCTACCGCTGACCATTAAAACACTTTTATTTGTTTCATTTATTTTTATTTTTGAATATATATAAATAAGCTGCATTGTTGATCTTAATTAATTGATAAGTGTAGCTGTTCATCTGCTACAATTCACCTACAATACATACATATAAATGTATTCTTAACCTGCGAACAAAGCTCTGATTGTGAACAGAAATCGCAACTGGGACTTTGGATGGTCTTGATCAGTAGTTTCCCTTGGGGCGTGCTCCCTGATATTCCCTCATACTCATTCTCTGTGTGTGTGTGTTAAGAGAGCGAAGAAAGATACTACATGCAGCAAACGGGCGGCAAATTTATGGCCTCACAGTTCTCGCGCCGAAACGAGCACGGAAATGCGAACAGAATTGTGAACGGGAACGGAGCTTTTGGAGCTCTTATTGTGGTCCAACAACCGCAATTTACGATCAGTTCATTTAGGTGGCCCATTGTCCCGTAATGTTTATGCAATGTTTTGTGATTTTATTTCAACAGCTGGAATTTGTAGACGCTGCCGCATCGCATTCGGCTTTCCTTATGGGCGTTGGGAGCATGCCACTTTCAGCCTAAGATTGTGATCATACATATGTGATTCTTCTCTCTCTACCTCTCTCTCTTTGTGTCTCTTACCTCTCGTTCTCTCCAAATATGTCACAGCCGAAACAAAAAACGTGATTCGAACAAATTGTTATATCCTTAAAAAGCAAACAGATTTGGTAGCCCAAAACTGGCATCGTATTATGGCAGTTGAGATGCTGAATCCTTGCAAAGATTCCCAGAGGGTCCATTGGGTCACACAATGGTGCAGCAAACGCTGCGCCTTCCACTATCTTAGAGGTCCCTCGGGGCATTTGAAATCAATTTGGACCCATTTATGCTTCACACGACTGCCAAAAGCAGTCTGCCTCTTAGCCGGGTTTGTTCTAGCCGTTGCCACTGCTGATGAGCATACAAGTTTTGTGACTATGTGACTTTCGGTTTCCAGACTTCCCAATTTCACATGTTGATTGTGTATGATGAGGAGGCGATTCCACTGTTGAGTAGAATGTGTGTTACCGGGTCTGTATGTTAGCAATCCCACAAATGAATCTCAATCCAAATCCCAATCGCCTGAATGTGGCACAAACAGTAACAATTACCAATTGTTTATTTGGCTATACAACGTGTTGTTGATGTTGTTGCTGCTGCTACTGTTCCGATTGTTGCAACAGTTGTAGAAGTAGAAGTAGTAACTTGGTGGTCGCTCGCTCGTTGACTCGATCGCTCTTCGCTTGTGGGCTGGCGACTCTGTGAATCCATCAATGGCTCGTTATCTTGATCAGAATGAGCTGCACATACTTTACCACTGCGCTGTCTCCAATTTGTTTTCATGTGCTATGCTTTGGGGAAACTTTCCTTCTTCCAGTTAACCAAATTACAATTTATTTTCGATCTTCTTATTTGATGGATTTTGTCTAATTTTATTTAAAAAACAGAATGAAAATTAGATTTCTATGAAAAACCTAATTTGGCTTAAATTAATTTTTATAATTGTCAATTGAGGTTTAAAATTCATCAAAATTTTCAAATAAATACACTCTTCGGATGTGAAAAAAGCATTAAAAGTATTTTAATCGAAGAAATGTTTTCTAACCACACAATAATTATTAAATTCAATAATAAGTATGAACTTTGAAAAGTCAGTATTTACACAGGTGGAGAGCTTTTTATACAAATTTCGAAATGAATAAGCTTTTACTAACTTGCTTTAGAGATACTTATGCAATATTAAATGGCTTTTTTGCCGCCCGGCTCAGCATCGGCTCGTTGGTCTAGGGGTATGATTTCCGCTTAGGGTGCGGGAGGTCCCGGGTTCAAATCCCGGACGAGCCCAAGAAGTAATCTTTTTTATTATTTTATAACTTTGTTTTATAATATTAAAACAAAATATTCAATATTTGGGCTCGTCCGGGATTTGAACCCGGGACCTCCCGCACCCTAAGCGGAAATCATACCCCTAGACCAACGAGCCGATAGAGATTTGTAAGTAACTATAAAAAAATTATTGGGGGTGTTCCAACTATTTAATATATACAATTTAGCGTAATTGTATAGCAAATAAGATAAAATGGTTGCAGCGTTAAATCATTTATAAGCTGCGTATATACCGGTTATATGATGCCATTTATTCAAATACCGTTGTAGACACACAGTGCACAACTGGCTCGTTGGTCTAGGGGTATGATTTCCGCTTAGGGTGCGGGAGGTCCCGGGTTCAAATCCCGGACGAGCCCAAGCTAGTTGTAACTTTTTAAAATATTTTATTTTTATTAAAAATGAAAGATATTTTTTTATATCAAACTATAAACAATTATTTATACTTTATTAAATTTTGTTGCACAAATAACGACTTAATTGTAAATAATATTAAATGTGTTGTTTTTCCCACTAATATGGTATGATTAAAATTCCATCAGAAGTAAAATATTTGATTAATACCAATGGTTAACAGAACAAATATTCAGAGTTGTATTTATAAATAATTATACTGCATTTACATTTTGATATGCGAGTACATAAAAATATGTATGCTGCAATACAATTTCGATAATAAAGACAAAAACACAACAAGTTACATATGTGTAAATTATGCTGATAATGCCATCTATATATAAATAGTTGAGCAAAATGATGGTTTTTAGTTGTTCTTCGATTTGACCTAAACACTACATAAGTAAATGACACATTTAATGGACATAGAAAGTTTGGGTAAATGTTACAGATATAATAATATATGATAATAGAATAGAATAGCTGATAAATACATAAATTGTGTTGTTTGCCAAAATGGAAATTCATTTTGTGCCAATAATTAATACGCTAATATGACGGACTTGTTGTTGTGAGTGCTGTTTATTGTTGTTGTTGTTGTTGGTATTGTGATTAGTTTTTCCATTGCTCAACGTCCCTTCCAGTTAAGGGTGGAGGGGGGCGAGCAGTCGTTGTTAGTGTTTAACTCAATCTGTTGCTCTCAATCATCGTCTGTAGCGAAGAGAAGAAGTCCGCTTTGCAACATCACCAACATCATCGTTTTGCTAACCAGTTGCCTAACGATTTTCACATATTTACATGTTTGTATTTTTTCCGTTCGACCTTTGCATTTGGTTTGAGTTTTTTTTTTTTTTTTTTTGTTTTTATATGTTAAATATTTATAATAATTTATTTATTATTAGCACTAATTATTCTTTGGTTGTTCCACTGGTTCTGTTGTTGTTATTGTTGTTGTTCTTGGTTATGGTATTCATTTTCATTTTCATTTTCAATTGTTTTTTGTTTGTTTTTGTTTTTGTTTTTGTTCATTGTTCATTGTGCTTTTTCTTGCTGTATTACATTGTCAGGGTTGTGCTGTTGCTGTATGTTTATAACGGCATCCGTTTTATATATTCGTTTGTGACTGGAATTGGGCAGGTTGTTTATTGTTGCTGCTGATGTTGCTGATTCTGATTCTGTTGCTGATGATGCTGGTGATGTTGTTGTTGTTGCAGTAGCTTTGCGTAGATTCTTTCCAAACGTCGAGTTGCCTTTTAGACCTTTTTATTTTGTGTACAAATGAAAATAAAAGAATGAAAAAATCTTGATCAGTAAAAGATTCGTTCGAAAGGCCTGTTTGCATTTGCCAATGATTATACATAGATGTGTGTATCTGTATCTGTGTGGGTACAGTGTTAATGGAAACCAACATGTGTTAACTTATATTTAATGCCAACAGAAATGCGCGTACTCCACACCAAAAAAAAAACAATAATAATAATAAAATAAAATAGAAAATAAGGACAGATAGTAATGAGAATTACAAAGTAGGATATGCAGATATGCAGATATATAGTTTTATAGATATATATATATAGAGAGCGACAGTGAAAGAGACGCAAGTATGTTTGTAGACAGTGGAAAGAGTGTTGCTTGTTCGTCGGTGCGCAGAGCAGAGCAGAGTGACAGGAAATGTGAAATGTGAAATGCATTTCGTTTACCTTGGAAACATAAACGATTCTGATATATGGCAAATATATCGCTTGGCTTGTAGCACGGCTCATATTTATATTCAAGCTCATCGATAGCGATTTCGATTTCGATATTGTTGCCGGAATCAGAAATGTTTGCGGCAGACGCGCCTGGGCAATGACTTAGCTTATGGGAGGGTATCACAAACAGGTTTTGTTCCATATTGTTGGGGGCTCTCGATGCCGCCGCTACGAGCTCTGCGTCAGGGTCTATAGTTGTTGTTGTTCTTGTTGTTGTATTTGTTGTTGTTGTTGTTGTTGTGTTTGTATCAACCATTATTTGTGGTGCGCACTTAACAGGCTTTTTTGGTTGTGATGTTGTGTGTGTTTGTGGAAGATGGTAACAAAGTGTATTAGTTTTTGTTTTGTTTTGTTTTGTTTTGGTTTCGGTTTTTGCTCTAATTTAGTGTTAGTCACAGGTAGTGTATATAATTTCATATCTCATGATTGGAGAAGCTAAATTTGTTGGTGACTACTTACCTCGCTATCTTGGCAGCCGGCATCCTCCTTGGAGCCTCTCGTCAGGCCCTGCACAAAGTGTACATCGCTACCAGGATCATCAGAGGCCAAATGGGCGCGAAATTGTTGATTTCTATGATTGGAGCAAGTGGAGTGGAGATATATATATATATATAATATGTTATGTAAATGATGTGTGTGGCACTTACCTCAGCTCCAGCTGTTGCATTTGCTGAAAATGCCTCAGCTTGCCATTGGCCAGATGCAGTTTCTCCTCAAGGGCCGCATTTTCCACGCATTTGATCGAGTACTTCTCGGAAAACGACAGAATCTCCAGTCGCAGTTCATCGAGCTCCTCTCTGCAAGGGAGAGCCATGTTAACTCAAATATCGTATGATAATTTTGAGTACTTACTCCTTGAGCGGCTTGGCGCCATCTCCTCGCATGTGCTCGCCACGTTGCACCTGACGCAGGAACTCCGCCTTGAAGCGTGACACCTCACGTTGCACCTCGCTCTGGTGGGCTTTTCGCATGGCATCCAGGGCGGCCAATGTTGCCTAGAAGTGACGAGGGCCGTTAAGATCACGCCGGAGCAAAGCCGAAGGAAATAATGAGTTTTTACCTGCGTTTCTTCGGCTAACGCCGTTTCCTTCTCAGCCAGCAGATGCTCAATTTCCAGCTTGTGTTTCTCCTCCATGTCGCAAATAAGGCGACGATGCGATGACTCCATGGCGCTTAGCCCCTTCTCGCAAAGTGTCTAGAATGGAGTGAGTTACATTTAGTTCGAAAGTGGAGCGAAAGCGGATTCCTGACATACCCTTAGCTGTTCGATTTCCGTCTGGTATCGCTTGCGGAAACTCTGCTCATCGGCGACATTGGCGTGCTCATGGCGATAGACCTCTCGGAGGCATTCGAGTTGCTTTCCATGCTCCCTTTCGAGCAGATCGAGACGCTTCTCCATTCGCTTGCAGCGCTCATGCTGTCGTCCCAGCTCGTCGCTCAGCTCGTGGCGCTGTTGGAGCAGCTGCTGCTGCTCCTGTTCCTGGTTGGCACACTTCTCCAGCGCCAGGGCCAATTCACTCTCGCGCTGTTCGAGCAGCTGTTCGCTGCGTTGCAAGTCCGTCTCCGTTTGCTGTTGCAGGGTCGAGAGTTTCTCGACACGTTGCCGCAGCTCGCAGCATTTGTGGCACGAGTCCTGCAGGCAGGACAGCTCCATTTGCTCGCTAACCATCACACAGGTCTCGGTTAGGGCACGCTCCAGTTGCCTGAGTCCATCCTTGCGATCATTTAGGGGCGACACCGATCGTCGACTGCGCTGTCCGGCACGCAACTGTTGCAACTGGGTGAGACTCTGCTCCATTCGCTCCTTGCTGCTCAGGAGCACATGCTCCAAACTATGCAGCCGCTGCAGCAGATGAGCAGATGAGTTCAATGGCGATGACTGGCTGCTCGAATCGCTGCTGGACTCGGTGGTGATGGTGGTGCTGATCGTGGTGTTGTTGTTGCTGCTCTCGGCTGGCTTCCGCTCCACGGTTTCCCGTTGCAGCTCAGTGATCTTCAGCTCCAATTGCTCCTTGCCCTTCAACGAGAGCGAACGGCGTCGCTCCGACTTGGCCAACTTTTGCTTCAGCGCTCGCACCTGTCGCTCCGAGGTGCTGTACTTGATCGTCAAGTCCTGGATGCGTGCAGCCATCAATTGCAACTGCGCCCCATCCTCCATTTGGCAACGTTCCAGTTTCTGCTGCAGCGCTGTCTGTATCAACTCGAGTGCATCATATTGATTCTGTGACTGCTTCAGTTCCCGCTTCATTGCACGAATCTCATTAACGGCCTTCTCGAAGCGACTGCGCAGCTCATTGTACTCCTCCGCGAGGGAGTCCCGCTGCAGGCAGTAGGGATCAATGTCGCTAATTGTGGTCAGATCGCTGAGCGAGTCCATGCGCTTCATTTTGTGACGCTGTAGATTACTGAGACTGGCCACCTGACTATTGTCCGCCTGCAACTCCCGCAGTCGCTTGTACAAGCTTTCGTTCTCCTCAATGCCCTGGGCCAGACGATCCTCCAGCTGCTTGATCTTGCACTGACTCTCGGTTAGTTGTAGGCTCAGGCTGTGCACCAGCTCCGCTGCACTCTGCTTGGCACTGACCAGCTCTCCATTCAGCTGCTGCTGTTGCTCCTGCAGTCGGGCCGTCAGCTCCTGCTCCGTCCGCTGCAGTGTCGTGAGCAACTCGGACATGCGTGCCTCCCGCAACTTAGCCTCGGTGCGCAGCGTTTCGCATTGTTGCTTGAGCTCGGTGCGATCCGGTCGCATCTCCTCGGGCACAGCCATCAGAGGCAGCTCATCGCTGGCCACACTATCCACAGTGCTGCGACGCGAACTGGGCGGCGAGCTGCGACTTCGCTTGTGTAGACTGGCCAGACTCCGATTGCGCAGGCAGCTCCTTAAGACGGGTGGCGACGGCGACAGCGGTGAACCCCAGTCAAGACTATCCCGCCGGCCACCCTCCGATGCCGTGCGATACTCCTCGTCGGAGGAAAAGTGCGGTGCATTTGCTGGTGTGCCTGGAGTGGCTGGACTGGTCTGCAGCTGCGCCTTGATAAAGTCCTGTTCGATGTCGCTCTGCTTAGTGATTGATGGCGGTGTCGAAGTTCCTGGCGTTGTTGTTGGCGAGGGATTCTCCAGCTGCTGCTGTGGCAACCCTGCCGCACTTCGCAGCACCGCCATCCAATTGTTTCTCGAGCTGGGCGATAGACTGGCCAGAAAGAGACGCTGCTTGTCCCACGTGATGAGCTGAAAGGCATGCTGCTTAGTAGCGTTGGGCTCTTCCACAACAGTCGATAGGCTGTTCACATCGAGGACACCATCGAGGACGCCACGTTCCTCGCAAAGCGGATCTCTGTAGTAGAAGAGAGCCGCTCCACTCAAGGTGAACCAATGTTTGCTCCATTCGCCCGTCCGATTGTCCAGCTTCATTAGCCACCCCTTTTTGGCATTCAGCGACTCCTCGACACTTTTGCCTGACGGCTTGACTGAACACTTGCTCGACTTGCTGATGGATCTCAGTTCATCCGATTTGGCCATGTAGTTGGCGCACAGCTCATCCAGATTACAGCCACCATCGGGATCGCCACGTTCGTGCTGATAATGCTTAGCCGGCTTCAGTTGCAGCTGCATTCGATTGCCCGATTTTCCGCCTTTTCCACTCTCCACTTGTTGTTGCTTAGGCTGTTGCTGCTGCTGCTGCTGTTGTTGTTGTTGTTGTTGTTGCTGTTGGGACACTAGAACTGTGGGTATCTTCTTGACTATTGCGGACACAATCGCTGGCGTTGAGTTGGCCGCCAGTGGTAATGACTTTGGTCTCAGATTAACAAGCGTTTGCTCGCTGGTCGCGTTTAGGGATTTGCCGGTGGACGTCAGCTGGAAATCGGTTTCATCACGCGATGTCTGGTATTGGTAATGATGTTGATGTTGATGTTGATTATTTAGCGCGTTGTTGACAGCCGTTGACCAGCGTTTGTTCTGCTGTTGACTTAGGTTTGTTATCGTGCTCGCAATGTCCTTAATTGTTTTCTCATCGCGGCGCATATCCTCGATCAGCAGACAGCCAGTCGGTTGAGAAACTGCCAAAGGACACAAAATGCAAGGGATTATTAAGATATATATCATTATTTCGATAAAAACTATAATTTAGACTTAATTTTTGAAAGATTGAATTTAGGAGTGTTCCGCTTAAGTTGCAAAATTTATAAAGGTACTGCTTTTAAAATACACTTTTCCTCCTTTTTAATAAGTTCAAGTAGTTTTCCGATTATCGGATAGGTTTTTAAATGATTTCGCTTTTATTGTTGGCCATAAAACATTTGGCCTTCATATTTGGTAATCGTTTTCATAAAGTGTACTGATGTACGAGTGTCTATTGGCCATAAGCTAACAACATCAATGCCATTGAGTGAAATTGTTATTAGCCATGTTTGTTAGTGGGTTCCATATTCTCTGGAAGTGTTTATGCCATCCACAAAGCCATAAAATGTGGCACGGTAAGTTATTTGTGTGCAAATATAATAAAATTATTAAAACGGGTTGAATGGTAAGAGGATCCTCTCGAAGAGATGCTCGATAAGGCGAACAAGTTCTCACACAGCCACGGACAAAAAAGAGAAGAAAAAAATGGATTCGGCGAGGGAGTGAGCGAGATGGGAAATGCCATAATTTTATTAACACCCAAACGAGTCCCGGGATCCATTGGGGAAAAACATCAGCGGCAACGCGGTTAAAGTTGTCCCATAAATATATATGATTACAAAATATATATTTAGACGTGCCCTTGTCCACAGGTCCCCACAGGCGGAGACCTGTTTAGGTTTATTATGATTATGATACGAATTTCCGACTCTGTCTGGCCATTAAAAACCCACCGAGTCTGCGTTTGAGTGCGCATCAATTCGGTCAGTCGAACAGGTTGAACTCTTGGGCCAACATTTTGGCCAATCGAACTCGCTGCATTTATCTTGATTATTGAGTTGTTGCCTCGCCAGTGTACAACAAGACACAAAAGCAAAAACAACAACACGAAGATTGCAGACCGAAGTTTGCATACTCTTGAAGAGCAGAGCTTAAAAATGATTATAAATTTTAAAATAAAAACGAGTTTTAGTTGTGAACAGACTCTGAAAATTTTTAAATTTTTTTTTAAAAATATCTTAAAAATTGCTAAAGTTGAAACTTCTATTTTTTGTTTTTAAGGAAACATCTTTAATATTTTTAAGAAAACATTCACAATATTGGAATACCCCTGTGGCAAGGGTATACAAACAAAAGAGAAAAAAAAATGAGAAAGAAAGACTTCTTGCTCTGTGAACTCCTTGGAGCGTCAGCGTTGGATCATGTTGCCGACAAGGCGACGCTTGACTTTGGCCGAATGACTAACTCAGCAAGCAGGTTCAAGGTTACTGTGCTAAATAGTGGGGTATGCCTTTAATTGGCCGACATGTCGGTCCTACTTAGTTGCTAAAGGCGAACGAAGACGGCAACGACGACGTCGCCGTTGATTACGCTAAGCCCGAAAAGCTATGAGACTATGAATGTATGCATGAAAGTATATATGTATGTATGTATGTATGTAAGTATGTATGTATGTATGTGTGTATGTATGTATGTGTGTATGTGTGTATGTGTGTATGTATGAATGTGTGTAGTGTGTCCACAATGGAATTTATAAAACTTATGATATTATGCACACTGGCAGGCAGCATCACGAGCACAGACGAAAAGATAGACAGACGGCAAGATCGGTGAACCAGCACCAGACTAAATATAACTTAGTTTATTTGCTATGATAATAATTATGTCTTCACAAGTTTTACTTTATATTTATTTCATTACTCTTTATGAGGTAATATATGCTTTTTGAGCTATCTGAAATGTTGTCTAGAGCATCATAAGTTGAATGTAATCCTACTAAGCATATTTTTTTTTAAATTTGTTTTATTATTGCCGTAAATGGTTTTTGCATTTAATATTAATGCTAGTAGATAATAATTATAATTTAGTGCATAATTTAGCTATAAATCCATATTTCCGAATGCTTTTTAATTGCTTTGAATATTGAGTAAATAATATTGAAAATAATCACGCTCAATATTTGTTTCAGGTATGCCGTAATAAAGTACTCGCAATTTTTTTTTATATTTTCTAATTAAACACATTTGATTAAGTGGTTGAGTCATTTGGTTGCTCTGAACAATCCGCTCAATAATGGATTCGTGTAACCAAGATTAAAACGGACCCAGCACCGCCTTGGCATAATAAATAATCAAATTGCAAGTTCATTTGGCCAATGAAACTGAAAATTGCCTTCTCGCAATATGAATGTCTGCGCTTATTCCAACTTCCCGTCTTTCCTCATCCTGCTCATCTGCGCTGCAGCACGTCCAGCTCACAGTGCCTGACTATGTTGACAGCCTTGGGCACCCCTCACACGATGACTTTGAATAATATCTAACTGAGGGAACCTTGCATAAATTCAGCCTGGCTTCTTGGCCAGTAAACGAACTCGTTACACTTATGAATATTGATTGGTTATTGGTGGCCCCAGACTGCAGTCACTCGCATCGTTATCTATCTATGTGTATGTGTATCCGCCCCTTTGAATTCTACGAACCACAGACATACATACATATATATATATATTTACATACATAGATGTATGTATATACATATATATTGAGCTGTCCATGTCATTGTGCATTTGGTGCACCACACAAATAGGGTCCCCACTCATATGTCGGCCTGCAGACGGTTTATTAATTATGGCTTGAAGTGAACATTTTCTTTCTAATCCTAATTAACAATTAATTATTGGCTAAGACGCAGCAGCTTACGTTCAATTTGTATACAGCCCTTTCATTAGAAACTAATTTATATTATGATTTTAAATTTGGACATAAGAGTGTATTTTGTCATTTTAGTAATAGTAATATAATCATTAAAGTTTTTGCCTTGATTGCGCCCAGCGCTCGGTAAAATTATTCTGTCTTTGGCCCATTCTTTGACTGCATCAAGCCAAGATTTATTTGCACTGTAAACTGTAATTATTCAGTTTGTGGCAACTGCCGTGGAACGCGCCCATTACAAGTTTCCCCACGTACTCCAACAACAACAACAACAACAACAGCAAACGTGTCCGTTTCTTTGTTCAGGTCTATGTCCAGAGGGGACTATCAAGTGCCGGACTTGTCTTGCCACTAGCCCTAGCAAAAAAAAAAAAAGAAAAACCTTAAAAAAAAGGTAAAAAAATTCAGTGTTCGCTGCCTAATTTTGCTGCGCCGCCGGGGGCTATTAGGTGAATAGGTGTACAGTATATACTGTATACAGTATACAATCCTTGTCGCTGTGCATTTTAATAGCTTTCGCCGAGCGAAGCTCTTTCATTCAGAAAGTTTCCTGGTGGAGCCAGTAAATTGCCTCATTTAGTGCACACTTTTGTTTTTTTGATGTAACGTAATTTGTTTGTGCCAGCTTGGCCCAATCCTATTGCACCTTATCCCAATGACAATAGTGCTTTGGCAGGTGCGACTGTTGACTAATTATATATTTAAGCATTCATTTGTAGAAACATTTAAAATGCAATAATTTATTGTAATGTTGACAAATATGACTATCAATTTTTAATATAATCTTTATCTAAATCCTGGCCATCGAATAGATTTCTTGAGTAGCCAGCTTACTAATTTTCACATTCGTCTGGCAGTTTATCAACTACTTAAATATTGACATTCGACGGTTTTCGCCAGACTATTGAGAAGTGGGAAAGAGCAGTAACCTAACCAGAAGATACAAAGTCAGCATTTATGTGTGTGTCTTTTTGGGCCAACAACTCGCAGCAGCAACAACAACAACAACAACAACAAGAGCAGAAGAATGATGTAGATACACTATAATTTAAGCGTGAATATCATTTTTCCATGAACAAGTATCCTGCAGCAATGTATGTGAGAACATTCACAGTAACTGCAATTACCAGACTGAGCCCCAGCCAGTCAGCTTTGTAAACTAAGAATTCAGAACTCGGCTCAGAGAGTTAGCTCGAACCTAAGCAAGGGCACGGGGCCATTTGGGGCATTGTGTATGGATGTGTATGTGTGTGTGTTTGTGTGTGTGTGTGTGTGTGTTTGTGTGTGTCTGCTGCATCTAAAGAAAATTTATGAAGCCTACCATTAAGTAGGAAGCTGGGCAAAAGATGCCCTGCACGTTTGTGCCTTGAGTTGTTGTTACTGTGTGAATTCAAGGTTAATTTCGTAGCTGGGTCTTTAACTAGCTGCACGCACCGTCTGCAACCCAAACCCCCGTCGCCCCCGCCACCCCCCCTTCCTCTACACCCTACGACGCCCTACGCAACCGTCGCAACGCGTCGCCTCCCTCATGCCACCCAGCCAACCAAGGAATCTGTCTGGGCTGTGCTTGATAATTTTGATTGCTCCAAGCCATAAATGATCATAAAAATTATAGCAGCTGGTACAAAGAAGGCAGTGAAAAATGAAACAAGCTCAATCTAGTTTCGGCACGCCGAATACGACATACTCTTTCAGAGTCGCCTTACAACTGATCACCCACTTTAAATAGCAATTCATATATATATATATATATATATATATATATATATTGATATTTGTTGTTAATTATAGCTAATAATAAACAGAGAGATAAGCGAACACTTTGCTGATAGGGAATACTTTGTTTATACCAACAATTCATTCCACACTTTATAGCCATTAGTCTCGCCGGGAGGGTATACAAAAAAAAAAAGTAAAAGTAACTTTATCATCTTTATAATACATAAGCATAAGTACATACTACCCCCATAAGTATGTATGTATGTTTGTGTTTGTGTGTGTGTGCTAATGATTAGCGTGTGTGTGTCAAAGTCATGGGTAAAATGTTCCTATAACTGCTAGTTAACATCTAGTTGATTAGGAATTCTCGATCAGCTGTTCGATGATCGCAATATTACATTATTGCTGATCTACAGAAATTTGTATTTAAATTTGTAAATCTAGCAGAATTAATTTAATTAACACCTTATCAGCTTCAGCAAAACCACAAAGTTGTGATTAGTGCTGTGGGTCATTAAAAATATTATGTTTTTGAAAGCAGTTTTAAAGCCACTTAACAATTCTTCAAGCATAAACATATATCTAGTAAAACTTACCCCGATTTGTGATCTCGTTGCCAGCATTACGATTGTTCTCATCCTGTCCCCCATGGCAACTTGATGAAGATGAGACTTTTGTCTTCCGTGACGTGGACACTTGCTGCTGCTGCTGCTGATGGTCATCTTCCTCTTCCTCATCCTCACCAGTCTCGACGCCATCGTCCTCATCATCGTTGGCGGTTGCGTTTACCGTCAAACTAACCGTATTCGTCGAGCTGGAATCATCGAGATTACCCAGCAAATTGCCAGCCGACTGCGAGGACGTGAGCGTGTCCTTGTGATATGAGCTATGGCGATTTCCCAACTTAATTGCCATATCCACATTTGAGGACTGCCGCAGACAGCTGATCTGGCCACCTGGTAGTGTGGTGCTGCGCTTGTGTCGACCCTTGGACTTGGGAAACGCAGTCAATATGTTCAGCCACCACTGCGACTCATCCGGATTGATGCCCTTGACGAAGGTGACACGATCCGGCGCAGTTATGGCAATGGAGTTTGTATGGCCGGTCACTTCTTCGGCGCTGCTCACTTCAACTACTTTGGTCATATCAATGTAGGCCTGTGGCACTGTCTCGGACTGCAAATATATAGATGCAAATCTTATAGATATCTGAAGGTGATAGGGTTTTTCCAGCCATCAAATTTATGAGCAATTTAGTTATGCTCGTATCTCCTATGAACATCTTAATGATGATCATTTCAGGGATTCAGCTCCCTTTTTGAAAAGTCGAAAAACTATCTATTTAAAAATAAAATAATACTCAAATGTGACTTACATAATCATCCACTGAATACGTCAGTTCACCATCATCGTAGAGAACAAACCATCGTCGTTGCCAACGCTGAAAAAATAAAAGAAAATTAAATATTACTATTTATTTTAAGCAAGCTACAAAGTTGCAATTTTTTAAATAAAAATAAATAAATAAATAAATGGTTTATAATCGCTTGATTGCTTACACAAGTTACTCTTAAGTTAATCCAACAATTTGCAATTTCGTTATGGAAATGCCTTTAAAAGCGTCATTACTTTATTTTACTTTATTTCAAAGTTCACGGGCATCGGCATATACATATGTATATATAACTACATGTATATATGTATATATATAAATATTTATGTACGTATATATTTGCATGTCAGACATTTGCGATGGCTCGTCCTTTGTCGGATCATTACCATTTTTGGTCTACCTACGAGAAGGTGGTGAAGGTAAATTATTGCCACAGTTTGTGTGCCGCACCGCCCCCATAGAAGAAATCATAATTCTTTCGGTTTTCTGCTGCCGTCATTGCTGCAAGAATTACCAGCCAATGCCATTGCTGGTTCTGATTGTTATTGTTGTCGCAGTTGAATACAGAAATCATAACAAATGCAAGCCTCCAACAGCAACAACAACAACAACAACAACATTACAACATACAAAGTCTACAAGTATTCGCGATACTCGCTCTGACTGCGTTGATATTTATGGTGCTAGTGATATTTATGCAAATTGCTAAAAGTCAAAGCAAATTAAGCCCAAGCTTCAAGAAGATGACGTTGAAATGTTGCATCGTTGTCCAAGTCGCCAAAGTTTACTCCACTTTTATTACACACCTCGTTTCCCCTCCCATAAACTTGCCACAATAACTATTGTAATGGGTATAGGTTCCGGTGCATGTGTGTGTGTGGTGTGTATGTGTATGTGTGTGAGCGAGGTGTGTCGAGTATCTGAGTATTCGAGCTGCCACAAACTCCTCATTTAATGCTCCAAATCAAATTGAAACTTAATTTTCAACTGAATCGTCTTTAATAGAGCACATTACAGAAATTGTGGATTATTCAAAACTGGGTCCAAGTGGATATTTATGACCACATATAATAAGAAATTCTATATATAGTATATGGAGATGATTTTTAAGTGTATTGTAAATCGACTCATTTTTTGTAATTTAATATTATTAGAATTCTAGAATTTGTTTATTAATAAATTTGATTTTTTTTTTGTTATGAAGCTGTAATTTAATCTATTAATAATTGTAAAGTATTGCGAAGGGCTGATAAGCAAACCCTAACTTGTAGTCGGGTTAAGAATAATATTTACAATTGATTGACTACACACATAAAAAATGCACAATGTATTTTATTTCTAGATTCCTTGACAATCAAATTCGGTCTGGGTGGCAATAGGCCAAAATAGGTCAGTAATTGTCTTTCACGTCACAATTCAAGGTGATTATTTATAGAACTGACTTGCAGCTCGTATGATTGTGGTTCAGAAGTGATCCACTCCCAACTAGTGCGATAACCCAGACTAGTGTGAGACGTCTGATAACAGACCATACCGGCCTCAGACGTCAGAGGTATTTTTAAATACATAGTACATATGTCAGATTTTGCTAATTATATTTAATGTAAATTAATTGCATTTATTGAATTTTAGTCATTAATTATATATATAATAATATTTTATTTTTATTGTTTATATTTTTTACAGTAACAACTCAGTATCATATAATATGAATAGTACTTTACCTGTAAAAACTCAATTGAATAATCTAAATGAGTTCCAAATGTAAATACTTCACTTATAAAGACTCAATTGAATAATCTAAATGAATTCCAAATGTAAATACATTACTTTACTTGTGTAATTCTAGTATGGATAATAGGTGGTTAAAGGAGCTATTATTTAGCATTCCGATCATGTATCAATATGGTATACTACTTAGTAATGTTTAGAAAATATACTTGTGAATGCACTCTTCCATTTGTCGCACTCTCTGCGCGCTGAATTTACTATAAAAATAATGCAAATTAGCCACGATCAATCTGCGATCACAACAACAACAACAACAACAACAACAACAACAGCAGCAACCGCAACTTTGTCGCCTTATATTGCTTTGACATTCAGTGAAGGTCAGTGTTGCAAGCGTGCTCCGCTCTCTGGAGCTCAGTTGCTCTTCTATCTCACTATTCAGCTTCCCTATTTGTTGTGTTGCATGCAAACTAAAGCTTTGCATTTCTTAAGCCCTCACGATTTCAGCAGCGACTCGGATGTGCAAGTATATAAGGTGTCACTTGGATTGAGAACAGTGATTATTGCCACAGCAGTAGAAGCTCGCAGATCGGACCAGTTACAAGTCATCACTATTTTCAAAAAGTAAGTGTAGTCCAGACAGTCCCTAATAAGACTTGCCCCGTGCGCAAGCAAAATTTAATCAGAATTTTCTGACAAAAGTTTCCACGCGTGGAGGCTGATAAACAAATAAATTAAAGATTAACACACGCGAAAGTCAAAAGCATAAAATAATAAAAACAACATATGTCTGTCTGTATATGAGCGTCCAAGAATTATTATATTGGTGATATGACTTTCAATGTGTGCAATAAATTAGAATACCCCAATTGGAGGGTAAACAAATAAAACGCATATTCGTTTTTGCATCTAAATTAAGCTACTGGAATGAAAAGAGCCGGCACCAAATCAAAATAAAAGCCTGACCACGAGCAGTGCTGGTGATCACCAACATTACTGATAAACAGCTGGGAACAAATACTAAAACTGAGCCAACAGCTCGCCTATAAATAGAAGGTGTCGACTGCCCAATTTAACATAGTGTTTTGAATTCTCTGCCCGAGCAGGTGAACAGAGTTGAGAGCATCAGTGAAACAATGGTTATCGCTAACAGTAACATCATCTTTGTGGCTGGTCTGGGTGGCATTGGTCTGGACACCAGTCGCGAGATTGTCAAGAGTGGCCCCAAGGTAGGTTATTGCATGTAAATCTCTGAAATAAGTATGTAAAAATAAAAAGAAATTTAAATTATATTCTTTAGAACCTGGTGTTGCTTGATCGCATTGACAACCCCGCTGCCATTGCCGAGTTGAGTGCTCTTAATCCCAAGGTGACCGTTACATTCTATCCCTATGATGTAACTGTGCCGTTGGCTGAAACCAAAAAGCTATTGAAGACAATCTTCGACAAGCTGAAGACTGTTGATCTGCTCATCAATGGCGCTGGTATCCTGGACGATCATCAGATTGAGCGCACCATTGCGGTGAATTTTACAGGTACAGTGAACACCACTACTGCGATCATGGATTTCTGGGACAAGCGTAACGGCGGCCCCGGTGGTGTTATTGCCAACATCTGCTCAGTGACTGGATTCAACTCCATCTATCAGGTGCCCGTTTACTCTGCCTCAAAGGCGGCTGCCCTAAGCTTCACCAATTCCCTTGCGGTAAGTAAACTTACAAATATTTATACATCAGCAGTTGGCAATCTTTTGAATCTTAACAGAGACTGGCCAGTGTTACTGGCGTTACGGCATATTCTATCAATCCGGGCATTACCAAAACCGTTCTGGTGCACAAATTCAACTCCTGGCTGAATGTTGAGCCACGCGTTGCCGAGCTGCTCCTTGAGCATCCCACACAGACAACGGTGCAATGCGCACAGAACTTTGTGAAGGCCATTGAGGCCAACCAGAATGGTGCCATCTGGAAACTGGATCTTGGCCGTCTGGATCCTATTGAATGGACCAAGCACTGGGACTCGGGCATCTAAATTGTACACATAAATCTGTACAAGTAGGAAGACTGCATTTAACATACCATTGACAAAAATTTGATCAGAAGTAAATAATCATTAAAATTACCGATATGTACGAAAATATAAATTATTTTCTTTTGCCTTCTGTTCATAATTAAAAATAGCATAGGTTCTAATCAATGAAATCGGCACATCGAAAAAGTGGCGGGTGCGGCAAACCATAAATAAATTTGAATTTTCTTCAAAAAGTTTCCGCTTGCAAAAAGGCTGACAAAAACAAATAAATAAAAGAATAACATTTCTATGTGTTTAAATATATACAAACATATATAAACATACTAATACATAAAATAATGAAAACATCTAAAGTGTGTACGTGTTTGTGCATCAAAGAACATCTATTTCTGGTTTAATTAATTCATCAGTGATATGGCATTCAATATGTTTAATAATGCTGGAAAAAACCCCACGTAGCAGGGTATATAAATAATATACATACATATGTATGTATGCATCTAAATTAAGCAAGTGGGATGTAAAAAGCCGACAATATTTAACTAAAGAGAAGAGACTAAAACAACACATAAAAACAAAACATAAACAATGAACTGATAACAAACAGCGAGGAAATACTCAAACTTGGCAGACAGTCGCCTATAAATAGAAGGTGTCGAATGGCCAAAATAAATAATATGTTTTGAGTTCTCTGCACGAACAGGGGGCCAGAGTTGAGGGCATCACTGAAACTATATTCAAGCCCCTTAATTATTATGTGTGTCATAATCTTAAAAATCTTATAAATATTTAAATATTTTTTAATTTATTTATAATTTTAGTTTAATTCAAATTTTTCTATTTTTGTATTTTTGGTGCCGACTGATTTTAGTTGACAATAAATAAATATTTAAAGACATACATTTCAAATAAACTATGATATTAAAGCTTGGCTATTATTGAGAATAAGCTGCTAACGTTGCTAAAGTAGCGAATTATGATTTTATCAAAGTATCAGCAAATAGCTGTAAAATTCATAAAGTTCAACTTATTCAAAAAAAGGGGTGAAAAAATGAGTACTGACAGACACAGATAAGGAGAGACGCACTTATATACAGTGCCATGTAGAATTGCCTCTACAGTGGTCATATATATATATATATATATATATATATATATATATATAAATCGGTGAAAATACGTGGTGTTGTCAGGCTGGAGAAAACATTTTTCAATAATGTGTTCAATGTCAGTTTGCCCAATTGCTTCACGGCATCACAATATAGTGCAATGAACCTTGGCACATTTCCAACTAGCCAACTGACAGTCGACAGTCGATAGTCGATGTTTGCCGATAAGTAATTAAGGGATATGCCCCAAGACGAGAGGCAGAGGCAAATCAAATCTGGCGAGGCTGTCACATTGCTGGAGGCCCGGTCAGAAAGGCGTGTTTGACAGAAGGGGGAATGGAGACCGTCGAGTGCTGCCCATTTTGGCATTTCTTATGCTCAAGCTGTTAAATAATCAATATCCAATAGCCTTCTTCCACATTTCGCAGCAAGCTGCTTTTCTTTTGGTGCAACGTTATCGAGAAATCGATTAGTCACTGTAAGAGAACCGTGCAATTGTGATGCATGTTCTCCTTATAACCCTTAAAACGGGTGTGTGTGATTTTTAAATTATAATTTTTTTTTCCAGGCTGCAGTTTGAATATGAATATGGCAGAATAGAAACAACTGTTTTAACATAAAACAAGTAAGAATGCTGTAGTCGAGTTGGCTCGACTACCATATACCCTTAACCCAGTTGTTAAATATATTATACTTTTATTGGCATATTTCCCTTTAAGAAGTTCAATAATTAGTACTGAAAAGCAGCTTTTGTTTGGCAAAACAAAAAAAATGTACCCAAATGCATGTACTCTTAATGGGCTAGCTGGCTCATTTAATGTGATTTCATTGATACCGTTATGTTCCTTAAGCTATCCTCTAGTGGATCTGATCCAAATTTTGTAGATTTCCTTTCACTATGCTTAATAATATGCAATTTTCCCTAATCTGGTGGCTAAAATGTACAAAAAAACCATACGAAATCTCCATAGTGAAAACACTTTCTGGACAGTCCAAAAAAGTGGATAATTTTAGTTTTTAAAATTTCACAATAAACTTAATATATGAATATTATTAATTTTAATGTTAAGTAGTTTAGAAATATCAATTTAACAGTAGAAAAATACGAAAATAATCAAAAGTCAATAATAACATACATTTTCTTGCAAAAGACTTTAGAAAATATGAATTTTTCCCAATGTGAAAACACTTTCTGGATAAAGTGTATGTGAAACTGAAGTATTACGGAAATTCCGGTTTAGCCCCAAACTGTGGGTTGGGTATTTCGCTAGCAGTAAATAACTCCGGATCCACGTTTATTATTATAATAGTTTATTAATATTATTAACGGGTCTTAAATAATAACATATTCACTTTACTGTAACTTATAACGAATTGTTTGTGTGATTTAAATGCGCGTGCGTTTCAAGCGAGATCTTCGCACTGAATGCCCGCAAGATTCACCAACATTCTCTCTCTTCTCTCTCTCAGTTTCTACTCGTCATTTAATAACGGTGACCACTTCAAGTTTCTCTCTGTTCTCCATTCTCTGTTTCTATTCCCATTCCTACATATATGCCATGTAGAATTCCTTCTACAGTGGTCTAAAAATACCAATATATATATATATGTCATCGCCTAAAAGTATGCTATTTAAATTTGGTATATTTAATTTTTAAACTATCGATGTTTTTCTAATAATATAATAACTATATAAATATATATAAATAATTATTTTAATAATAAATAATACAAATAAATAAAATTTAATAAATCCGTTCATTATAATTGGCTATAATCTTTGTTTTGCTAACATAAATAATATGATATTATATGTATATAGCTAAATACTTGGGTTTATAAATTAGACTGTTTATTGAATGTTTATTGTAAACCAGTGGGCATTATTAAAATAATGTTGTTCACAATCACATATATTAATCGCACATATTAATAAAAACAAGTGCTTTTGCTTTTTGGCGATCTATCAAAATGCATATGCAAGTGAAATCAATTCAGAGCTAGTTTCGCCGTATTTGGTATGTACTAAAGATATTAGGCACATATTTGTATTACATATTTCTTTAAAATTTATTCATAATAAGTTCAGGTCGAAATGTAAAAACACTGTCAATTTTGTTTATTAAGTTATAAATTTTATTTTATTTATTTATATGTTTTATGAACTTGAAAATAATTTTTTCTATTTACAAAGTTTATTTTGTGAGAACATTTCAATGAGTTTTAATAATTCATAACATATGGGGTTTCCTTGGTTTTGTTTTAACCATTTCCTTTACATCTACATATATATAAATTTATATATACACATAAAAATTGGAATGAAATTAACCTCAATATTATTAATTTTTAATAGCAATAATAATAATAATGTTTGCATATTTTACGAGCTTAAAACGCTAGTTTAAAATAGTTTAGAATCACATAGATAAATTGGCTAATTGTTTAATAATTTATTTTTAATAAGTCTAATCATAGTGTAATTACCATTTATCTCATTGGTATCAATATAACTTTAAAATGTGTATATTTTCAAAATACGACTTACTTTATAGCTTACTTTATCATAGCTCTTGCGGCACACATCTTCGTCTTCAGATGTTACAATAGAATAAACAATGTTCAAAATTGTATTTTGGCTAGAGATTTCTGTTACTCTTAGACTGTTTCTAAATCGGTGAAAATACCTGGTGTTGTCAGGCTGGAGAAAACATTTTTCAATAATGTGTTCAATGTCAGTTTGCCCAATTGCTTCACGGCATCACAATACAGTGCAATGAACCTTGGCACATTTCCAACTAGCCAACTGACAGTCGACAGTCGATAGTCGATGTTTGCCGATAAGTAATTAAGGGATATGCCCCAAGACGAGAGGCAGAGGCAAATCAAATCTGGCGAGGCTGTCACATTGCTGGAGGCCCGGTCAGAAAGGCGTGTTTGACAGAAGGGGGAATGGAGACCGTCGAGTGCTGCCAATTTTGGCATTTCTTATGCTCAAGCTGTTAAATAATCAATATCCAATAGCCTTCTTCCACATTTCGCAGCAAGCTGCTTTTCTTTTGGTGCAACGTTATCGAGAAATCGATTAGTCACTGTAAGAGAACCGTGCAATTGTGATGCATGTTCTCCTTATAACCCTAAAATGGGTGTGTGTGATTTTTAAATTATAATTTTTTTAATTTTCCAGGCTGCAGCTTGAATATGAATATGGCAGAATAGAAACAACTGTTTTAACATAAAACAAGTAAGAATGCTGTAGTCAAGTTGGCTCGACTACCACATACCCTTTATTGAGTTATTTCCCTTTAAGATGATTTGCACTCAAATGTTCATTTCTGCAAGTGTATTTCTTAGAGAGTATTTTTACTCACAAGCTCGAATTGACCCGAACTGGCTGGCTACAAACACGTGCATATACATACATTCATACGTACACGAAACAGTAGTTATCGGTGCTCTGCAGAATATACACAAATATATTGACGATAACGTCGATTATCATGCCATCTCTTTCTCACACATGCGCTAGGCTATTTATGCAAACAGAAAATGCTTGCGGCTGCTGATGGAAATGAGATCAATATAAGAATATATTTTCGACCATAACTTGGGTGCTTCTTTTCTGACCTTGATGAAATTTGGGAAATCGATCAATAATATGTATATGTACATTATGTATAAAATAGAAGCCTCTGCCTCTTAAATTGTGGACTTTATTGCTATCGGAAATCGAAATGTATCGATAAATTAGAAACTGGCCAGTTATCGATAAAATAGAGCAAACTAGTTTTCAAAGAGCATAAATTCGTCGGCTTTGTTAAATTTTATGGTTTTATTTTTGCAATTAACATTAAAAATATTGTAACGGCATCAGCAGCGCGCCTCCTTCGCGGCGATTAGACCTAAACATGCAACCGGTTAAGCGTCAGCCGCGCAAGAAATATTAAATATAAAATTAAATACAAAAAAAAAAATTTATAAAAAAAAATGTTTGAAAATATGTATGTTAGCGCAGTAGATGGGGCTTAATCAAAGCGCTGTTTAAATTGCAATACGTGCTTGGTCACCAGGTATTTTTACTAATTAACCCGACGGATGCACGCCACCGAATTAAAAGATTACAGCTATTATGCATGGGACAATTGCCCAGACGCCACATCGTCAAAGTTGTGCCTGAAAGATTCAACTTCCCTGCAAAGCATGCTTTTAATATGGGCGTATAAATTACTTGATAACTGAAGTCATATATCTTAAATTATATTGAAAGTATATACATTTTATAGAAAATTATATAGTTATCCAACTTGTTGGAAATGCCGAAAACATATATGAATTTAAACCCAAACACACTTAAACACACATAATCGATTTTATAAATGGGAATGATTGCGATACTGAACAACATGTGTTACTCACAAGGCAGCAAATTAGCAGACAGCCGCATAAAGTTCTCCAGAATTATGTGGAGGGATTCACAGAGGGGTTCCCCCGACCCGTTTGCAGGGAAAAGTCGCTTCTAATCAGATGGGACAGAGCCAAGTTTAGGCTCACCTAGCAAAAACCGCCACTTTGTATGTACACATGTAGTATATGTGTATTGGCAACGATCCTTAACCGGTCCACACACAATGAGGAAGTAAGTTTTATTCTACGTATCCGTAGCATGTGTCGTCTGCATCTGCATCGTCAAAGTTGGCCAATTGATCTGGCCAGTAAGCTGAGACAGACAGACGATGTCGATGACGATATCTACACCAATTCTGAGCCTCGGCTGGGCTGAGTTGGGCTCCCCAAGCAGTTGCCGTTCTGTTCTGTATTCTGATGTTGTTGCGTGCAACGTGCAGCCAAGGGAATTGCATTGTGGCAGATACGGTTTTCACCCGCCGCTCTTCACAACTCGCTCAACTCTTCAGCAACTCGCACACAATGGGTAAGGTTTGAGCTGCAGCTGCATTGTCTATTGTGCGATAAAAACTGAGACCACTACCATTCTGCAGATTGTTGATTGTTGATGATGTAAGTCGCAATCGTTGCATCAATCTTGGCCAGTAGTTCAACATTAACTGTTATTAGTTGCACTTTTTTCATGCAATTTTTTTTTTTTTTTGGATATTATTACGCTCGCGTGCTTTGACGAATTTTCGGTATACTTGTGCAAAATTAGCTCACAGTGCAGTATTTTCTTTTTTTGAAAGTAAAGACAAATCTTAACAGAATAACAGATGTCTATTTCAGTACTGGAATCTTTTCGACAAAACCTTTAATCATTCTTGATTTATTGAGAAATCTTAATGGCTTTTTTTTAACACCACCTATTTTTCACTTAATTACTTTTAATAAAATATTTTTTTGATTTCATGCAAGCATTTGGATTTTGCAAAGGTATTACTTATCTTGTTAAATGTATCTATATACACATTTTGTTATTACTATTTGGAATTCAAGTTGTGCAAGCTCACGAGGAAAAATGTAGCCGAAAAAACCACTGAAGCTCAACGCCAATCAAATGTTGCGTGTGTTGAAGGCAGCATTATCTGCTAAAAGCGAATTGTGCAACGGTTGCCAGCAGCACCAATAAAAATTGACTTGAGCAGGCGCAGCTATCCTATATACATATATACAATACTTGGAAACTATCTATGTCATAGATAAATGTACACACACACACACACACACACACACACTTGCACACCCATAAATGGGGACCGCAGAATGCGGCCCAAAAATAAAGTTATCGATGCGCTAGATATATATGTATGTACATGTATATATACAAACTTACATACATACATACCTACATAGCAACATATACATTTGTAAGCATAACGCCTGGTGAGGAATGCTGGAGCGAAAACCACCTGGGAAATGGCGTATACCGCAAAATGCATCTACCGTTCAGTGTGCTGTGCTGTGCTGTGCTGGCTCGCTTCTGCTGGAAAACTCATTCAGTCATTAAATGCCGTTATCTGCTGATTACACAATAAAAGCGACCATAACAACAACAATGGCAACAACAGCAGCAATAGCAGCAGCCAATGCAACAGCAGCAAGCAACAAAGCTACTGAGCGCCCAAAGCTAAGAGAGAACCCAATTCAAGCGCATCTGTAGAAGAATTACGACAGCAACACACACACACACACACAAACACACACACAGAGAACAACAACAACTAGAAGAACTTGCAACAATATAACGTAACATTTAGAACATCTTTGTTGTAGGCTGCACACAGCAGCAGCAGCAGTGGCAGCAGCAACGGCAACAACAAAAACCAGCAGAGAAAAAAGAGGCGCTCAACATTGTATTAACTTGGAGGGTGGTGGAGGGAGGCAGGGTGTTGTCAGGGTGCGGTTGATGCCAGATTTGTTAAGTTCGCTGTCTGTTTTGCCTGTCTCTCTGCCTGTCCATCTGTCCATCTGTCCATCTGTCTGCTTGTCGCCCAGGCAAGGATGTGTCAGAACAACTTCCCGAAACTTGGCAACACGCCGACGTTTGAGCCTTTCACCACGCATTGCTGCTCTTAGCAGGGGCTCTCTAAGAAGTACGCAATTGCACAACTACTAAGAATACACACACACTCACACACACACACACACACACACACACACACACATACACACACACACAACTAACGCACAACTGCTGGTTCTCTTCTGAGCACCTACCGTGGATGTGAGATTAATGAAAGCAAGCTGTGATTGAATTTAAATAAGATTGAAATACCAATTAAAATAGTTAGGAAAATTTCTGAATTGAGGTTAAATTAAAAAAAAGGCACTAAAAAATGTTAATTTAGCATCGGTGCCACTTGAAGAATATCGATTTACTTCTAGCGAGCCCACTGTGCAGGCAGAGCCCACAAATAGCCAATAGCAACTTGCAACGGATATTTGGCGTGTGGTATTTTTGCATAGACTAAAATGTCACTCTAGCTTACGGCAAAGCCAAGCCGATGAAGACAGTGAGCCTTTGCCAATAGAGAGAGAGAGCGATAGAGAGAGAGAGAGAGAGAGAGAGAGAGAGAGCGACATTGTGGCTTGGAGAAAACAAAAGGCTTTAAGGTCGTTTGGCACAGTGTGCATCTCGCTGGAGCTGACACAAAAATGCTGTTCGGCTGTGTGGCTATGTTTGTGGTAGGTGCAAGAAATCGAGTCTCCACCGATCTCGTTGCTGTGCTCTTTGCTTATGCCATTAGTTATTAGACCTGGTCAGTGTGCACACACACTCCCCAGAAAATCAATGTGTTTTTGCTTGTGTGTGTGTGTTTTTTTATGCCGTTGTGGAATTTTCAACAAGTTTTGTGCAGCGTAAAATGTTAAAATATGATATTAGCCAAGCAGGTTGGCTTTTCTTCAGGTGGCCGATAAAAAAGCGTTTCCAAATGGCGTTGAATTTCGATAGGTGAACAAACTGTGCAGCGGTTTTATTTTATATTTTTATAGCTCATATTCGTCATTGAAACAAAAAGGTTGCACATAAAATTAATCGGTAAATTCAAACAAATGTTGCTATGGCGAACATAAGTTTATTAAATCGGGTCAAAATGTAAATGGTACACTGGACTTTTCAGCTGGGTACTTTGGTCAAAATATACTTATTTTTCGATTGTTTAAAATGCCTGTGAAATTATATTAAGAGATAGGTAATATAATATTTTTGCACATGATAAGATAAATATGATTTTCGTTTAAGTTTAAGTACTGTTTTCATCATCTTTAGTTTAGACTTTAGTATTGTCAGTATGTTTTTTTTCAGTGTATGCAATGAGTTAATGTAATTGAACTTTTTGCTAACGAAGGTCAATTGTTTTTCGTATGTATTATGTAGTTTATGTTGTTGTCATAGAACAACACACGTATTGAACAATCAAAAGTATTGCCAAGCAGCTCTATGAGCTAATTATGAGACACCCCCCATGCCCCTGCACCAATCGTTGCCACTTGTTTGGCTGCAAGAACAACGGATTGAGTCAGTAAAAAAATATTGAAAAACAAAAGAAAAAATGAATTGGCATTTATAAGAACACTAATTGCCTCAATTAGCCGCTGTAGTCGAAGCCCAGTCTGAGCCCAGTAGCAGGTGTGCTGCTAAGCCACAAGCCTCGCAACAAGTTGCGCAATGTGTCAGTCAACAGAGAGAGAGAGAGAGAGAGAGAGAGAGAGAGAGAGACGTCGAACACAATTGTTCAGAAAGTTCACAGCATTTGCGGTCACACCTCCTCCTCCGGGGATGTCAATTAGACTATGAGTTGACCTTGAATTCTCTCAAAACTTACTTAATTGCTTGAGCGCTCGAGAGTGCAGCTGGCAGCTGGCAGCTGGTTGCTCTCTCGATAGAGCGGCATTGTGTTACTCAACTCGAAAATGGTAAAATGAAAATAGCCATTAATAACTGCAAAGATGTTGGCAACCAAAAGCCAAGCAGAACACTTCCTCATTGCCAAGAATACCGCCTAATCTTACAAGCCATTAAAAACAAGCCAAGTATCCACAGATACTTGCCAGACCCAAGGCCTCGGTTTGTGTGTGTTTCGGTTTGGGGCTGAACTGCAGACGGACAGAACGTCTTTCTCATACCAGGACGTACTGTTCTCGCTCCCATAATGAATTGTCAATCATTATGTAATCTTCGAGTAAAAAATGATGCAGCAGGTTTTCTTTTTTGTTGTGTTTTTATTTCTGTTTCTGTTTGCGTCCGTTCTCTTTTAGCGGTTGGCTTATACATATATATACATACATAGTACGTATCTGGCCAATGCGTGGGCAGCATCAGTTTTAGACAGAAATACAGAGAACTGTCTGTGGAGCATGCGTTTTAGATCTTTTGCCGTGGCATGTGGCGCTAACTCAGCTCTCTCGACCATAATGCCAAGACCATCATTTATAACACGGACAGCATCAGCAGCAGTTTCCACTTTGACTGCATTTTCAGGCACCTTTGAAACTGAAACAAACAAGAAAGCCCAACTAGAAGATACCTTGCATCAAACACCATAAAACTAATTCTATGTCGACTCAGATGTTAAAGCTTGTTGATAGCCTTTCCTCTGCACATTTTTAATTAATACAGGGTATACGCAGATCTTTTTAAGCTTGAGTTTTATTTTCTGGCGGCTCATTGATTTGTGTTTGCTTGACGATAATATATAGGGCCAGCGCCCTTTTGGCACATCAGACATCGGAGCAGACACAACATGATGAATGCTATAACTGGGGCTTCATAAATTCGAGCTTGTTTGGGGCAGACAGCAGACCCGAAGAGGGGCACCGTGAGTTATTGGGCGGCAGCTTTGCTTGGCTTGTCAACACACACACACAACACACACATACGCACACCAATGGGCAGATATTTGTAATTTTCGTAAAGTGGGTGTAGCAACAATTGATGGAAAGAAGCTATACGAAAATTACCTTCACCGGATTGGTTGCATGTACGGTTTGCAATTAAAATCATCGATAATAATAGATTTGTAATCAAGTATTTATATAAGCACAGCTGGCTACTAACTAATGTTGTTAGTTTACACATTATCATTAAAAATCCAATTAAAAACAATTTCGCTGCTTATTAAAATTACGACAAGTGTTTGATACGAACAATTGTCGTGTGTAACAATAAATCCAATTAAATAGTTGTAAAAAGTGATTGGCTAAGAGTGTTATGCAATTAGATTGTTGGGCAGCGGATATCATTAGCATAACGCTGTAGATTTTAAGAAACGATTTCGCACATTGAGATTTGTTGATTCGCTGTCTGTCGGCAGTCGGAGGAGAGCAGCTGTCACAACAGCTTCCTCTCGACTATTAACTTGTCAGTGGGCTTTTGAGCAATTTGCAACAGCCCAGCACAAAATAACCGCACTGCCTGCCCCACTCCAGCCGAGCGAGCACCGACAACTTGCCCAGTCGTCAATCATTTTGCTAAACGTGCCAAATGGCCAGGAGCGGAAATTGCCAACTTTTATGGCTATGATATTGGAGCTTATTAAGTGCGCTTATAATGTATATGCTCAATGTGGTTGCAACATTGTCATACTGCAGTCAACTGCCACGCCTAAATACGTAATCGCTCAGTGTAAAAAGTGGGCGGCTGACGGTAGCGTGAAAAAAAATATAACAACCGAAGTGCGGGCAAAATAACAAACAGGCCGAGAAATTATGGTAATAAAGCAAAAATGCATCATCATCAAATATCTTCCTGTTCATTTGGCCTTAGTCTTAAAAAAATTATGCATTAATATTGCACAATAAAGCTGAAGAAATTGTTACAGTTGGACAACAATCTGTCAGGTAGTATCATGAATTAATAAGAAGGCTAAAAGCTTTAAGCCATGCGGAAATCGATTTGAATCAATTTTTGCGAAAGTTTGCGAGCTATTTTTTTAAATAAAATAAACTTGTTATAAAATTTGCTAGATCTATATCGAATCTACTTTTAATGCTGATCAGGAATATATATATATATATATATATATAGTTGCTTCCTTCTTTATGTTAAGTTCGTTTGAACAATTATATTCAATAAATTCCTTTTACAAAAAGTTAATTGTTTCAGGGTATAAAAATAATTGCGCTTTGTACAAATTGAATTGAAGAAAAGTATCGAAATGGAAAAAAGAAAATATATATTTTCATAGAGGAGCCAATGAAAGGAAAGCAGCCAGAACTTAATTCATGTTAACTTGTTAACTCTTGACTCTTGACGAATACTCGTTCTTCATGTTAGAACGTTAGAACGTTTTTTCGCTCAGTGCACACATGCAGTTGTTTTTTCCAGTTTGGATGAGCACATTACAGTTATACACGCTTGTGCAACCTTCGTTCTCGAGCGGCCTGCGTCTCTCTTTCACTCTCTTTGACAGTTCGTCAATGTAGCAACATGTGCTCAGTTACCTTCCCAGTTGGTTGCGTCCCCACCGCTGCCGCCCCGCCGTTGACTGGGCCGCCTTGCCCCGTTGGTCAACGACAATGACGGCGTGGTAACCGAATACGCGGCTCCAAGTCAACGTCATCTCCGTTAGACGCGGAATCCGAACGTCTGCCTTCCGTTTATGTAATGGAAAATGAGTGGAAAAAACAAAGCAGATGCGACTCGATGCGATGCGATGGGATGGGATGCGACGCAAAGAGACGCCGCGAGGCGATCTTGAGTGCTTGGACGTGTTGTTGTCATTTTGAAATATGACTATAAGCAATATGAAGGTGGATATCTGCGTCAGACTCGGGATAGAGTTGTGTGTCGCTCTGAGTGACAGGCTGGACTCGTCTCGGCAACTGCCAAGCGAATTGTTTTTCTTGTTTTTCTGCGTTACTCTTTTTTTTATTTATTATTTTTTGTGTACTTCTTTTTGCGCTGATCATGCAACAATGTGGCAGCAAAGTGTTGGCGGTCCAGCTGAGTTTACCGTTACGTGGTGCCCAAGAGCAATTAATTAACACACATCCAAGTGCCGCCCACGAGTCGAAACCGCTCCCCCCCTCTCTTTTTTGCGCTCCCCATTTACCCCCCGCCCGCACACATTTTGACAGTTACAAATACATTTGGCTCATAATAGGGCAATTGTCTGAATGCGCTGTGGGCTAATTTGCAGTTGCTGCTTCTGTTGTTGTTGTTGTTGTTGTTATTGTTGTTATTGTTGTTTGTGGGTTAAGAATTAGCATACAAATTTACATTGCATTTTTATTTATGAATGAAACCTGAATAAAGCCGCAGAGGAGTGCGCACATCTGAATAGACAAATGCATTTACTTAAAGTGCACATAAGTATGGCAATTTACATATCTAAATGAATCTCGTTTCGTCCACTGAAAAAAATAAACAACAATTATTACCTGACGCAGTCAGAATTAAAGACAGAAAGCTCTTTCTTGATATTTGTTTCGATTTCATGCTTAATTTATGCATTAAATGACTAATTTATTGTTATAACTTTGATTTACAAAATATGCTTTATATAATTTCCAATCATGGATTCTTCAGAGCTGTTTATATAATTAGTTTATGTAATCAACGATACATATAAATAAAATATGTTTTAAAAATTATTTTATTTACTTTTGTATTCGTATTTTAGAACCCTCTGCTTTAAATTGCGTAGACAGATCTATTTTTTTTCTTCTTTTTTTTTTTGAGTGTAACCAAGGTCGGTTTGGGTTCGTGCTCCGGCTGGCGAACGGGCTGGTGTTCCATTCCGTTCCGTTTAAGTAGCAGTCGCCATTACAGTTTATGGCAAAGAGTTTAGCACGCCAAGATGTATTAGCATGTTATTCTAATTGCAATTTATTAGCAGCGTGGCTTGAGGCTGCCTTGCCTTGGTACAAAGCCAAATCACACAAAATACACACACACACACACACACACACACACACACACACTTAAATAGACAGACAGTCATGCGGGCAGATAGACAGACAGTTGGACAGACAGTCAATCAGTCAAGCTCCCTGCGTCATGCTGCCAATGCTTCTATATGCAAATGAAGTGCATGTGCTTAACCCACTTGCGGCTTGTTGCATGGCAAACACCACAATTGACATTTGAAAATATTTGACCAAAATACATAAGCTGTTGCCTCAGATATGAATATATATATATGCATACAAGATATTTGATAGTTATTCCCGATTGTGCAAGAAGTTGAATTTTAAGTCAGGTATTTAATAAATCATCTCAAATTGTACGAATAGGGAATTTCCAATGTTTCCAAAATGTTTTAACATCTACAGTCTCTAGAATATTTCAGAATATATCTTTATTTGAAATGAAATATTGCCCAATAAGTTCTTACTAATTTTTAAATTATATTCGAAATTAAATAAATTATTATTTTTAATTTTGCTGCAGTTTATTTAAGAATTTGCTGGTATTCCACATACAAGATTTCTCAATTCAATAAATTTATACTAATTTTATGAGTTCCATCTATTTGTTGATATTTTCTGTCCCAGTGATTATTTACTAATGAATAATCAGTTTTATATGAATTAAATGATAAATAGTATATATATTTCTAAATAATTATACACGATTAATAATCAACGTTTATAGACGTATAAAAAGGCCAGCATGTTTAATGATTTAATTTGAAAAATCCATGGACAATTATTTGTGCATTAACTACATTTCAATATAGATGAAACTCGGAAAAAAAAAATACCTTTACGCTTATTAGAGATGCATTAATTGCATTTCCCATTTTCCAGCAACATTCTCAGCCATTTCGTTTCGTTCCGTTCCGTTCCACTTGGTACACCCACGTGCAGCCGTTGGTCGAAACTCTGTCGAAACTTGAAATTCCAATGCAACCACCCCTCTTCAGTGCCCCTCCCTCTTCTGCCCATCATGGGGCAACTGTTAATTTCGTCTAATGAATTTGTTTGCGTTATTTGGATATCGAAAACGTGCTTTTCTTTCAGCTGTAATATTCATATTCATTTATGTTCAACAGGCAATAGTCGCCTTTCTGCCTCGGAATTCAGTTAATCTCCCTCACTGTCTGTTTGGCTGTTCTTGTAATTAGTTTTTCCAATCATTTAACAGGAAATTAAGACCACTCGTTGTGGGCGTATCGTAAAATAGCTGAATCGTTAAGCGCTTTATAGTGAATTTCTGCCATCAAGCAAACTATAAACTGAACCACCTTAAATCGCCGAGAGAATACGACGGCAATCACGACAACAGCAACAACAACAACAACAACAACAACAGCAACAACAACAACAACAATATTACATGTAATATGCAACATTTTGTGTACTTTTCGCAACGAAAACCATTTCCTTAATAAAACCAAGACATTCCCCAACCAGCAACATACTCAGCGACAGACGGAGAGAGAGATAGTGAGAGATACAGAGAGAGAGAGAGAGAGAGAGGGGCAGAAAGACGTTCCACTAATGCGTGCATAATTTTTAATAAATATTTCCAGATCTTGGAATGGCTGCAGGCCAAGCTGGAGTTTTAGCTGTTTTCTGTTGCTGAACCTGATGTTGAAGCTGAAGCTGGAGCCTCGTCGCGTTTGTCCGGACAGCTGTCCATGCGCTGCGCAAATGCTTCCTGGTTTAATTAATAAGGCAGACGCGGATCGATGACCAGAACACAGTGGCTGCGAGGCACTCGGAGCCAGTCTCTTGTCAATCAACAGCATTTCTGGCCTGTGGCCAAGATAATTGTGATTAGCAACAAACTGCAACACTTCCGTTTCGCCGGCCTGATGGCGTTGAACTTGTTTCGGCGGCAAATGACACTGCTATGGTTATCCTGCCACAGAGGAGGGGACAAGTTGCACCCAACCAAATGCATACATATATATTGTTGGCTTATCGGCTGCTGCTCAGCCAGCGCTTATGTTGCCCACGTGTTGCGTTGTCTCTCCCTCTCTCTTTCTCTCTCTCTCTCTCTCTCTCTCTCTCTGTGGTTGTCCGTCTGCGTCCAGTTGTTGCTCGGCAGGTTTTCTTTGCCCCGCCGCCACAAATGAAAATTGTGCACTTTGTATGCAGAAAAGTTGGCACGCCGATAAAAATCTACATAATTCTGAGCTGTACGTTTTATAGCCGCTTCCTAGCGCGTTAAAAAATGCACTGCCACGCAGAGGGGCAAGTGGCGGGCATGGAGGGGTGAAGCGGCTGTGGCAGAGTGGTAACCTGTTGCCCGGGTCCAGGGGCTCGCGCTGAGAGTCGTCACAAAGGGCCGAATGCCTACAGGTTTCAATGCTCTCATAATTGTAATCAATATCAAGTTATATGATAAATTATCTGCACCAAATTACACCATTTAAGTTGTCAAAGGAAATTATCAGAAAATTATGCAGGCGAAATTTGATGTTTTTCGTATTTCTTTTTTGCTTTCAGCTCTTTATTTATCTTACTGCTTATAAAGCTTGTTCCTCGTGAGATTAATTATGATTTAATGCAAAGCCAGACTTTCAGAAAAAATTAAAAAAAAAAAAAAACGTCAAAAAGCTGGACAGAATTATTTATCGACGGAAATTAAACTTGCGCTTAATTGTGTAAAATTTAATATCGGTATATATAAATAAATTTAAGAAATTAAAAAACAAGGTAAAACCAATTTAAAAACTTATAAGAAATAAATAAAATAAAATAAATGATATAATAAATAAAAATGGGGTATAACAATGATTACAAATACAATGGGAAATCACAAATAAACACAAAAATTGTTGAACCCTAGTAATAAGGAAAATACCAACGAGAATAAGACGTTAAAAAAATCAGCCAAAAGCCGCAAACAGATGTTATTTTTATTCTCAGCCATTTTTGGAGTTTTTACAACTCTTGACTTTAATTTTCTTGCATGTAAATAAAATCTAAAATATTATTGAATTTAATGATCGCAATAAAATGTGGTTCCTTAGGCTCCAAAGTCTAATCACTTTTGCCTAGAAATTGCATGCTGGCTAGTCAAATAAATAGCTTTTGGCATTTTGCTGATAGTTTAGTTTACGGGTTTGTGTCTGGCAGTCGAACAAATAAATGAAATACACCGAGCTGCACAAAATAAAAAACAAATTGACTGCACCTGAAGCTGTAAACTGTGAAATGCAATAATTGCTCAACCAGCAGCCGGCAAATTATAGCCCAAAGGGTTGGGCGAATAGATCAAAAGACCAAACAGCAACTGCAGTGGGTAACCCAGAGCTTGGAGCAATTTTTAATATATATTAGCTACCAACCAAGAAAATATGTATGTGTAAAGTGTACTTTCTAAACAGTATGCCGAGGGGGTATTAATCAAACTAAGTAAGTACACTCAGGCAAAATGTATAGTCTAGAATCTAGCAAAGAAGTGTATCACTAGAAAAAATAAATTATTATGAAACCATATTTGGATCTTACACAACAAAAAATTAATTTAAGAAACATCTGTCTAACAATAAAAAAATTTAAAACGTATTCACATTTTACTCGATAGCTTTCATTTTTAATTTTAACATATCGTTTATACATTTATTTATATTTTTTTTTTCCATTTAAAAATTATAATTAAATTTCTCCTTTTTGAGTAAAAAAGTCTTTTAAAATTCTAGCACTGTTTTAAGTACACATTAAATACATTTTAAAAAGAGTAGGAACTTTTAAATTCTTGTACAAATATTTTAAGTACACATTAAATACATTTAAAAAGAATAGGAACTTTTAAATTCTTGCTCACGTATTTTTCTTCAAGTGTAATAACCCCAAGAGTGTCCGGTAAATTTCTAACCAATTTCACTGCTTGAAAGAAAGTATCTCCATATGTACATACCTTATCTAGCCACTCCCCCAAAATCACTTGTTTGGCTGGGTAATTTGTGGCAAACAGCACAGAGAGGGAGACAGATAGAGAGATGCACACACACAACACACACACACACACACACAACACACACATCCGGTTGATATTGTAGCGCTGTGGATCTATGCAGCAAATGTTAATTAAATACCTGTACAGCCATTAAAAACATACGTAAATTTATGTTGTTAACAAGGAAATGCGCAATGCGCATGTGCACACTTTTATTATTATCGTCGTTGACGCTGCTCAAACTCTAGTTGGACACTTGGCCATTTCTAGGAAGCTCCCTGCCCCAAATGCGCCCCTCTACCAGCTTGCAACTGGCAACTGGCAACTGTTTTTGTGGCATTTGCATACGGTTAGTTTTGCGGACGCTGGCGGCTTTAACGATGCGCTGACTGCCGGCACGTCGCTACGTCATTTGCTAATTGGTCAAGATACGAATCGGCACGAGAGTGTGACAAGGACAGCGTTAGGCGTTGCCTGTTCCCAAAAACCAGTGACAACGACAATAACAGTATCTACCGACTACGGGTGCCAGTGTCGGAGCAATACCGTTGCCATTACTTTCTTTAACCGACCAGGCCAGGCTCAGGCTGATGCTCAGGCTGATGCTGAGGCTGATGCTGAGGCTGATGCTGAGGCTGTCAAATATTTGCTCAAGTGCTGCTGTTCCGTCAGACAAGGTGAGCAATTTGCTTTATGCGATTTATGTGTACGATATGCAAACTGATTTTTTTTGGTTTTTTTTTTTTGGAAAGTGAACACCGAAAAACTCGGTCGGATGCATTTATGTTGCTTGATTTGTTCAAGTCAACTAGTCATTTATTAAATTAAATAATAATATATACACATGCATACATAGTTAAATTTTCGAAAAGTCCATTTGGTAATGGGGGTAATCTACCACTATTGCTTACAGAAGTGGAAACTAGGAGGTAGCTCTTTTTCCATCAATTTAAATGGACTGCAATATATAAAAATTAATATATAAATGCTGTTCATCAAACTTTGCCATCAGTACATATATAAATACATATATATAATTTGCCCAATAAGGGGGAAAATAAAAACAAACAATTAAAAATAGATATATTTACATTATTCAATTCTAATTGTTATTTGCAAACAAACAATTAAAAATAGATATATTTATATTATTCAATTCTAATTGTTATTTGCAACTTGGCAATCAGTATTATTAAAGAGATAAAAAAAATAAAACTTACCTTTGTCCTGTACAGTGGATTAGAGAAGTCCCAATCCGGCGCCACAAACAAATATCCACATTTGGAGACTTTACGAGATGCCTAAGAACGAGGCCAGAAACAAAAAGAGAAAACAATCAAATAATTAGTTATGCTAAAATTACCTAAATTTTATATTTTAAAATATTATTGTTAATGATTTTATATATGAACAATGATTTATGACAAAATCGTTGTGTTCTCGAAATACATCTAAATGGAAAAGAATAACTTTCTGTTTCTTATAAAAACCATGAATAGACATGCAAAAATAATGTGAAATTCATGTTGATAAAGAAAAAATTCTGTTTCTTACAAGATAAATGTAGAAACAAGAGCTGCTTACAAGCAACAATTTATTCAAAAGTGTGTTGTTCATGAAATGGAACAAAACATAGAAAAAAGAAAGGAGTGCTTTCTATAAATTAACGCCTAGCGATATTGATAAAAAAAATATAGTAAATATATAAATAAATTTTACAGAAAGAGTACAATTATAAAACACCTGCTGGCCTATAATTCTAAGAACTGTTTTGTTCGACTTTATATCCCCAATGGCGACGAAACAATAAACAACTATTGAATCTATATCGATATCTATACTTAATAGATAATGACAACCACAGCAGCACCACAGCAAGTGAATTTTGGTCGACAACTAAAACTGTGCACAACCCTAGGCATGACTAATGCTAACGACATGCGCCAATTTAACTATCTGCAAACTTTTTGGGGGCTTTTGGCAAATTCCATAAATTATAGACACTCTTAAAGTAGTTCGGACAAATAGATTAAATGTCTTATAACTCGCCGCCATCACTCACAGTTTGGATTTGTAGACGTTGGAGGCGGATAAGTGCACGGGGCGGGGCATTTACACCTTGGGGCATTTACACAAGCCGAGTGGCAAACAAAGCCAACGACAATTTGGCTGGTTCCTAGTGAGTTTTTATCATTGATCGCTTGTCACGCCAGTCATTAGCTTATGTTTAGTCTTCATGTGGGTGTTGAATAAGTTGCCGCGATAAGACTACCAAAGGAGCGGTCAGTGCACTTGGCTAAAATGCTGTTGTTCAACAAATTTCATTTGTTATAAATTCAACAACACATTTTTTATTCGCTTTTGGGTGGTATTCTGAAGACGAGGCGTCTCTGGACCCATAAAGTATTTATATTGTCGTTCAGTAATAGCCTGGTCTATAAAGCTATGTTCGTCTGACGATCTAAACTTTTTTCCAAACTTTTAGTCGTATATACACAAGACTCCCTTAGCCTTTGATTGTTTTGATTTGATTGTTTGCTACAGGCAGAACATAGGTCGGAGATGACCAAATCGAACTACTAAATTATAATGCTGCCATTGGAACAAATCGAAGGATCGAAAGATGAATTTTGAGTAACATGTTTGTCTACACTTCTTTCGATCAAGAGAAAATGGCTATCTCAAACCCCTTGTGGAACTGAGTTAATCTGTTGACATCTAAATTGTGATCAGAGAAAAAAAGTTATGATTCTTATGATTTTTGAATATAAAATCACAATTCATTGACGATTAACAAAAGAAACTACATATTTGATTTAACTAACATTTAAATAAATAAATAAACTGATGAAAAAGCCAGAAGCTCGAGAAAACCTTGAAGCAGAACGAAGTGGGTAACTCGGTAGTTCTCACCAAAGTCCGATAAGAAGCAAGTGAAGACCCATTGTCGACGCCAGCTGTGTTGAGGACTGTCGGACTTTCTGAAAGGGGTTCGTTGTTCGACTGGGTCTTTGGCTCTTTTGCGCTGCAATTACGCTGACTAATTTTATTTATCTGGCATTGCAGTTTGCATTTTATTATTTTGGTTTGGTGGCGTTCGCTTAAATGCGCCATTTACACTGATTTATGTGAAAATTCGTATGTCAGAGAAGTGAGTAGCACCAAAACGGTAGCTGGGCACCAGGCAACAGTCCTCAGGCACCAGGGCCTTTGCATACTTTGCCTACTTTGTCAGTTGCAGTCTGGGCCAGGAAAATGCATTTACTGTTTTTTTTTTTTGGCTTTCAAGTAACTCATTGCTTTGGCCAACAGCATTGGAAATTTAACACGTTTTACACATTATTTGCAATGGGCTGGCGACAAATGACATCGACTAGGCGTCAGAGGGGAAGTAAGCGGTTTGGCGGGCCAGGCACAATTTACATTACACCTTCCAACTTATCGCAATCTACTTTTGTCACATTTAAATTAAAGAGCGAAACGTGTGCCGCAATAATGACTTGGGGACTACTGGCATCGACAACTGGCATTGATTGTCTGTCCACAACTGTTCACTAACGAACTTTTCTAATTGACGCCAAAAACAAAACTGAGCCAATTTTTGAAAGTAATGATTTTTTGCTTGTTTTTCTTAACTGCTTCCAGATTAAGTCTACATTTAAATATGTTTACTTTAAAAAACTCTTGAGTTTTTCTTCTTCACTTAGTCAGTCTTGAAATGGCACGTGCATAATTTTTTTAAGCAATAAAACTTAAACACATAAAGCTTATACAAAGAAGATAAGTAAAAAGTGCTTAAGTATTTAAATTGAACTGAATATAAGTCAGATTTATGTTTATGAAAGCAACAACTAATTGAAAGAGATATGAGACTGATAATGAGTAAAGTGAACACAAAAGCTGTTGTAATTAGCAACAAAAGACACAACTTGAAGAGCAGTTGACATTTAATTAAGTGGAAGTGGGTCAACTATAATAAAGAAACGTTGACAGATGGTTCTTTTAATAAAGAAAAGAATATTCTTCTTCCACATGTGTTTTACTACACGTACATTTGTTCTAAAATTAAAGTTGTTCATATTGTGTATACGGCTCGAGGCAAGTATATGTTTAAAACTCATAATTGTGGCATGAAATTTTGTGTAACTTGTTGTTCTTAAAAATAACCACATAGTCAAACAACATTCAAGCGCATTAAAATAAACAAATATTTGAGAGAATGTATTGCCAAAGTAGCTAAAAATGTACAAACAACAACTAAACAGTTAACAATTGTACTTACTGATTCTGCCAGAGTCGCTGACTGCTGGGCAAGCGTGCAGATGCAGATATAGAATGCATTTTCGATTAGTATTAAAATATATAATTAACATTAGAATATATATGCAGCAGTTGTATTGCTACACTAAGAAAAAATTTCGCTCTTAATTTTAGAGAATCGCACTTAAGACTAGAATAATTTCTAAATTAACAAAAAAGGGGAAAGGCTTGGCGCCTACACTTGTCGCCATAAGTATTGTGATTTACTGAAATTCAGATTAATTTTTTTTCCGAGTGTAGAGTAGGAGTAGGAGTAGGAGCGGGCGGAGCTTATTGGCTGCCGAATAGGATGATGCATGACATTTAGCCAACTGCAAGATGACATTCAAAGTGTGGCGAGCCTCAATGATGAGCCTCAATGGCTGTTTCTTTTGCCCCACCAACCAAATAAATTTAAATTGCCGCCAACTTGTTTTCGATTTAATTTGATAACGAGCCATCGTCGATCTTATGACGGCAAAATGTCAAATCAAAAGTCACGTTTTTCTTACGCCAAACCGAAACAGCCTGGCCATTAAACAGAGAGCACCAGCTTCAGTCTTAGATGCAGCATTAGTTCCAGCTTGCCACAGCAGCATTGGCAACAGAGGCAGCAGCAGCAGCAGCTAAAACTTTGCTCATAAATCGAAGCTGTTGCTGAAAAATTTCACTTTTCTTGCAGCGGCAGCACAGCGGCTAATACCGATTGACAAATAAACAATTTGTGGCACACATATATATTTATATATATATATGCTTTAAGTTTTGGAAGAGACTCACGCACACGTGGACGTATCCAAGTCCGAATCAAATCCATATCCAAACTCGCCACTGCTAGTGGAAAGTTGTTTGTATTGTTGTTGTTGTTTCTGCTGCTGTTGTTGTTGTTGTTGTTGTGGTATCTCTTGGGCTTTTAACTCAATTTGAGGCTGGTTTTGTCGTTTGTTTGCTTGCTTGCTTGTTTATTTATACATGTGTATTTTTAATGTTGTTAAGTTTCTAGCTTGTAGCTTAACAAGCAACCCAGGCATCAACTGAAGCAATCCAAGCAACAACAACATCAAACAACAACAACAACAGCCAACAAGCAAAACCAATAACAACAGCAAAGACTCAATCATTATTAACCGCAAATACCGCAGAAGCAACAAGTTTAATCATAGTCTTCTGTACCCTGCACCCAATACGTGCAAAGAGTATAGTAAAATCTTAGAGGCTGAAGAAAATGTGTATCTCAAAAATATGTGTCTCAACACACTGCGAATATTTATTTGTACTTTGAGTTTACAGTCATAACATTTGCCATCCACAATTTATAATTTGCTTTATGCCTATTTAATCTAAACTGCAAAGCTACAAAATATAAACAAAATTTAATATTTCATTAGCTTAAGATTTTTTAATTGAATACCACTCAGATTGAGTATATAAAAAAAACACCTCAAGCGGAAATCAAATTTAAATTATAAAAAGAGGTCGACAAACAATACAAAATTTTTTCAATTATTTATTTACTTATGTAAAAATTTTAGTGAATATAGAAACGGTTGTTTGGTTTTAAAGCCAGCCCTAAGTTGGCATTGGAAATTGCTAACAAGTCTTTTAAATTATCTGTTAATATTTTGAACTAAGTTTTAAAGCTGCCTGGCTTTAGGTACAAGTTAGTTAGTAGTTAACAAATGTCAGAAATTAACAAGCTACGAAAAAAAGCTTGTTTTATTGAAAATCTCATAGTCTTTTTTAACTTCCTGTAAAAACAGCAAACTTTTGTTTTTAATTAAATTTTTTTCTATGCTGTTTTGTTCATATAAATATAAATTTAAAGAGAAAAAACTCTGTTGCAATTAATAATATAGGTACTCCACTTTAGAGTCGCATCTCAACTTGCAACGTAATCCATTCCATCTAAATTTCAGTCATTAATTCATTTAATTGAACCATCAAATCGTAAGCGATAAATTGTCAACTGAAGATGCCAAAATCGTTAACTATTGTCATACCGGAAAGAAGTTAACATGCATTTCACATAAAAAATTGGGGCAGAGTGGACCACTTAACTGTGGCAATAAGTGCAGCCAGCCACAGCATCGATGTGCAACTTGTGATTACTTTGTTGGATGAATAACTTCGTTTATTTTTTTTTTAAATGCTGTCACAGGTTGTTTTTCATTTTGTTTTTGGTTCAGTTTACGTCGGAATCGATAATTACTGTTTTGGGTTGCACGTGTGGTGTGTGAGGTCTGGCATCGAACGGTTAAAAAAAGCCTTTATAATTAATGTGCGAGAACAACTTTCCAACGATCAATGACGAGGCAGCCGCTGTGACTACGTTCGTCATCTCCGGTATGAATCTGACCGTGACTTGAAATAAAAATGAAAGTGGTCACTCCGCCAGTTATATAGTTGTTCAGCTGTTCATCTGTTCAGTTGTTCATCTGTTCAGTTGTTCATCTGTTCAGTTGTTCAGTTGTTGATCAAGGGCCACTGTTGGTTATTAGTCGCGATTTAACCGATGGAGGCTAATCTTGGCTCATTCATAAGTACCGCACATGAGACTCGTAACGTCTGCATTCATGGCTCTGATGTGATATGATTAATAAGTTTCGCACGCTTACTTATTAAGCTCCTTCACGGAGGTAGGTAGAAAGTATCGGACAAATCATAAATATCTCGAAAAATAAATCAACTGATAAACAGATAAGTTGAGTGACTTCAACTTCGAGGTCACAGTCCCCATGGGGCCCCCAAGTGGTTAATAATAACCCATGAAATATAAGTTTAAATATACACGTACATAAGTCCAAAAAATACATTTTAAAATATTTTTTTTTTCTTTATGTTTTTTGTAGGTGTAAAAAAATTGTAATTTCTCACATGGTATTTCAAACAATCATTTATGATTTTTACTTCACTCAATCACATATTTTCTTAATAAATTGTTGAGCTTATCAAAAGTATATTTTAAGTAGAATCCATTTTAGTTTTTTTTTTTTTTTTTTTTGGAGGTGTAAAAAATCGTTAATTCCTTAACATTGTATTATTTTTAAAACAATAAAAATTAAAATCGTAAATTTCAAATAATCATTTATGATTTTTACTTCACTAAATATCATATTTTCAAATAAATTGTTAAGCTTTTCAAACTTACATTTGACTTAAGCAGAATCCATTCATGCTTTTAGAAACTAATAAAAATATATATTAAACTAAAAAATGAAATGATCGTATAAGTCTCACTCACACTGTATGCAACGATCTGCATGACCCATCGTTGATACCCTTCTAAAGTTTCAATGGTATAAAAAAAATCGAAAGCATAAAAGAAATCGAAAGCGAATGGAACGCGAACGAAGCCGAACATCAAGTGCATGATGATAACGAATGAACCGAGGAGCCACTGAGCGCGGCAAGTGCATGATGCCAGATGGAAGCGTGAAGACAGGAAAGGGGGGCTATGCAGCGATGTGGCAAGGCAAGGCAAGGCAAGGCGCAATGGCACGCCATGGCACTGCACTGCACTGCACAGCACAGCACTGCACGACACGGCATATAGTCAGTCAGTCAGTCAGTCAGTTAGTCGACTGCGAGTGGAAATGCGAGTGACCATCAGACGGCGGCGGCTGCAGTTCGAAATGAAAGCGAATGTCGTCGCGACTTTACAACTTTGCCACTTTGTGGTCGCTCACTGTGGTCGTCGCCCCGCGGTGCGATACAGTTCAAGCTCCATTTAAAAACGTAATGCGAAGCACACTACTCCGAGAGCCTCAGTCAGTAGTTGTGGTAGTGGTAGTAGTAGTAGTAGTAGTAGTAGTCGAGCCAGCAGACCGCCTGTCTGTCCGGATCGACGAGAGGGAGCAGGCAAGCGATAAATCGATTGACCAGTTCTCTCCACTGGTGCATGCCAAGAATATTGTCCCTCATCGCAAGCTTCACTTGTTCGAGTTGAAGTTTTTGGGGCTGGTGCTGGTTGTCTTTCATCTCGTTGTCTCATCGTCATCGCAGCCCCGACTAAACGGCGGCCGTGCCCATTGTGCAACATATACGAAACCTAACAGCAACAGCAACAACAAACGGCAACAACAAACAGCAACAACTGCAACACGAAAATGACTTTAGGCTGCAGCAACAAACTGGGAATTTGAGATAAGTGTATATATTTTCACTTTCGATTGCGATGTGTGGGAACTGCATGTGCATGGGCAGACAGATGATGATTGCGAAACAACAACACAGATGGTGTCATCATCGTCGTAAAGCACTGATGGCACAGGGTGGAGAGCGACAGTTGGTAGATTCCAACTAGTTGAGCCAAACGTCGGCTGTGGTTGCATTCAGTAAAATGATTTGGAAATTCAGAATAGAGATGAACTTAGGGTAAAAGTGGAATTTTATGGTATTTATTTATCTACCAGCTCTTTTAACAACTAATGCCATTTTCTTTTTTGTAATTTTTTTATTTTGGAGAAATCCACAACCTCGTTTTTGTTGTTGTTTTTTTTTTTTTGTTTTTTTAATTTCCTCATAATTGTTGTTTTTTCATAGTCAGGCTATACAAAAAGCGACCACAGAAATAAATTACAAACAGAAAATATAATGTAAAATGCAACAATTAATGCAGAGCTTTATTGTATTGTACAAGTCTCGGTACAATGGGTATATTGGGGGCCTCTCCACCTTCATCAAAAATAATTGAAATTTCACGTAAAAAAAAAAAAAACAGAATAAATATGTTTATGAAACCGAAAACGTCATCGCTGGCCACACACAAAGGATGAAAAACTGCGTTTGTTATCGTTTTCAGATATGCTATTACAATAGAAAAGATGTCAGAAATTGATTTTCAAATGGAAATTGTGAAGCACGGTAAAGACAATGATAGCACAACAATGGCAAGCAAAATATACATCATTTCACATTAGACGAGATGCCCGACAGATGGAAGAGAAGAGAGAAGCTCCCGCCCCGAGGCATTTTTGTAGGTAGCCGCTTCATCATCTCTCTCGGTTTCTGTTTTTTTTTTCACCACCACCACATTATGCGTAAAGCTATTGTAATGTTTGTTGTTGTTGCTGTTGTTGTTGTTGGCTGTTGGTTGTTGTCTCTTCATTTATGCCATTTGAAAGTAAGCATTTGAAATCGACGTTTGTGGCTGGTGGCTGGTGGAAAATCGTGCACATGAGCTTTGAACAAGTAAAAGTAAAAATCACCTCAACTGTTTGACTGGTGCTTGGATTGTTTCTCTGCACTTTTTTTGTTGTTGTTGTTGTTGCTTTTTTTTTTTTTTGGGCGCCACATGTGTTTGCATTTGATTTTTATTTTAGTGGCGCACATGAGCTTGCAAGTTGTGCGGAATGGAGATGGAGACGGAGTCGCATTTTGGCGGTATTTTTTTTTTTTTTGCCTCTTGGGCAATAGATAGGCATCACAGGTCGTGCCTGCCAGCGAAGACAAGAAGGGGTACAGGGGTGGTACAGGGGGATATACAACGCCAGGGCGACTCACTCAGTCATATTACAATTCATTTAGAAATGCATTTAAAAATACATAAAATACTTTGGCTATGCAGCGCTCCAAGTGCATAAAACGAAAGTGAACAGAATGCTAAATGAAAAGGAAAGTTTTGCAATTGCCGAGTGTGACCAACTTGCCAAATGGTTTTCCATTTGCTCAAATTACAAATTTATGATCTTTGATAAGTTTTTGGTGGAAGCGTGAATAATGCATAATGAAATGGACCTGTTTTTGTTAAGCGCTGCATTTAAAATGCTGGTCGCACTACACCTGAAATCGTAATCATTTGGCCAAGATGTGAAGTTGACCCCATAGATACTTTTTTTTTGGCTCTTTGCTACATCCAATATAAGTGACTTAACCAGTAATGTTTCTTTGTCTTTGCTTCGTTCCGAAAATGATTATAGCTTTCAGATTCATCGATGGTTACGTTTAAAAACAACAGCAATCGGCAATCAGCATTATTTATGACTGTTGCACAATGTATCTCTCGTAAAAGGACCACCCGGATAAATGTTGAACCAGTTCAAATTAATCATCTGTCCCAGTCGAAACAGTCAACAGACGAGATCACACACAATCACAGCCCGTAAATACATAACAACCAAATTGTTGTCGTGCCCTTGTGTGTCAAATCCATCATTAAATGTCATCGCTTCGGGGAACTTAACGTGAAAGTCGGATGAGTTTTCAAAAAAAAAAAAAAAACAAAAAACAAAAAAAACAACAACAAAAAACAAAACGGAAAATCGAGTAGGTTCATCTAAAAAGGTCAACAACTCGTTGCCAATTGAGTAACTTAACAAGCCGCCTCGCGCTACAAAGCAAAGCTTTAAGAAACTTTAACCACTTGGCCCAAAGAGACATCAACGTTGTCAGCAAGTTAATCGCTTTGTGTGCGTCACTAAATATTCATTAATTAAATGTTTAAACTTTTACTCGCATCGTAGTGATAATAAGTTGGATGCTTAATACCATATCTATGAACCACTCTGTGACGTCTTTGCCAGGCAAACTTGATTAAATAGTTGCGATAGACTGTCAAGCGAAAAACAAGTAAACAAACAAACATAACAAGGTGTCTCGCAGTGTAAGAAATGAGAAGAAAAAAAAAACAAAATAATTGCGCGACTGAATAAATTTTCGCAGGGAGTAAAGCTACTTTCGTTTTCAATATAAAATACAGGGACAGAGATGGATGAGAAGGAGGACGCGGAGAAGCAGCAGGAAAAGCTACAGTGCTGAGTACTTACTGACAGTCGAAAAAAAAAACAAAATATTAATACAAAAAACGGCAACGAACCCACCGATAGGCAAAGTCAAGTTTTGGCCATAAATTTCACAGCGATCGATCTCAACATTGAAGATCAGGGAAGGGGCGGGGTCAAGCCGAATCGGTCCGAAGCGAGTTGAGTCCGAGTCGCGCCGCGCCGCGTCGAGTCGAAACAAAATGCAACGCTTACCGATGAAGATCAATGATTATCAACGTCAGCTGCAGCTGCAACTGCCTTGTTGACACTAAGTGAAAGTGAACTTGATGGGACCACGTCGACGGCGTCGTCATCGTCATCGTCAATCGTCATCGTCATCGATTCGAGATCTTTTAATGCTCTCAGCTACATTTAAAGTTTTGAATTACTGCGGGGAGAGTTTAAGTTCCCCTCTCGGCATCAATTGCTCATAGTTGGAGAGCTACCAAGGCTTATAGACAATACTCGTTACTGATTCTGCGGTAATTATCGATGTACATATATGCTCAACATAGTTGGTCAAATATATTTACCTAACCTGCACATTTAATAGCTATTAAAGTTATTAAGTTAAACTAAATAATAATTCCCATATATTTATTTCTAGAAAATGTGCTTCTAAAAAGTAGAAATGCTAAACATTTTATATAAAATAATATAAATTAAATAATATATATTTTTTAGAAACATGTTCCTATATATATTTTATTTATTTAAACTTTAAAAATCAATATTTTTTGTTTATACAAAATAGTCTGATAAATATAATTTAATACACTTTCACTGCTGTAAAGCATTATATTTATTTGAAAGAAACATTTAATACTGACGCATACCCAACATACCCAAAAATAGTCAATTTCTAACTGCGTATCTTACAACTTGTCTTTGGCAAATCGCCGGCAAGACAGTTACCAACTATATCTATCATTGTGGCCGACATAGATAAGCATTATGAACGGCATTATCGTTAGACGTTCCGCAGTTGAATGGTGCTTACCTGCAAAGAGATAAGGGAAAAAGTAAACACAAATTAGGTGGAGGCCATAATGTATGTATGTTTATATGTATGTTTGTACGTATGTATGTATGTACGAATATGCTGCAAGCGGGCCGGTTAAGCGGGCCAACTGACCGTCCGGCTGCATTGAAAAACTGGCACAAATGTCTTTATTTGAAGCACTGCCCGAAAAGGTTCGTTTTGACCGCCTAATGCCTAATGCCACAAACATGGCCCGTTGATCCGAACACCGGGCCACGGTTTTGTTGTAATTACAAAATTGGTTGGTTGGTTAACTGACTGGCTGGCAGACTGGCTGGTTGGCTGACTGGCGCTTCTCCATTGAAAGTTGAGCCTGCACCGCCGCCTCCACCCCCCGCCACAACCATTCTTATGATTTTTATGAATGAAACCAAATACGAGGCGGCCCCGGCATCGACTATTTATGGATGCAGCATGACTATATCGGTTGGATAGGATTTCACATTTCATTCACGAGAAAATCAGTTAATCAATTAGTGAGAATCGTTAAAAGTGGAACAGCGCCCGTCGCACAACGCGTGTCGCACTTCCTATTTGCCTCTTCCATTACAGCTACCCAGACTCGAACCATTGTCATTAAATTGTGAATAATACAAAAAGCACTTAGCTGAAGAAATAGTTTCACAAAGTTACTTTAAAAGCCCACATTAAGTTTAAAGTTGCTTTTTTGAAGTCGATGTTGCGCATTCGCCACGTGGAACGGTGGCAAGGGGTATATAAATTAAGAGAGGTCACCTTTGCCAGACATCACTGTAACTTAACATGGTTTGTTATTGAATATTCAAATAAAGAGTTTTGCTGGATTTCATTTGAATGCATCCTGGATTGTGTAATTCATAAGATGTAACAATGTTTTTAAATATTTAGTTTTAGTAGTTATGCTTAGTGTGTCAGTGGATCGAGTAAAGTAAATTTAAAAGTATCTGCACTGCTTGAAATTTGAGTTTGGAGCCGGGGCAATAAACTTGCTGCCCTGTTATATTAACCTTAAAGCTGTTGGCCACTTTGCCATGTGAACTGTGTAAGAATCTAAAGTCTCGACTTTAAACTTTCGCTCTTATTTACGAGCGGAAACTGATTTTAAAATGCTCGGGGATTTAAAGATTATAAAGAAGCACCTGAAGCCGAGAAGCAGCAGGTGAAAAGCACCGAAACTATTTTAAAGTGAAAACTGCATGAAAAAGGTGCGACAAGAATCTGACAAAGACAACAAGAATGCAAAAGAAGAACGCTAATGTGATGGACTAGGGAATACCCCGCAACACATAAGTCACTGGTTATATTACTAATGTTACTGACTAATAATTATCCAAATTCATCATTGTTACATTAAAGAAACAAATTTTATTGCAAAAAAAAGAAGCATTTTATGATTTTTTTCTTCATGAAAAGCGTAAAATATAAGAAATTAAAAACACTTGAATTAAATTATAAAAATAGGTTATCAAACAAAAAATAATAAATATATTATATAAATATACACATTATTATTATGCAAATTACAGTTTATAATTTATCTATTTTTTAAAAAATAAAAATTGTAAATTGAAAATTATATAAAATTTAAATGTACAATTTAAAAACAATTAAAAGAAATGAGTAAATAATAATATATTATATAAAATTTAAATGTACAATTTAAAAACAATTAAAAGAAATGAGTAAATTATAATATGCTATATATATATACATATATCATAATATAACAAATATGCTCTTTGCAAGTTTACTGCTTACAGGGTATAAAACAGTTTGCAAAAGAAAGAGGCAGGCAATCGTTAGAAACTTGCATGACTTCCGTCATTTACATACATGAAGTACAACATGACAGTTGACTTCTGTCAGTGATATGCCACAGAATTTACCACTGTCAAAACGAATGCCAGCACCGAAGATCACTAACAAACATGCCTAAGAGTGAGTGTATGTGTGTGAGTGTGTGTGTGTGTGTGTGCGAGTGTGTGTACGTGCAACCACGCAGAATGTGCGAGATTAGCAGGATTAGAACATGTCCAGGTCCAAGGTGCAGCAAATGAGAAGTTTATCGGTGAAGAACATTGCTGGCTTGGAGCTTGGAGGAGCTTGGAGGAGCTTGGAGAAGCTTGGAGGAGCTGATTGCTCTTCACATCAGTGGAAACCGTTAAATGTTACAATAGCTGAATTTGCTTTTATGTTCTTATGTCAGCGATGATGATGATGATGATGATGATGATGATGACTATTCACTATTTAATGGACAAGTCGATGTTCTTTTTTTGTAGCTGCTCCTTCTAGTCAGTTGCTAAACAGTGAATCTGTGCTACAATGTCAACTAACCAAATGACAAACTAACATGCAACCGATAATGGTGCAAAGTGTAACAAAATTTAACATAATAGAAGTAGGTTTATTCTTTTAACTTGAATAATGGCTTGTTTTAAGAAATATTTGATTTATTCGCTTTATTCTACGTTTTATTCCACTTATGTTAATTAATTAAAGCTGACATCATGTAACAATCTGTGTGATTTTTTTAAGTGTGTATTTTAATAATAATTCTGATTGAGCAAATGGAAAATTGATTTTAGTGCCAGGTTGCGAAATGGCAAAAAATAAAGAGAAAAATCGCAACGCCTGAGGAAAAACTCTAATAAGAAGAAGAAACCTCAAGTCCAAATTACCAAAGCAAGAAAAAGAACCTGCTGCTGCTGCTGCCAAGACTTATGACCGTATTTGATATTGCCTAATGGTTGTTGGGCTTTGTTGTTGTCGTTGTCGTTGTCGTTGTCGCTGCTGTTGTTGCCAGTCAGGTTGGTTGGTTGGTTATTCTATTAAATGGTTTTCTTAGACTGAGTAAAAACAACTTGGCTACTTTTCAACTAGAAGTAGGAGTTGTTGACTGGAATTGCTCAATTTGTGTGTGCGGCAACGGCAACGGCAACAGCGACGGCAACTGCAACTGCAGCAGCGACTAAATAACGACGACGAGCTGACATTGTTGGTGACGCAGGCGCACTGAGACAGAGACAGAGAAGCATAGAAAGAAAGAGAGAGAGAGAGAGAGAGAGGGAGAGAGAGCGAGCCAGAGGTGGTGACGCTGATGCTGACGGCATGCCAGCCAACAACTATAAACAGCAACAATATCAGTTAGTAAACAAAAAAACAAGTCAGACAAACACCAACGTTGCGCGTAAAACAACAAACCACAACTTTTGCTGCAAGTTGTATAGTTAATTCTAATTTTTTTTCCTTTTTTTTACGATTTCTACACTTGTTTCCAAAATGGGTGACACACAATTTTTCAATGCTTTTGCAATAAACGCATGAAATATATGTGAAAAACGGATTTCATTGGAAAACGGATTGCAGTTCATGATTTTCCTCATCATCAGAACAAATCTAAGCAATTGCAAATTTTAAAAAGTAGCTATATAATTATTTTTATAATTAAGTTTTTATTATTCCAATATTAAATAAAGACATGACAGTTGTTAAAATAATTACCTACATTTATTTTACTTCTTCTTATTATTTTAAATTAATTATAAATTGATGAGCATGTTTAAGCAAGTTTTGAATAAATCTCAAACATTCAATTAAAAATTAATTTTACATAATTATCGCACATTAATAATTCTAATAATTTTCAACATATTTTAGTTTGATATTAGTTTTAAAAACGTTTTTGAAGTGTATTTCGTTAGCGGATTTCGCAGCAGTTTTGTTCGACTCAATTTTTTGTTGCTTTTTTTTCAATTTTAAATTGAATAAAAAATTGTTGCTGTTGCTGCAGCTTCTGTGGTCGCAACCGTAGATCGATGCAATGAATTTAAAATACATTTAAGTTGAAATTTAGGTCAAAAGTTGTTGCTGCTTTTGTTGTTGCTGTTGTTGTTGTTGTTGCTGTTGTTGTTGAAGTAGTTGCTGTTGTTCTAGCTGCTGTTGTTACTGTTGTTGTCTTTTTATTGGCATTAGTGTTGCAGCAAAATGCTGATGCCGAGGCTGGTTACCGGTTGCAAGTTTCTAGTTGCTGTTTGCTGCTTGCTGCTGCTGCACGTTCATCAAGTATAAAATATTCTTGCATGGCATTTGGAAAACAACTTGCAGCTTAGAATTACTGGCTTTGGGTCTGCCAGGCAGGCCGACTGGTTTCTGTGGAAAACTCCGATCAACGAAGATTGCGTAGTGTTGGCAAAGTGCGACTGGGACCGTGAGCAGTTGCCCTACGCCCCCACACCCGCCTCCGCCTCCACCAGCGCCTGCGCACCCACCACCCTCTCGTCGCTTGTGGTGACGGAGTGTTGCGACTCATTCTAATTGCACTTTTAGCACAGCCTTTACTCACCAGCAGCCAGAGGGACACATAGAGAAAGAGAGGCAAGATGAAGAGAGGCAGAGAGAGAGGGAGACGAGACGTCGGTGCTTGTGTCCATTTACAGCTGGGGAAAACTAGTTTGGCCAGCAACTGACTTGGCCAATGTGTTGGCCGTAAATATTTATGAGTTAAGTTAAGCTCGTACCTGTAGCTGGACCAGCAATATGTCTCTGGCGTATAGCGGTAGCCGGGCAGCCATTAAATATAAATCAACTAATATTTCGCTGATTTTCAGCAAATTCAACAGCAAGTGAAAATCTTTGAGAAGCAGCTACGCTTAATTAGACGGGTTTCATGTTCTATTTGTCTTACCAAAAAAAAAAAAAAGAAAAAACAAAAAAATAATAAATATCAAAACTGGACTACAAAATCAAATATATCAACGTTAATTAGGGGCCAGCTGGAAACTTTCACACTTTCCAGTTTCACACTTGGAAATTAATCAAAAAAAAAGTCGACTCTTTTCAATGCGCTGAAGTTTTTTTCTTTTCTTAAATGCATTTTCAAAAAAAAAAAAAAAACAATAACAAATATTTGTTGACGTTTCCGTGACTCTGACTGAAATGCGCAAACACAATGCAGCTTTTGTGCCAAATGGGAAATAGGCCCAGAAAAATGAAAGTGCCGCCATGTTAAATTCTCTTCAAAAACAAAGCTTTATTTGTACGACAAAATCGACATAAATAAATGGGTTATGTTTATCCTACGTGTATTAAACAAAATCAACTTGAACTGTTAAACAAAAAAATACAATCTTTACTTCACCTGCAGCTGCAATGTAGAGATCAATTTGTATACACTTTGTGGGTGCTTCCCTTCCCCCCACACCTTCTGTGCCGAGGTTTCTCCGAAATGTATTTTTTTTTTTCGTTGAAAACAATGCTTTCAACTGACTGCAAATGAACAGAAAAAATGGACACGGGGTCGGAAGCGGAGGTGGTTGGGGTGCAGTGTTGAGTGGACAAATGTGTTTTGTATGGGAGGCCAAGTGGGTCAATCACACTAACCAAAACGAAATGCCTACGAAAATGCACACACATATACAACACATATATATATATATATATTTATATATATGTATATATTAAGTGCCAAGACCCTCGGTCATCGGACCAGGAAGTTGAACAACTCCGAGGCATAGACAAGATCAAGACTTTGTAGCCAGTGCTCGTATGTACATTATCAAAACAGTAAATGGCTGCTGAATTTTTGCCGTGTATCCAGTGACGACGACGACGACGACGGCAATGTTGACGAACCGACTTGTCAATCAAGCGATTGACTTTTGCACAAAATCCAATCTCAATGCAGTCGTCCACCAAACGATGATGATATCTGTGCTGACTGCCCAAGTATCCCAACTCGCAGTCGCACTCGCCGTTGCAGTTGCAGTCGCAGTCGCAGTTGAAGTTGCAGTCAAAGTCACAGTTGTAGGCCCGGTCCAAGTGCTACAACCCCGTCTCCCCCATACTAGGCAAGGACCAGGCCCCAAGCAGGCAATGGCCATGTCTCCTATCCAAACAACCGACGACGGCTTGAGCATGGCATTTCTTGGTCTTAGGCGAAAAAAAAAGGTAAATAAAATAAAAATATAAGAAAATAAGAGAACAAAAATATTCCTATGCCTAATTTGGTTAAAATGGAAATTCCGCACACCATATTGTACCGAGCACTTTAAATGACAATGACTGGCGATCAAGAAACGCAGTCTTAGGGTTGTGTCTCTGTCTGGCTAAACTATTTTTGGTATTTGTATCTAAGTTTCACCAGAAAAGAATCGCACTCTTCGATTTGCTTGTGTTTTGTGCTTCGCATTCACAGTGGTTCAAACTAATCATATTAAAGAAGAGCATAATAATAAATTATAAAAAAAATTGGTATTAAAAGCAAATAAAATGGTACTTTAGACACAATTCCAAAGGAAAAACCCATATGGGTACGGTTTCAATTTATAAACTGTCATAGATTGGTCAAAATTACAGATGGGATTGCCTTTATCTTTATATTTGTGTATATCATCATATTATCATACGAATCACAATTTAATTTGAGCGTTGCAGTGGCAAAGTAAACATTTGTGATGCAACTGAAAATGATTCTTTAACCCTCAGTTAATTTGTCCTGGCAGCTACGTCTCTTTTACTCTGCCCCATAAGTGAAGTCATGCATAAATTACAAAAGTCAAGCCAATTTTTTAATAAAAATGCATTTAATCCCCCCACTTACATATATAATTTATAACATTCGGTCAGGCAAGGCAAACAAAAGTAAAAGTACGGCCAGAGTGCCAAGAGTACCAAAAAATCACATACAGCCCATAAATTTGTGCAGTCGAGTCGAACTCAGACCTCAAGACAGATTGAGATACCTTTATATAGGAATGGATGGATGGATGGAGGAAGACCAGATCCCAAAGCGCAGACCCCAAACAACGCATGTGGCAAGCCACATTTGAACTTTAACACACGATCAGACGACCAACGATGAACGATGAACGTTGAATGTTGAATGTTGAACGATCAACGACCGGGCCGGGCCGGACCGGAGCGGAGCAAAGCCAACCGAACCGAACCGAACCGTACCGAACCAAACCGTACCAAAGCCAAGCAGCGCTCGACAACGATAAAGTACAATAAAAATTTCAAGTTTGCCCAGACGGGGGCCACATGGGCCAGCCACATGGCCTGTCGCCAGATCCGCTGAACCGGGGTCAACATTATAAAATCGCGCTGCTGCAACGCAAACTAAAAAAAAAACAAAAAACAAAAAAAAAGGCAGCAACGATCAAATAATTTATGACCAAGTGCATGGTGGCTGCTTAAGTTATAGCCCGGCCAGAGTTGGGACTGGAAGTCGGGGTGTTAACTGCCTGATCAGCAAAACTGCAAAATCGCAATTGCAATTGTGATTGCAACAGTTGCTGCAACTGCAACTGACAATGCTGCACAAGCACAGCAATACACGATGACGCATCGTCTGCGTCTGCATTAAATATGCATTTTTGCCATTGCAGACGAATTGTCTTCGTTCATGACAGCCAACAAAACAAAACAGACTGACACAGGGTGGGGGGATGCAAGGGGGCGATGGTTGTTGGTGCAGGGTGTGTGGCATGGGGCATGGGGTGTAGTATCTGTGGACCGCAGCCATGCTACAATGTCTACGGCTGACTGCACTTTTTTTTCGTATTTCTTTTGGTTTTCTATTTTTGCCGGTCGTCAAAATGGGAAAACTCACAAATGCAGCTATCTGACAGACGCAGGGACTGACAACGATGATCTGGAGCCTAAAAAGTGGGCGTGACAACGCCACTGCCTTCACACAATGGTGAAAAATTCACAGGAGACAAGAGATACCAACTGCGGTTCATAAAAACAACGATTTTGATGGGGAAAACCTACTGAAAAACTTCAATATAATTATTAGTAAATTAACCGAATAAATAAATTGATAGTACTCATGATAGTATATGGAAAAATTGCTTAAAAGTAATAATAAAATGAGTTATTTTTACTGTACTCAATCATTTATCCAACAATATAAACTCAATACAAAATTATAATTACAATTATAATAATTATTTTTACTGATCTTGATGAATTTTGTGCAGTGGAAAAACTTAATGCTAAATTAGTTTCTGAATTCAAGTCTAAAATCTATAATTGCAATCGAAAATTGATTATTATTGGTTTAAAATTGCTTTCAGAAGCTATAAAATTTTTATTATATACTTTTTTTTTTATTTTATAAGTATGTAAATTCCATTTATGTGTATTTGATCATATTTTCATTATTTTTTATACAGATTACAGGGTATTCAAATAGCAATGAATGCCTGCGAGAGAAAAAAGCGAGTAAAATAATTATGAAATGGCGCTCTAAAAATGAGAAAACTGCCACATCAATTATGAAAATCACTTTTTCTGACTTGCAGCTGTCTGCGTTGCTTATGAAATCAACTTTCGCAATGCATGCAACACAGATAAATACAACTAAATGAGATAAACACACATTTGGTGTAGTATAACATTTGGCTGCGGCGATTTGCCCAGCTGCCACATGTGGGTTAAGTGCCAGCAATACAAACGCATCTTACTTGAATCTGTGTCAACGGGATGAGCACAAAACTGATGCCAAAAATAATCGAAACAATGCAAAGTGACAGGCACCAAAACATAACCAAAAGCTAATTAAGAAAACAAATTTCAAAGAACAGATAATGTCGCTCCAACGAACTGGAAATACTCTTGCAATATATATAAATATATAAATATAAACTCTTAGAGCATATCTTAATCTAAAATAAAGCAAAATTTGACAGCTTTGAAATATTTATTATTTGTTTACACACATTTAAGACGTAAACAAAGATAAGATATACATATACAAAAACAAAAAGGTATATACAAAAAAGCTTTTAACTATATTTACGATATAGTCTTGTACTTGTATATCCAAAAAAAATGCGTTTAAATATATATTCATCGAGTAAACAAATTGTTAATTCTTTATAAAAATCAATAGAATAACATAAAGAAGAAATTAAAAGTATATAAAATAGATAGTTATAATCAGGTCACAGATTTAGGCATCTTGTGATCAAAATCATAATACTCTTGAAAGTGCACCTCTTGAATGTTAATTTTGGAGACAGTTTGTTGTTCAGGTCTTAAGTAGATTCAGCTGTTATTTTTGCAGCATTAAACAGAATGTTTATTTTTATGTGCAGCTCATAAAGTGAAGACAAAACGCATAAAGCGTCAGAACAACATGATGATAAGCGAAGACAGGCACTGGCCAAAAGAAAGGAGCCCCAAATAATAAGAATAAAAATAAAACATTATCAACAACAACAACAACAAGAACAGCAGCAACAAACAACTGTCAGCTTCTTTTGGCCGCCAACCTTGCTGTAAAATTACCAAATTTGGCAACGCGAGGCATAAGAGGCAACAACAAAAAGCCACAGCAAACAAATAAATAAACAAATGCAGGTTGAGTTCGTGCAGCCCAAAATGCAGTTGGCTCCAAGCAGCTCTTTTGATTCACGTAATAAGCTCAAAGGTTCGAGGAAGGAGGAACTTTAGGTGCGAGAGGAAACCATTTTGCTGGCCAGTGGGGCAATGACCAACTCCAGCCATTGTCTGTCTTTGACTTTGTCGCCTTGTCGGTGTTTTTTTTTTTTATTTATGTATTTTAACTGTTTGTTAATTAATTAAGTTTTATGACAGGCGCAATTAACCCTTGTGACAGGCAGACTGACAGATTGAATCGATATCATCAAGCAAAGACCCAACTCAAGAAATTGTGTCAGAGAAATTGTTTAAATGACAACTGAAAAATTTCTAATTATTGCAAATATAAAAGATGCCTAAAAAATCAACACATTTTTAGTTCTTACATTTTATACACTGCTACCATTAAAAATGTATAAACAGTTTTGGGCAAAAGCATGTAACAAGCTAAATTAGGCATCTCCGATACAATAAGGTGTATATTCTTTATAAAGATCAATAACAGAATCAATCTAGCGATTCTCGATTATCTGTCCCTATATATAAACAAAAGTATCTCAAAGTCTGTAGAGCCAGGGACTTAAAATTTGGAATGTATGTAAATTTAAGTATTCGCTTACAAATTATTGATCGATACTAAAAATTGTATTACGATCGGCTAAGAAAAAGCTAACTTCACTCGACTATAGCATTCTCAGATTTTTATTTAAGTTGTCGAATAACTTTAAATTTTACAACAAAAAGATTTTCCCAACCCAAAAGTTTTACATCATTAAATTGCAAATGTTGTGTAGAAAGAAAAGGAGTTAAGTCTCCATATTTATGATAAGATTTATAATCGGTTACGTTGCTAGCTAGAAACATGGCCTGGTCAGAATGAGGTGCACATGGTCTCCAGTTGGTATCCAGCTGGTGGTGGCTCGAGTTTTGAAAAGACCATCATCCATTGACAGTGGACCGCTACGCTGGCGACAGTGACATGATTGGCGACTTGGAAGCTTTAAGCTGAACGCTGGAGAAATGGTCGGATCTCTAGGCGTTGTTGACTGTTGACTGGGTAGCGCCCAGCTGTGGGCAAACTTTGTTTCTTTCTTTCTTTTTTGGTTTTGGTTTTTTTTTTTTGATGGCAGCTTATCGGTACGCATAAATCTGGATTTCTATTTCCGCAAAGTCGCGTAATCGAATGGCGAACCTGAATCGCAATTTGTCAGCTTTTGGTAATAACTTTGGACATTTACCGTAAGCAAGGCAACGCAACGCAACGCGACGTTGCAACTGCAACAGCAACAGCCGTAGCAGCAGCGAGCTGCGAGCTGCGAGCTGCGAGCGATAAATTGAACCTGTTGTGTTAGGGGGCTTTCGTTTGGACGATCCGTCGGTTAGTTGGTCGGTCGGTCGGTCGGTCGGTCAGATAATCGCCGCTGATATGAGTTACGTTATCCATAAGATACTTTCGGCCGCTTAATTGATTTTCGCATGCGACGTGACCGCATCTTGACTTTTTATGGCATCATTATTGTCATTCATAAATCGTACGTTTGTTATCTATAACCGGAGTCATCAGATAAATTTTGCCAAGTGCGATTTCTGCTCAACGTGCTTGTTTTATGTTCCAGTTTACTTAAGTCTTAGTTGGTGCCATTAAACGCATAGCTACCGTCTTAAAAGATCAGCAGCGATTCTCAAGATTTGTGAGATTTAGATACAGATTCCGAGAAATAAGAGGCTGTGTTAAACTAGAACTGTCAGCTTGAATCTTGTCTGGGCCGCGTGAGACGAAGTGTTAAAATCGAAAATCGATAAACCTGAATATCTCCGACAATTTTAAAGCTATAGTCACTAATATGGTTGTTAAATTGCTGGTGACCTAGAAATATGAATTTCTTAGCAATTTGATTTCAGCTGTTTTTACTTTAGTATCACAGTATTCCAATCCAATTGTAAACTAAATGTTTCCTTAACAAAAATCAATTTCTTATTTATAAATATTCTTCTAGTAGAAAACAATTACGTAATCAGCTTGAAAATTCGTAATCGATAATTGAGAATGAGAAAAAAATATAAACTGATTATAATGCAATAAATAATGTCTCTAGCGTAATTCATATGATTATCTGAGCAAGCGCATCCCGGGCTTACACAATCCGAATGCCAGTTGGCAGTTGGCAGATTCGGGGAAACTGGGAACCGGGCAGAGCTGTGAATGTAGGTCCCCAAGCATTTTTAACATATTTGCTCAATGCATGTGGAGCTAGCTTATTAAGTATGTATTAAGCTGCCAGTTTTTAGCAGCCTGGTTTTGGTTTTTTTTATTTCTTTCTTGTTTTTTCTTGTTTTTTTTTTTTTTTTTTGCTTGGTTTTTCATGTTGTGTTAAGTTTTCGATGTGAAAAAGAGTCAAGTGAGGTCGGAGCCCGACAAAATGTAGCCGGGGTTAGTAACGACTACCTTCGGTCGATTGTTTTTGCTGCTGTTGGTGTTGTTGGTGTTGTTGGTGGCTGGTTGCTGATGTTGCGGCTGTGATTTTTTGCTTGTACTTTAAATTGTTACTGCATTTATTTTTTGCAGCTTGTAATTGTTGTTATTATACAATTGCGCCCCCTCAAAAACAACAGAAAAAAAAATACATTAAAAAAACAATGTAAAATGCAAACGACACTAAGCCAAGTTTTTGTTTTTTATTGCTGCTGCTGCTGCTTCTTATTGCATATTTGACATTTTACTTGTGCAGCAGCTGAAATCAAAAGGTTTGTGGCTAACACGGGTGGCCAGGGGAGTAGCATCTTTCAATGATATTTGTGCAATTTTTCATGGCGAAATATTTAAGATTTTGGCTGCCAGATTGTTGTACTCTTAAACGACCTCTGCTGTTGTTTTGGCAAAGGCTTTGTTTAAAATTGCTTTGCTGGCTGCGGCTCTGATTTATTGATTTTTCCAAAAAGATAATGTGTGATTTTTCTCATAGACTTGTTGGTGTCGTTTTTGTTTTTTTTTTTTAATTTTTTTTTTTTTTTTTTGCTGTCATTGCTGTTTTCCTAATGTGAGAAACTTTTTGCTAGTATGTCAAGATCTCTTATTGTTGCTATAATGCTACTGTTGCCATTGTTGCATAAGTTCTTCGGGGTCCGACAATGTGTATCACGTACCACACACAGGTCTATTGTACGATTATGTCCATTTTGCCCTGATATAATCATGATTAGTCAAAGCAAATGAGTCGGAATTTTGAAACACCTTGTCTTAGCCATGAAATACGCTTGCTTGATGGCATGTAAATTAGCTGGGGGCCTAAGCTATCTTTGCCTTGACGAAACGCCTTTGATCGATTTGAAGTCGATTTGCAACTTAGATAATCGATCGATCCTCTTAACTACCATTTTAATTGCTTATTTACGTAAAAGTGTACAACGTATTTTAGTTAATAATCTAAACGTAAAGGCCTCTTACCAGCCACAACCAAAAGGCCAAGCAAACTTAAGTGCCTAACATAAAAAACAATTTTTGAATAATTTCTAATTAAAATATTTTTACACACCTATTAAACTTGAGAGCGAAGTAGACTTAGAGAAAGGAAAGGCCAACAAGAGAGAGTGGGTAAGGGAGAAAGAGAGAGAGAGAGAGAGAGAGAGAGAGAGAGAGAGAGAGATACGTCGAGTAAGTTTTTCTTTCTTTGGGCGTAGATAAAATTACAATTTATTTAAATTAGATTTTTATAGGCATTCACCTGAAGGAAAGAAGTTATCAGCGCCTAGTCGATCCATGCATTCGTAATTAATTAATTCGCCTCAAGTTGTATTTTTTTTTTCTCTATATTTTCTTTCGTATTTAAGCGTCGGCCGTTTTTCTTTGGTGTTTGTCAATTATTGTGGCAAAGTGAAGTGAAAGTTGTTTCAATTTCCAATCACAATTCCGCGCTCCATATTGAAAAATTAAGTAATTTCGTAAGAAAAGAAAAAATAATAAATATAATAAACAAATTGACGATTTTCGTGGGCTGCCATTAAAAACTTGTTACAGTTACAGTAACAGTTGTAGTTTAACGCAAGTGCAGCCTACTTACAACAAAACGCTGCAACAATAACATCCAGTTGAGATCATTATCAACACTTTACCTGTTTTATTGTTTTTCTTTATTTTTTTTTCCAGATTGGATCAAAACACAAATTATTGATTTGTATACCCTGCATTTATGTGAATAAAAAAAAGGGGTAGCATTGCTTGTAGGTGAAATCAAATGTGTTTCTTTGTCTTAATAGGAAATGTTGCTTGACAGAAAAAATATGTTTTTGACTAAGTTTTCTATAAAATCTCAAGCGCTTTGTTTCAAGTTTCAATTTATTTGTTTTTAGAAGAATGATTATCGTTTGTTTTATATTTTAATTAATTGATTTATTATTCAAATCTCAAAGACAAAAAAAATGTAAATGAAGTGCTGATTCTGCCACTCACACATTAGAGACAACGGAAACGCGTATTATGAATAGAATGTGAATATACTAAAATTTGTACTTAATGGAATCCGGCTATGAAGCTGTTGAAGAGTATCTTTTAGTTGATCATTAATCATTTTTGCCTTGTTTTGTTTGTTTCTTTGTGTTATCCATTGTAATTATCGACCGAGTCACTCACTCTCAAAATCGACGATCGGTTGCTCATCCGAACTTGAGTCAATTCGTTATTCAACCAGGTGTTTAAGGCATTTGTTGTCGAATACTCAAATGACTTTGGTTTAACAAAGTTTGTAGAAACATATATATATATATATATATATATATATAAGTGTTTTCAACTGGTAACGCGGACACAAAATGGAAACAGTAGCCCCTAGATCATTTGATAATTACGTGTAGCCTGGTAAAAGTTGAGCATGCAAATTTGTGGCATGTCGGCTGCTTGGACTTTGCACAAATATGGAAATGCAAGGGGCAATAACAATGGTGAATGCTTTTGCTATTATTTATTGCGACTATATAGGAAATATCGGAAGCGGTAATTCGATAGCTTTCATTGCATGTGAAAGTGCAGTGGCGAAAGGTTTTTTTATTTTCTTTGAAGAGCTAATTAGCGATGCATTAGCCCAACACACATATATGTAACACAACAGAACAGAAATGGTTACGCCAACAGTAATAGAAACAACAACAACAACAACAGCAACAAAAAACGGTAACAGAAATGCTAACGGTAACGGTTTAACAACAACGTCAACATCAATGGTAACTGGCCTTATTAGAGCTAATTAGCTGCAGGTACACGTTGCAACCAAATCGGGCAGCAAAAAGAAAAAAAAAAGTAAAAGCTTACCCCCTGCCCCCAACAACGAAAGAAAAAAAAACTCATTTCAAAAGCGCTGCGACCGCCGAAATGATCAGTGGGTGTTCCCCCAAAATGGGTCATGGCAACGTTTCCAACAATTGCTATTCGCTTCGCTACAGATTGTGCCCAGTTCAGTTCAGTTTTGGAGCAGTGTTTTAGTCGAGTTTTGGGGGCAGAGAAGACCACGCACTCATCACACACCCGCCCTGACACACTTTGCGCACTGCGCTCTCAGATCGTGACCTCGGCCTGGAAATTGGAATCGGAATTGGATTTGGAAGTGGACCACAACCACGTTAAGTAAAATGGGATTACTTACTAAATAAAAATAAAAAAAAAAAACTAATAAATAATATAAAAAAAAGCAATCTGGCATTTTAATGCTCTATTAATAATTATTTTCAACTATAGAAAATTCTCTTCATTAGTCATAAGAACATTCGTTCCATTGAAATCTAAACTTTCCTGTGTTGCATGCTTCAAGGACAATGATCATTGAAAATCTTTGCCTTATCACGATGACTCCAAGTGTAAAAGACAAAAAAATAAAAACGCACTCAAGTCGCTTCCTGTTTCTAAGCATTTTGCTGGCTCAATCAAAATGCCACAATACTTTGGATTTTGAAGAGTATTAATGACTGGGCAACAACGTAAAAGTGAATGAACACAAAGAGCCAAGAGCCGAAAACTCATTGTTATTTCCCCTATCTCCCTGTCCCCCTGTCCAACCCGTCCCCCTGTCTAACACCAGCTTGCTGACGCTTTGCGACTGCACAATGCAATTTGATTGAATAATAAAGTTTAAATAAATGGCAAAGCTAAACAAAAACATCGCAGCAAACGCATTTGAAAGCGCAGGCAAATCAACAAATACGAAAATAAACAAGTTGAATACTGATTGTTGAGAGAACACGACTTAAAGATACCCTAAGCTCGAGTCGATACAGATGATTTGAAAGATATATGTTTAAAATTGTGTCTTTTATTGCTATCGATATAAATCGATATTCCCACAAGAGAAAGAGAGAGTAACCGATATATCGAGGCGGTTTGGTCTCGATTCCTGAGATTGGCACCTTCAAACAGACTAATGAGACAGACTGACTGACTGACTTACATGACTAAGTCAGGATCATGATCAAGAATATGTATACTTTATGCTTTCTTCGGCCTGTTGCATACTTTTGCATAACTTCATCATACTCGCTGTACACATTTTCAGGGTATACCCACCAAGTAGTTACAATTTTGAGGAAATTACATAATATGTGGCATGGGGCGCGTTGGCCGAGCAAAATAGAGTCGTCGCGCGATTTAATGAAGTGGAAAATAAACATAATCATGCACGTATAATCAGTGGGGTGTATTGGAGACAGAGAAAAGAGGTACGATCGTACTACAGTTTGGTGCACGCACACAGTTTTCCAGTTCCCGTTCAGGGCGTCGTTAACAAAGCGGAAAATGAAATTAAGCAAAAGACTTTGCGACAATTTTCGATCATTGCATAACATTTGGCTGTCATTAGGGCGCCAAAGTTTTTCCTTGTTTTTTTTTTTTTGCTTTCTGGTTTTGGTCACTGCCCCCAGTTTCGCCTTGGAGATTGTTGTTTTTGTTGTAGTTTTATTATTGTCTTCACGCTCGTTGTTCTAGCCAATTGTATAACAAATTGCCAATGTTACACTTGTTAACGCGTTTCGATCTGCTGAACAAGAAAGTTGAAACAATGCATTTACCAAAATGGCCTTCTAATTCGATGGCCAGCAATTGCTTGAGGTACCAAACCGAATGTCATCCGACCAAGAAGTGTGTGTCGGTTGTGGATGTAACCTTTCACATTAGACCAAGGTTTATAATTATAATGTGGTAACATCACATTATACATATATATATTATATAAGCAGATTATTGTACGACTGGCTAATCAGAATAAAAGCAGAAACATATATCAATTTTAAAAAGAGGTCGCCAAATGATAAACTACATTACTTGGACTTGGTTTGTCAGTTTCTGTCTGTTCAAATTTTAAAATGTTAAAATGTGAAGTAAATTGTGAACTTTGTAAGCCAAGCTAAGTAGCTCTAATCGATACATCAAATGTACAATTCTTTTTTACGCCATGTGAACCGTGACTAAGAGAAGTGGCCAAGTGGTCAACTGGTCAGCTGGTTTGCCGGTCAACGAATTCAGGCAATTGACACGACGAGAAAACAACACACACAAGCACACACACACACAATTGAGCGAGGCAGACAGTGGGGCAGCCACAGCAAAGTTGCAATAATTCCCACAATGCCACATGGCAGACTCTTATGACATTTGCTTTTTAGCAATAAATAATTTATGCCTTTTCGTATTTCATAAATATATATATACATATTGATAAAAAATATATACATATATATTTTGTATATAATTCTTTGAGCAACGCGAAATGAAATTAATATCAATTGACGGGCGCAATTCATTTGATTTATTGCCGCGCAAAGGCTCAGCTGAAAAGGCTGAGGCCTTGCAACAAGAGACTCGCAGATGATTTATGGACACGATCTGCTAAATGTGTCGACCAAGAATGTCCAAAGGGGCACACACGTGGCCGTACAGCCCCCAAAATCAACACGTCCGAATGCAGCAGAAATCGTTGCCTAACCCACCTATTAACATACTGTATAATAAGTTAACCGCAACACATTTTTTATTTATTATAACTTTCATCTCAAATATTGAAGTTTGATTAACATATATTTGCAATTTATAGAATTTATTGCCTCAGCTAACAGAGCTGTACAAGGAAAATTATCAAATTCAAAATAAAATTCAATATTAATTTATGTATTAAAGAAAAGATTTGCATACGCTTGGACTTATGAATACTGCTCAGATCATTGAGCTTTTGTGTTGTTATTATTTTTAAATAAATATCTGCATTTCTCATAAAAAAATATATATAATATATATTTATATTTGTAAATAAATAAACAAGAATGAAAGCACACCAAAAATAATATATTGCAGTTTTCTAGTTCTCGTGCTTTCCAGTAAATATAAAATACCCAACCGATTGTTTTAAATGTGATATAGTTAACCGATCCAGTCAGCTGTGACATATTTACTGTTTGTAAGCAGATGGAGATATGGACAAGGCTATATCGATTCGTCTACTAATGCTGATTAGTTATATATAATATATATAATGAAATCTGAAACGTGTTAACGCGTTACAAGCATCACTGCAAGGGCATAATAAACTCATCTAAAACTCATCAGGTGTTCAATGCTAAGGTTATTTGCTTGTAAACTCTTTATTCTCATTATCTTCAGAGGCGCCTATAAAAAGAACGCACATAAAACGCTAAGGTCAAAAAGCGTCACGTTTTTAAGTGACCCTAAAACAAACGCCGACGTCGACACTAAATATTTGTACTTTGCCATAGGAACAATCAACAAACTGCGATAGTAACCGAGAGGTTAGTTAAGAGCATCAGAGAGAGAGGGGGAGACAGACTGATAAGACTTAATTGCTTTGTTTCATTTAATTTAAAGTTACGACCAATTCTAATTAAGCTAAGGAAACAATAAAATTAGTTTTATAGATACAGTTCATTTGAAGTACCGAAAATCATTTCGGTTCAACCCAGAAACGAGTTGTTTCAGTGAAAGGATAAAAAGATAATTGCAATTGGTAAGATTGAATTTAGAGATTTATTATAACTATAATTAGATTAAAGTACTACCAAATACAAGACAAAATTAATTAAAATTTTAAAATTGAATTTTAAGAAATACAATACCCACTATTACGTTAAAATTTCCGGGTGGGACTAAGGTTTAGTGCTTCCTAATTGATCGATTGTTTAGTACGGATTTTAAAATTATATTTTTGTATTACAAAGTATATCAAAATAAGGAAATAAGTCTACACTTTACGTAAAAATACGCTAAGCTCGAGCCAAATGATCAAAAGAACAGTTTTTAATCCTAAAAAAATCTTTTTATAGCAGGATAAAAAAAAACATACAATATTTAAATAATAAGCCTTATCAAAATGGCTTTTGTTGAGCAGTTTGTTGGGCAGCGCAACTGTGGATAACACGATGCTCGAATAAGGTCTTCGAGGTCAGCACAACCTGGAAGTACTGGCAAGGTTCTTACTACTAGCCACATAACTATTTCAATATTAAATCAGCTTAACTAAGCTGTGAGATTATTTCAATATGAAGATAAGAATTTGCATATAACTATAAAAAAAGATAGGGGAAGCGGACGCGAGCACTGCGTAGAATAACAGTAAAAATGTGTACGCAAACAAAGGCCCAAGAGCGGCGACTGGAGTACATAATAATAATATAATTTCCTATAATAGAACTCAATGTACGGCCTATGAGTGAGTTGTTGGACAAGCAGGGATGGACGAAGGGAGGTGGGGAGGGAGGGAGGTACCGACGAATGAACGGGCTCAACAAGAACAAGCACAAAAGCCAAAGAACAGGCAACTGATTGAGGGAACAAAATTGAAACCAAGCTGTTGTACAGCAAGTTCAACAACCTTTCGCTGAGCGGAGCAGAGAGAACGGAAAAGAAGAAGAATACTTACAACAACATTTGAGGCCAGAGACGGAGCTGCTCTGAGGCTGCTTGAGCCGCAACTACCGATTACTTCACACACACACACACACTCACACACACACACTCTCACACACACTCTCACACACACATACACACACACAAACACACACATACGAAACACACGCAAGTTAGCAAACAGCTTCAACAAAGACTGTCGATGCCGATGATGTCGATTTCGATGATCACGATGAAGACGGGGCGAGAATTGCCTGGCAAAGGGCGCCAACGGTACATAAAAGCGTTGCTTCAAGTATAGTTCTCATTCTCAGTGTTATTCCCAGTCCCAGTCCCAGTCCCAGATGCTGTCAAAGTCCGAGTCCGAGTCTCCAGTCCCGGCAAACTTCACAAATCGAATCAAAGTAATTTACCCGCCGCAAAAATTGATTCCTATGTTCATGCAACAAGCTGTAGATACTTCGCAGGTTGATCATGTCTTAAGTAGTTGAACTTGTATCTCGTATCTTGTACTCGACTGGCCCACAGTAGCCCCCAAAGATAATTATTTGATTTTGGCAGCAAACAAAAAAAAAAAAAAAAAAAGCTGGTAAATAAATAAAATTGAAGAGTAGCCCTGCAACGGAAGTTGGTAGCTGTTTGTTCTTTGACCGCGCTTCGCGCTGGGAAAAAGTCTTTCTTTTGTTTGCCCAAAAAAAGTGCCAAAGATTTGACTGCCTACTGCACTTTCTATACAAAGATACTTAGTTTAGCAATCACCAGATGCGATTTCGAAGCTAACTGTTTTGTGTGTGAATTACCATGAACCACGCTTAGACTTCGGGCACTCACATACACTCACACTCGCACTTGCAATCACACTCGCACTCACACTGGCACACTCATATTCCACTGACTGTTCCAATGACGTTGGCCGCGCGTGTGAGGCACTGTAAAAGAAATCTGAATGACAGCCAGTCCAAAGTAAATACAAATTCAAATTGAAATCTGTAAAGCAATCAATTGTCCAACGCTCCAGAGCTGTCGACCTGTCCGTCCGATCTGTCCGTCCGTCCCAGAGGCTGCACCTAGACCTTGTCAATAGTCAAAAGCGACTTCAAATGCGACTCTAATGAACACAGAAAAACAATGAGAATTGATTTTTAAAAGTTACAATTACCAATGCACATAACACATTTCATATACCCTATCCAAAATAAGCTACTCCAAAGAATTGTCCACGTTGAAAGTTGTGTTTTGAATTTTTGATAATCTTATAAATCTTATAATAATTAAAAAAATTATTTAAGACACATAAATATATATTTCATATTGATTTTCATGATTTTCAACCTGCCTACATTTACAAAATGAATGAATAAAATATAAAACAAAGTAAATAATTGAAATAAAAATAAAACACTTTTGCATCCATAAACATTATTTATTTATTTGATTTAATGTGGATTAAAACGAGTCGAAAATTTGAAAAAATATATATTTTAAATTAAAGAAAATATATTTTATAAAATTAATTAGAATTGAGGATAGAATAAAGTATTAATATATTTTGTAATACTAGCAATTTGTTGGTTAGGGTATTTAGTTCTCAACCTGCTCAAATAATGTTAATCTTTCCTTCTTAACTGTCTCAACTGCCTTGTACCAAAAGCTAAACGAATGGAATGGAAATAAAGTAGGCCAAATACATACGTATGTACAAACATACATCTGTACATATGTACACACATACATAGATCAAGCAAAAGTTGTGGACATGTGCGAGTTGTGTTGTTATTGTTGTTTGTTGTTTGTTGTTGCTGCCGCATTTGTCAACTGAAAGGAAAATGAATGAAACGCATTGAACACTTCAGCGCACTGCGTGGTGCACATTCAATTAACAATTGAAATAGAAGGTGTCCCACAATGCCACGCCCCATTTCTACGGCGTGAAATGTATGTTAAATGCAAAATAATTAGATTAATTAAATGGAAATTACTTAATTCGCGTGAAAATGTGAGATCCGACGACGTTTTGAGACGAGTCGGCGACTTTCACACGAGAGATGACATTAGCCCAATTTGGCATCATGATTTATGATATTTTCTGGGTTCTCTAAATTATTTTTACTGTTTTTATTTTCTTTCTCCCTCTGTCTACCTTTCTATCTCTTTTCTATTTTATTGTTTGTCATTGCAAATTAATTTCTCTTCGCTGCTGCGGCCGGAAGTGGGTTAATAAGTGATAACGTGGCGAAAATGTAAACACGGCGAACAGAACGTGAAATGTGCTGCAAAATGATAAAAACAGTTAAATGGCCAAGTGTTCGAAGAACGTAACACACAAAAATTGAGTAAGACGATTGTAGTCGAGTGAGCTCAACTACGACATACCTTGTGAACTCAGTTTTATTGCCAAATTTCCCTTTAAGAGTGTTGAGCACCCAAATGTAAGCATGCGTGGAAGTGCTCTCATTTCTAATAGAAAACACAGGCGAAAGAAAGTGTGTTTCTTATCCGATCTTGCAAATATTTGTCAAGTTTATCAATAATATACATATATACTTCATGGCGCCGTAGATGCCTCTTACAGCCTGTTACATACATTTGCCCAAAACCATTATACCCATTTTACACCATTTTAATGGGTTCAGGGTATAAAAAACCCGTAAAAGAAAGAACGCAGAGAAATACTACCTTATAAGCTGGCGAGAATCCAAACAACTTTGACACAGTTTTTCCCTAACATAAAACCCATACAATTTTGGCCAATGACTGCTCGGAGCCTCGGAGCAACAACTGCGAATCGTCATCGTTCAGCTTTTGTAATTTGTTCGTGTTAAACGTGGGTGTTTATTTAATCAGCGACGCACGCAAGTCAACTTTTTTGGTTATAATTAAATTAACTTTTTATTGACAAAATAAATTAAATATCGTCCACATTTAGACTTATTTTCTGTTGAAAAGTCAACAGCGGAAAGATTAAGATGATTATATGCACTGGCAGAAATTTGTATTCACATATTTATTCTTGAGCTGTGGTGTATTTGACAAGAGTTCTCTATTCTCAATAATGTGGATTATAATGTTAGTTAGCAGATCACTTAATTATATTTTTGTTTTTCTCACTTATTTTTAGACAACAAAACTCTTTGCTTACACCCATTTATAAAAGTCAAGACATTTATCTCTCAAGAAATATACACAAACCTTTGACACAGGCTTCATATTTGTTCTAACTAATTTATGGTACATACCTAAAAATATAAGAAAGAAAAAGACATTAGTAAATATTTTAAAAAGTTTCACATGGGACTAATCAGAATGAAGTTAAGCAATTAACATAGAAAAAGAAACCCATTAAGTAATCAACAGAAGTCAGACCTTTTCGAATGCCTCTTTTTATTTAACAAATGGCTCATAATTGGCCAATACGTTAAATGTTTGTTTTTATAAATGTCTTGGGCATTATGACAAACGCTAATTATGGCCAAATATTTGGCTGTTATTGACCCCGTGTGGCCCTGGGGTCACCGCTTATAGTATTTGTGGCATGAGACTGGCTTCAAAATCAGGTGGCAAACTGAGTCCGCTGGCCAAATATGGGCAGGCAAGTGGTACGTACGTATTTGTGTATCTGAGATAACTTTAATTAAAAGTACAAACGTACAAATTATGCAAGACGTGCTCAAATACGGCAAACACCTAAATATTTCATGAGCTGAATTCCACTCGGCGTTGGAGCATTGAGCTCCACAAGACACAAATACATTTGCATAGGTTCGGCTCAGCTTAGCTCAGCTCGGCTCGGGTGTGTCTAGCGTGCCACATAGTCTAAGTCTGAGTCTGAGTCTGAGTCTGTGCAACATTATTGCTGTGCATGATCTGCTCGCATTGAGCTCGCTCAAGTCACAGACAGAGTCAGAGCCAGAGCCAGAGCCAGAGCCATTGCTTCAGCTATTGCCATCGGCAGTGGCATAGTTATTTGTTTATTGCTGTTTATTTTTTATTTTTTGTCGCCAACAACAGCAACAGCAACAGCAGCAGCAGCCTTCGTTTGCTACATTTGACTGCGACCCACGTACAACAGCCAAACAAATCGAAGACAAACTTTAAACATTATTGGAGGTGGATACTACAAAAGCAGCGGCATTGGGGGGCAGACGCACCACCCACCCGCTGTCAAAGCATGCGGTGCACAAGAAAAAAAAAAATAAATAAATAAATAAACAAATGCCTATTAAAATGCCATTTCAGTGCAGTTAAGCGTTTGTGATCCTGAAAACTCCACAATTTAAATATGCTTATGTACAGCTAATTGGTTAAGTAAACTAATGAAGTTTGCCCGAAAAACTGAAAAATAAATTAATTTTCATATGTACACACATATTTGTAGACTACCCTTAAGTCAATGAAGATCTGGGTTCAAGTCCAGGGATACTTGTTTTTTTATTAGGTTAGTAAACACGGTAGAATTTAGAGATTGGAATACGCAATTAAACAATCTGCAAAATGTTGCTTACAGATTCGTCGGCAGATTCGTCCTAAAGGAATTTATATGTATGTGCATAGCCAAGTCTATAAAGTATATTTATACACATAGCCAAGTGGTCTTAGCCATGTTCATCTCTCTGTCCATCTTCAAATTTGAAATGTATTTGCTTTTATTCATAAAAGCACTCATTTCGTGAATAACGCTAGAATTTACTTGCCACTTTCATTTAGGGTATCTCATAGTCGAGCTGCCTCGTCTACTTATTTCAATAGTCATTCAAGTTTTGATTCACATCTTTGACGTGCTGACAAATTGCTGTTATTACTTCATAAAAATAGTTTCCAAATAATTCTCGTACACCAGATATCGATCCATAAATATAAATAAAAAAAAAAATACACAAGAAAAGTTCGTAGAATACCCACGTTGGATATTTTCGCTTTCGTTGAACTCTTGTGGATATCATTTGCCAGTTTACGCCCTGTAACGCTGCATCTACATAAATATGTACATACAAAAATACACACACACACACACACACACACACATACATGTGTAGTATCTAAATTGCAGCTAGAGGTCTACTCCGTTTATTTGTCTGTGCAAATTTACAGTAATTGCAGCTTGCGCTGTTTTTGGGCAGCAGACAACAAATTTATTTTATTTAAATAAAATGCGCTTGAGGGCAGCGACTGGTGCTGCAAGGGGTCGATGGTGGGGTGCAGGATGGGGAAAGGGGTAGGCGGCGGGGGCAGAGACGTTGACGTTTTTCTGCTGCTATTTTTGGGCGCGACTTGGAAATCTGTTTGTGATTCGTCTGGTTCGACCAGGGGAAACCTTGGGGGCTCCCTGGCTGGCTCATTGTCTCTGTTTTTGGAGTGTCGGTGTCTGCAAAACCAAAATTATCATGTCCACCTACATAATTTAGCATGTGTTGTTATTGTGATTGTTGTTCTTGTTGTTGTTTGTGTTGTTGTTGTTGTTTTTTTTTGTTGTGTGGTGGCTGCCTAAATTATTGGTTGTAAATAAAAGCATTGCCTTCGCTGTGGTCTTTGTTCATTTTGTCTATTTTGAGACGGTAATTGGCAAGCTTTATATCACATACATATTTCCATATTTCCATATCCATATATCGTCGTGTTGCTTCAGCTTCAATGAGCTTCTCTGAGCACTGGAATGTCGTCTTACAATATATCTATCTATTCTCTGTCTCTTTTTGAGCTGGGCACGTCCCAATCAGCTTAACAAATCTTTAGCTTTATTCATTCGATATGCCAAATGTTTTCTGAGAACTCACAACAAAAAATAAAAAATATAAACCCCAATCGCAAAACATTTTACGCATTTCAAAGCCACACAAAAAAAAACCCCAAAAACAAAAAACAAACATAATCAAATTCTAGACTGCCAAATAAGCGGTGCTTTTCAAATGATTTATCTGTTTTGTCTGTGAATACCAAGCAGCAACAATAACAACGACAACAGCAGCAAAAACAACAACAACAGCAACAACAGCAACAAAAGCAGCAACAAAACGAGACTCTTCCTGGAAGTGTTAGGTCCATGCTCGAAACTTTGCTCATCACCTGCCTCTCGGTTTCCATCTCGATCTCTCTCTCTCTCTCTCTCTCTCTCTCTCTCTCTCTCTCTGTCTCTGTCTCGCTTGCTCTCCCAGCTTAGTTACCTTGACTGACCGTACAACAATAACAACAATAAATTTACATATCTTCTCAAACGAAGCACAGCTGAGATTTACCTGAGACGATCGCTCGAATTTTTCAATGCCAACCAAATTGGCAAAGTGTATTTTATTGTTCTATGGTATGAAAAACAAAAAAATTTGAATATTTAGAAAAAAAAAAAACAAGAAAGGATATATTAAGGATATATTATATTGTCGTCATCTAAAAATTTACTATGAACTTACAAAACCGCCCGATTGTTCCTATGAAAGCTATTTGACATAATAATATTAATTCTCATAGTTTTCATAGCATTCATCTTAATACCGATCGTTCCTATGATAGCTATATAATATGGTGATTCAACCCCTTAAAAATGATAATACAAGGGTCTACAAATAATTTCTGATTTTTATAGTGATTATAGTGATAGTGGGTCTTTATTATCACTTATATGTATATATAATATCGATGTTTAGATGCACAAGTGTTGCTCGATTATATTAATGACAAAATGATCAGTAATCAGCGAGAAATTCAGGTCGTGTCCAGTCGAAGTGGCTTTAATCACATTTCAATTAAACGGTGATTTAAGTTGCAATTGGCGCGTAATTAGCTTGCACCAAGAAAATATAATGCAAGTGGTGGCACGACAGTATCATAATTATATTAACTAATCACCTCGGCCGACATCAGGATACCCTTCTCAACACGTCATTATTTCCAGAAATGCCTTCGTTCGCAATCTGCAACGATCTAATGCCGCCAGCTATCTTGCTGCACTTTTTTGCACTTGTTGCAGCTACTACAGGTGCAAGTTACGATGATGCCATAACTCAGCGGCATTTGAACAGAAATCTAGTTGCATGCAGCCTTGGGGTGCAAAAAAAAAAAGCGTTGCCGCATAAGAATAAGAATTCAATTATGCAGCAAAATGTCGCACAGCCCGGAAAAACGGGCGAAGTAGCCAAGAGCATAGAAAGAATGTGAAAAGTATTCTTTGCCACGATGAAGTTCAAATACCCTTTAATTTAATTATATTTATGAAAAACTGACAGAAATTGATAATAATAATTGTGAGACTTGGATAGAAACAACTGTGACATGGTTATATCGAATCTACCATAGTTGCTGATCAAACATATATATATATATAGACTCTCTACAAAATTGAAGATGAGTTCTTCTTCATGACAGAATCAATATACTCTAACCAAGCGAATCCAGGCTTTGAAGTGGAGATGTTAAGATTGCTAGAGAACTCAACTCGCGACTGTTTTTTTGCTTTAGTGTCTGGTGATCTTCTGATCTATGAAGTGGCAAAATCATTGTAATATAATGGCTGCGGATGAGACTGTCAGATAAAAAGCACTGGAAACCCCTTGGCCATTAAGCAGAATTCAAGCAGAGAAAAATACAAAGCTGTGTAATTTAAAGCGCGATAAGAAAAACGTAGCCTTTAACAAAAAGCAGTTTTCAAAATGAATATTGTTAGAAAAGTTTATAATTATCAAAGACTTTCTTCTTAATTCTTAAATAAATAAATCAAATATAAATCGCAAAGAAAATTGAGAATAACTATTCCGATCATCATAATGAAACTTTATTGTGAATAAGTATAGATCTATAAAGCATCGTCCTTAATAAAGGAAAAATAATAATGATGAAAATGGAATAGAGAAGCAAACTTTGACTGCTGCCAGTTGCCAGCTTGCTTTTCTTTAATGAAGAAATCCAATAGAAAAGAAATCCAAAAGAAAGGGCAAAAAAGAAAAGAGGAAAAATGAAGCTGTTTGCGTTAAGAAGTTGATTTAACTGGGCTTTTATATTGTTGCAGCACAATTGTTGTTGTTGTTGTGGATGTTCTTGGTCAGAGTGGTTGTTGTTGTTGTTGTTGCGACTGCAGGTTTGATTGATGATTGCTGTTGTTTGTGTTTGTGTGGCGCGATAAGGCTTCTACAGCTTGCTGCTTGCCCCAAAGCAATGAATGTCAGTTGGCAGCAAAGTTGGCAACTCTGGCCCATTGTTGGAGGCAACCTTGCTCATGTTGAGTGACAGAAAGGTTCGTGCTATTAATTGCCGCATGCAAAAAAATAAGAAAAAGAAACTAAAAAAAACAACAACAAGAAATCAAACAACAACAATTCAGTTGCTTTAAGTTTAGAACGGGCAGATGAAATCGGAATCGCTGTTGGCGTTAAAGTTGAGTTGAAGTTGCAAGCCTCAACTAATTGCAGCAGGCAGAAACAAGCGTCAGCTACAGAGAAGCAACAGCAACATAACTTGTGATAAGCAAAGAAATTTTGTATCTTATCTGAAGACAGCGCTTAGAAGTATCTGCCTTCAACTTTGTGCAAACATTACTCCTTTATCAGAGTAGCTGTATCTGTTTTGTTTTTGTTTTTGTTTTTTTTTTTGTATTCACTTGCACAACTGCATTCATCCTATATACATACATATATACATGTATATCTCTCTAAAAGTTGTTGACTCTGCCGTGTTGCAGATACTTAGATAAAAGCGCTGAGAGAGAGAGAAAGAGAGATGACCTCAAAAGCGCTGAATTCTGTTAGGCAAGTTTCTAGCTGGGCTACCTGTTAAAGTTCAATGCACCTGGCTAACTAATTAACCTAGAAAAATGCAAATATCTGCACAACAGCACAGCACAACACGCCCTCTTCAAGAACCGACAGCAACAACAGCAACAGCAACAGCAACAACAACAACTTCTAAGCCAAACAATCAATCAACGTTGCAACAACAACAACAAAAGTTCACTTGAGCACGTCACGCAGAAAGGCCAAAGCAAACTTTAAGGCACACACACAGCAAACATACACAGCGCAAAATAACTGACTAGAATATGTAAATAATGCGTGCAAAAATCGTCAAAGTCGCTGTCAGAATTTTAAATAAAACTCCCTCAACTCTTTTATTGCAATTCTTCAGTTAGGCCCAAAGCAAGCGAACAACAAAATCTAAAAATACTTTAACTATGTAAAAAGTTGTCAGAGTGTGAAATAAGAACTAAAACTAAACAATAATAATTCTGCTGGTTTCTTAAATAAAGTCATTTAAGCAAATAAAAATAATATGCGGGTTGTTTTTTTTGATTGCTGATTGCAATTCAGAATTCAAGGCTTGCAAAACAAGGTATTTGAACCACATATTTGCTACTAAACATTAGAATTGGAATACGGCTCGAATTTACAGCTACTTCTGACACGGATTTGTAACACTCGAACTACCGATTGATTAATGGTGTTTTTTTTTTTTGTGTACACGTACGTATACTGTATTTGTTGTAGATGTGTTTGTGCTCAGCTAGGATGACTGCCATGTCGCCTGGAAGGTGTGTAAAGGTAATATTTATTATGTGTTTATCTGGCTGACAAACAACAGCACAGAAAACAGAACAGAACAGCCCACGATCACAAAGGGCAATAGAGGAACGTGCAACGAACGAGGAACGAGGAGCGGGGAGCGGGGCACGATGTGCTATGATGCGAGGATTGGGAATAGAACGGACTCAGGCACAGCATTGAAACTGCCTGCCGAGGCTGGCGTGCTGCCAATAGCTCAATAACACCCCGGGGATCAATTGAGATCTTTTTTGGGGGATAGGCAACAAAGTTGGACGCCCAACTGGCAAATAGCAAACGCAAACACAAATACAAATACTATGGGCAATCGCAAGGAGTACAGTGGAACCAAATCCAAGTAAAATTAAAATATAGTATTTTTAATTTAATATAAAAAAAAATTATAATATTTTATAAATTGCAACTAATCAAATTTCGGAAGGTTAAAAAATCAGTATTCAACATAACAAGGACAAAAAATTAAAAAAAAAAAAATACAATTAAATTTTCTCTTTTTCTTTTATTTACAATTAATTTTTTACTATTTCAATTTAAGCATTAATCCTAATATATAATAATCGAGAATCAACTAAAACCAATTTATGTTAGTTTGAAAATGTTGTAATTTAACTACAATGTCTAAAAATTGTTGTATAAAATCTAAAGATAATCAATGTGATATTAAAATGTGACAATAATAAAGTTGTAAAATATTTTGGCTTAATTAATGAAAATCTTTTTACTATCAATGATATTTTTATGTATTATATTATAATATAGTACAATGTTTATGTAGCATTGTTGCATTATAGTTTACTATTTCAACCAAGTAGACAACAGTTTGCACCACTGTATCAAATGGCCAGCCCGACAAATAGTGGGTTAGATTTTGACCTGATGGTTGTTACTACCACTGCCCAGTCACGACGACAAGTTTTGGTTGCGGCAACTTTGGCAACTCCACTGTCAACGTGGACAGCCTTTGACCTGCCGTCAACCCGAAGGAACAAAACTCATCATTCCACAATCGAAGCCAACAATGATGATCGGCATTATTATGAAATGTTACAACTGTGGCAATGGAATTCAATAATGCAGAAAAGAGGCAGAATAATTGCCTAACTAATGCGGCGGCGGTTAGTTTGAAAGGTTCGCTAAAATTTCACACTTCAGCGAGTTGAATGGATATCCTCTTTTGGATTTCGCACTTGAGGTGCGGTCTTTTAAGTGTCTCTCAAAGCCGCCAACATGGTCAGCTGTTGGTGGTCGTCCACATGGGTAATTCGAGAGCTGCCGAGGGGGCTGCCATGAAGCCTTCAGATTTAGATGCAGATGCAATGCAACAATTATGCTCACATTATGCACAGCAAACACAACACCAAAGACAAAGCGAAACAAACAAAAACAAAAACAAAAAACAAAAAAAAAGAGACGAAGGAAGAAAAAAAAACGACCAAATGTAAAGTGCTTCTAAATTTAGAAGAAACGCCTAGGGGGAGCCGACCGGTGTGTGTTGTTGGCAATGTGCTACCATGTGCCTGGGGTCTGTCGTCTTCTTCGTCTTCTTCTTGGTCTTCGTCTAGGTGATTAACCGCACAAGGCCCCAGCTTTGGCGGCAGCTGCGAACGCCTTCTAATTGCAGGCCAGTGATCAGAGCGGAAGGCAAGCGACATCTATTTTTATGTATGCCCCTTGCCCGGGAAGTGCACAAGAGGGTATATAATTCAGTGGATGACATACAGAAAAAAAAAAAAACGTTTGACGTTGCTAAAAATCTAATGATTTACAATGAATATAATAGTTATCATATATACATTTATATAATTATATGTATATATGTATGTATGCATATAGTTTGCTCATTAGATGAAATAAGGAAAAGAATTTCTCAGCTGAGAAAGATTGAGTTTGCGAATGAATATAGTAAGAAAATTATATTTGTATAGTAAGTAAGTAAGTATGTAATTGTAAGTATTATCTGATTAGAAACATTATAAAAGCATTTGCTGACTCAGCACAATTTTTAATTTTCAAAAAGCCAGCAATTTTTATTACAATTCTTATTTTTTTTTTAGATTTTCCGTTTAATCATCAATTTATTTAATGGATTACAGTAAACCTGTGGCTTAAGAATTTTAAATATTTCCTAAAATAAGTTTACAATTAACTGTTTGAAGCATACATACAGGGTATCTCATAGTCGCGCATGTTTGTTTTTGCGATTCACTTATTTGCCTCAGCGCCAGGTCATTTATTAATATTATTTAATTTCTTTTTAAACCAAATATATTTTTAGCAACTGACCCGAATTATTCGCTTGTCTCTATTCACTTTCTCAATTCTTAGCTTTCGGGCAAAGAAAAAAAATTTGTTCTGAATAAGTTGAGAGATGTTTTAAATTTCAATGACAGTTTACAAGCAGCCGTTTTGAAAATTTGTTGTTGTCGCCTTTTGTTTTTCTGGGGCCGCAATTAATTTGATGTGTCAAAAAACTGAAAAGCTGTTTATTTGTTGGTTGTCTTTTTTCTTTCTTTTTTTTCTTTTTGCGGCAATTGGCATCATTTTAATTGATGTGAATTACAGTTTTTAATAGCCTCGAGCCAGCAGCGAATTCGGCGAGACGAAATATGCTTTTTGTGGGCTAAGTGTAGAAATCAATTTTGCCACCGACAACAACAACAACAACAACAAATAAAAACAACAACAATAAAAAAAGCTGTTAACCAAATGCTTAAAACGTGTCCATGAGTAGAACACTTCATACAGCCAGATGATGTTGCAGAAGTGGTAGAAGAGTGTTGCCATTCCGTTTGGGCCAGAATCAGCGGATGACCCCCAAGAAATTAGCACAGCCAACAACACAGTGTTTGTGGGCCAAAAACTCTACATTGAGGAAGTCATAGACCCCGAGGCCAATAGATTATTATTATTAATATTTTGACAGCCGTGAAAAAAACCTATAGCAGCACTTGCGACCTGTGCGGAATCCGATACGATACGGATTTCTCAATAAAATTACCAAGTTTTTAATTTTTATATTTTTATTTATTGGCAAATAGTAGTAGTAGTAATCATTCTTATTCTCTCTCCCTCTCCCACTCTTTCTCTCTCTACAGTGTACATATGCTTAACTTAATAGAAATACAATAAAGCCAACAGCTGCTTTTGGGGAACAACTGTATCAATAAGGGGTTGGAAAACAGTTGAAAAATAGTAAATCGATAGACTTTTGTTTGTTTGTTTTTTTATTTCAAAAGCACAAGTGTTCGATTTATTTTTATGTACTTTGCGCCAGCTCAAGTAATCGACTTTCGTTGCTTCAATCTTAGGGTATACAAATCTAGATGACGAGACTCCGGAATACAATGTGTAAGATTGCCCGGCATTAAATAGACTTAAACTCTCTCAGATAGGGGCATGCACCGTAAATTGCAGGGAAATTATGGCTTTAAAACCCAGTACAGTATTTGCATTTCTGCACATGATTGGGTTTAACAGAGTTGCTTAACTCATTTACAAGGGAGTGGCAAAATTAGCCCAGGAAGTCGCAGTGTAGGGTCTATAAAGTCATAATAAGAAATAACACTCTGATATTATAAATAAATAATTTTATTTCTTCTAGAGCTGTTATAAATAATGATAATGATAAACTACTCAATTTACATAGTACAGTAGTAGTATTAAGATCTGATATCTGGTATATGTACCTATATTTGTATGTTGTAAAAACAGCAACGAAGGCAACGCTGATCATCAGATATTCAAACATATATACATACACATATATACACATACAAATACACATTGGCGGCACAACAAAAGAAAAACTCTCCCTTTCTTCATTTTTTTCTCGTTGATCGTTTCTCGGAATCTGCGTTTAGAATTAACGGCTAGTCGGAATATGCCACTGAAAACTAATTAAAATAACAAAAACCAATCAATGCCCGCAACACACATCAACTCCACAATACTATAAAATTTTGTTTAGGGCTAGTTAGAAAAAAGAGAAGAAAAAAAAGTGAAAATCGTTTGTCGCGTCTGCCTTACAAATATTTACGACAAACCCAAGCGAACCTAAACCCCCTATTATTATTTTTTTATGAATGCTGGAATTTGTATTTAATAAACATCAAAGCCTGGTTTTTAATAGTATAAAATCTATCTAACGCACTAATGTGAAAAATGATTTACACGTGGGCTCCGGAAAATTTGAGACTCTTTTGTGAAAGTTACGAAGAAGGAGAACTATGCAAATGCCATCATCATCATCAACTTAATCATCATAAAATGGGAACGAAGCATTTTAAACTAATCTAAACAGCCTACGAGCATCTAGATAAGATGCTCGTTATCTTAGCTTAGTTATCTCAGTTCAAACAACAACATCAAATGCGGTCTTAAATCATGTGATGCATTTGTCTAACACTCTTCTTCTATTTTTAGCAAAAATTTGCATTAAATTAATTGACGGACGATGTAAATTTTGTTATTGATTGTAACAAATTATTTCTACTCGAAAAAATTAATTTGTTTTACTGTTCACACTAATAAAAAAAAGTTTTAAAAATAAAATCAAAACTTGAGTTTTTTCTCGATTTTTTACAATCAAGTTAATCTCTTTTTTATTGATGTTGAGCTGCATATTTCACATAAGCAACAAGACAATTTCTACACACAAGAAAAACATTTGATTTCCATTTTTAAAAATCATTTCCACATATATTTATATATACTTGTGTATTTTTTTCCCCAAAAAAGTACATAAATTGGAGTAAATTCCAGTCAGCATCCCAATTTGTGCAACACAAGAAAAGCATTATATGGGCCCATGCTACAAGTCTATAAAAACAACAAACCAACCCAGCCCACAAGATATACAAACTGCATCTAACAATAAATTTACACAAGAATGGGGAGAGTGGGGAGTGGGGAGAGCAGCAGCGGCAGCGGCAGCAGCAGGGAGAGAGACACGCACTCTGCTATCTACTTTTGTAAGCAGAATCCAACCGAAATTTATATATTAAACTTGGGCGACACTAGTCGAACTCTTCTTTCTCCCCACACCACACACACACCACACACACACCCCACACACACACATCTCTGGGCAGATCAGTCAACTCACCCTATTGCATTCCAAGGCGGCGGCGCTGTGCTCCTCTCGCTGGCGAAAACAATGGCTGCATTTGCTCTTGTTGAATATATTTGGTGAGAATTTACGACAGTCGGCGCTGCTGCGTCCGCCGCTGCTTACTGGCGGGGGCGTCGCAGCTGAAGTGGACGCCGCTGCTGCTGTTGTTGCTGTTATCGTTGAAGTTGACATTTTTGGGCAGAGTTGTTGTTGTGGTTGTTGTTGTTGTTGTTGATTTTCTCAGCTGCTTTTCACGTTTCACAAATTTTGGAATCTTTCGCTCTCTCAGCTCAGCTTAGTTGATGCTCAGCGTTTAGCGCCATTGCGTTCACACACACAACACACACAACCGCACACACACAGGTAAATTTCTATAATTTTGCACAACGTGCACAAATTATTTATTTTTTTTAATAATTTTTGTAAATTGATATTTTTCAACACTTGACAATGGGTTGAAAGGGGGGCGGGCGGGTGTAGCCGGTCAGCCTCACATATTAATGCAAATGCGCCGAACAACGGACGCAGTTGTTGTGGTTGTTGTTGTTGTCGAGCCGGCTTCAACTTTGTTGCTGTTGTTGTTTTTCTTAGCGCATTGCTCCAAAAATAGCTGGCTGTTTGTCGTTTCAATTCACTCGTATCTCTTCTTCTTCTCTCCTTCTTCTTCTTTGCTAAGTGTTATGCACGTTTTGCTTTGCCCCTTTTGATTTTGATATGAAACTATAATTTTTGGCAAGCCAAGCTAAATAATATGTATACAAAAAAACACACCAAACAACACACACACACGCACACAAACACTCTAACTCACTCACACACACGCGCTTCGCACTAAAAATTTATTCAATTTTGCTTTGCACTTCTTCATTGGACAGCAGCAAAGCAAAGCAAACAACACGACTGAAGTTTCGTTAGACGTTTAACACGCGCGCGCTTTGTACAACTAGCTGCTCTCGGCACAACAAATCGGTTCGAATGCATACACGACACTGAATGGTTGGCCCCCCAACAAGTCGAGCCGCAACCAGTCGAGCGCCAAAAACCAAAACGAGAGAGAGAGAGCAAGCGACGGAGAGCTACAGAAAACCGGGAGAGAGCGCTTAATATCGTGTGTAAAAACCAAGGAGGCAAGAATTGCAGGTAACGTTACTTGTGCAATCGTCTTTGCTCTCTCTCTCCCTCACACTCTGTCTTTTTAACCGATACGATTTTTATAATATTATTTTTAAAGTGCAAGAATTTAATTTACAATATTATATATTCAAAATTTGACTGAAGCCTTAAAATTATAGGAGATATGTGGCTTTATCGATTGGCGATTTTCGATTGTATTAGCTTCGTAGTTGACTTAGCACTCCAATTATCATACTTTGTCTGATACGGACACGACCACATATGGTCCAACTTATAAGTTTCTATCTCTGAGGGTGTCGAAAATTGCGTTAATATAGACAGAGTATAGAAGAAAAACAAAACATTCTCAATACACTTACAACTTATACTTATACACATGCTGTGACATCACGAATAGTATGTAGGCTCTCTTATACGCACATTTCAAGCAGCTGGTTTCAAACCTGGTTTGACAGCCAAACAACTGCTGACTGGTTAGCGGGATTTCCGCTATGAAAAAATGGCTAAAAAATTCATGCTTCATCTGTAAACAAATGTATGTAGCACCCAATTGTTAAAATAAATAAATATGTAAATACGTGAGCAAATGTAAAACAAAGTAAAGCGCGAAAAAAACATAATTTAATACAAGAAGTAATACACAAAAATAATTGCGTTTTAATCAACGAAACCAACACTCAAACCTGTATTTCACAATAATAATTTGATGTATTCAAGCAGAAAAATCAATACTATTATAACTAATATTATTTAGGATTTTTCGGGGATTTTATGCAGGCAACAATTTTGGTTGGAACACTAATGAGTTTTTTGACCCTCCCCCTACCCATCTCTTTCTCTCCCTCTCCCTGTGTCGGATCAAATCGAAAAGGTTAAGGAAAATTAATGCCGGTATATGTAAACATCTCTCACTCCCTCACACACACAAAAACACAAACACATTATTCGTTTCATATCCCAAAACGATTTGTTTACAGCAACCACAACAAAAACAACAACAGCAGGTAATAACAATAACAGCAATTAACTGCACGCTTCATTAGCAGCAGCCTCGGACAACAAATTTTCAAGTGCGCCACAACGGGAGAGTACGAGATATAGAGTGAGAGAGGGAGAGAGAGATTGAGAGAGCGACGAACCCTTTCCAAGCAGCTTGTGTGGCGTCGGCGCTTAATGTGTGAAGAGAACAACAACAGCAACTCCAAAGTGATTAATTGCGCTGCTCCATTTGATGAGGGGGAACAGCGAGAACGTCAAAAGAAGGATGTCTTAGAAGCGACAATAATTGAGTATTTTCCATACCCTTTCAGAGAGTATAACAGTTACCTCTTTAATGTGGTGCAAATTAATATAAATTTACACATCTACGTACGTTTCCTCTAAGGAAACTCTTATACTGTTTAGGTACACGATTGCCAGATTTGGTACAAATGTACCAAATCATAAACTAAATTATTTTTAAATGTGTTATTTTTTATTTTATTTACATATGTTTATCGGTTTATTGATTACTCAGCTAACACACATGAATTACTTGCGTTTTTTTTATGTTTCGTTGCCGCCGGTTTTACATATTAATTAATTACCCAAACTTTAAAATTGGCCACCTGGAAATATTCTCTCAGCCTTAACTTTAAGTAAATTACCAGGAAGCTTTTCATTTTTTTTTCAACATTTTTTTTTTTTTTTGTTTTGCCCACCAGTCTAAAGTGGTCAAAGCATATTTCACGATAATGAATTCCATTTTGTTTTTTGGCCAATGCATTGCTGCGCTGGCTTTGTAAATTGCATTACCGCATATTGATTTTTTTATTTTTTTATTGGAAGGCTGGAAGCTGTTGTTGTTATTTCTGTTGTTGTTGTTGCTGTTGTTGGCTGACGATCGTTTTTTGCACATTTTGCACTCTTATTCAAATGTCAATCGAGTCACGCGCGTCTCCGTGCACCACACTAAATGGGGTAGACAATAGACCCACTTGCCCACATATTTCTATAGCCACTCAGGTGGCTATTTTTTCTTTAATTGTTACGAAACTTGTTCGAATTTTTAAGGTTGTAGTTTAGCATTAGCATGCAAATTGAGTTGGTATTGGATAAAGGGATAACCGTTAAGCGTTTTAATATGCAAAGCAAATACACTCAAAAATAAAATTCGCCTGAAATTTAGGAAATACCGATTTTAGAAAAATTAACGAATTATACAAAAAATATTTGAAAAATTTTCTAGTCCTTCAAAATAATTTCCAAGTAAAACAAAAATTAATGTCTAGTAAAAATTAGATCGACTTTTTTCTATTTATCAGAAATATATTTCTCAATAATGGAAAATATTTATAAAAAGTCAATGTGTTTTTAGAAAACATTGTTTTATGAAATTTAGAAAATAGTTTAAATTTTTCACTCAACTCGCGATTCGTGTTTACTGTAAAATAATAAGTTTTTTCAAAGTAGTACAAAGAAATCTGAGGTTTTTAGAAAGACATTAACTTCTGTTAATTGTCTTTGAACATTCATTTTATATTGATTTATTCATATTATTTATACAATGATTCTTTAGTTTTTTCTTAACTTTAACTTGATAGTTTCTACTTGTAAAATATATATTATTTTCTGATAAACATGATTTTTCATTCTGTTGTTAAGAAAATGTTTTATGATAAATATTCCTTTTTTGGGTATAAGTATTTTTATCTAAATAAGGGTCTGTATTTACAAATGTATTTGCATCCTTATCTATATAGTACTTCAGTTGTTTACATCTGGTAACTGACCCTGACTTTGTATCGTAGTTTGTATCTGTGTTAGTGGAAGCATCTGTTGATGTGTCTGTATCTGTATCTATTTCCATTCCAGTTCTAGCTTTATCTCAATCCTTATCCGAATATATCTTATCTGTAGCCCTAACTGTTTATGCTACTGTAGCTGTATTTGTAGTTACTTCAGCACCTGTAATAATAACTGCATCTGTATGTTTGGCTCAAATTGTAACTGTTAGCCTAGAAAACTGTTGCTGTCAAATTAAGAGCGAGACTAATTTTAATTTCACACTTTCGATTGGCCATGCCAAAAATTAACAACAATCGAAGCCCTTTGACTGGTTTATTTTATTTATTTCCTATGGCTCGAACGGGCGAGGCCAAAAATGTTGCACATGTTGCCAGATGGAAGTTGTTGTTGTTGGCGTTGTTGCTACATATTAAATTCATTGCAGCTGCAGACAGCAGACAGCAACCCACAAAACACCGACCTGAATCACACTTTCACTTTTCTATGCTAATTTCGAAAAGAGCTAAAATAAAGCCAACAAAAAAAAAAAACAGCAAATTTTTATAAGGCGCATTTCTGTTTTCGAAATTGTCCTTTTACGGTTTGTTTTTTTTTTTTTTGTTTTTGTTGGGTGCATTGACTTTTGCAGATTTATGAATTACCATATAATTTTTATGGCTGCCACTTTCGAAAAATCCGCCTTTCATTGATGGTATTTGAAATTTTCATTTTTTTTTTTTATAGTTGTTGCCGCTTGTTTTGTTTTTGTAGTTTTTTATATTTTTATTTTTTAGTCACGTTAGGGCCGCTTGATTAATTTATTTTTAATTTTAATGCCGCCTTTGGAGAAGCCAATCAAAATATTTGCCTTTTCTTGAAAATAGCTCAAAGCGTCGGCATTTTGGGCTTAATCGTTAGAAGTATCTTTTTGTTGCTGTTGTTGTTGTAGTTGTTGTTGTTGTTGCCACATAGGCATCGAGAATTTTAAAAATACAACTGCACAACAATGATTTATGTTAAAATTGCGACTTATGTTTATTAAACGGCAGCCATAAAACAAACCCCACCGAATGAATTATGCCCCTAAAGTGGGCGAATGGGGCGTGACTCGAACAGCTTATTTTTGGAAATAGCTGCGAGTCTTTTACGAAATTGATGCGACTATTCAGGATGATTTTAAAAAATAAACCCGAAAATGTTCTGTGAACATTTGTGAGAATTATCGAATTACATTTGGAAATTAGCATATCAGAATGAGTTATGCTCAGAATAATTATGAATGCATATTCATATTCAATGTCCATTTAGATATTTATCGGATTAGGTAAATGCCATATGATTTTCTGGCAGTTCAAGCAACAGGCAGTTAAATTTAGAATTTCAAATTTTATTGCTTTGCCCCAGACAAAATTCTATTTCTTGGTTTGCTTTAGTTTATTGAGCGGTTTTAACGATTATTATATATGCGATATATATTTTATAATGGTGTTTTAATTTTCTGCACAGTGATTATTTGATTTAACATTTAAATTGTTCAACTATTTTATTTATATTTTTTTAGTACACATTTGTGGCTTAATCGATTTTACAAAATTGAGATCAATTAAGGCATTATCCATATTTGATATTGAAATTTTTTTAAGAACAACACACAAGTCAAAATTCGTTTTTCAGATCAGATTTCTTAAGTAATATTATACATACTTATATATATATACATATATATTTTGTTGTTGATTGATTTCCTGTTTTTAAAGTAGCGGAATTAAAATTGTGTAGAATTCAGTATGTTTTCCTTAAGATGTCATTTTAGTTAAATAAAATTAACAATTTCTTGAAGATCAAGCTACCATTTGGGTTTCGGTAGTCAATTAATAAAAACCAACTCCAAAAACTGGCTCATCACAAATTCAATGGCAGCAACACTTCCTCAATGAGGAAGCACTGCCGAATAACCAGACATGGGCGTCAACTCAACCAGCCAAACTCAGCCAAACTTAGCCAAACTCAGCCAAATTCAGGCAACTCAGGCAGCTTGGTCAGCTCAGTCAGCCATGGGCTGAGCAGGCAAAACAAGCTGTACACGTATGTGTGTCCAGCAAAACTAACCAAGCGACCGATCTCTGACCATTTGCCTGTCTGACGGCAGCCACCTGCAAACAATTTCCCATAAAAAAAAAGGAAAAAAATTAAAAAAAAAAAAAAACAAAAACTCGTGAAAAACGCCGCAAATCGACGGCTGACAGTCTATGGCTGGTACCAATTTGCCGTCGATTCGCGACTCACGCCAGGCTAACAGAAGCGGGACGGAGATGGAGACGGGGACGGGGACGGGGTACATGCATCGAGAGGTAATCGGGGAGGCGTCCATAGACCTTTTGTGAAAGTGAAAATTTTTTAGCAAAGTGTGTGCGCAACTGCAACTGCAACAACAGCAATGGCAACGGCAACGGCAACGGCATCGGTAACTGCAACAGCAGCAGCGACAGCAACAGCTACCTTGTTTCCCCTTTCCTGCAATTTTAGCAGTCTCCTCACATTTTGGATACTCTGTCAAAATAAGAGTTTGTGTACACTCAAAATTGTGGCTATTAAATAAATGATATATAAATTAAATAATAAAATAAATAACGTATTTCAAAATACAATTAAGCAAATTACTAAATCTTAGAAAACCACTTTCATCAGTCACCTCAAGATTTAATTTCTTTAAGTATTTAAAAAATTACAGATTTGGAAATAAAAATATTTATATTTTTTGTATGCACATTTCAGTTACACAAGTCATTAAGACTAACTCATTTCATGGTTCAAATGAATACATACGATTTTAAAAATTTATTTCATAAATATTTCAAAAACGTAATTTAAAAAATTCTCTATTAAATTACTTCAAAGAATTAATAATTGTTAATTGTTAACTAGCTAATTTGAAGAAATCAAATTTTTCAAATAACGCCTTGAACTTTAATATTAATAAAGTTTCTATGCTATTCAGGGTTAGGTTAAAAAAAAAATGTATCAAATTGAAGAGCATTTAAAGGTCGGCTTGCTTGCAGGCTGGTTTTTGTCAGAAGTGCGGCTTTGATAATTGACTCCAAGCGCGTGAATAATAACAAACAACGGACAGTTAGGAAATCGCGTTTCATTAACATGAAAAACGAAAATTGAAAAAAAAAAAATAGAAAAAAAAAATAGAAAATGGTAAATGGAAAACGCAGCAGAAAAAAAAAAATGGTTGGCCAAAAAGGTAAAAATAAAAACGTTGGCTGACATGTGACGTGCAACTTGGCAACTTAAGCAACTTTTGGCTATTTAACATTGCGTATACGTATTGCGGAGCTTGAGTCGGTGTCAGACTCTGAGTCTGAGTCTCAGTCCGAGACCGAGTCTGAGTCGGAGTCCGAGTCTGAGTCTGAGTCGGAGGCTTATCTATTTGCCAATTGACATTACCGGTTGGCTATTCGGTTGTTGTTTTTTGGGAAAGTGCAGCGAATCAGAAGACAGACTTAATTTTCTTATTCGGCCAAGGCGACAACAGCATAATTTACCGTTAACTCTTCAACTCAGCCAAAAAAAAAACTGAACGCAGCACGCAAATGCGAATCTCAAGCGTTGCTTTTCCTATTAAGCCGTTTTCTTCTTCTTCTTCTTCTTCTTCTTCTTCTTCTTCTTCTTCTGTTTTTCGGGCATTTGGCGTGTCTTATGATTTATTTGACTTGACAGTCAAATGAACAGAGATTTATTTTTCAATGCTGCATTTTTAATGATTTTCCGTTCAGTTGCGGGGCATTTCAAATTGAGCAAACAGCCAGACGTAGATTGAGACACACACACAACACACACACTCACACACAACACACACAAACAGGGACAGCGACACGCAATTGCCGCCCAGTTCCTACAACACCACACACACACACACACACACATACATATATAGACATACACGTAGGCAACCACGCAGTGCCCAGTTCAATGTTGCATGTGGTATTATTAGTACGTACATATATATTTAATGTGGTCATATGTGGGCTGCTGTGGTGCAGCTCCAATTTGTGCACCTGCTGGCAAAAGCAAAAATCAATTATAAATCGTTCGAGCAATTTCAAATCAAAATGCAACAGACGCAGATGCAAACGCAAAACTAGTCAGACTACTCTTTTCGAGAGTGCACGACTAGAAGATACCCTGTGCTCAGGTGTGTGTATTTTTAATTTCCTAAAAACAACAACACTCAGAAGCCCCATTATGCATAAAATTGTCAAGAATTGAACATTTTAATAAAAAACATAATTATTTTTAAAAGTACCTTCTGCTTGAAATTATTAAATATATTATGGCATTACCTATAAATAATAATAATAAGCAAAATATTTTAAAATACCTTGTAGTTCAAATAATCAACCATTTAGTGGCATTATTTATAAAAAAAAAATAAATTAAAAATTATTCAGAAATTCGTTTTTTCAGTTATCAAAAATGAGACTCCATTTAATTTACTAAATTTTGATTTATATTCATATATACATTAAAGTACACCTAATTTCAGAAAGGAACGTAACGGAAAATATGTAATTTATTTCTGCTTTTATCAAAAATGAAGAATCAGCTTTGTTTGAAAATAGAAAAATCAATTAATTCAAATTTCAACTCACCATAGTTAATAAATAAACCCGATTTATGAAAGGGAATCGAATATTAATTTCACTTTTGGCTGCACTTGACCCACTCTTTTTTTAACTTAAGGCGAATTGTGAGTGCATCGCTTCCATGCAACAACTGCAACTAGTATCCAGAGGTTGCAGATAAATCATATTATTAAAAAGAACACAGCGGGATATTTTTTTGGTACCAGGCTGACTAACCCGATGAGCCACACTTCAGTTTCAGCTCGGATGCTGATTCCGATTCGGACTGAGAATCTCGAGACTTGAGTCTAGAGGCTCTACTCTCTATAGAGACTGGCTGAGTCATGGATAACAAAAACTGAAAGCGCCCATAAAAGCCTGCACAGAAATCAGCAATGACAACACTCAGAAGCCGGCAATAAATGCGAAAAGGCAGTAAAACAAATTAAATTTAGTAACGAGCGATATGAAAATGCAAAGTAAAAGTAAAAGACTCTAAAACTGCATTTAATTGAATTTTTATTGCGTTACGAATTTTTGGGAAAGCGACAAACACAACAAGCTACACGACCTACACGAAAGACCACTTGCAACCCAAAGTTGCCCAAGTTGACCAGTTGACCAGATGCTGTGAGCAATCCATAGTTGGATTACCTTCTGATTATTTTACATAAGCAAAGTGCACAATGTGGCAACACGGCATTTGAATACAATTAGCAGTTATGATTTTCACTTTTTACCAGCAATTTACCATTGTTGTTGCTGTTGTGTGGCAATGTGGCAATGCAACAACAATAGGCTAACTCATGGGTGCAATGGCCAACGGACACGTGTGTCTAACTCCGTCTGGGATGATTGCCTGGGATGCCGGTTGGGCATGGTAATTTCATAAGAGCCACAGCAGCAACGGCGATCATTTTCGATTGCAAAACGGCAACAACAACAGCAGCAGCAGCAGCAGCAACATGTTGCATATGTTCAATAAAAAAAGGGCAAGCAACCAATTTGATTGTTATGCGAGTTGCAACAACGCCAAAGGTGACCAATTCCCCAAAAACAAAATTTTTGAATGCATTTACATGATTTGATATGTGTGATTTTGATATAGCATATCGTACTATATAAAAACAAATACCAAAGAGTTTTTAGTGGCTATGCAACATGAGCTGCCATCGAATCGAATCTATTATGTTGCACAGAGGCAATACTGCTCAGCGCCTTGAATGCGATTTTTAGTTATTTATTATTTATTATTTACATTGAGCAAATTTCTCCCACAGTTTGCTTTTCAAATGGAATTGATTTAATTTAATTTATTCAATTAACAAATAAAACGAATGCAATTTTGCAAATCTTGTTTGTTAACTGAACAATGAGAATCCGGCTTTAAGTCCCAGGCGAGTTTATGAGTATTTTAGCCTCAGACCTCTGACTTAGCCAGTGCTATTTAATTACTTATATATATATATAAATATAGATTTTAATAGTACTATTTTTGCCTGGTAATTGGAATCACGTGTGAAATTTTTTTGTAAGCCAGATTGATGCAAATCAAAGGCGATCTGTTAGCGGATATCAGTTAATGAACAGCAGTGTTGGCCAAAAGTCGGTTTGTTTATCAATGCAAAATAAATATTTAATGACTGTGGAATTGGCCAAAAAAAAATCAAAAAAACAATATTTATAGATATTAATCAAATAAAATTGCTATAGCTTGACCGCGAGATACCCTCTTAAATGTAATTTTATAGTTTTAATTCACGATACGAAGTCTGTTATTGATAAAATAAAATAAATTTAAATTGCTTGGAATATACGAGAACCTTTATTAAAAATGTGAAGTCTTTAGTTCTTATAGTCTCTAAGATAGAAAGACATAAATTGCTTGATCGACTCGACAGTTGATTCTGATCAAGAATATATATGCCTTATGGTGTCGTAGATGCTTCTCCCACCTGTTGTGTATTTTTGCAGAGAACCAATGGATTCAGGTACACAAAATGTTTCTAAAGAAGCCATAAAATATTGCTAACTTATAAATTGCTTGCCACCTGACATTTACTTTATGGAATCGGCACTTAGAACTCCCTCTGCAGAGGGATCAAAATGGGGGCAGAATCAACAGCAATAGCCTAAAAACGCGTTAGTAACTTTCTCCAATATTTATTGACATTTGAGTGTTGTTTTCCCAACGTTATTGTTGAGTGTAGTGCACAAATGACAACAGAAATTGTTGTATCACATAGTTTGAAGTGATAGAAAATTGTTTTCATGCAACACTCTGCCTCATTCCACAGAGGCCATCAACGGCGTCGACGACAACGTCAACTTGACCCAAACACCTCACTTAAAAACGTTTACAAATTACGACTTAATCGCGTGCTGTTTGAACCCTACAACAACTACAAGCATAACTACAACAGTCGCAACGGCAACAGCAACACCAACAACAACAACAACTGCAACAACAACAACAACAACAACACCAAAAACAAACAACAACAAGCCAAGACAAGCAGAATAAGTTGCGACGTCAGCTTCAAGTTCAAAGTAAGCCACAGCAAAACAAACTTGGGAACTGTCTACGTCTGTCTGGAGGCATTGAAATTCTTTCCAGTCAACAGTCTTTCAGTCATTCACTCACTCAATCTTTCAGTCTTGCTGTCTTGTAACTGAACAATGGCAAATGTTTTTCTAGACTTAATTAACACGAAGCTGTAAATAAGTACAATAAAAGTAACAACGACTTGGAGCTGATTTTAAATGTAAAGTGCCATTGAGGAGAGCCTGTGGCCAGCATTGACCTTGTCGACTGGACCACCAGAGACCACTTGGAGACTTGAACACATTGAAGACTTTGAAGACTTTGGAGACTTTGAGACCTGCAACTTGACCACCACACACGATTCAGGTCTTAATTATTCTAATTGTTTTGCAGTTTTGCAGCTGAAACGGAATCGGACTTCATTTTTTTCCATAACAATCTGGCATTGATTGATGAATTGAAATTAGTTGGACTCGTGTGCCACAAACGATCGTCATGGTCAGACGTCACAGAATAAGCAAAGGCAAAGTGAAAATGCCAACAGCAACAACAGCAACAACAACAACAACAACAACAGCAACAATAACTATTGTCCAAGCCGTGACCATTTCACTTGTCCAGTTCGACCATATCTAAGAATACGAGGCCAATTTCACACGTCAACAACAACAACAACAACAAAAGCGCACAACATGAATATGAATATATATATATATATATATATAAATATATACATATATATGCACAAATAATGATGAATGCATTGCAGAGCTTCTTTGGCCCCTGTGGCCATTAGGCGACAGGTCGACGTGCAAATTGATTGAATGAATGAATGACAGAATGAGGTGGAGAAACATTTTAACGCGTGCTACCAACAATGGGAACGGATGAACAGTGTCACAAAAATTTCAAATGCCACAATTAAATCTATATCCCAAAAAAATACTCTGACTGACTGATTGCAACTGAAGCTGCCTTGTGGAAGGTAATCTTTGTGGAAACAACACTTCTACCATCAACAGTAGCATCAACAAATATTTAACAATATTCAGAAGTAATTAAAATCAGTCCAAAATAGCCAAAATCTTAGGCAATGCATTGCTTAGCTGTTTCTCAAAGTCAAAAATAGTCTAATAACCCAATAGAGTCAAAAGCAACTTAAAATAGTCAAATAGCTAATAAACAATTTTGAAATTTAAATTATGAATTTGGAAATATACAAATTGTGGTTTTGAGCCACTGTAACCCACTTGAGGCAAGTGAGGTAGTCATGAGTAACAGTAGCCAGCTAAATATTCGCCTTTTGGGGCTGTCATATGCCAAAAAATGCCGACTCCGACGCTGGCGAAGATTTTGGAGCTATAATTTAATCCAAATTTGAAATGGTTAACGGCACATAGCAAATGACAAATGTGAGGAGTCGACAATGTTTGCTACTCGATGCTGGAAGAGTTTCGATGAAGAGTTTCCATGATTTGAATGGCCGCCAGTTGTCATAACACCTTCTCACATTTGTGATGGACGAGTGCGATCTGTGTGTGTGGTGTGTGTGTGTGGTGTGTGTGTGTTACTGTGTGTGGGGGAAGAGCTGACGTTGAGATGAAATTGCATTGGGTGACGTTGACGATGCTGATGTTGACGTGCGAGATTTGAAAAGCCAGTTTTGTGGCAGGCTGACGGGTGCGCCGAGCGAGCGCTCTTTAATTAACTGTGCAAAGTTTTTCGGCATTTTCCCGCCGCCGCCGCCGCCGCTGGCTCATTTACATTTTACACATTAATCGCACATAGCCCGTCAACAAATCTATGGGGAAAAAGGTTTCAGCAGCGGAAACTTACTAACGATCTGTGTCTGCTGATAAGAAAATAAATAAAAAAAAAACTTAAAAAATAAATAATAAAAAACAATAACAACTCACTAAGCATTTGGTTTCAGCTTTCGACACTTGTCAGCGTCGTGAGTCGAGAATCAAAACTCATAAACGCCAGCCACACCCAGATCCCAAGTCTGAAAACAGCAATAAAATTATTCATTCACAACACTAACACTAAAACTAAAAGCCAGGCAAAAACCTGTGTTAACTGCATTCAATATGCGACTTTGGCCAAGTTGTTATTGTTTAGAAAACATGAATGTTATCAGATATTCAGAGTTCGATAGCAGTCGTAAATTGAAATATTTATTGGCCATCGGAAGAAACCCAATTTCATTATGTAATTTAAGAGATTTTACTTAAATTATATGTTTTCAATATTCAGATAAGCATATCTTTAAAAAGCGTGAAAGATGTGAAAACAAACTTATGAAAGTTCGCTTATCAAAAGATGAAGAAAGATAAAGAAGCTGGTGAATAAATTATTTAATAATATGTTATAAATATTCAAACAAAATTACGTATTTTTGAATTTTTAAGTAACTGCAAAAAAAAGTGTAGTTCATGGAAATAATATAAAATATTTAAAATAAAAAAAGATACAGCTCTTAGTAATTAATGCAATTATTTGTTTACTAGTAAATTTCACAATATTGGTTGCAAGAAAAGTAAATATAAGTGGTATCCACAGTTGTCCACACGTATTGCCAAACCCCATTCCTCAGGCCAATAAGAACTATAAAGACAACAAATATGCATATAAAAATTAGTCACATTAACAAATAGAAATCTCAGTCAGCCAGATCCAAAACTCAATCCAAGCCCAATACAAAATGCCAATGCACGTGTCTTGAACATAAATTTAAAACATGTTTCAAATGCAGCCGGGAAAAGAGAGACGGGTGGCAAGGGGAAAGGGGTTTGGCAACGACGACGACCAAAAAAAAAAAAAAATAAATGAGAAACAAAGTAACGCAGCAATAATAATGAACGCATGAAAATATGCCTGAGGCGTGTGGCAAGCGATTTCACCTAGCCAAGTTTCAGTCAGGCTGCGGTGGGGTGTGGGGTGCTGCGTGGGTTGGGGGGAAACGAAATGCGGGGGTCCCCCTGAATATGTTTTCGTTGTCACTTTTTTTGTTTTTTTTTTTTGCATAAGCGCACCCAATTTTCAATGTTGCCGCCGAGGTGCGTGCCGCACAGAGATGGAAAGAGAGAGCGGCGGCAGGGAGGGAGTGCAGCAGCTATTGGCCACATGCCTGTGCGTATGCGAGTGTGTGTGCGTGTGTGTCTGTGTGTGTGTGTGGAATTGAAAATGGAAATGGGTTCGGGCGCTTGAAGAGCCGCGCCTTAAACGTGGGCGCAGTGCGCAGAGCGTTTTACTCCACTCCACTCCACTTCACTCCACTTCAGTCACCTTCCCCTTTGGCACCACATTGCACCGCTCCGCTTCAAACTACATTGAGCTGGAAGTGTTGTTAGCCTGGCTTTAATGCTTCTGTAATGGTGCACAAATTGGCATTGTTGTTGCCGTTGCGAGAGAGGTCTTTGAGCTTGCGGCTCGATCCGTACCCATCGTCATGTAAAAAAGGTTCGTGCTGTGAATTGCCAATTGGTTTCTGTTTTTTGTTGTTGTTGTTGTTCATTGTTGTTGTTTGTTTGTTTGTTTGCCGCAAACACCCCAAAACTCTCAGATTCGAAAATGGCTCAGAATTTTTGTGTTGATTAATGGATTCCTTTAGTGCGATTTACCACTAAGTTAACGAAAACCAATTGATAACTGTTATCAGTGAAGAGTCAAGAATTTTGGAATTTATAAGCGAAGACTTGAATAAAAAAAATAAATGAAATATGAGATAACATTTAAAAAATCAAAACTAATTTTTTTTTAGAATTAATAATATAAAATGCATTTTCTAAATTAAAATCGTTTATTAAAATAAAGTTTTAGGGGGAAAATAAAATATCGTAAAGAGCAGCACTTAACTTTGGATTATAAACATTTTAATGTGTGCAAATTTATAAATAAAATATGTAAAATTTAAGCAATTATATTTTTGAGTTTCCGAAAATTAGACTATACGTTAAAAATTATAAATCTGGTTTTTATTTGTTGAAAAAGTGTATCATTTATTTCTAACTAGAGTGAGAGTAAATCAATATTTTTTTTGGTGCCTTACAGATTAAAACTTCTCTTAAAAATCGTTTCTTAAATTTCTATATTTTTCAAAGAAACTACAAAAAAAAAAAAACAATAATTCCCACTGTATTTTGTGTAGGCACCTGCAACATGTGGAGTAAGCTGCAAAGTGGCCCCCAAGCCAAAGATCACATATGTATGTTATCCATTTCACTTGAATTTCACTTTTTTGCAGATCGCTGAAAATCAAAGGGTCTTGTGAGATCGTCATCGACTTATTATGGTATAATTAGAGTTAAAATTGCCGCAGCGAACGAAAGAAAAGCGGATTGTGGGGCGCAGATTTTCATTGAGGTGCCTGGGGGCAATTATGGGTGACCATGGGTGCAGAGAGTGTAGGACAAAGACTTTCGTGCAGCACTGTGGGCTGCTCGACATACGAAATGGGAGTTGTAATAAGCATCTTGCAACAGTTGCAGCAGCAGCAGCAGCAGCAGCTTCGCCCCGCTTCTAACGAGCGAAAGTGTTGTAAAATATTTGTACACTTTTTATATTTGGTCTGAGCGAAGCTTTTAGTCACATTTGCCTTGTGTGTGCTTCTTCGTGCTGCAAGTTGCACATATTTTTTGTTATTTTTTTTTTTTTTTGTTTTGTTTTTTTCTCCCCCGTTTTTATTGTTTTTCCATTTCGATTTTTTAATTGCATTTTTAGTGGTTATAGGCTTGGTCGCGGTAACAGGCCCCGCTCCAATTTGTTGACAACAAACAGTTAACATTTTTCACTTGGTGCGATGCGTCACAGTTGATCGGATTGGTGGCACATGCGGTGTGAAGGGGTGCGTCGGGAATGGGAGGAGGGTGAGGGGGTAGTTTTGCTCTAAAGCCGCTTTCGTGTTATTTATGTGCTTAATTAATTTTCGTCTCTCTGTTGTGAAAATGAAGTGTGGAAATGCAATCTGTGGACTGTGAAAAACTTGTTGAAAATCGCTTGTCCATAAGCGTTTCAGGCCGACTGTCTCGCCAAGTTGCCAACAATTACTTTCATTTTCACAATGCGCATTTTACTGTTACTATTACAACAACTGATTTTTGTTTTTGTTTTTCTTTTTCACTATCAAAGAAACAAACAACAAAAAAGCAGCTGCCAATTAAGACAGATGCATAAAGAAATTAACCTGATCAATGAGTCAGCGAGATTTGAGCCATATATGTGTGAATCATTTTCCCACATAAAGAGGATATGGCCAAATTAAAAAAAAAAAAATTGCAATTAGACAAAGTCCGGTGATTAATGATGATTTCTTATCAATATTTGAGGTCTTGCTCTTAATTCATAAATTAACTTATCTTTCGATCATTGTTTCCCATATGATTTAGTGGACTGATCTCAATGATTTTCTGTCCAAGTTTGGGCAGCAGAATTTAGCGGAATATTGCAGAGAATTAAATAACTAATAATTTCGATCTTTCGATATATCTACAAATATATACGGCGGACTGTTCCAATATTATTGCAGTTTCAAAGTTCAGCTCTTCAAAATAGATGTGCTCGGTGTGCCTTGGGGCTAGTTAGCAAATAATTTAAATAGCAATTCATCAAATAAACCCATTCCCAGTTAACTTGCCTGTCTGCGGAATTCTTTCTTTCATAGCCTCCATAGCACCAGACTCGGGGAACTCAATTTCAATTTGCCTTCCCCGATCCCTTCGACCCCCCCACCCAACGCAACCATAATTGACAGCCGCATTGGCAAAGATGGAGGCGGGTGTCAATTGGCGGTCATAAATCTTCATAGAACAGTTGACTAGCGAATGCCAATGTACATTTCCATTATATATATATATATATATAAACATGTATATATATATATATATATATGTATATTTATATATACACCATTTTCTAGAGTTGCAATAAATTAAAATCTCGTTAACTGCATGCGACGTTTGAGTTTCGATTTAGATTCGAAATCAAAGAAAATGAAAAGGATGCTGACAGAAATCGCAAGGTATTATAATTAAATATATATATATATATATATATATATGTATATATATATATATATATAGGTATTTGTATGTTGTATATTCAAATTGCGCTTATTGCTTTGGCTTTGGGGGAGAATAGAAAACTGTGAGCATCAATAAATTTCGCGCTCTGTTTGGCACACAGCTTCTATCTCTCTCTTTCTCTCTCTCTCTCTCTGTCTCTCTTTTTGTTGCTTTCTCTCTCTTGCCATGTTTTATTTTTCCATTGCTTCGCTAGTTAATGCTGTCGAACGAGATAATGACCAGCAACACCCAAAACCACCCAGTGGATGTGGTTGCATGTGGTTGCCCACTCGTGTGTGTAGCATCAACAAAAGCAACGGCAACAACAACTGCAGCAAGTTCCCGTTGTTGCAGTCTGTTGCTGGTTGCATGCACCCAATGATTAAAACGCGCAGCACCAAACTTAATTCTAAGGCATTTTCACTGAATTGTTAAATATAATTTCCAAAGAAAATTCTTCAAGATGCAATTACTACGTTTCTCTCGTTATATACATATATATATTTTCCACATACCCTGTGTCTGTAAATATTGCACATTGTTAAGTTTATAGATTTTATGGATGTACATTAAATACAGATAATATGCATATATCATCTATGTTTGTAAATGTTTCTATAATTAAGTTTATTTTGAGCTCGCAAATTGAAAACCAAAAATTAACACAAAAATTATTAATTATATAGTATTATTATATGTAATATACATAATAGTAATATACATATGTCAAAAACTTAAACCCTAATACAGGGTGTCCCCCAATCGATCACTCATCACTTATCTACTTATTTTTCTTACATTTTTTTAACCACATATTTCTTTTGGTCTTCCCGAGTGACTTCATTTAACTGTGGTTTGCATGATTATTGCTCCAGTTACCAGCGACAACGCTGACAACAAAAACAACATTAGCAACATTCGAAAACAGGGGGCAAGTTGCATATGTTCAACAACCACAGCAACAAACTCTTCTGGGAGCGACGCAGTTTGACGAAGTCTGCTTATTGCGTGATAAGAAAAGAAAAGAGTTGCCAATCTTCTTATTAAAAGTACGGGGATGAGATATGCATCTAGGTTTCGACACAACATATTCTTGATTCAAGTACGATATTTAACAAAAAATTGCTATTATTGCTACTATTGCTCTTTACTTTAAGTTAACTTAAGGTCTTAGAGTATAAGGGAAATGCAGGTCTAAGACAAGCCAGATAGAATCAGGTAGATCAGATAGATATAAGCAAGTAATATCTTTGGGGGATAAGACTGATGTCTTAGAGGTCACCTAAACAGGAGCTGATGTAATATCCTAGGTAAACGAGTCTTAAGATTGCAATACTTAGAATCAGTTTTAATGAAGGAGCTCAAGGCTCAGAAGGTACCACTCGTAGATATAACTAGGTCGCAGTACATGAAGCCGCCCAATAAGAAACATGGCTTTATGTAATTAATTTAAAAAATACTAAGCCAATAATTTATTTCAACCTTCACACAGTACAAGCTAAATATATGTACGAGTATTTGCCTTTTTTTTATGTATATCAAATTATAAATCATTATATAGATATAATTCTCTTACTCTGATTATGCTGTCTAAATCTTGTATAAATTTCATTAATTTAAAATCAGATTAGAAAGATAAGTTGAGGATTTATAAAATCAAGTGTCGCTTGTCGGATCCCTCCCTAAATTATAATCGCACTTCTATGACAGTTCTCAGATCGTGTCCTCCACTTGGGTGGGTCTTGACAGACCGCTCACCTGCTCGTTATATGTAGTATTTATGTCATCGTTAAGTTTGGCTTCCAGCTGGTTTTACTTGACTCAAAACAAGCACAGTTGTTGTTGTTGTTGTTGTTGTTGTGTTTCTCCTTGTTATGGCACAGGTGTGGCACAAAATATTTAAACACAACATGAAAATTAAAAACTAGTCTAATCACAGTGCACAAGAGCTGCTGCTGCTGCTGCTGCTGCTGCTGTTCCCCAGAAAGCATTCAGATCATTTACACTAGACGCACCACATGTTGGAGTGAAGTTCTCAAAACGTTGTTGATATTACTGGTAGAAATTATAGATTATGTCCTATTCTACACCACTAAGTATTCACAATATTTATTCATAAAACAAAATATATATACAGACATTTAAACAATCATAAAAGAGCAACTCACAAAAAACGTTGAAATTATTTGTAATTGAATTATAGAAATTAAATTCTCAAGTTGTAAGAAATGTCCTTTCGGGACAGCCAATTCCAAAGCTGAAGCGATTCTTAAGCCAAATCTTCCGACAGTTTTTAAATTAGGTTCTTAAAAGAGTTGTAATTAAATAAATTTGGCAATTGCAAATAAGATACTTAGATAGATTCCTCAACTTAGTGAAACCGATTTTCAGTTCCAAATATTTAGACAGTTGTTAACAGAAGCCAGTTCTTGAATTGAGTTGTAATTATTCTTGAAATGGATATAATTTTTTATTTGAAATTTCAAGTAAGATACTAAGAAAAGGTCGGCCCATGCTATAAATCAAGCTAATTTCTAATGTCACATTTTATTATAGAGTTCTAAACGTCAACCGACAACTGGCCACGGGTGCAAATGATGGTCGGCATTTAAATGTCGTGGTCGTTACACGGTCAATGGCGTCGTTATCTCTATTTTAGCCAAAGGAGTGTGCGTTCAGCGATCTGAAAGAGATTCTGTAAACTGGTTGCCTTAGTTAAATGTACTCGTAATTTGCATGGAGTGAAAAAAAAACTGATAATAAAAAAAAAAAACACAAACTAAAAACTGAGGCTGAAAACCGCAGGCGTTGTAAGCACTTGACACATTTCCCGGGGCTTCAGGCTGCATGGTGCAAAGGCATTTTGGATTGGCGACTAAATGCCGCAGTTTCCAATAGATGACCCAATTAGCAGAGAATGTTGCTGCTGCTGCTTCTGCTGCTGCAGTTGCTGCTGCCGCTGCTGCTGATTGCTTAAAGAAAAGGGCAGCAGCGACGAACATCAATCATCATTGCATTATGAGACACTCGTCTTAGCCAGCACACAAAAACACACACACACACACACACACACACTCATATATGTGGGTCAATTAGAAATGACTTGGCAGGTTTTTTTTTTTTTTTGGTTTAAGTAAAAGTTAAACTGCATTTCAAAGGTAGCGCTCTGATGAACCCACATTCAAGAAATCCACATAGCGGTAGCCAGCAAGTGACAATCGATTAGGGTCAGTTGCTTTTCCAAATGCAATGCAGTCTGCAGTACAGTTGGGAATGGGCCGGACGCGAAAGTTGCCCAAGATTCGCTCTGGCTTGGAGCCAGTGGCGCCTCCACCAGCCACTCCAAGTGCCATCAAGCGTGGCGGATCACGCTTGGGCGGATCCACTTGGATCAACAAGGAGCAGTCAAGGGGCGCAACGGCGACGATTTGCATGACCGGATCAGTGGATCAGCAATCGCTGGGTGCGTGAGCAACACAAACTCCCAACACGAAATATATGTTGGCCAGCCAAAGAAGTAGTACAAAACTGGAGCACTTCTGTCCCATTGCAGTCATCTACAAGAATTCAGTGGCAGTCAAAGCAAATCATAGTTTTTTTTTTTTTTTTTTTTTTTTTTTTTTGCTGGCACAGTAAACCAATTGATCATTTGACCATGCAATTTGCATATTGTAATGCTAGCTGGCCAACAACAACAACAACAAATTGCTGCTGATCTCAGAGATAGAGGTTTGTTAGCTCTGGTTGATCTGCAGATTGCCAGTTATTGGCAAGATCGGAGGTAACATAATAAGAGTACCCATCGAGGCAGTCAATTAGATGAACGGAAAATCGAAAAGATTTGGTAAATTTGCTTAGTAGATTTTTGTCAGTTTATTTTAAGAATAGTACAAATATTTAAATAAGTCCATTTTTCTCGATGCATTTTTATGAATTGTCGAATTTTTTTTAATTTGAGTCACAGTTAACTAATTTACTATTTTTATAATCAAAATCATAACAAATGCTTAGTGAAATTTCTTATTAATTTATTTTATGAATAATATTTTTTTAAAAAAATATAATCAATTATTATTTAAATTCAGAGCAGCATTTTAATATTTCAAATACTAAAACTAATCGAAAGACAAAAAAAAAAGAAATTGTTCTGCGCTTGAAATATTTTTCTCAAGAAGTCAATAAATTGTCAAGTGACTTTCGAAAGCATGATAAACTTGAAATATTAAGCGTTCCCTGCGAGCTATTTCCTCAATCAGTGAATTATAAATGGCTGTCAGAAGCGCATTTGTGACTAACTTCCTATATGTGTGCACGTGCTTGTGGTTAAGGCCAGGTAAAGACCATAGAATGCAGTTGGTCAGTTAGCTAACTTAGTGGCTGCTGCTGCTGCTGCTGCTGATCGTGCTCGTAACTTTAGTATGCGAAGTTGGCAAGTTGCCAGGTTGTGCGATCTATTCGAAGATATGCTAAAAGCCCAACGAACACTTGAAGTCTTAGTCAATGTCCTCTCCTTCTCTCTCTCTCTCCCTCTCTCTTACACTGCTCCCCTTGCACTTCTGCCTCAGTTTTTAAATGGCAAACACTCGGCTTAATGACACTCGTCTCCAGCTGGTTCTCGGTGTTAATTTGCAGTCATTAGCCAAGTTTTTAAACTCAGTTTGCTTGCCGTTGAAGCTGGAAGGAAGCTGGACACAACTGGAGGTAACTGGGGACACTTCAGACTCAATCAATTTGCGTCTGTTATGCGACACATGCATTTTTCTTCGCTTTCCAAGAGCCTTTCCACAAAGCCTTTGTCGACTGCGTGCTGCTTTCTTGCCGCACAATAGGCTTTTGTTAACGGTTAAATTACACTTGACGCTGCCTTTTTGGCTAATGATGCGTATACAACAAGCCCAAGCAGCTCATGCGGCTCAGAGGCGTTGACTAAAAATGCTAATTCATTTGCACTTTGGCTCGCGACAAGTTGATTTATTAATGCGGAAACATTACCAATGAGGGGCATTACAATAAATAATGAAAGAGATCCGCGCATACAAAAAAGTGAATGTGAACAATGCCCAAAATATGGGTCACAGATTTGTCGGATCTGCCCGCCTGGACTACAATGCAGGTGCAGACTTATCGAACTATAGATGCATTAACTTTACGAACTGCACAATACACTACAAGAATAAAATGCATACAAAAAAAAAAACAACAAGAATTTCAATCTAAAATTAAAATCTACAAAGCCAATTACAAATTTTTTCACATTCATTTGAAAATCAGGGCCATAATTTCAAAAGCACAAGATATTTTTATAAATGCTTAAAAGAATTCTTTGTTAAATTTTAAATGAGAATATGTATATTTAATTTTGAGAATTCTGTGGAAAAGGAAAATAAATAAGACCAGTACTTTTAAATACAAGTCTCATATTTTCTATGGATATTTAATTTTAAGAATTCTGTGAAAAAGGAAAATAAATAAAACCAGTACTTTTAAATACAAGCCTCATATTTTCTATGGTTACAAATACCTTTCTGTATTTTTGCAATAATTTCAAATGAGAATATGGATATCTATTTTTAACGAATATGTTTTTCAGTAAGGTGAAAGCTTTTCTACATTTATGAAATTAATTTATTACTACTAGTTATGTGGAAGATTTTAACATTAGTTGGCCTATCTTAATTCTAGGGCATATCATTTTTTAGCGTGTAGGAACCAGTCACGCCCCTTTGGTGGCGATCATTGCTAACCCAGTTTTCCAAATGCCAAGTTTGGTAAAGAGGCGTGCAAATCGAACAAACACCTGTTGAGCTGGCCAACAAATTTCACTTATTGCCAATTTGCTGCCAATGAAATAAAATACTTTGTATGCGCACTTTGCCGATATAAACAACCTCAACCTGATCGGAGGCCCGAGCACCGGACTCCAGCCAAAGAGAAGACTCTCAGCAGCAGTAGTGGAAGCAGTGGAAACAGCGGCAGCCCAGTCCGGCTGTGCAATAAATAAATTGCAAAATTTATTTGGCAGCACTTATGCGTCGCTTTTTTCATCGAATGCATTTTCTACGGTGATTTATTTGCATGACCATTGGATGCCACTAGGCAAGGGGCAGCCAAAACGGGTGGCAGATGAACGGTCATGCCTCCAAAAAGATAGCTATACAAAATATTATTCTAGACTACACAATCTTGTTAGAGATGACCACAAACTGACTAGCTGAATGCAATTATAGTAAATAACAACAAAAATGAATAATAAATGTTATATTCTTAAATTAAAAAATTAAATTTAATAGAAAACAATATTTATACATTTATAAAAGTATTTCTTACAAAAATATTTTATTTTTATTATGTAATCTTTTCTTTTGCATATAAAATCTGAATTCTCTACAAGCACATAGCATATGAATAATTGTTATATAATTAGGATAGTAATCGGTATAAGCTACTTAATGCCTGGAAAGTAGCTTAACGATTCATGACTTTGACCACTTGTGGTTTTTGGCCATCGCTGGCAGTTGGCAACAACATTTTGTAGCCTGCTTCCAGCTGCTTTTCCAAGAATCTGTCTATTTGGCTGCATAGCGTCGGCCTTTCGGCCATTCTCAATTGATTATTGAATTTATCAAACAGGAAGCATCTTCGAAGACGCAGCAGACGCAGAACTCGTTGCGCACTCGCAGCTGAAGTTTAAGTTTAAATTTCAGTTCCAGTTGGCGTTGCGCGCGCTTCTCTGCGTCTCCATTTAACGGCACTTAGTGGATCAGTTCGAGAGACGCTTGTAGACGTTGGCCAAAATGTTGTTCAAGCTGCTGGCCAAATGGGCAAAGTGTTTGTCACACTTCAGAAATATGTGATGTGCTAATGAGTTTTACTTTGTTGTCAACTGCCAACTGCTTTTTATGTATTTAACCGAAAGATTGCAACTGGACTTATTTGATTTTTTATTGATTTTAGTGGCACTGAAATATATACTAAAATAAGCTGCACTAGCTTTAGATGTACAACAATTTGCTTGGCATTTCACCAAATAAAATAAGTAAACAAATATTTATAAATAAATGTATGCAATAATAAATGCATTTTAATTGTGTCTTGATTTGGTTCGTACTGGTTTGTGTCCTTACTAAACTGCCTTTGCAGGTTTGTGTCTATATTTTAGCTTTCGGCATCGCTTGCGCTGCCAACTTTAAGCAAACTTAAATCGAGCAATTTGCAAGTGCAAAATTGTATATTTTTGTGTGCTAATTTTAAACATACCTAAGTTGGCTGATAAGAAAAACAATCGATTAAGAAACATTAATAAATATTAACTATATTTCTACTCTTATAACCTATGTACGCTTTGTTTTACAAATCATTGGTAGACTTTTGTAGACTTATCTGCATCAAAATTGTATGTTCAATTTTGCCTATATTTTCGACTTATTGATTATTTTACGAAATGAAATCTCCCTTGGCAGAGACTGTCCTGCAACGTGGACTTTACTTGTCCAGTATAGTTTGCAGCTTATCAGCAGACAAGCTTGTGTCTAGAAAGATAAATCGGAGCGAGAATTCAAGAACTTATTGTTTCGATAGGGCACGCGAGCCCCGATTTGAAGTAAGTCTAAAGTCTGGGTTAAAGTTATTTCTTCTTGGGAAATGGAGGGTGATGTGGTCGACGTTTCGACTTTGGGAAAACAGAATACAACTGTTTTAATTACATTTTTTAACCAATCTTAAAACATATGAGTGGAATGAAAAAGTATTTGCCCCAAACAGAGAAGCAGACGAAAAAGTACCTCTTGTGGAAGTGAAATGGCAATCGCTGGCAAGAACATCATTTTTGTGGCTGGTCTGGGCTGTATTGGATTGCACACCTGTCACGAAATTGTCAAGAAAGGGGCGAAGGTGGATTATTATTGTAGAAAATTTAAATAATTAATTTAATCCATATCACTTAGAACCTGTTGATCCTTGATAAAATCGAAAAACCCGAAACAATTAAGAAATTGCAAAAACTGAACCCGGAGACGCCAGTAACATATTATCCCTATGATGTAACCGTATCCTTAGACGAAAGCAAAAAGCTGCTCGGAACAATCTTCGAGAAGTTCAAGAAAATAGATTTGCTTATCAATGGCGCTAGCATCCTGGACGATCATCAGGTCGAGGAAACACTTGCTGTGAATTTCACGGGAATGGTGAAGACCACTAGCGCTATTATGGATTTCTGGGATAAGCGGAGAGGCTATCCGGGTGGAGCTATAGCCAACATCTGCTCAGTGGCTGCCTTTAATCCGATCTACCAGTTGTCAGTTTACTCTGCATCAATGGCTGCCGTGTTTAGCTTTACAAATTCCTTGGCGGTAAGTTGTAATTTAACCCCTTCTCAGATCTAGTAATTATAATGATTCTTTGAATTTGAAAAAGAAACTGGCGCCAATTACTGGTGTTACAGCTTACTCAATTAATCTGGGCATTATAAGAACATCACTGGTGGGTCAATACAACTCCTGGCTGAATGTGGAGCCAGGTGTCGTTCATTTGCTGCTCCAACATCCCACACAGTTGCCAAGAAATGCCGCCAGGTGTTTTGTCGAAGCCATTGAGGCGAATAAGAATGGCGCCATTTGGAAAATAGACTTAGCCGATCTGGAAGAAGTCAATTGGACTGGATTTAAGCATTGGGATCCACACATTTAAAGGGCTAATTACTAATATTTATTCCAATTAGAAATGGTTATGCATTTGTAAAAATATACTTAAAAATATACTTAAGGTTCAAATATAACAAGATTATTGTTAGATGATTTAAATTTTATTGAATAATAAATATTTATAAATTAAAATAAGGATATATAAATATCATTATTATTCGATTTAAAATGTTAGTATTTTTAGTATTTTGATGTAGTTATGTATTTCATGATTATAAGCAAACGGTCACACTGTTGTTATTGTTGTGTGGATCAGGTGTGAAGCACTTCATTATTTATCTCTACTGAATGAGAATGGAAATCGATGACCTCAATGACGACTGCCTGTGCATTATATTCGAGTACCTGCCACTCCAGGATCAAATTGCCATGGCACGCAACTCACTGCGCTACGAGGAGCTACTCTGTCAAATTGTTTGGCGGAAGCCGCAATTTCGGGAAGTTTCCGTTGCTGATGAAATGTTGCTACCGCTGAGCAAAGAGGATTACATGTACTTCTTTGAGCTGACGAGCGCCCACATGGAGAAGCTGTACATATGGAAGGTGCACGAGAAGGCATTCGATTCGTATCTGGGACGGCATCTGTTGCGTCCAGAGTTGGCTTTCTATCTGCGCCTGGAGCTCACAAATCTGCGCGAGCTGTGCGTCACCGATGGCTATCTGAACAATAGCATGATCAAGTCGATAACCAAAACTTGTCCGCATCTGCGCAGTTTGAGTGTGTCGAGTGCCTATATAACGGGCAAGTTTATGGTCGGTCTGCATAACCTCAAGACTCTGGTGGCACGTGAGTGCTCCATTGAGGCTGAACACTTGTCAGAATTGCTGCGGCATCTGCAGCTGACCACACTGGATGTGACCGCCAACAAATATAATGTGGAGGAGACGATACTGCAAGCGCCGGCCGCTGGTCTGATGCGATTGGAGCGCCTGGGTATCTCCGATGCACAGGATTGTGGCTTTCGCATCGCCGAGCAGCTGCCGGAGGTAAGGGAATTGGTGGTTAGCTACATTGGCGTTAAGGCGGAGGACCTCACAGATATGCTGGAGGCGACGCGAGAATTGGTGGAATCGTCGAATGCTAAATTTCCAAAGCGCCTGCAATCAATTCTGTGCAATGTGGTCGACGTTGAGGTGGCTCTGGAGCAGATAACGGGCCTGGAAACGCGTAGTCCACGCGAACCGCCCCAATTCTGTGAGCTCCTGAAGATTATTTACAAATGTAAATAGTACTATTTATATATAGAAGGACGGCCTTGCAAGATGCGCTCTCATTTGGGTACACAAGGTACATACATATGTATATAATTCATGATCAGCACCTAAATCGAACTCAATGCAGTCATGTCTGCCTATATATCTACCTTATATATTCTGATCTAGTCTTTGCTTGCCAAAAACTATACCTATAAAAAGACAAAACGTTTTCCCTTTTTTTTTTAAAGACATTTCCATAATGTTTTCATGGATATATATAAATAACTGAGCGTAGTTAATCTTCGCCATGCTGAATGTTGGTTTTCTTTAATTTTCCTGTAAATACACGAGTTCTCTATAAAAGGTTTAAAAACTTTATTTGAACACTTCTACAATTTCATTTTATTTAGGTAATTATTAGTATAATTTAGATTGATCGGCCGAGAGTACAAAAGTGAATTAATTAATAAATAAAACTTAGTTTGTTTGGCCGTAAGTTTAAAAATAAATTCATTAATCAATATCTTCTTTTGTTTTAGTTGTGTTATTTACGTAATGTTAACAAGTAAAAATGGTGCAGTCGAATGCTCCCGACTAGTCGATACTCTGCTCCAATTGAAGGACACTTGATTGGATGTTAGAAGTTAGCGTGGTTAAGTTTAATTTATTTGATTTTGTCTATAAAGCGGCATTAAGTGGACTTATTTTAGTGTTTCTTTACTTACAAATATATATATATTTATGTATGTGATATATAAAATGAACAACGTATCTGATCGCTTACTTACATATCTTTGAGTCAAAGTATAGCAGTAATTATATGAGTAATAAAATTCGAGCCCCAGGCTCTAATCCACAATAGAAATGAGCTCATAATTATAGACGGTCGTTTGTGAAAGTATGCTTGGACTGACGGACGGACACGGCAGAAAATCAATATGCATTCTTTCGCTTTGGTCGCAGAGTATATGTAAACAACTTGATGATGATGTAAGAGGAAGTAAGAAAGAAAATTTCAAAGTTGTACGATAAGCGGATTCAAATACGCGAACAAAACGCCAGAGAAAATGCCGGTTACTAGGAAAGCAGCGGCAAACATGCCGGCGGTTATCTGATATTTGGCATTGACCGTCTGTGGTGTGTAGATCATGCCCAAGGAACTTAAATAGCCAGAGCTATATGACATAATAATGGCAATGATCCAATATACCCATTCGTTCGTAATGAAAACAGGCAGAGTTCTGGCAATATCTTGCGGCTGGTAATTACAGAAGAGAAATAGGGGTATGAAGATAGCACGCGTGACCACGGGTATAACCAAATATTTTGGTCTTGGCCACTGAATCCAGGAGGTTGTCAAGCTGCCCAGCATGGCGAATACATTGAAGGTTAAAAAGCACGTAATTTGGGTAAAGTATTTCTCTTCAATTATAAAATTTTCAGAACGCTTGATATCCGAATGCATTGCGGGGAACACGGCCAAAGTGACAAAGAACGTGAAAAATACGTTAAAGAGCTGTGGCGAAGCTTTCTTGAATATTTTCCAGTAAGGTACATTTAATTGAGTTTTAGAATCTGATTTCTTTTCATTATACTTGTTTAACATCTCATAATGCCGGAAGAATTTGTTCAGAGGTAGCGCAAAGTACGTATCGAAACAGAGGAGTAAAACCAAAATAGCTGTCACAAAATAGTATATGGCCGATGTCCTCATCGAACTGAAGAACGTGGCACAAAGAATGGACATAACGGTAGCAAAGCAACCGCTAATGTTTGAGCCCAAAACAACCGCACCCGTGTATTTTGGAGGCAGGGACGCGACAAGCCCATAAATTGTGCTCTGGTATATGCCGTTACACTGAAATGATGAAATTAAATAATAGATTAGATTAAGGATTTATTCGTAAATCAATTTAATCTATTATTGTACTCACCATATTTATAAGCACTATCGTAGTCATTGTCGTCCAGAAGAATATGCCCGGCCACTTTGTACATATAATGTTATTAGATTAATAAATATCATAATTGTATATTTACTTATTTAATGATAAGAATACCTCGGATGAATCCAGCATAGCGAGCACCACTGTTATTATTAGAATCACAATCTCGCATAAAATGCTATATACAATGCGACTGGTCAGATCACCGCCAAAATTGACGAATATATTTAGCCAATTGAAGAGAACGTTGGGTATTTGGGAAGCAAAGCCCATATTCTGCATAAAGTTGCCTCGATAATTGACTTCCGATTTAACAGTGTAGTTTTCACCCAACTTGAAGTCCTCAAAATATGACTTCGCTGTGATAAACATATTCCAGGGCATCAGGGTGCCCAAACCATGCAGCACAAAAATGAGGAACACCAGCTTATATTTGTCCACGGGCGGCTGCAGCGACGTCACAATTTTCGACATAAAACCTGAGCCCTTGCGATTGGGGTCCTCTTTCATTTGCGATTCCCAAGACGGATGCAATATCACCGGCGGCTTGCTTGCAATGAAAGGACGCTCCTCATTTTTTCTGTCAACCATTTTTCTTTGTTTTTTTTCCGGTTGAGTGGATTTTAAAGGCAACGCCGTTTGCTGAAGTTATGCGGGCGCGGCTTCAATTAACAGTTAATTAGCAACAGGTTCCACCAGTTATTGGATTGGACGAAAACCGGGTTCTCCCGAATCGCTTTGTTCGGGTGCAAGGGTCCGCTTACCGTCGTCGCTAAGCAAGACAAGGCACTACTGATTACACAAATCAATTTTGAGCTATGGAAGTTATGAAAGATGCATGCAGATTAGTTGAGTGCCGACGGATTACAAGCGCGTGGTATATGCGATATCTGATACCCTATCAGCTGGGGGCCGTTTATAGTTTTACTGAACAGAAAAAATATCGATAGTTAAAAGTGCAATAATTTCTTTGCTTATTTTATTTTATTATACTATTATAACAAAAATGTATAATAGTATATTGGTTTTGTTCAATGTCCGTCGTGCTGGTCGTCTGTCTGTCCGTTCGTCCGTCTGTACGTCTTAACAACTAATTTTATTTTCAAATGAGTAAGTTTTAACGGCGATATTTATTTAACGCGATAGTTTTTAATTTATCGCATGCTCACTGCAGCTTTACACGAGTCAAGGTAGCATCACAATAGATTGTTGTGTTCTATTTATACAATTCAATTTTATTAATTATAAAATAAAACGAAGCACAAGAATTTAGTCCGATTAATATAAATATAATTTTATAATTATATAAATATATTTTATATTTTAGGTTATTTTAATTGTGATAAATTCAAAGTTATGTCCTTTTATAGGCGAATGCCCCTTTTAACCAATTATTTCCTAAATGGCAAACCACTGGAACGTATAGAATGTGTTGATGATTTCGGTATCCTTTTAGATCCCGAACTTAAGTTTGACAAGCATATTTCTGCGACTGCTAATCGGGTCCTTGGTGTCCTAGGTTTCATTAAGCGCTGGTCAAAAGAATTTTACGATCACTACATTACTAAAACACTGTACATGTCCCTTGTGCGTCCTATTCTTGAATATGGTTCCTGTATATGGTCACCCATATAAAAACAATTTCTTTTATTTCCACTCAGACGTCTGAACTGGACTACTAATGTTAGGTTACCTTCTTACCGTAGTAGACTTCTATTAATAAATCTTCCTTTACTTTCTGATCGGAGAACAATGCTTGGCGTAATTTTTTTTTTAATATATTTTATATATAATATATATTTCTAAAAATTTTAATTAATTTATGTAATGGTATAATAGTATTTCTGCAACGTTCTCTCTTGTTTTTTAATTGCAATTGCTGAGCTATGCAAGAAAATTTCTTTCAGAGTCAAAATTAAATGTTTTGGTTAATTTTTTAACAAATAAGTTTTTTGCGATTAAGTTGAATGTGAACAATGCATTTATCGATAACGATAATGATTTTGCGGCACTTTATCGTTGTAAACAACGTGTTAACCTGTTGTATTGCATTTGTTTATGTTTATTTGCCGCAATGGGTAGCACACCGAACATACAATTGGGCGACTATATTGTCATACAGCGCCAAAAGTACACCAAATTGCAAAAATTCGGCAGCTTAGATGCCACTGCGACGTTGGGCAAGGAGCATCTGGAACTAAAGTCGCTGCTAGATCAGCCCTACGGTTCCACCTTTAAGATGTGCGTCAAGGAGTCGAAGGCGGGCAAACGGGGCGCCCAGCGGCAACACACCCTCGAACTGTGCAGCGAAAACGAGCTGCGGAGCATACGTGACGTCCTCAACATTTCCAGCAGTGGAGCCGACAATCGTGACATCAGCGACAACGGCGAGGCTCAGGCACTCAAATCAGAGGTGAGCAAAGAAAATTATATTTTTCATAACAACCAATGCCAATAAATGACTTTCCGTTGCAGGACATTGAGCAGATGCGCGAGGCGTGCAACGAGTCCAGCAAGATTATTGAGAAGCTGGTGGAGAACTCAAAAACATTTCACACACGCACTGAATACTCACAGGACAAATACCTGCTGAAGAAGGAGAAGAAGTACTTTGAGTTTGTGCAGATCCGACAGCCAAGCATACGTCTCATGGCCGACATATTCCATCGACAGGACGCGGAGAAGGTAATGGGCATTCGTGTGGATACCTTATCTCAAATCATTTCGTACTCGAGCGTCTCTGGCTTTGGCAGCTATTTGCTGTACGAGAGCGGCACAAATGGACTTCTGCCGGCAGCCATGCTGAACTCCATTGGTGCCGACACGCAGGCAACGCTCGTTCACATGCATCCCGGCAATGTGCCACAAAAACAAGCGCTTCTTGCACTCAAATTACCACTGGAACAGCAACAGCGTTGCATTTCGGTTAATCTGTACTCTGTGCTGCGTGAATTCTACCAGGGTGACAAGGCGGAGACGCAGTCGGAGGCTCAAACAGCTCAAACAGAGGCAGAGACGACGGAGGTGACTCCCTCAGAGGATAACGATGCGACCACCGAGGAGCAGAGCGACATCATTGGGCCCAATAGCAAGAAACTCAAACTGGATGAGTCACTCAACTGTAAGCAATCTTTAAGATCGAATTTATTTCAATTGATTTTCATTCATAGATTTTATTATAATTTTGCGACATTTGTTTTTGTCTTTTTTAGCTAATAACAAATTGGCGCCTTTACGCTGGCAGCTGGAGAACAAGCGGGCCGCTGGGCTTATGAATGCTAAATTCGATAGTTTGGTAATGGCCGCCAAGGAGCATCCTTCGAATATATTGCAGGCATTGCTGCCGCTGGTGAAACCGTCGAGACCCGTGGTGATCTTTAGCACCTGCAAGGAGCTGTTGCACGAAACGTATATGGAGCTGAAAACGACCGGGAAGGTGACCAATCTGCACGTGACCTCCAACTGGCTGCGCACGTATCAAATACTGCCAAATCGCACCCATCCCGAGGTCAACATGAGCGGGAACAGTGGCTACCTCTTAACTGGCTACACATTAAAATAATTCGAGTGACTTTCGATCTTTTTGTGCACCTGACGAAGTATTACTAATTGCTTAGATAGTAAACCAACCATGCCTGAAAGATCGATTAAATATAAATCACGCAATACGATTTCTTTGATAATATCATGCAATGTTTTATATACTTTTTAATGTTCATATCATGTGTTGAGATCAGTTCAAAGTGTGTTTCCTTTGTGTTAAGATTCAATTCAGCGGTCCACTTCGTCTCTTAAATCGCAGGCACATTTTTGAGCACAAAGTAATGGCCACATTCGCAACGTTTTGGTTCACCCTTCTCCAGCCACATCCACTTGGGTGAACGATCTCCTAGGCACAAGCAGCCCACCAGGCGGCCATCAAATGCCGATGGAATGACGGTCGGGTCCTTCTCTAAGCCCGCGCCACGTTTCATCGGACGCTTCATTGCCCAGGGATCCGTGCAGCCGCCCTGGCGTAGCATCAACTCACGCTTGAAGATGCCCGTGGCCAGCTCCATGTCATCCGTTAATTCTAAGGCAGCCGACATCTGTGTAAATGTACATTTTAAGAGTCGTTCGCCTTTCAAACTTACCACAGTTCGCTGGAGTCGTGGAATTGGCGCGCTCTCCAACACCGCCCTTGCGCCCGAACACGCCAAGAATACGTTTGAAACCCAATTGGCTCAGCATTGCATTGAATTTTCCCTCCCCACGTTGCGTCAACTGCGAGACTAGACGCTTGGTTGCTAAGGAAGACTTGAATAGTTGCGATATAAACGACGACATCTGAGTGTGGATTAAGTTTTGTCTTCTTTTACAAGCTAATTATTGGATACGCTTTCCTTGTCGCAAATGGAAAGAATTGAAAAGCTGTCAATCAGAATAAATCATATTTTTACTATTTATGCCTACTAGGACAAAACCCAAAAGTGTCGTTCTAAGTAAAAAATCTATTGCAGACTGGGAAGCAGATGCAATTAAATTTGCAACTATTTACAATCCTTGTTTTTTTGTTTGTTTTAATTTAATTTATTCTTAAAACGTTTTACACACGCTTCTCGTTCGCATCAACAATTCTCGGCTAACAGCTCAAAACATTTTGCATATTCGCATTTGGTATTATTTTTTATAAACTTGACAATGGTTAAATTTTTGGGTTGATGTTTGTTTATTTGGACAGCTATTATTGTTGACTTTTAGCTTAATAGTTGTGTGTGTTGTGTTTTTGTTTTTTGTTATTAATTATTTTATTTAATTAATTAATAATAACTTTAAACAGCTGCCTTCTCAACCAGCTTGAACCAGTGTCCGCATTCACAACGCTTCTGGTTGCCCTTCTGCAGCCACATCCATTGCACGTAGGTCTGATCCTCTTCGCCTGCGTAAATGGAGCATAACATTAATTTATTGTTTGTTAATTTTACCACTATTGACGATCACTTACAGATGCAACCGACAATGCGTGCATCGAAGGCCGATGGAATCAGATTAGGGTTCTCCTTGGTGCCGGCACCGCGCTTGAACACCTTCATGTCGAAGGGATTGTCGTCGCCGGCCGCTTTAAGCAGCAGCTCGCGCTTCTCAATACCGGTGGCATGCTCCATCGGATCGTTCATCACTGCAATCAGCCAATCGATAACGATAAATATGTATGTTTAAAAGGTTCATATACAGTTAATCTATCTATGATTGTGTGGTACAACTGGTTTTTTGCATCCCATCGCTGCTTCACCCCTGAGCATTCCATTTGCTGAATCAGCTGTGCGCACACACTGGTTATATAAATTATTGAATGCTCAACAAATGTCCCTTTTCCACTCACTGATTATCAGTGCAATACCAGACTTCTGTCAACTCCTCGAGTTGAGAGTTATTATTCAGTTGTAGGCAGCGTTCGCCTTTGCCTTAAAAACACACATAGAAAACATTTTTTTTTCAGTTATTACATAACCTCCCCTTTACACTTGCACATCTTTAAAATTGGCACAATTTCTGCTGCGATTTTAGCGCACACCCACGGCAAACAGGCAGCCTGGACTGGGCTTGGCTGGTGAGGCTATAGCGCGTATTATGTAATCCGTATCATGGAGGCGACTCGAGTGGCGGCAGGCTCCGTTGCCACAAGGCGGACGTGACGGTTGCGTCGTTTGTTTTTCTCGCTTCTTTGGTACTTACTTTTGCAGGTACGCACGGAGTGGTATGTTACATTTTGGCGTGCGGCGACACGAAGCGCCATGCGTCCACAGATCGATGCCATTGTTCGTTTGCAAAAAAGTTTGTTGGTCTTGGGAGTGATGAACAGCCGAATTCTTTCGTAATTTTTCACAGCGAGACTCAGGGCAGGTGTTGGTTCATGTGTTGTGTATTCCAGTTCGCAACTGGTTCGACTGCAGACCTACTTTTTGCGGTGCTATCGAACTAGTTTTACTAGTTCAGCTAGTTCACTGCTGAGCCATGCGCAATTTTGGTCTCACATGAAGTTGGCTGCGCATCTATTATCAGCTGTTACGCTAACTTCAATTAGCGCCAAAAGTGTACTTTTAAAATGTTTTATATATGAAATATATTTAATTTATTTAATGTGAGTGAATAAAGAAAAATAAGAACTATAAATAAGAATAAATTGTTTAAAAAAATTATAAAAGTACTGCACGTGAACTTGCCGTAAAGTGTTTTGGTCTAGTGTTGCCCCGGCAACGAGAAAAGTGTAACCATAAATTGAGGGCAAAGAATAGAAAACAGTTGAAGTAAATATGACGAATAAGCCGACAATTTGTTTTGATATATCCAAAAATGAGCGCTTTCAAATTACGGATAACTACAAGATGCTCCACCGCAAGCTAAAAGCGCACTGGAATGTGGAGCAGTGAGTATAATTGGAATCTAATCGAACATCTCTCTTTTGATACGAAAAAATCTATGACATTTGCAGAAGCGATGTGGAACTAAACAAGGAGTTTTTGTCACGCACCAAAATCTTTGTACTAGCTGGACCCCAGGATCGCTTCACCGAGGATGAATTTGAGGTGCTCAAGGAGTATGTGGAACAATCGGGCGGCAGTTTGTTGGTGCTGCTGGGCGAGGGTGGCGAACAGGAGTTCAACACAAATGTCAACTTCTTTCTGGAACAGTATGGCATCTATATAAACAGCGATAATGTTGTGCGTCCGCATTACTACAAGAATTTCCATCCCAAGGAGTGCATTGTGGGTGGCGGCGTTGTCTGCGAGTCCATGTGGCGTCACCTCCTCAAACGGGACATTGAAAAAGTGGAGTACGACTTCAGTGATGAGAAGTACAAAATACACTTTCAGTATCCATATGGAGCCACGCTAAATGTATCAGAGCCAGCCAATGTGCTGCTGACAACTGGACCCGTTGTCTACCCCTTCAATCGACCCCTGGCTGGTTACTATAACAATGCCAAGGGTGGAAAGATTCTAGCACTCGGCTCTGGCTATATGTGGCATGATAAGTATTTGCAGGACAAGACCAATGATGCCCTGCTGGAGTATATGCTGCAGCTGCTGGGCACTGGCGACATTACCTATACACATCTCGACTTTAACGATGTAGAGGTGTGTACCTTATATGTTTTATTATGATATATGATATTTGATAACATTTATCTATAAGATTGAAAAAATCAAAAGAATATTTATTAGAGTTTGTCAGCTTATATGAAAACGTATATCCCAGTTTTAATGATTAAGTTTAATTTTAATTTTTGTTAATTGTTATTTTCTTACAGCTCAACGATAATAAGCACTTCACGGACTTGGCCTTTCTGGCGGATATGCCGAAGGCCTGTTTGATTGACTCCATTGGAACTGAGATGCCCGCAGACTTTAAGCAAATGTTTGACATGTCCTTATGCTCGCTGAGCAATCGTTTGCTTAAGGATGTCATTGATGCCTACGAGCAGTTGCATGTTAACTACGAGCCGTTGCGCATTATCAAGCCACAATTTGAGATACCGCTGCCGCCGTTGCAATTGGCCACGTTTCCGCCCATTTTTAGTGAACCGCCAGCACCGCCGCTGGAGCTGTTCGATCTGGACGAGACTTTCAGTCCGGCCCGGTCGCAGTTGGCCCACATTACCGGTCAATGCCTGCAGGCGCTGCAGTCCAAGGAGCCATCGCGTCGCTCTCTCAATCAGCGCGAGCTGGAGAACTATGTGAAGGAATGCGGACGCATAACGGCCATTGTCCGGGAGCAGCAAGAAATGCCGGCCCGCGAAATACTCAACATTGTGGCGCGCCAGATAAGCAGCTATGCACCCTATGCGGAGGACTAGACACAATATCAGCTCAGTATCCAATTACCAACTAACCAGCCAGCCAGCCAGGCAGTCAGTCAGTCAATCAGTCAATCAGCCAGCGTTGCGCATTCCATCTAAGTTTTTTGCTCTTTTCCTTTCTTTGTATACCCTTTGCATTATTTTGTGGTCTTGAAGAAGGCATCCACTAAGCCATTATATATGTAGAATATGTATTCTTGAATAGCGTAAACGGACTTATTATTTCTATATAATATTCGGTATTTAATTAAGGTTTTGTACACAAAGCTTGCTTTTAGCAAAGTTATTATTAAAAGTTTATTTAATGACTTTTACATTTATTCGATCTACTCAAAGAAACTAACTTAAAAACATGTTTGCAAGGGTATTTAATTGTCGGCACGTCGATTATACTTTATTTTCTCCGGTTTCTGTTTTAGATTTTAATTTTGTTTTTATTTTTATTTTTTTGGCAAAATCAGCGAATTTTGAATTTTGTTTTCCTGTTTTTGAGCAAATTGTAAACCAAGTCCGTTTTATGTAAACATGTTGGCGACTCGTATTCAAACATGGCCGGCGTTCTCCCTACACCCAACACCCTACTCCCGACTCCCGACTCTCGACATGGCTAAAACTTTACTTCAATTACGCAGAAGGTGCATAACCTTTGGATCGTAACACAAAA